>OX336399.1:219225669-220425669 GCA_946902985.2 Meconema thalassinum | reverse complement strand
TATAACACCCAACGCTCGCTCTGCGATCACAAAATTCCAGTAGCTGACTCTCAACAGAAATTTATTAATATTTATGTTAAAACATATAATAAAGTTATAATTATCGTCGAACATAAACAGTCGTATGCAACTCGCCTATAATGGTAATTAAGACACTCGTATGGAAATTATAAAACTCGCATACGCTCGTTTTATAAAAAATACTCGTGTCTTAATTATAGCCATTATAGGCTCGTTGCATAATGTACTATTTACATACAAAACCAAACCCAACCTGGGGCTTAGGCCCCAGACCCCCTTGCTTATGTTACTAGCAGTATTTTTCGGCCAGGCAGTACCTAACCTAGTAGCGGACATAAATTGTATCTTATTAATGTTTTACATACAAAACCAAACCTAACCTGGGGCTTAGGCCCCAGACCCCCTTGCTTGTGGTACTAGCAGTAATTTTCGGCCAGGCAGTACCTAACCTAGTAGCGGACATAAATTGTATCTTATTAATGTTTTACATACAAAACCAAACCTAACCTGGGGCTTAGACCCCAGACCCCCTTGCTTGTGGTACTAGCAGTAATTTTCGGCCAGGCAGTACCTAACCTAGTAGCGGACATAAATTGTATCTTATTAATGTTTTACATACAAAACCAAACCTAACCTGGGGCTTAGGCCCCAGACCCCCTTGCTTGTGGTACTAGCAGTAATTTTCGGCCAGGCAGTACCTAACCCAGTAGCGGACATAAATTGTATCTTACTAATGTTTTACATACAAAACCAAACCTAACCTGGGGCTTAGGCCCCAGACCCCCTTGCTTGTGGTACTAGCAGTAATTTTCGGCCAGGCAGTACCTAACCTAGTAGCGGACATAAATTGTATCTTATTAATGTTTTACATACAAAACCAAACCTAACCTGGGGCTTAGGCCCCAGACCCCCTTGCTTGTGGTACTAGCAGTAATTTTCGGCCAGGCAGTACCTAACCTAGTGAAAAAATGAAAATCCACAGCCTGCTTCCAGTCTCCGACCGGGTCAGGAATGGAATGAATGAAGCCCCCATCGAGCGGCGAGGATATGAACTGTGCCGGCTGCCGAGGCCTGACGCACTCCTCTGGGGCAATGATTAAATGAATGACAGATGAAATGAAATGATAGTGGAGAGTGTTGCTGGAATGAAATTTTTGACAGGGAAAACCGGAGTACCCGGAGAAAAACCTGTCTGCCTCCGTTTTGTCCAGCACAGATCTCACATGGAGTGACCGGGATTTGAACCACGGATCCAGCGGTGAGAGGCCGGCGTGCTGCCGCCTAAGCCACGGAGGCTCTAGTACCTAACCTAGTAGCGGACATAAATTGTATCTTATTAATGTTTTACATACAAAACCAATTTCTAACAATTTCTAACTCAAGAAACAATTTCTAACTTTACGTGTGAAAGTTACTAAAACTATGTGTGTCGGAACATTTTCATTTTCAAACTTTAAATTTCCAACAATTTCAATTTCAAACTTTACGTCTGAGTCATTATTTACGTCTCAATAATATGTGTGTGAAAAAACAATTTCTAACTTTACGTGTGAAATAGTGAATTTTGTGTGCGACATGTTGGTAACGTAGTCACATGGTGTCACACATGGTGTCACATGACGTGTCCAAGATGGCGTCCGTAGTGAAACGAACACGATAAGAATTCTTTATTTTCGTGAAATAATTATTATTGAGGTGCGGCACTTGTAGTTGAGATCAGGGGCGGCTGCACCTTATGTACTGAAGTGCTGCAGCACATTGTTTTATTTGAAAATTAATTACTTTAGTAAAGTTATATACAATCAAATACAGTGCATTAAGAAGATGTCAGTAATATAATTGGAAATATAACAACTCCCCTCACAACAGATCTAGTCGTACGCTCCATTCACCGTCCGGCACTGGCTGTGTAGATCGCAGCTCAGCGCGAATTTCTACAGTCATTGCCAGCAAATATGAACTCTGTCTCTTGCGCATGCGTGCCCATCTTTTCCGTTGTGCTGTTGGGACAACAGCCAAGACCACAGACCAAGACATCACATCAATTCTTCGTTCGAGCACACAGCGGCAGCACTGGTCACACGAAATGAGAACGTGGCAGATGGCTCCTTCTAGATTCTGCGGTAGCATTTTAGAGCAAATTGCTCCAAGCAACCGGTGGAAAAAAATAAAGGAAGCCATCAGCTGTTCCCTTCAGAAGGTCTTTTAACACTCCGAACTTACCTATCCCATAGTCACATTTTGAAAATCGATGAACTATAGTTTCTTCCGTATGGGAAACTCAGTGAAGAACCTCTAAAGTGTTACAAAGTGAGTGTTTCCATTAATTATGTTTCTAAATATTTTTATTATTTGGAGGGGGGATGGGTTACAGCACACAACTGATTTACTGAAGCAGCCGCCACTGGTTGAGATTGTGAAACGACTCCCAAGAACTCCGTAAAAGGTATGTAAATCATAAAACCTATATTTTCAATAATATACCTCGTAAAAGTTCGTAAAGTTACGAAAAGGCAAATTCTCACGGCGTGCAGAATTACCGAAGTTTCTTAGGCCTGGGGTGGCCTACATGTTCCTATATTATCGGTAGTTGACAGGTAGGCTACCACATACGGATTCCGTCACTGGAATTCATATTTCTGAGATGCATTTCGGCAAGATGCAAGTGTAAGAATTCCTTATTATACACAAGTAACTAGTCTATATTGGAAGTAATGAAATGTTAGAGGCAATGATGTATCTAGTTTTAACTGGGTGGTTTGTAAAGAAAGGAGGAAGTTTTATTCGTGGCGAGGCAACTAGTGCCATACAATACCAGTGCAGCAAGCTAAGTTCACTTCCACGCAGCCTAATTAAACGTGTTGACAGGTACTTTATCGTCTGAAAATATAAAATTTAATCTGCTTCCCTAAATCAAATTTTTGTGTACGGTATACTGAAATAGAGTGATCGAATGTAGGATTCTTTATTTCCCTGCTCTACAAGCAGACACCATTAGTTAGGCCTATATCTATTCAATTGGAAGGATAAATAGGCTACTGACGAATTATTTGACCATGATGGTCAACTTGCAAACATATCACTGTGCACTTCGAGGGGTCAGAGAATACCTCATTTGATTTATTGTATATGAAACTGATTTGGCGTAGGCTACTGGCATAAGTAAGGTCGTCTTTAATTCTCTCTCTCTCTCTTCTAGTTTGCTAATCAAAATGGAGAAACAACTACACATCAAGAGTGAGCCAGAATGTTTGACTCATGAATACCCTGACATGGTAAGTTGCATTTTAATTCGCATATGGTGTAACATTGCTATCTTAGTGATGTGCAAGGTTTAGTGACATAATACAGTACTTTATAGTAAAAGGCACTCTAACGAGGATCTGTTAACTTTTACTTCTTATGATACACATTCCTTAGTACTGTACTCTTATTGTGTCTATATATTTAACAATGCGTAATACTTCGCAGGATTCAAATGAGCTGTTGCCCTCTGATAATCTGCAGGATGAGGCTGGCGATATATTTCGCGATGAAAGGATAGCAGTTAAGGAGGAACATGAACTTCAGGTAGTTAACTTATATGGTCTGCATTACTTCTCTTAAAATAATACGAATGATGTATACAATAAATATTATTTGGAAGAATGGATTACTTGGACTTGTTTTCTATGAGAACACCTAACAATAGCAGATCCTATTGGTACTGCAGTTCCACTCTGCTGCACCCTGGATCCTATCACAGGTGAAGTCGACACAACGTGCCATGTAAAACTCATTCATATACAGCACTAGCTGAAGTACCCGTGCTTCGCTACGCGTCATAAATAAATTAAAATGTGAAGGTGATAGTTAAAACAGGGGATAGGCGAGGTGCTGCGCAGAGGGAGATTAAGGATGGAACATTTTGTCCAACTACACCGCTCGGCGTTGACCGTGTTTTATAGCACAAATTTAGGTTTTACTCGCTAACAGTTGCAGATACTTTTCGGATAGAAAATGTAATTTTAAACCTCGCATATGCCATCAAAAGTTTGCTATTTCTTAGCGTTCTCTTTTTATTTGAAATGGAAATATGAAAGTTTGAAACCAAAGGGTGTAGTGACGTCACTAAAATGGTCGCAATTTTAAATAGTGCAAAGTATTGAAATCAAAAGTAACCTATATGTTAACCAGGTAAATCAGCTACTTCCATGTAAAATTCACGTAAATCGGACCAGTGGTACTTGCGAGATTGAGTAATACACAGACACACACCATCTCAATTTTAGCCTCGCATCGCTCCCGTCATAGTCGTATCATATTGTTTTTCAATGAAATGCAGGTTTAACCCCGTTAACACCACTTTAGAACCTGAATACCCAAAAATCCCTCCGTAGTAGACGTTTTCGACACACAACAAACAAACATATCCCCAAATTATCATTCTTCTAACTTGAATAGTTTTGGTTGGTCGATGAGAGCAAACATCCAAAAATCCTTCCTTAGTGGACGTTTTTCTTCCAGAAAATCACCCCTCCCCATATGCCCCTTAAATTGCATTTATGAAAACACGGTCGAACACCTATTTATTTTTATTTATTTATTTATTCATTTGTTTATTTATTTTTAAGCTGATAGATTTCCTCCGAGTTTCAGACTCCTCCCTATGTCGTTTAAGAGATACACGCTCAGTTAGGAATCTTTCAACCCCCACTTTTCATCCCTTTCACCTCATAATATACACTACATCGAAAAACAATTAGACATGTGTCAGCTTATTTTTAAAGATTAGTATATGTGCCAAGTATCACATCCCCAAATGAAACCACTCGTGAGATATTGTTATTCAATGGAAAGCACGTTTACCCCCTTAACACCTCTTTAGAACCTGAATATCCAAAACTCTTTCCTTAGAGGACGTTTTCGACATACAACGAACATATCCCCAAAATTTCATGTTTCTAACTTCAATAATTTTGGCTCGGCGATGAAGAGTGAGTGAGTCAGTCAGGACATTTTCTTTCATTTATTTTTGATAATTTCACCCCTCCCTATGAACCCCTTAAATTGGATTTATGAAACAAACGGTCAAACACCTATTTACTTATTTAAAGCTGTTTTCCCCCTGAGTTTGATGAGTGAGTAAGTGAGTCAATCAGTTAGGACACTTTCTTTCCTGTTTTTTTCCCCCCAGAATTTCACCCCTCTCCAAGGGCCCCTTAAATTGGATTCATGAAAAAACGTTCGAACACCTATTTACCTGTATTTTAAGCTGTTTTTTCCCACCGAATTTCAAACTTCACGCCTATGTCGTTTCAGAGATACACGCTCCGTCAAGTATCCCTCAACCCCCAATTTTCACCTCATTCACCTCATAATATACACCACATCGATAAACCCTTAGACATATGTCTGATTATTTTTAATGATTAGTTTATATACCGAATATCACATCCCCAAACAAACAACTCATGAGATATCGTTATTCAATGAAATGCACGTTTACCCCCTTGACACGTCTCTAAAACCCGAATAAACAAAAATCGTTCCTTATTTAACGTTTTCGACATACAGCGAACATCTCCCCAAAATTTCATGTTTCCAACTTTAATAGTTTTCGCTGGGCGTGATGGGTGAGTGAGTCAGACAGGACATTTTCTTTCATTTATTTTACCAGAATTTCACCCCTCCCCATGGGCCCATTAAATTGGATTGATTAAAAAAAACGCTTGAACACCTATTAACTTATTTCTTAAGCTGTCTTTTTACCCTGAGTCAGTCGGTTAGGACACTTTCTCTCCTTTTTTCCCCCAGAATTTCACCCCACCCCATTGGCCCCTTAAATTAATTTATGAAAAAACAGTCGAAAACCGATTTACTTACTTTTTAAGCTGATTTTTTTTCGCTGAGTTTCGAATTTCTCGCCTATGTCGTTTAAGAGATAGGCCTACACGCTCCATTAGGAATCCTTCAACCCCCACTTTTCAGCCCTTTCACCTCATAATAATACACCACATCGAAAAACGCTTAAACACATGTCTGCGTATTTTTAATGATTAGTTTATATGCCGAGTATCACATCCACAAATGAAACCACTCGTGAGATATTGATATTCAATGAAATGCAGGTTTAACCCCCTTAAGACCCCTTTAGAACCCGAATATCCAAAAAACCTCCCTTAGTGTACGGTTTTGACATACAACGAACATATCCCCGAAATGTCATGTTTCCAACTTCAATATTTTTGGCTGGGTGATGATGAGTGAGTGAATGAGTTAGGACATTTCCTTTCAATTTTTTTCTTCTTCAGAATTTCACCCCTCCCGACGAACCCCTTCAATTTGATTGAAAAACAAACTGTCGAAAAGCTATTTACTTACTTTAAAGCAGTTTTTTTCCTGTGAGTTTGATGAGTGAGTCAGTCAGTCAATCAGTTAGGACACTTTCTTTCCTGTCCCTCCCCCCGAATTTCACCCCTCCCCATGGGCCCCTTAAATTGGATTTATGGAAAAGCGGTCAAACACATATTTACTTATTTTTTATGCTGATTTTTTTTTTCGCTGAGTTTCAAACTCCTCGCCTATGTCGTTTAAGAGATACACGCTCCGTTAGGAATCTTTCAATCCCCACGTTTCACTCCTTTAACATCATAAACACATCGAAAAACCCTCAGACACGTGTCTTGTTACTTTTTAATGATAAGTTTATATGCCGTGTATCACATCCCCCAATGAAACCAATCGGGAGATATAGTTATTCAATAAAATGCAGGTTTAACCCCCTTAAGACCCCTTTAGAACCTGAATATCCGAAAATCCTCCCTTAGTAGACGGTTTTGACATACAATGAACATATCCCCAAACTGTCATGTTTCTAACTTCAATAATTTTGGCTAGGCGATGATGAGTGAGTGAGTAAGTGAGTGAGTCTGGACATTTTCTTTCAATTTTCTTTTTTCAGAATTTCACCCCTCCCCATGAACCCCATAAATTTGATTTATGAAAAAAAAACTGTCGAACAGCTATTTACTTACTTACTTTAAAGCAGTTTTTTCCCCCTGAGTTTGATGAGTGAGCCAGTCAGTCAATCAGTTAGGACACTTTCTTTCCTGTCCCCCCCCCCCAGAATTTCATCTCTCCCCATGGGCCCCTTAAATTGGATTTATGAAAAAACTGTCAAACACATATTTACTTCTTTTTTATGTTGATTTTTTTTTCGCTGTGTTTCAAACTCCTCGCCTATGTCGTTTAAGAGACACACGCTCCGTTAAGAATCTTTTAATCCCCACTTTTCACCCCTTTCACCTCATAATATACACCACATCGAAAAACCCGCAGACACATGTCTTCTTATTTTTAATGATGAGTTTATATGCCGAGTATCACATCCCCCATGAAACCAATCGGGAGATATTGCTATTCAATTAAATGCAGGTCTACCCCCTTAACACCCCTTTAGAACCTGAATAGCCAAAATTTCTCTCTTAATGGGCATTTGCGGCCCTTGAGGAAGCTGCATACCAGATTTCATTCCAATCCGTTCAGTGGTTTCTGAGATTTCGTGATGAATAAATGAATGAGTGAGTGAGTGAGTGAGTGGTATTTGAAAAATATATAGTAGAAAGAAGATAGTGTCAAGTCTTTGTTGTGCTAAACTCGGTTGACAGTGCTGTGTGAGCAGCTGATTAACTAACGGGATTTCAAGTAAAGATCCTCATTTTCTATACCGGTAGTGCTGAGCGCAATTGGCATCAAGTCGGCCGTGTCTCGACTTGAGCTATGTTGCCATGGAAACTATCTGCCTTGTCATTCCTTCATGAGTATATTTTATGATTTGATTAGCCTGTTTTTGAGTGAAAAAGGGCCAAAATCAGAAGAATGAGAAAGACTATCGAAAATACATGTAGCCAGCGGTTCCTTCTGGGTCCTAAACTATGTGTATGCAAAATATAGTTGAGATTGGTGGAACGGTGTAGATTTGTATACGGAACCAACATATATACATACATACATACATACATACAGACTTTCGCTTTTATATATTAGATTTGGGATATGATTGTCTGTGAGTGAATGCGCTGCTGTTTGTGTATCCTATTGCTTATAGACTAGACTGCCACAGCAAAGCAAGCTCGGTACCGGCATAAAACAATGTGAAGATTGAAACGTGGCCGTCAGCAATCATATTTCCAGTGAATAATCATCTCTACAACTTTCTTCTTCTATTTCTTGAAGACGTGACCGCCAACGGAACAAACAGAATACCTTACATTCCAAGCAGTTGTGTTAAGCAATTACACGACTCAGGCGCGGATTCAAGGGGGGGGGGGGCACAGGGGTCATGCACCCCCCCTCCAAACGGAGACCAATTTTTTTTGCAAACACAAAAAACGAAAACACAATAACCATTCAAATAAAATTTAACGAATTTTATCTGAAAAACAGTTTTTTTTTCATTTTATTCAATACTGAAAATATCTTTATTGCAATTATTATGTTCTGTTACAAGTGTACATATTTACAACTTCATAGCTGTTATATGAAAAAGATTATTTATATAACAAAATCAACTCGTCTATTTTGTTTAGCAAACCTTGTGATTACCGAATGGATGTTTATAGAGATGTCACAATGAATGTGCAGCAATGCACGGATAGGAATTTGGGGCTTTTTTCGCACCAAAAAATTTTGCCGACGTCCAAACTGCAAGCTTGGTCGGCAATTTAAGCTGTGACTTTCTCCCTTTGTCGGTACCAACTCGACTTGCCGAAATTGTAACGTACCTTGATACTTTTCTCGAAGCTCGATGTAAAATCGCAAAACACGCCTTTCAATGTGTACGAATATTTTTGGTGCGCTAAACGCATCAAATTTCTATCCATGTAGCTTGCAAAATAATTGGTCTGGTTTTGTACGTTTGGTTATTTTGTGATTGCGTTTTGAGTGATACAATGTTTCTTTCAATTTCGATTCTCTGACCTCCCCCAAAGCCAAACTCTAGATCCGTGTCTGACACAACTAAAGGTCTTTGTCTGTGGTAGCTCATTTGTCTACTCTTGATGTAAAGTGCGATGCTCTCTAGAATTATTTGTATAAACACATGTTTTAGGTAGCTTAAGTTAATACATAGTGTCCAAATATTAACTTGCCACAGTAACAGTAATTGGAAGCTGAGACACACATGGCCTGAGTAAAGCCCGACATTGCTTCTGGTTACTTGTCCATCCTTTCATTTCACCACCACTAGTCTACTCTCCCTTAATTCTTATTCCGATTCGTGCAGGTCCATTTTCTCTGCCTTTTTTGAGTGTTTTCCTTACTGCCTGATTACTTGCTCTAATTCTTTTACGGGGTCAGACCTCTTCCTTCTCTTCATGATATAATGGTGTAATTGCACAGGACAACTGCCTGGATTGTAAAATATTCAGATATATTCCATCACTCATAAAAGGTAGCATAAAGGGCGGTGTGTATCACACCTTCAGTAACCTGGTGAGCACAAAACCAGTATTGCGGCGAAAACTAAATGTATATATTCGTTCCAGAAACGGAATATATTCAAGTCCTAATACACCGACGTCTAATTTAATTTTAATTTTATGATAACTTAAAATTGGCGGTTTTGCACAAATTTTAAGAACAATTTAATTTTTTCTTTGTGTTAAAAATATGAGAGAAATGTAAATTGTTCTAATTTACAAATATTCTGGCATATAAGTCTACAGCCTAAACATAAAACATTCCAACATAGCGTTCATGCGATATATCACACAAGTTCCAAATATCTCTCCAACTATTTAAGCAATCAAACTGAAATTTTGTATGTTGCTATAGGACTACCGTATTAAGTATGAAAACTGACGTTGCCTCTATGTCATTTTTAGCCACTCCAAACAACATTTCAGGAGATTTAATTACTCGATGGCAATGAAACTTATTACCTGGAATCTTTCTGCGGCGTTTAGTGTGGATTATTCAAGATGGAATCAGTTCGAAATTTTAAAGCATATTTCTCGTATCCTATTTAAGCCATGGATGAGATTGATGGGTAATTATATGACCATTTTCTAACTATAGTAAATTCTTTGGCTTACTTTTTGTAAGTCATAAAAGACGTGCTTTTGACTTTTCTTAAAATTAATTTTCATGACAGAAAGATGGCACGTTCCTGGAGAAGTCTTAATCACCTATACTGAAAGTTATACACACAGCACATTATTATTGGTGTTAGTATATATATGTACAGCTTGTTATTTCTCGAAGTAATGGTGTTGGTGGAGACAAGTCGCTTGCTTAGTACATCACATGGAATGTATTTTTTTATGGACCGGAGAGTTTTCAATGGGTCAGATAATATCAAATTTCTGCCGTATTATACCTCAATAACAGAATTTTCAATGGAAAAGTTCAGTGGGATATATGAAAATAGGCTAATTATTTCTACTTGTTCAGAATTGCCGTCGTAATCTTGCTCAATATATTAATTTCGGTGCATTCTCTGAGCAGCCGTGCTGCATTAAGGCAAGGGTCGTCTTTTTAATTTTTCCTCAATGTGCTGTTTTGTACATTACCCCTTTCATTTCCAGTTTAATTTAGTTATCAGGGTTTGTTCTTATAGGAGAATTATTGATATTTTGCCCCTATTTCTCTGAGATACCTCAGGGCCCAAGGCCAAAATACAGCCTCGTGAAATACCTTCACAAACATATACCACCACAGACATAGTCTTGAGCTAGTCACAACATGAGAATGTTACTCTCAGGGCATCAGGTAAGGATTGGGTGGAGTTAGCTCAAAATCATTTTTTTAGTTCACTTCTCTCATGTGCCAAACCTCATGCTTAATTCTTGTCACGTATATCTGAATTTATTTGAGTGATCATGCTTTCATAGCGTCCTACAATTAATTTACGGACTACAGCAATTAATTCTGAACAATATTTGAGCTCCATCATGTCGGTGTAGCAATTTCCAGTTATATGACATGTACTCAAACTATCGCACATTGACTTTGCACTCGACAGTTGGCAAAATATCATTAATACACAAATCTTTGTATTAAATCAGCGATCGCGTATTTTTAGCGTATTCCTCATTAAATAAGAAATATTTGCACTAATACTCAATTCTACACACCGT
Source organism: Meconema thalassinum (assembly GCA_946902985.2). Classification (NCBI taxonomy): domain Eukaryota; kingdom Metazoa; phylum Arthropoda; class Insecta; order Orthoptera; family Tettigoniidae; genus Meconema; species Meconema thalassinum. The sequence goes on along the minus strand of OX336399.1, from coordinate 220,414,528 downwards.
AGATTACCATGGGGGTCGATGCTGGTATCAACCGTCTTTGACGTTCCACAGGATCAGTTTTGTGCGTCGAGTAGCATTTTAGGATTCTCCGTTCTGTAGCCACTCAGTTTCTTCCTTTTTCTATTTTCTTCCAAGTTCAGGGTCCTTTTTTTTAGGTCGCTCCGCAGCACCACTCAGAGCAATGACACTCCGTCCCTAGCCGTATAATGCAATGGTTATCGCTACCGTACTTTAATAGATCTTCTTAGCCGTCATGACGGGAATATATCTCTCGGCAAATGAGTCACCCGGCCGTGCATGTTCCCCTGATACTCGGAGCAACCTAAAAAAAGACCCTGTATTTCCATACAATGTAGGTGAATGTCTAACTCAAGTTATTGTATTGTCCGTTTCTTCAATCTTTATAATATTAATTTTGATATTGTGTTTCCAATGAGTTACACGGCTCGCTCGATCCTTTCACAGCTTTCACAAGTATCTTTTTTCTGTGCCGTGTCTTCATAATTGTACTCAGCTTACAATCTTCAAGAATGACTCAGTGTTGTCACGTGGTCTAGCATGAAATTCAGATCTTGGCGTGGTTCATGAACAAGTCAACGGGGACAATACATAAATGTATGGGGATAACAGATGAAGTTACCCAATTCTGGGATGGTAACTTGGTAACAGAACTACTCTTCTGTTCAAAATTGTTGATCTACTGCAGGTCTTGTATGGCACATTGTGTTTGGAAGGCATTCAAATAAATGGAAACCTGTGTAAGATTTAATTCCACCTATGCAAGGGAACATGTTTGTGAAACAAGTAATTTCTCTACAGGATGATGCTGATCTCACTGAGGATATTGCGATAGAAGACTTCTCCATACCAGAATTTGTTCCATGCATCAAAACAGAAAATCAAATTATAGTAAGTGGTGGTTCCAAGAGGTAAGAATCTTATTGGACTTCTACTTTTTGCATCTTGTAAAGGACAGATACTGATCGCCTTCTTCTTCTCAAAAATGCTATTTAGGGATTACAGAAATGTGTATTTAGTCTATAGTGATGACGAATGGAAGCTGTCTGGTGTTAGGTTGTGTAAGGTACGGAAATTAGAAGATGTCTTAATGGATGGTGAAGCACTATATTATCCGACTAGTGCTGAACTCAAACCAATGACCTCCCTCTGTGTATGCCGTTGGTTTATTCACTGATGTAATGGAGAATATCTTACTTCTCATAGGTGGAGAGAAAATTATATGAAGCCAATCACGTTGTAATAGTTGCCTGTTGAGATGTTTGATTTTTGTATGAAAAAGTTACTGAATTGACATGGACGAGATTGAAGGGCTATTCTTCATCATCATCATCATCATTTTCATTTCCCCTTTGCCAACTGGCACTGGGTGGGGGCAAATATGGTTCCTCTCCACTTCGTTCTGTCGTTCCACTATTCCTCTTCCGACACGGTGTTCCAATCCAGGTTCTGTTTACTAATGCTATTCTTCACCGAGTCCATCCAACGCATTCTTGGTCTTCCTCGTCCTCTCTTCCCTGTCATTAGTCGTTCCATTATATAACCATTACCTAATTACACTAATTTATGTGGCTTACGTTTCGTAAATCATAGGACACGTGCATTAGACTTTCTGAAAATGAGTTTCCATGACAGAAACATGGCATGTCATTGGATGAGTCTTAAACACGTATACTGAAAGTAATGTATACAGCACATTATTTTTCAAATTAATGGTATTGGTGGAGACTGGTTGTGTACAAAAGGCTATTTAGTACATGGCATGGATTTTTTTTCTGAGCAGGAGGACTTTCAATGGAAAAGATCAGTAGGATATATGAAAACTGCGAATTATTTCTACTTTTTCAGAGTTGCATTCGTAATATTGCTCAATATATTAATTTCGGTGCATTCTCTGAGCAGTTGTGCTGCATCAAAGCAAGGTGGTATTTTGCCCTCAATGTGCTGATTTTGTGCATTCCCATTCTTATGAGTGAATTATTAATATTGTGCCCGTATATTTTCGAGACACCACAGTGCTGAAGGCCAAAATCAACGCTCCTGAAATCCCATCACAAACAAACACATACCACCACAGACATAGACTTGAGCTAGTTACAACATGAGAATGTTACTCGCAGTGCATCAGGTAAGGATTGGGTGGTGTCTGCTCAAAATACACGTTACTTAATGAAAAGGAAAGTTCCAATTTACTGAAAATCACCAACCATTTCAGATAAAAACGTGTCCTCAAATAATGTATTTATCAATGATCCGTAGCCTCCACTTTATTGGTGGAAAATGAAATCATTTTATGTTCATTGCAAGTAGGATAACAAATCCATTTTAGCTGCAATTAATTGTCACTTATATACATGGTCGCTCCCAGAATAAACGTTAATTAACATAGTTTAATTACTAAGGAAGAAATATTTACAAACCAATTAACCGACTTATCGGCTCTCCCTAGCCCCTTACATGGTTACATTTCAAAAGAGTATCAAAATACTCTTAACACCTGCACCTCAAACAAGTATTTACGGTCACTGGAGCACCGCCTCCTGTATTATACTTGACATCTGTTAAGTCTCAATTCAGCATTTCCATCTCCTGAAGCCAGTTCTTCGAATTTTGGTTGAACTCACCTTCCAGGCTTGAATAGGATTTGCGAGAATATCTGGAAATCTCCTTCTCTCTTCCTCTAATGTCGAATTTAGTTGCTCATAAAGTTGGTTGGAATAATCTTCTCTATAGTGTGAAATTTCATAATAATTGTAACATAGCTTCTTCACTTGCTTTAACTGTAGTATATAAATACACTGCTTTTAGATTTAGCCCAGATTCTAGTATTTTAGTACTATGAATACTTCAAACACGTGCTCAACTCCACGTTTAAGTCACCGTTACTTATACCTGATTTTCTCGGAGTAATAGTGCTTTTAAAGCTTCTTACAATTTATTTACGCAGTGCAACAAATAATTCTCAACAATATTTTTGCTCTCTCGTGTCGGTGTAGAACTTTTCAGTATGAATCAAGTGTGCTCAAACTATCGCGCAAACTCCACAGTTCGCAAAATTCAATAAATACCCAATTTTTGTCCATACTCAATAAAAAATAATCTGCACTATATTTCTTAACTTTACTCAATTTGATACAATGAAGATTACCCTGGAGTTCGATGCACAAATCTCTGTATCCTTCTTTCAGGCGTTCGACAAATTCTGATTTGAGCGAAGTGTAGCATTTCCGTTCTATAGCCAATCAGCCTAATCCAATATTCTTCCGGTTTGTTCGAAGTATTTCCATACAATGTACGGTAAATGTCTAACTCAATTCATATTATTGTTCGTTCCTTTAATCCTTATACTATTAATTTTTATCTCATCTTTCCAATGAATTCCACGGCTCACTCGATTCCCTCACAGCCTTCACAAGAGAAGTGACTTTATTGTGCCTGTCTTCATAATTGTACTCGACTTACAATGTCATAGATTGACGGCGTTGTCTCGTGGTCTGACATAGAATTCAGTTCTTCGTGCGGTTTATAAAGAAGTGAACGGGGGCAATAAATATATATTGAGATCAGCTGGTGACGTTACCCAAGTCTGTGATTTTTACTCTAAAAAGGGAACTACCATTCTGTACAGACTTTCTTATCTAGGGTTTGTACTGTATGTCGTAATGTTTGGAAGGAATTAAAAGTAATGGAAACCTGTATTAGTTTAATTCCACCTATGCAAAGGAACATGTTTGTGAAACAGATAATTTCTCTGCAGGAGGATATTAAGACAGAAGAATTCTCCATACCAGAGTTTGTTCCATGCATCAAAACAGAAACTCAATCTTTTGCGAGTGGAGGGGATTTCAAAGAGGTAAGTACCTTATTGTGTTACTACTTGTTACATCTTATGAAGGACAAAACCTGATCGCCATCTTTTTCTCACCAATGCTGTTTAGGGATTTCAGAATTCCAGAATTGTTGTAGTAAGTACTGGAAATAGATGACGTCAAGATTGATGGTAAAGCATTATATTGTCTGACCTTTGCTTGACTCAAACCCATGACCTCCGTCTGTATGTCGTTGTTGTATTCACATAGGTAAAGGAGGATATATCTGTATGCTCATAGGTGGAGATACATTAGGTGAAGCCAGCATATCCCAAGCACAATCATGTTGTGTTAGTTGCCTGTTGTGTACTTTGTATTTCTGTATGAAGAAGTTACACCAAACGATGCGATTATGCATGTTGGCTTGTCACATTATATTTCACCTTTCTTGGCAGCCCAGCCAAACGGGAGGGTTATTATTATTTTTAGGAAAAAATCCTTTTTCCCTGCCTTGTAGTAACTCTAATAACTTAATAACTGCTATTGATATGTAATGAGAATTCGATAGGCTTACTTCTTGCAGTTTCAAGCATTCTGTAGTGGCAAAATATATGTTAAATAGTCTACAAATCACTCTCTCTAGAGGCATTTACTGTAATTAGATTACTGGGAGATTTTTGTATATGTATCTGCCCTAGTCAAAAATTTATAGTGTTTTGGTAAAATGGTATTGTGGAATATTGTTGATATGGCATATATGAGTGATTTATGCATTCATTCTTAAACGCTGAGCTGGTTAAACTATTGAGGACCAAGTCACGGGAGTGACATGTCCATTTATTATGTGATGTGACTGAAAAGGACCAAAGGATGGACTTGAAAGAGAAAAGGCTTTCATAGTCTCGCTGCTAGAAAATTCAAAAATAATTATTTCAGACTTCAGTTAAGTACTTTTCTACACATTTTCTATAACACTTCAATTTGTTGCTGTTTTGGTTTCATCTCTATATAGCTACCACACCCTACATCCGAGGCAATCTGTTTAACATATTCCAGCCTTGGTCTATCCCTACCGTTCTAATGCTCGACCTTACCTTCCATAACTAACTTTGCTATTCCTGGGTGCCTTAGTATGTGTCCCACCAACCTATCTCTTCTCTTCATAAGTAGTTTCCAGAAACCTCTCTCTTCTCCAATTCGTCAGTTTACTAAAATCTATATTCGATGTCAACAGATTCCTCTTTTCTAAAAATTCATTCCTTGCCAGAGCCAACCTACCTTTTATACCCTCTTTGTTTCGTCCATCACTGGTTATTTTGCTTAAGTAACGGAAGTTTCCAACTTTCTGTAGCTTTTCGCCTGCCTATTCGACGTCCATGGGGGTTTCTGATTTCTTTCGGATCCATTCCAATATTTTTGTTCTAAATGTACTTATTTTCGTCATGAATTCTTTCCTCAAGACAGAATGCATACCATTTAAAGCTCATTCAAATCCTCTCGTGTAACGGCTAAGGTGACGATGTCATGAGGAAATCTCAGAGTTGCAATTATTTGTCTTTGAATCTTCCTACTTAGAATTATTCACCAATTTCCTTGATTGGTTGTTCAATTTATACAATCAAAATATGGGTGATAAGTTGCGGCCTTGCATTACACCTTTCTGAATACCAGCTTCTATCTTAGGTCCTCCAGTTTGAGTAACTGCTGTCTGGATTCGGTATAGATTGTATAGCACCGTCCTATCCCTGGACTTTATTACAATCTTTTCCAATATTTCAAAGAACTTGCTGCAATCAATGTTATAAAATGCATTTTCTAAGTCTACAAATGCCATGAATGTTTTCTTATCTTTCTTTATTCTTCCTCTCAAAATCAGCGGAAGACTTAGAACAGCTTCCCTTGTTTCTTCGTTTCTCCTGAAGCCAAACAGGTCTTGACCCACCTCTGTTTCTATGTGTGTTTCCTTTCTCTTGTAAGTTATTCTAGCCAGGATCTCTAAACCATGAGTGATCAAGCTTACTGTATGGTAATTTTCACTTTTGTCCGTTCCTGTTCTCTTCGGTATAGGGATGATAACATTCTTCTTGAAATCAGAGTCGAACTCATCTGTATCATAAATCCTACACACCAAGTGAAATAACCTGATCAGACCTTCATCACCTATGCTGCGTGGCAATTCAATCGGTATATCATCTACGCCTGGTACTTTGTTTCTGCTCAAATCTTCCAATGATCTGTCAATTTTGATTTACTTTACCTACAAAGGAGGCATATGTTTGATAAATATCAGATCTAGATGAGACTTTTAGAATGCATTAAGATATGATCGAGAATAAGAAAGTAATTTCAGTCACTTGCACAGATGATAAATGCTTTCTTTAAGTTCAGCTGTGCTGTAAAGTTACATTATTTGTTATTGATTGTGTAGAAGCGTAATTTGAGAGCAAATAAATTAATGATTCATTGTTGTCCCTAGGATATTACAGAAGAAACCCATGTTGAAGAGAGTGATGCAAGTGGAAATCCTATGAATGAGTAAGTGGACAACTTAATAAGGAAAAGTATTGCTTTTTAATGAATGAGAACTAAAAATGTTTAATGTGAAGAGGTTTTGATGGCAAAATGAGTTATTCTCGTATTTTTATCGTTGAACGTTTCTGTATTTGTCTGTCTTCATTGGATATTGATATTCACTTTTTAGTTGGCAGCTCAGAAACTAACTATTCACATTCAGAGTTTTAACTGTTGGAAGTATTCAAGTATAGATATGGTATCCAGTATGAATGATATTGCACTTATGACCTACTAGTTGTACCTGCCATGCGTTGCGCTGTCAATCAAAGAAAGAAAGTGTTTCTGTTGTAAATATGTTTATTGAAGTGTGCACAACGCCTCAACAATGTTCATTTCTTGAAATGTTTAGCGCGCCAAAAGTCATCTGTTGAAACGACTAGCTCACCAGCTTTTGTGACATGGATTTATTAATGAAAAAACTTTCTCGTGCTTGCAAAATTCATTTGTTGAAACGGAAGTAAAAAGTTTCATATACATGAAAACATGAGTCATTTGATTTCTTGTTCTGGAAACAAAGCTATGCTTATGACACAATGTAATGGTCGCTCCACGCGACTCCTTCATTTCAAGCAGATTGTGTGGGAAGTCCCGAACAGCAGGTTCCATCATCTATTCGTATTAATAATCAAATGTACAATCAGGGAATTACCCTGCAAATCTATGCCAGTTATTGATAATGATCATAATACCTAGGATATGTTTATGCTTTTTCCGCAAATGTACAGTGAAAGCAAGCTAAGGCGTAATTTAAATTTATATATTAAATAAATAAATATTAAATCAAGTACTGTATTTACAGACAATGAACCGAAATAAAATTGGTACAATACAAGCCATTCACGTCATTATAACAATTACTCGTTGCTTCAGTACGGTACAGAATCACTGCAGTAATACAGTATATCGAACCTTGTTAGCAGAATTTAGAACAAATGGCTTCGTTTCCTACCCCTGCCATCCTAAAAGTGGTTTTCCGTTGCTTCCTTACTTCTACTGTACGCAGATGCTGGGATTGTACCTACATTCAGATCATGGCCGCCTCCTACCCAAACCATTTCCCCAATTGAAGAAATACGTTAATTCAGCCATCACAATGACACTGCTTATCAATCATGTACCCGGGGCTCGATGGCCATGATGTAAACCATATTATCATTAACCATCACCAATGTATATACACCATTGGCCTACTGATCATAACCAGTGCACCTGGGGGTGACAAGACACCTGCACACACATTCAGTGTTTATAACATTGTTTGCTCTCAGTTCACCTACAAACAAAAGCCAGGAATCCTGGGAATGATGAACCCTTTGCATATATATTATCCCAAACAATATACGTATTGAATTCGCCTGCAGATCAAAACCAGGTCACTCAGTATCTCTGTCTGCTCGCAGCATGGAGCGGTGATTTAGTCTAAGGCGTGTTGCCTATGTAGTCCGTGCTTCATATCGTCAAGAAGTGCAATGTGAGTGCCATGCGGATTATCTCGTGGTGCGGTAAGATAACTAGTTCGAATCCCACCTTGGGCACAAACTTGTTTTTGTTGTTGGATCCAAGTTTTAAAAGAAGTTCAAAATTCGTTATGGCACCGCCAAATATAACGCTGCGCATTGATTAAATAAAATTGTCAGCGCTAGAAAATGAAGTTGCCAGTGTCCAAAAATATATTGTAGATGACGGCCGAAAACTTGGGCTCAGGCATCTGTGGATTCATGATCCCGTGACCAACGTGGGCGACGTGTCTGGCAAGTTTGATGGATGACTGTTGTTGTGCAGGAGGTGCCGACTCAGGCCTGGACCGAAACCTGTGTTGTGGCTACGTGAACAGGTGGCTGCGTTTCCTGGGTACGATGCAAAGGCGAGGCACAAGCCACACAACAGAGGTCGTGGACAATAACCTGGTTTGTGCCAGCATGGAGTCAACTGCGTCGCGCAGGTTTGTCTAGTGATGAGTCCGGGGCTCGAGGAGACTGTATATTGAGCAGTCGGGAACTCAGCCTCGGGTTCTCCGGGAGGTGCAAAGTGGCCCGCAAAATCTGGTTTCCAATTACTCAGGGACACACTTTACCTGCCTCAGAGCGAGTCGTGTCACTGAAAAAGAAACACTCCTATATTTTATGTTTTTTGACACGATGAAACTAAATTAATCCTAGCGCACAAAATGTGCACTGGATCTCTCAGGAATATATCAAAACTCCTAAATTCACGGCTTACCGCTCTATCACATACTATTTGACTACCAGAGACACGCGATCCCGCTGTGATAACTTCTCGTGTCTTCTTTCCTTACCCACGCTGAAACTAGGGCATCGTTCTGCACAAAACTATCACAATAACCGGCTGTATGTAGTCATCATGCTCACAAATAAGCCTACAACTGCTGTGTCACTCTTCACTGACTTACTGATTCATTGCAGCCCACTCCATTGACTGACTGCACTCTCGTACACTTGTCACTGAACTGCGTGGCTTTCCTTATACGTTTGCAAGAATAGTCTCGAATTTTTCAGATGGATTGGAAATTATATACGTAACATGAATTAAGCATGGTCTTGTGGTGCACACTTATATCATATTACATCCTAATGAAAAGGAAAAGAAAACCAGATAGTAGGAGTCACTGAGGTATGTTACTACCATAGGACAGTGCTTCATCGTTTGTCTATCGGCTCCACAGTCACACTGTAACCTGTTCCACTTGAACAAAGCGTCCGCACAAACACCAGAATTGGCCCTGATCCGGTTTAATTTCGAACGTATCTGACGAGGAAGATCAAATCCAGGTACTTATGATGTAACGGCATGTCTTGGCACTCCAGTGGAGCAAAAATCTTCCAATCATGAGACCACTGCTGGACTAGGTCAAAGTTCTCATTGATAAGTCTCGTAGCTGGGTGCACAGGGGGCTGGCTTGAGCGAAGTCTGGCTAGACAAGCAGCAGGTATGTCAGCGTGAATAGGGAGATCCTGAATGATTGTATGTTGTGAGTAGGGGAGAGCGAGGGGTTCTGCCTCCCCCACCACTACTCTCAATGCGAGCCGATAACTCCCGAACCCGTGGTCGGAGATTCACGAATGAGGTGTCGTTGGACTCTAGCTGACGGGGGCTTTGCTATGGACCACACGTTATATTTTTGAAAAATATTTTTGAAAATATTTGTTTTTGAAAATAGACGATACTTAAAAAACCAAACATGATAGAACGTTGGGCAATAGCTTAAACGAACTATCTTTATGTCCTTTATTTTTATAATAAAACGTTTTAATTTTTTACATTTTTTTAAAAAAGTTCAATTTTGAAATTTTTATATTTTAGAAACTAAAGAGTTTACACAAATTTTGTTTGACATAAATGAATGGCCCTGACCCCCTCTACCAGAAAAATAAATGTCAAGCCTCTAGGACTAAAACTGGGTTCTACCCTTAATCGCGTGTGTGCTTGAATACGTATGGCTATGTTGGAAAAAGTTGGTGGTGGGGGAGGACCAGGGTCGAGTGAGGGGTCGTTTAGATGGTATTTTTCCGCTCTATTATATGGTGAGGTAATTTTTAAAACGGATGATATTTGGAAACGCAATTTGAGGTAAACGTGCGTTTTTAAAATTTTGGTGATATTTAATGAGCTTGTGTGTTTTTTAGGAACGGGGTGACGTTCTCTTGGCTATGAATGTGTGTTGATATTTAAAAAAATAAATGGAAAATGTTTGTTTTTTTGATTGGCGCTATTTTGGAAACGGTGAATTTTGGAAAAACGTTTGTTTGACGTTAAGGAAAGGTGGATATGCCCTCTAGATGGGGGGCAAGTTTGAAGGGTGTAGGAGGAAAAAGAAAATGATAGCCTACTTTCTCGCGAACATTGGCGATGATTGGCGAATGGATGGTAGGATTTTAACGAATGAGGTATTGTTGGCGTTGGGATGACATGCTCTTGGCTAAGAATGTGTGTTGGTATATAAAAAAAAATTGAAAAAATTTGTTTTTGAAAGGAGGCAATAGTTTGAAAACCAAACATGACAGAACGTTGTGCCATAGTTGAAACGAATGGACTCTATGACCTTTATTTTCTATAATATAACTTTTTATTTTTTGAGATTTTTTGAAAACACTGAAATTTTGAATTTTTACCATTTTGGAAACTAGGAATTGTATAAAAGAGTTTGTTTGACATAAATGAAAGATCCCTACCCCCTCTAAAATGAAATAAATGTCAAGTCTCTAGGACAAAAAACTATGCATGTTAAAACTTTGTTTTTAATTTTTTTAAATAAAAGAGTGTTTGTAGACAGAGAGCCGGTAGCCCTTGACACATGTTACAACGAGGCTATGACTGACCATGGTGAATACAGGAAATGGCTATTTCGAGGGGGCGATGTATGGCAAAACGAGGGGTCGCTTTTCGATATTTTTTTCCTATGACAGATGAATGAACGCGAATATTTTGAAAATCCCTTATAGTGATCTCGGTGACCGTGCCCGGAAGAAATGAATTGCTATTTTGGTGGGATGGTGGGGGTAGCTTATGACGGTTGGTTTTGTGACATTTCCTATGACGGATGGAGGTGAATATTTGAAAATGTGTTAAGTGTGCTTGGATATTTTTTACCCCTGAAGGGGATCTTTAACATGCTAGTAAACGGTAATAAGCGAGACTGCTGTCTGGCACAGTAAATGGTTTTAGAATATGGAAACCTATAACATTTGCTCGACCAAGTCTTGTGCATGTGCGCAAAGAGCCAAAACGGTAAGGTAATTGGCCTGAAATGTTATAAACTAGATATTGATCTGGGTAAAGTCATGTGTTTTAGGGTGAAAGTATGTGGTTAACATGATCATGTATTGGGGATGGCCGCATGCTATTAATTATTATTACAGTAAAATGTTTAATAATAATAATAATAATAATAAGACACACATGTTTTCAGTGCTAACACACACACAGTCCTGCTCACTGGAGACTGAATATTGTACCAAGCCAGAGGACTTGTGAGAGACACTGCTGATAAGACAAAAATGTCTACGTCAGCAGGAAGTGTGATATCAGCTTACTTGCCTCGTGGTGTCTAGCAGGTGTGCTGTTTAAGCAGAGACCGCCATTTTGGTTCCTAGACTGCCGTACAACCTATGTATAAGAGGCAGCCATTTTTCCTTATTATAAACATGAAACTAGTATAAGGTATAAGAATTTTATTCAGATTGAGGAATGTGAAGAGGCGTGGGAACACGTGTGAGAGAGACAACATTTCAAGGTCAAAACGCTGAGAAAATGCAACTCTCTCTGTTGCTAGGCTAACTGAAAACGTTTGCGTTAGTGATGCACTTGCCATTTTAGCAAACGGACGTATACAGTAGAGCTCTGAAATGAACTTTGGAAGAAAAAATCCTTTCATTTTTTGGTAAGTACCTATGAATGATTATTTTAATAATGAGATACTAATGAACCTTAAATTTGTAGTTATTGATCGGGTAATTAATGATTTTTATTTATTTATTTGTTTGTAGATAAACGGTATACCTTACATGTCTGAGATACTAGAAACCATTGCGCTTTAGGGCCCACTAGAAGGAAGCAGTAACTAGCCAGTGCAAGTGAAGGTGAGATTATTTTTTTAAACTAACTTGTTTCATTTTTTGGTATGATTTTATTTTATTTTATGAAATGCATGTATTAACCTGAATTTAGGTATTTATAGCGGTTTATTTTATTTATTTTTAGAAACTTGGAAAGAAAAGCCTTACCGCCGTAGCAGTTTCTGAAAACCCAAGAAGCAGAAGAGTGCAACCATTGTTTACAGGCAGTGAACTATTGAAAAATCAGGTAAGTCTAACTTAAAAATGCTATTCCATTTTACCACTACTGAAAACTCGTAGACAAAAAATTCATTACCTGTACATGACTGGGACAATGATTGCTTTCTTGAATAATGGCCATGTATTGACAAACGGTACAAGACTATATTGGTTGTTGACTGGGAAAAGTACAAGGCTATGTTGGATTTTCTATAAACAAAAAAAGTAAGATTAATTTATGGGTGGTTCCCTATGTACTCAATAAATATCCACAGGTTTGAACAAGATAATCTGCACAAAATGATATGATATTTATTTTTGTTTATATATTGGTTAAAGGGAAATGTAAATGACTGCAGCTTTATAAGAAAAAGTACATGGGTTACTGTTAGCGCAGACATACAGTTTATTTTTTTAAATACTTTTTGATGGTGTTTTTTATTTAATGCCAATTAACGTTAAAGTTTAATTACAAGTATTGATTGATTGAGTGAGTGATGGGTTGTTTTGTTTGTTTTTTTAGGTGTGGTCATACGCCATTAACATAGTGAACAGACAGTGAAAAAAAGCATACATTTTGGTTTGAAGTACTGTGTGCAACGTTAATAACTTACAATAAGAAAATGTTTTATTATAACACATGGCGTTTGTACCAAATACAACAACAAGTGAGCAAGTTGGTTTACCACGTGGGTTAAATTTAAAATCAGAACATGATCGTTGGTTAACATTTGAATCCTGGCCTGTAGGCTTTTGGTCAACACACAAACTTGCAAAAGCTGTTTTTTTTTACTTGAACCGAGAAGATGTAGTGCTCTGTGTGTTTTGTCGTATTGAACTTTAACACTGGGAAGAAGGGGATGATCCCTTTAGTGACCATTTGCGATGGTCTCCTCGTTGTCCTTACATGCTTGGAAAACAAGTGGGTAACATACCCGTGTATCCATTTTACCGAACCACAAGGCCATTCGCCGCTACTAGCGTTGCTGAATCACAAGTAAATAACAATAATAATGAGGTATTACCAGCCAACAACGGTAGTGTCGATATATGTGGTCCATATGCCATAGACAGTGTTGAATTGGCATGTGCTTTTGAAAAATTGGGTGTTTGCAAGACTAAAGCACTAACACACCCAGAGTACAGCTCTGTTGAAAAACGTTTAGAATCTTATAAAAATGTTTGGCCATTAATATTAATACACCTTACCAAACAGCTTTTTTTTATACTGGTGAAGGGTATAAACAATATGTGTTTAATGTGGATTTGCTTTAAAGGATTGGCAAATGACTGATGACCCTTTTGTGCAACACGCTCGTTGGTTACCTAACTATAGATACATGGTGTTGCGTAAAGGTCAGGAATTTGTGAACACTATTCGTAAAGAAAACGTGATTGCAGCACAATACATAAAAGTGCCTTTAGAGTAAGAACACGCGGAGCAAATACATGAGGCTGAAAAAACGACTTATGTAAAATTTGTTATCAAGATGAACTAGGTGTTGTATTTTTGCCTTGTGGACACATGATAGCCTGTGTCAAGTGTGCATTACAACTTAACACTTGTGCTATATGTTGAAAAGCAGTATCTGCTACAGTTAGGGCATTTTTGCATAAATAGTTTAATTCATTAGCAATGCATAGTGCAAAATCCCTAATTGCACAATATTATTAAAGCTGTTTTAGAGTGTAATAGATATGCTTTTCATTTGTTTATAGACTACTACAATGAATGTTTTGAATGCTGTGGGTCAAGCATGTGGCTTAGAGACAAGGAAGCTCAGCGAATTGCCAACGCATATTCCATTCCGCATTATCAAGATTCGGAAATTGAAAACAGCTATGGTGATCGTGTACTTCGTGTATGTGAAAACTTTGAGACATTTCTGCCTTCACGGTTTAATGATATGTCGAAGAGTGTTTTTGATGAAGTCAATAATGCTGTGCAACCTGAACACTTAATTTATGAAGGTTTTAAAAACAATAGGTGCATGGTTCGTATTAATTAAATGAAAAAAAAAACAAATGGGAAATGTAAGTGATGACAATGGACTGAAAGAAAAAAATATGTGTATAGAATAATAATCTTTTAGTTTTTAGTATTGTCTTAAAAATATTATCATGAAACCAAAAAAATGTATATAAAGTTTGTAAATAAATGCAAAATGATGTTACAATATTGTTCTATTTTATACAAGGTTAGAATATTTAACGTTGCAGAGTATACATGATTATGACAATAGATGCACACTTAATACAATTCTTTCTCTCTTTACAATAGTCTGTTATAGTTTTTAATCACAAGGCTTGTTGTAGATCTTTTTATAGCAATGTCAATTCACTGTTGTTTTCAAAAACTGGGGAAGCCGTAATGGTTTTATAGGCATAAAAACCTTATTGTTATTACTATTTAGTCATTTTGATCCTCTTGCAATACTATGGTACCTTTTTGCATTTCAAGAGCAGATGACCTAGTTGTTCCACTCCTTAAAACGACGACGACAACAACAACAACAACACTACCTCTTGCATAGTTTGTGATGCTGATGGCTCTTGCGATGTGGAAAATGGATTAAACATAACTTTTAGAACAGGAGTTAAACATTGCTCATTAAACAATCCACTATTTTGAGTAGCAACATGGTTTTCTTAATTTTCTGTTGACGGCAACTGTGTTTCATGCAATACACTACATTGATGATCACTGACACTTAAAACCTCAATATTTTTACTTTTTAGGTCACCACGGCAATCCTTGGAACGTTGATTTGAACAGCGCCAAATAACACTTCCGTTTTTATTGGTTCGTTTCACAATATATGGATATCCTTTATCGTATCCATAAGGCTTACCATACCTAGTCACTAATATTTCCATGTCAAATGTCAAGCATAGACTAAGCTCTAGCAAAGTCAACTTGATAATAAGAATAATAGTTTAATATGAGAGAAAATATGGATCCAAAGAGTTCAGGTAAAAGTGGAAGCAAATAAGCAAGTATAAGAACCAAGAGTGGGGGTAAAAGTGGTCGCAAAGTGGTAGACCCATTACACAATATTTTTAGCACGACGTAGCTCTTGTTCAATTTCATTGATTTCCGAATCGTGACCGGTATGCCCAGCTTGTTGTAAAGCATGCAAGTGTCGAAGCCGTTGAATTAGCTTACTGGGTTTGTTCCAGTATACAAATTTAACAAATGAATTTTTAGGTGTAAACAAAGCATTACCATTATCATCATCATCATCATCATCATCATTATCATCATGGCCATCATCTCTATTACTATATAGTCCTTTTTGATCCTCTTGCAATACCACTTCATTTATAGTCTGCGTTGATTTTGATAGTGTTATAGGTTTCTTGGACGTTGACAACTGTCTTAACATGACTTTTTGAGGACATGATAAGTCCTTTTGAACAAACACTGCACTATTTTTAGCCGCAATATCGTTTTCTTGAACTTGCTTTTTACCATTTTGATAATTGTTTGTAAACAGCAACCGTGGTTCGTTTGGAGCTCTACTTTGATGAACACTCACACATTAAACCTTTCCATTTTTAGCCTATTTTCAATTTTGAAAAAATAGGCTTATGAGATCACCTTTTGTCCGTGTGTGTGTGCGTGTGTGTGTGTGTGATTCGTGTGTGTGTCCCCCCCTAATAAAATCTAAACGGCAGGAGCGATTTCAATGAAACTCGGAAAGTTCATAGCACTATTCCCGGCGACCTCGACCGTGCCCTTCAAATTTTGTTACGACTCACCAATCCAACATGGCGGCTGTGCGAAATATTTCACCAGCATTCAATATCTCCGAAACTATTACCGATATTACCCTGAGATTTTCTATGGTGATAGAGGGAACTACTATAAGTTCACTTATGTGACATTTGAAAACCTGGTAACTACAAAACCAACATGGAGGCCAAGCGAATTTGCGACTTTTAAATAGACGTTTCTCGTGATTTGACCAACCAAACGCAATGAAACTTGGTACAGTATATGTTTATATACATTGTAATGCACCGACATCTAACTTCGTTCAATTGTGTACATAATCACAAGATGGCGGATGTGCGAAATATTTCACCGGCATTCTATATCTCTGAAACTATTAGCGGTATCTCCCTAAAATTTTGTACGGAGATAAAGGGCACTACTGGAAGTCCATCTATAAGACTTTCAAAAACCGGTTAACTACAAAACGAACATGGCGGCCAAGCGAATTTGAAAATTTTAAATAGACCTTTCTCGCGATTTAATGTTCCAAGCGCACTGAAACCTGGTAGAGGAAATATTTATACACATTGTAATCCACTGGTATCTAATTTAGTTCAATTGTTTACATAACCTCAAGATGGCGGCAGTGCCAATTTTAAAATTAAGTTTTTATTTCTTGTGATGTAGTCATGCGATCGAAGTGAAAGTTTGAATAATGAACCTACGCAATAATTTTCCTTTAATGGTACATGACTCTATGGCCTATACATTTAATAATCCAACATGGCGACCATCCGAAATATTTAGACGGCTCTGATTATCTACGAATCTATTATAGCAATCAAAATGATTTTTTTATGTTCATAGGGGCTATGAACTTAAGTTCACCTATAAGACCTTAAATAACCTGGTGATCACAAATCCAACATGGCGGTGACGCGAATTATAAATATTCACATGGACATTTCTCGCAATTTAACCATCCGAGTGCAGTGAAACTTGGTACAGTAAATCCTTTTACGAATGTTAATCCACTGGCATCTAATTTATTTCAATTGTTTCCATAACCTCAAGATGGCAGCTGTGAAAAATTTTAAAATCTCCTTGTTTTTTCTTGTGTCCTAATTATGTGATTGAAGTTTGAATACTACACGTTCACAATAATCTGCATGTAACAGTGCATAACTCTAGGACCTACATATATAAAATCCAACATGGCGACCATCCGAAATATTTAGTCGGTTCTTAATATCTACGAATCTATTACAGCAATCAAACAGAAACTGTGTATGTTGATAGTGGCAATTAACATAAGTAGGATATATGAAAATAGGCTGTATAGTTCTTCACGTAACTACTTGTTACTTTTCAGATTGCCTCGACCTTTTGTTGACCTCTCTTTTGAGTATTTCGAGAATATTATTCCTTTCGCATTCTGACGATTATAGTTATAAGAGTAGCCTTGATAGAGTGCTCGTTGCCTACCTTTGTTGGTTGTAGTAAGTATATAGTCCTTTTTGATCCTCTTGCAATACCACTTCATTTATAGTCTGCGTTGATTTTGATAGTGTTATAGGTTTCTAGGACGTTGACAACTGTCTTAACATGACTTTTTGAGGACATGATAAGTCCTTTTGAACAAGCACTGCACTATTTTTAGCGGCAATATCGTTTTCTTGAACTTGCTTTTTAGCATTTTGATAATTGTTTGTAAACATCAACCGTGGTTCGTTTGGAGCACTACATTGATGAACACTCACACTAAAAACCTTTCCATTTTTAGCCTATTTTCAATTTTGAAAAAATAGGCTTATGAGATCACCTTTTGTCCGTATGTGTGTGCGTGTGTGTTTGTGTGTGTGTGTGTGTGTGTGAGGTGTGTGTGTGTGTCCCCCTAATATAATCTAAACGGCTGGAGCGATTTCAATGAAACTCGGTAAGTTCATAACGCTATTCCCGGCGACCTCGACCGTGCCCTTCAAATTTTGTTACGTCTCACCAATCCAACATGGCGGCTGTGCGAAATATTTCACTAGCATTCAATATCTCCGAAACTATTACCGATATCGCCCTGAAATTGTGTACTGTGATAAAGGGCACTACTAGAAGTTCACCTATGAGACTTTCAAAAACCTGGTGACTACAAAACCAACATGGCAGCCAAGCGAATTTGAGACTTTTAAATAGACTTATCTCGCGATTTAACTGTCCAAACGTAATGAAACTTGGTACAGCAATTGTTTATACACATTGCAATGCACTGGAGTCTAATTTAGTTCAATTGTTTACATAACCTCAAAATGGCGGCTGTGCGAAATATTTCACTGACATTCTATATCTCCGAAACTATTACAGATATCACCCTGCAATTTTGTACGGTGATAAAGGGTACTGATACAAGTTTACCTATGTATATTTCATAAACCGGTAAAGTACAAAACGAACATGGCGACCAAGCGAATTTGAAATATTTTAATAGACTTTTCTCGTGATTTTACTCTCTGAGCGCCGTGAAATGTGATACAGTAAATGATTTTGCAGTTTGTAATGCACTGCCATCTAATTTAATTCAATTGTTTACATAACCTCAAGATGGCGGCTGTGCGAAATTTTAAAATTTAGTTTTTATTTCTTGTGTCGTAATCATGCGATCGAAGTGAAAGTTTGAATAATGAACCTAGGCAATAATTGTCCTTGAATGGTACATAACTCTATGGCCTATACATATAACAATCCTAAATGGCGAGCTTCCGAAATATTTAGACGGTTCTCAATATCTATGAATCATTTACAGCAACCAAACTGATGTTTTTAACGTTCATAGAGACTATGAACATATGCTCACCTATAGGACTTTCGGTAACCTGGTGAGCACAAGTCCAACATGGCGGCGACGCGAAGTATAAATATTTAAATGGACGTTTCTCGCGAATTAACTATCCGAGTGCCGTGAAACGTTGCACGTTAAATGCTTATACAAATGTTGATCCACTGGCATCTAATTTATTTCAATTGTTTGCATAATTACAAGATGGCTGCTGTGCGTAATTTTAAAATCTCGTTTTTACTTCTTGTGTTCTAATCATGCGATTGAAGTTTGTATACCACACGTACACAAAAATCTTAATGTAATAGTACAAAAATAAAAATCCAACCTGGCGACCATCTGAAATATTTAGACGGTTCTCAATATCTACGAATCTGTTACAGCAATTAAACTGAAATTTTGTATGTAGGTAGAGTCAATTAACATGAGTAGGATATATGAAAATAGGCTGTATAGTTCTTCACGGAACTACTTGTTACTTTTCAGATTGCCTCGACATTTCGTTGACCTCTCTTTTGAGCATCGCCAGAATATTATTTCTTTCGCATTCTGACGATTATAGTTATAAGAGTAGCTTTGATAGAGTGCACGTTGCCTACCTCTGTTGATTGTAATAAGTTCCATAGTAGTAACTGACCTGTCAGTACGATGTTCACACTACAAAGGTTACAACTGTTTTGCTGATCGAGTGACCTACCATAAGCTTATATATTGGCTTATGTGTTGGCTTTTTGTGTTTGCTTTTTGTGTTGGCTTTTTGTGTTGGATTTTGTGTTGGCTTTTGTATTGGCTTTTGTATTTGCTTTTGTATTGGCTTATTTGACAAGTTATTTTGCCAATGTATTTAGTGGATTTTTTCTTGGTGTTGGAAAGTATTTGAAAGAGAGCGAATATTAAAAGACTTAACCTCTGCTCACTAACCTAACCTAACTTCACCTAACCTAACCTAATCCAACTTTACCTAACCTAACTTCACCTAACCTAACCTAACCTAACTTAACCTAACCTGACCTTTCAACTCTCAGATGATAATTAAATTCTGGGCATAGTCGAGTATTTTTGGTAGCTTATTTTGGTAGCTTTTTTTCATGGCTAACCTCACTTTACCTAACCTAACCTCAGGTCACTTTGCATATCACTAGTAAGTGTTCATATCCTCCGCTAGGTGGAATGCTAGTTGTTCAGGTAGTGCTCATATTTACCGATAGGTAGCGGAAAAATACTTTGCGTGTTGCATGTGACTCTTGTGAAGTTTGACCGCGTGCAAGATGTGCTTGTATAAGTTCTGTATATAAACTCAATATACAATAAACCAGTAAATTTTCAGAACTAACATGTATAGCCAGGTTTAGGGTATATAGGAGACCCTTAGCAAGAAAGGCTGCCTTACCCACTCGTCTACAGCCAGCCTTGTCATACGCACTAAGCGCCTGTTGGCAGTAAATCCTATACCACGTTGTCCATTACATGGCACTTAAACAGGCTCTAGATCATGGACTAAAATTGGTAAAAAAAATCAACGTATGCCTTTAGCCAAGGTCTTTGTTTAAACTTAAACACACGATGATTTCATGTGTTGGCTTTTGTGTTAAAGTTTAAACAAAGACCTTGGCTAAAGGCATACGTTGATTTTTTACCAATTTTAGTCCATGATCTAGAGCCTGTTTAAGTGCCATGTAATGAACAACGTGGTATAGGATTTACTGCCAACAGGTGTTTACTGCGTATGACAAGGCTGGCTGTAGACTAGTGGGTTAGACAGCCTTTCTTGCTAAGGGTCTCCTATACACCCTAAACCTGGCTGTATATGTTAGTTCTGAACATTTACTGGTTTATTGTATATTGAGTTTATATACAGAACTTATACAAGCACGTCTTGTACGCGGTAAAACTTCACAAGAGTCACATGCAACACGCAAAGTATGTTTCCGCTACCTAGCCGTAAATATGAGCACTACCTGAACAACTAGCATGCCACCTAGCGGAGGATATGAACACTTACTAGTGATATCCTAAGTGACCTGAGGTTAGGTTAGGTAAAGTTAGGTTAGCCATGAAAATAAGCTACCAAAATAAGCTACCAAAAATAATTGGTTTTACCCTTAAGGTCTTGGGTTCCAACTCGACTATGCCCAGAATTTAATTATCATCTGAGAGTTAAAAGGTTAGGTTAGGTTAGGTTAGGTGAGGTGTAGTTAGGTTAGGTAAAGTTGGGTTAGGTTAGGTGAAGTTAGGTTAGGTTAGGTTAGGTAAGTGAGCTGAGGTTAAGTCTTTTAATATTCCCTCTCTTTCAAATACTTTCCAACACCAAAAAAATTCACTAAATACATTGACAAAAATAACTTGTCAAATAAGCCAATACAAAAGCCAACACAAAAAGCCAACACAAAAGCTTATAGTAGGTCACTCCATCAGCAAAACAGTTGTAACCTTTGTAGTGTGAACATCGTACTGACAGGTCAGTTACTACTATGGAACTTACTACAACCAACAAAGGTAAGCAACGTGCACTTTATCAAGGCTACTCTTATAACTATAATCGTCAGAATGCGAAAGGAATAATATTCTGGCAACGCTCAAAAGAGGTCAACAAAATGTTGAGGAATCAGAAAAGTAACAAGTAGTTCCGTGAAGAACTATACAGCCTATTTTCATATATCCTGCTCATGTTAATTGCCACTATCAACATACAAAATTTCAGTCCAATTGCTGTAACAGATTCGTAGATATTGAGAACCGTCTAAATATTTCAGATGGTCGCCAGGTTGGATTTTTTATTTTTGTACTATTACATTAAGATTATTGTGTACGTGTGGTATTCAAACTTCAATCGCATGATTAGAACACAAGAAGTAAAAACGAGATTTTAAAATTAGGCACAGCAGCCATCTTGTGATTAAGCAAACAATTGAAA
Organism: Meconema thalassinum; assembly: GCA_946902985.2. Lineage (NCBI taxonomy): Eukaryota > Metazoa > Arthropoda > Insecta > Orthoptera > Tettigoniidae > Meconema > Meconema thalassinum. The sequence continues at coordinate 220,392,876 of OX336399.1, read as the reverse complement.
TAAATTAGATGCCAGTGGATCAACATTTGTATAAGCATTTAACGTGCAGCGTTTCACGGCCGTCGGATAGTTAATTCGCGAGAAACGTCCATTATATATTTATACTTCGCGTCGCCGCCATGTTGGATTTGTGCTCCCCAGGTTACTGAAAGTCCTATAGGTGAACATATGTTCATAGTCTCTATGAACATTAAAAAAATCAGTTTGGTTGCTGTAAAAGATTCATAGATATTGAGAACCGTCTAAATATTTCGGAATCTCGCCATTTAGGATTGTTATATGTATAGGCCATAGAGTTATGTACCATTCAAGGACAATTGTTGCCTAGGTTCATTATTCAAACTTTCACTTCGATCGCATGATTACGACACAAGAAATAAAAACTTAATTTTAAAATTTCGTGCAGCCGCCATCTTGAGGTTATGTAAACAATTGAATTAAATTAGATGGCAGTGCATTCCAATCTGCAAATTCATTTACTGTACCACATTTCACTGCGCTCAGAGAGTTAAATCACGAGAAAAGTCCATTAAAATATTTCAAACTCGCTTGGCCGCCATGTTGGTTTTTTTAGTCACCAGGTTTTTGAAAGTCTCATAGGTGAACTTTCAGTAGTGCCCTTTATCACCGTACACAATTTCAGGGCGATATCGGTAATAGTTTCGGAGATATTGAATGCTAGTGAAATATTTCGCACAGCCGCCATGTTGGATTGGTGAGACGTAACAAAATTTTAAGGGCACGGTCGAGGTCGCCGGGAATAGTGCTATGAACTTACCGAGTTTCATTGAAATCGCTCCAGCCGTTTAGATTTTATTAAGGGGACACACACACACCTCACACACACACACTCACACACACACACGGACAAAGGGTGATCACATAAGCCTATTATTTCAAAATTGAAATTAGGCTAAAAATGGAAAGGTTTTAAGTGTGAATGTTCATCAATGTAGTGCTCCAAACGAACCACGGTTGCTGTTTACAATCAATTATCAAAATGCTAAAAACAAGTTCAAGAAAACGATATTGCGGCTAAAAATAGTGCAGTGTTTGTTCAAAAGGACTTATCATGTCCTCAAAAAGTCATGTTAAGACAATTGTCAACGTCCAAGAAACCTTTAACACTATCAAAATCAACGCAGACTATAAATGAAGTGGTATTGCAAGAGGATCAAAAAGGGCTATATAGTAATAGTGATGATGGTCATGATGATAATGATGATCATGATTATTATGATGATGATGATGGTGATAATGGTAATGCTTTGTTTACACCTAAAAATTCATTTATTAAATTTGTATACTGGAACAAACCCAGTAAGCAAATTCAACGGCTTCGACACTTGCATGCTTTAAACAATCTGGGCATACCGGTCACGATTGGGAAATCAGAGAAATTGAACAAGAGCTACGTCGTGCTAAAATTATTGTGTAATGGGTCTACCCCTTTACCCCCACTCTTGATTCTTATATTTGCTTATTTGCTTCCACTTTTACCTGAACTCTTTGGATCCATATTTGCTCTCACATTAAACTATTATTCTCATGATCAAGTTACTTTACTAGAGCTTAGTCTTCGCTTGACAGTAGACATGGAAATATTAGTGACTAGGTATGGTAAGCCTTATGCATACTATAAAGGATATTCATATATTGTGAAACGAACCAATAAAAATGGAACTGTCATTTGGCGCTGTTCAAAACAACGTTCCAAGCATTGCCGTGGTGACTTAAAAAGTATAAATATTGAGGTTTTAAGTGTCAGTTATAATCAATGTAGTGTATTGCATGAAACACAGTTGCCGTCAACAAAAAATTAAGAAAACCATATTGCTACTCAAAATAGTGGATTGTTTAATGAGCAATGTTTAACCCCTGTTCTAAAAGTTATGTTGAACCCATCTTCCACATCGCAAGAGCCATCAGCATCACAAACTATGCAAGAGGTAGTGTTGTTGTTGTCGTTTTAAGGAGTGGAACAACTAGGTCATCTGCTCTTGATATGCAAAAAGTTACCATAGTATTGCAAGAGGATCAAAATGTCTAAATAGTAATAACAATAAGGTTTTTATGCCTATAAAACCATTGCGGCTTCCCCCGTTTTTGAAAACAACAGTGAATGGACATTGCTATAAAAAGATCTACAACAAGCCTTGTTTTTAAAAACTATAACAGACTATTGTAAAGAGAGAAAGAGTTGTATTAAGTGTGCATCTATTGTCATAATCATGTATACTCTGCAATGTTAGATATTCTAACCTTGTATAAAATAGAACAATATTGTAACATCATTTTGCATTTATTTACAAACTTTATATACATTTTTTTTGGTTTCATGATAATATTTTTAAGACAATACTAAAAACTAAAAGATTATTATTCTATACACATATTTTTTTCTTTCAGTCTATTGTCATCACTTATATTTCCCATTTTTTTCATTTAATTAATACGTACCATGCACCTATTGTTTTTAAAACCTTCATTAATTGAATGTGCAGGTTGCACAGCATTATTGACTTCATCAAAAACACTCTTCGACATATCATTAAACCGTGTAGGCAGAAATGTCTCAAAGTTTTCACATACACAAAGTACACGATCACCATATGCTGTTTTCAATTTCCGAATCTTTATAATGCGGAATGGAATATGCGTTGGCAATTCGCTGAGCTTCATTGTCTCTAAGCCACATGCTTGACCCACAGCATTTAAAGCATTCATTGTAGTAGTCTATAAACAAATGAAAAGCATATCTATTACACTCCAAAACAGCTTTAATAATATTGTGCAATTAGAGATATTGCACTATGCATTGCTAATAAATTATACTATTTATGCAAGAAATGCCCTAACTGTAGCATATACTGCTTTTCTGCATATAGCACAAGTGTTGAGTTCTAATGCACACTTGACACAGGCTATCCTGTGTCCACAAGGCATAAATACAACACCTAGTTCATCTTGATAACAAATTTTACATGATTGTTGGTCACACTTTTGTATCTGTCGTTGAGACATGTCTTTTTTTTTGCCTCAAGTATTTTCTCCGCGTGTTCTAACTCTAAAGGCACTTTTATGTCTTGTGCCGCAGTCACGTTTTCTTTACGAATAGTGTTCACAAATTCCTGACATTTAAGCAACACCATGTATCTACAGTTAGGTAACCAACGAGCGTGTTGCACAAAAGGGTCATCAGTCATTCGCCAATCCTTTAAAGCAAATCCACAATAAAACATATTGTTTTATCCCCTACACCAGTATAAAAATCCAGCTTCTCTTAGCTGTTTGGTAAGGTGTTTTAATATTAATGGCCAAACATTTTTATACGATTCTAAACGTTTTTCAACAAAGCTGTACTCTGGGTGTGCTAGTGCTTTAGTCATGTAAACTCCCAATTTTTCAAAAGCACAAGCCAATTCAACACTGTCAATGGCATATGCACCACATATATCGACACTACCGTTGTTGGCTGGTAATACATTATTATTATTATTTATTTGTGATTCAGCAACGTAAGTAGCGGCCAATGGTCTTGTGGTTCGGTAAAATGGATACACGGGTATGTTACCCACTAGTTTTCCATGCATGTAAGGACAACGAGGAGACCATCGCAAATGGTCACTAAAGAAATCATCCCCTTCTTCCCAGTGTGAAAGTTCAATACGACAAAACACACAGCGATCCACATCTACTCGGTTCAAGTAAAAAAAACTGCTTTTGCAAGTTTGTGTGTTGACCAAAAGCCTACAGGCCAGGATTCAAATGTTAACCAACGATCATGTTCTGATTTTAAATTTAACCCACGTGGTAAACTAACTTGCTCACTTGTTGTTGTATTTGGTACTAACGCCATGTTTTATAATAAAACTTTTTCTTATTGTAAGTTATTATCGTTACACACTGTACTTTAAACCAGAATGCATGCTTTTTTTCACTGTCTGTTCACTATGTTAATGGCGTATGACCACACCTAAAAAAAACAAACAAAACAACTCATCACTCAATCTGTCAATCAATACTTGTAATTAAACTTTAACGTTAATTGGCATTAAATAAAAAGCACCATCAAAAAATATTTAAAAAAATAAACTGTATGTCTGCGCTAACAGTAACCAATGTACTTTTTTTATAAAGCTGCAGTCATTTACATTTCCCTGTAACCAATATATAAACGAAAATAAATATCGTATCATTTTGTTCAGATTATCTTGTTCAAACCTGTGGATATTTATTGAGTCCATAGGGAACCACCCATAAATTGAACTTAATTTTTTTTGTTTCATAGCCTTGTATTTTTCCCAGTCAACAACCAATACAGTCGTGTACCGTTTGCCAATACATGGCCATTATTCAAGAAAGCAAGCAATCATCGTCCTTGTCATGTACAGATAATGAATTTTTTGTCTACGAGTTTTCAGTAATGGTAAAATGGAATGGCAATTTTAAGTTAGACTTACCTGAGTATTCAATAGTTCACTGCCTGGAAACAATGATTGCACTCTACTGCGTCTCGGGTTTTCAGCAACTGCTACGGCGGTAAGGCTTTTCTTTCCAAGTTTCTAAAAATAAATAAAATAAACCGCCATAAATACCTAAATTCAGGTTAATACATGCATTTCATAAAATAAAATTATATCATACAAAAAAATGAAACAAGTTAGTTTAAAAAAATAATCTCACCTTCACTTGCACTGGCTTGTTACTGTTTCCTTCTAGTGGGCCCAAAAGCGCGATGGTTTCTTGTATTTCAGACATGTAAGGTATACCGGTTATCTGCAAACAAATAAATAAAAATCATTAAGTACCTGATCAATAACTACAAATTTAAGGTTCATTAGCATCTCATTATTAAAATAATCATTCATATGTACTTACCAAAAAATAAAAGGATTTTTTCTTCCAAAGTTCATTTCAGGGCTCTACTGTATACGTCCGTTTGCTAAACTGGCAAGTGCATCACTAACGCAATCGTTATCAGATAGCCTAGCAACAGAGAGAGTTGCATTTTCTCAGCATTTTGACCTTGAAATATTGTCTCTCTCACACGTGTTCCCACGCCTCTTCACATTCCTCAATCTGAATAAAATTCTTATACCTTATACTAGTTTCATGTTTATAATAAGGAAAAATGGCTGCCTCTTATACATCGGTTGTACGGCAGTCTAGGAACCAAAATTGCGGTCTCTGCTTAAACAGCACACCTGCTAGCCACCACGAGGCAAGTAAGCTGATATCACACTTCCTGCTGACGTAGACATTTTTGTCTTATCAGCAGTCTCTCTCACAAGTCCTCTGGCTAGGTACAATATTCAGTCTCCAGTGAGCAGGACTGTGTGTGTGTTAGCACTGAAAACATGTGTGTCTTATTATTATTATTATTATTAAACATTTTACTGTAATAATAATTAATAGCATGCGGCCATCCCCAATACATGATCATGTTAACCACATACTTTCACCCTAAAACACATGACTTTACCCAGTTCAATATCTAGTTTATAACATTTCAGGCCAATTACCTTACCGTTTTGGCTCTTTGCGCACATGCACATGACTTGGTCGAGCAAATGTTATAAGTGTCCATATTCTTAAACCATTTACTGTGCCAGACTGCAGTCTCGTTTATTACCGTTTACTAGCATGTTAAAGATCCCCTTCAGGGGTAAAAATATCCTAGCACACTTAACACATTTTCAAATATTCGCCTCCATCCGTCATAGGAAATGTCACAAAACCAACCGACATAAGCTGCCCCCGCCATCCCACCAAAATAGCAATTCATTTCTTCCGGGCACGGTCACCGAGATCACTATAAGGGATTTTCAAAATATTCGCCTTCATTCATCTGTCATAGGAAAAAATATCGAAAAGCGACCCCTCGTTTTGCCATACATTGCCCCCTCAAAATAGCCATTTCCTGTATTCACCAAGGTCAGTCATAGCCTCGTTGTAACATGTGTCAAGCGCTACCGGCTCTCTGTCTACAAACACTCTTTTATTTAAAAAAATTAAAAACAAAATTTTAACATGCATAGTTTTTTTGTCCTAGAGACTTGACATTTATTTCCAGCAAGAGTTTAGTGCTTTTCAGTCGGTCAACACGAATGTACCCAAAGGAGATGGGTTATGCCCTAATCCTGAAATAAATTACATGAGATTAATAAAACACTAGGATGACCAGTTTCGATCGTCAAGCGATCATCATCAGATCCATTACACTTAGGCTACAAACTCTATGTTTGAAATACAGGTGAAAATATTTACAATATGTACAATTATTTAGCAACTGTCAGTGTATGCTAAATGCAGTATATATGTTAGGTGAAATGCTAAATGGTGATAGCTATCCGTAGATTCAAAAAGCAAGGCATAAAGATAGCTTTCACGACGAAAAACACAACCGCTAGGCACCTCCTAAATAGTAATCTAAATAAACGTGACCCATATTCAAGGTCAGGGGTATATTCTATAACGTGCCAAGACACCGATTGTCAAGCTAATTACATCGGGCAGAGTGGAAGGCGAGTAGACACACGTTATAATGAACATAGGAATGCGATAAGATACGGAACACATTCAGCCGTGTGCGAACATATGTGTGATGCAGGGCACAGCTTTACCAACATAGAGTCGGACCTTAAAATAATCCATCACGAATCGAAAGGCAGAGCTCTTGACATAAAGGAAGCAATCGAGATACACCTAGCCAAACGAAACAATCCCAACAATCTAAACGAACACACGTTCATGGAGAGCTCACCCCTCTTCACGCTACTAAAAAACACACCCTGTCGGAAACAAAACACAATTTAGCGACACAGCCAAGCTAGATAAAAAAGGGGGGAAATTAGGGGGTTATTAATAGGTAAATGTTATCTGGATCAGGTGTACGATGTACTTTTCTTCTGCAATAAACCAAGGCCCATATTGGGGGCAGTATTAAAGGTACCGGGACGTCCTCATAAGACCGTCAACGCTTAGTTCGAATGGGTTATGCTCCACGCGTGGCGAGGGCTAATCCACGGTCTTTAATAATTGTAGACCCACCTCATTCAATAACATACATCTTATCTAGGTTGGCAACACCTCACATAAACACATCGCTATCACTCCCCACAGCACGTAGGAGCAGGGGGGAGAAAGCAGGGAAAAACCAGTCGTTAAGATAACCACCGCAGTCTACCGCATAGTGAGTTCCAGTGAGCACGAAAACTGCGAGTAGCTGTTATACGGAAGACAATCAGATAAGTAGTTAGCCTAAATTTTATAGTTTAACCATAGTTTACAACCATATAATCTCTCTAAAGTACAATCTACGGATAGCTATCACCATTTAGCATTTCACCTAACATATATACTGCATTTAGCATACACTGACAGTTGCTAAATAATTGTACATATTGTAAATATTTTCACCTGTATTTCAAACATAGAGTTTGTAGCCTAAGTGTAATGGATCTGATGATGATCGCTTGACGATCGAAACTGGTCATCCTAGTGTTTTATTAATCTCATGTAATTTATTTCAGGATTAGGGCATAACCCATCTCCTTTGGGTACATTCGTGTTGACCGACTGAAAAGCACTAAACTCTTGTTTACTAAGGCAACACTGAAAATATGGCTTCAAACACCACAATTTATTTCCAGTTTAGAGGGGGTAGGGATCTTTCATTTATGTCAAACAAACTCTTTTATACAATTCCTAGTTTCCAAAATGGTAAAAATTCAAAATTTCAATGTTTTCAAAAAATCTCAAAAAATAAAAAGTTATACTATAGAAAATAAAGGTCATAGAGTCCATTCGTTTCAACTATGGCACAACGTTCTGTCATGTTTGGTTTTCAAACTATTGCCTACTTTCAAAAACAAAATTTTTCAATTAATTTTTAAATACCAACACACATTCTTAGCCAAGAGCATGTCATCCCAACGCCAACAATACCTCATTCGTTAAAATCCGACCATCCATTCGCCAATTATCGCCAATGTTCGCAAGAAAGTAGGGTATCATTTATTTTCCTCCTACACCCTTGAAACTTGCCCCCCACCTAGAGGGCATACCCTCCTTTCCTTAACGTCAAACAAACTTTTTTCCAAAATTCACCGTTTCCAAAATAGTGCCAATCCAAAAAACATCATTTTTTTTTAAATACCAACACACATTCATAGCCAAGAGAACTTCACCCCGTTCCTAGACAACACACAAGCTCATTAAATATTACCAACATTTTAAAAACGCACGTTTACCTCAAATTCCGTTTTCAAATTTCATCACTTTTAATAAATAACCTCACCATCAAATAGAGCGGAAAAAATTCCATCTCCCCAACCACCTACTTTTTCCAACATAGCCATACGTATTCAAGCACACACGCGATTATGGGTAGAATTCTCCTTACACCACTCCCACTAGTGCACAGTTTTAGTCCTAGGGGCTTGAAATTTAATTTGCTGGTCGAGGGGGTCAGGGCCATTCATTTATGTCAAACAAAAATTTTTGTAAACTCTTTAGTTTCCAAAATATAAGAATTTCAAAATTGAATTTTTTTCAAACAAATTTTAAAAATTAAAACGTTTTATGATAAAAAATAAAGGACATAAAGATAGTTCGTTTAAGCTATTGCCCAACGATCAATCATGTTCGGTTTTTTAACTATCGTCTATTTTCAAAAACCAAAATTTTCAAAAAAAAATCAATAATATAACGAGTGGTCCGTAGCAAAGCCCCCGTCAGCTCGAGTCCAACGACACCTCATTCGTGAATCTCCGACCACGGGTTCGGGAGTTATCGGCTCGCATTGAGAGTAGTGGTGGGGGGAGGCAGAACCCCTCGCTCTCCCCTACTGTTGTGGTACGCTCTGACCAGGGTATTATACCTTCTGATATCGGGTGGAGGAATGTAGCCCAGAACAGGGAGCCATTGAATAGGGGTGCATTTAATGGCACCAGATAACAATCGCATGATCCTCTTGATTTCAACATCCATCTTCCCTATGTGAGGGCTGTATCACTACACAGGGGCACAATATTCAGCTACAGATAGAACGAGGCTAATTGCAAAAGAATGAAGAGTTTAAGCATTAGAGCACCATGTTTTTCCACATAGTTTCTGGATGATGTTGCGTGATTTCAATTTAGCAGCAGTCTAGAGAAGATGTTGTTTGAACGATAAGGAGCTAAGAGTACACCAAACGTTTTCCCAGCAGGGTGCTGATGAGAAGTTCAGCAAAAGAATGAACAAACCAAATCTTGATTAAGCAAACACCATAGATTGAGATGACAAGATAACAATTAGCTCAGGTAGGAAGATTTGCTTTTTACAATCTAAAGAGATTTGGAGGACAAATTTGACCAAATTGCATTTAGAGAAGTTTCGTCTTGAACACAAGTGAGAAAAATTCTTTACAAAATGAACGTGATGCATTTGAGGTTGCTTCAAAAGGGAAAAAGGGTAGCTTGAAATGGTGGGGTAACGATAATGATCAAATGAAGTGAAATGCTCACAGAGGACGGCCGTGGTCTTAGGCGCAGAAACTATGTTTAGCGTCAAGTAAAAGCAATTTAATTGCTTTCAAATAGTACTACATAAGAACAATGTGACTAGCTAGGATCAATGATAAATCAAACAAGTAGGTAAGAAATATGCAAGTTTATTTTTCTTACTTTTCTCTTATCACCAGTAGGTTAAATGCTTTCATAAATACAATATAATATGAAAGGGAACTGAGTTACCTCTAAAATTATGGATCCTAAAATCATGAACACAGAAGGTGCTTAAGCATTAAATCAATATAATGCACTAGAGTAGTATTCATTAAATGTTTGTGGAGGAAGATGGTTCCAGAATGATTACAATGCCTAAGCGGCAAGGAAATACTGAGACTAGCCCAAGAAGGCACTAGAATGAATACAATTATTGTTTAATTGAAAGAGTGGCTCATATACCACGGGATAATTTATGCTGAACTACATTTGTTATACATTCAAATTTCGGGAGGGCGTCATTAGACGAAGCCTCGAAGAGAAGAGAAAAAGTAAAAATTGATTTCTAAACCTACGTGTGTTGGTAACCGGAAAAAGGGAAGAGTAGGATACGGGAATTTTTTGTCTGGCCATGTTTATTCACTCGCGACACGATCCGATTGAATGGTTATACGAACATATGTTTTGAAGCACTGAAAGTTTGTGAGCATCTTATGCTTGGTAATTCTCACTGTTTGAAGTATTATTGCAGAGAGATTAAATTACGATTATAGTTCAATTTGACCGTTAAAGCTGCAACAGGTGTGGTTCATCGTGACGTCAGAAGCTTTGCATTTGAATTTTTCTAAAACCGTTTGGATGAAATTTCTAGTTTTTAAAGAAGTTTTGTGCAACTCCCAAGATGGCTAATGATTATCATTTAACAGAGGTTTTGAGTATTCCCTCGATGGCTCGAGCATAATTTACAACACTTGGAAGTATGAAATCCCACGGCGGTAAATGATAGTAAAACAAATTAATGCTTTGACATCGTCAATAAAACGCAGTAAATCGAGAAATGGTAACTGGCTGAATGAATAAAATTGCGATGTGAATCTCAAAACCAGCTCCATGCCGTATTAAAAAGATACCAGGTACTTATCTTTTCACATGAAGAGTTTGTACAGCCGGTAAGTGTACTGTTAGTACAGCTAACAAAATTTCGGACATGTCCACTGACCTGAGATAGAGGTTTTAAAGAGCTTGGTAGCGCTACAAAACCTTACTGCAGAGTGAAGACACGCAATGAGATGGCGGTGTGTGGTCAGCGAGGGCAAGGGGAAGAGGGGAGTGGTAGAGCAAATTACGTATTAAAAGCCAACATAGGAACACAAAAATATCACTAGTACATAATTCATACATTCATACATAAAGGCGAGAAGGTTTCCCTATGATGGAGTTGGGCAGAACTTGTAAGAATTTCTTCAAGCGGCTTGAAACCATTAACTTCGGCGCTTGGCCACATAAAGCACTGCAGAGAAATGCCTGAAGTAGTTGCTAAGCAAGGAGAAAACATCTCAAACCTTAAACACACTTTCAGAAAACATAAGAGAATGCACAACGAAAGAGAATCGTGAGAAAAGTGTGTTAGTGGTTTGCACGGAAGAAAAACTTAATGAATGAAAAGATTAATGAGAACCCAATATGGGTTTAAATTACAAAACATCGAAACGAAAATTAAGAAGGAATATACCAAACTGGCGGAGCAAAAGGAAAAAATCACCAACACAGTGAAATAAAGATCACATGATCAAGATTCGAGTGTCAAAGGGGAAATCAACGATGTGACCGTTTGGCTTATGTATCTTTTGCCGTCTCGGCCAGGGTATCACTGGGTTACTCTGCCCGAGTTCCAAACAAGAGGGGGAGACGGGTCCCTGGTGAGAACGAGATCTCCCTCCCTCACACAAGGGTCAGAGAGAAGCCACTTCTGCCTCCTCTGAAGCAAAGTTAGGTATTCCAACATCCAACGTTTCCAAAATGAGTTACTTTGGGCTTCCATCTGACGCCAAAAATAGGCAGAAGTAAGGCTCTATGAGAATCGAGTATAGGAGGAGGAGCGAAAAATTAACAACCTTTTCACCATAATTAACAACCTTTCCACCGTATTCCTTAAAATTCATTTGGGAGGACGTCAAGGAGCATCTAATGGAGCGACGCCGGGTGAAACGGAACCTTTCAACACGTCACGCCGGTCTTCCAGGCGACAATGTAATTTATGTGAACGAGAGTTTATCCCCAGAAAAGAGGAAGTTGCTGGCTCAAGGTAGGAGCATCAAAAGAGAGAAGGAGTATGCTATCCAGTAGGTAAGAAATTGACATATTAAAATACGCAATTCTGAAGGTTCTCGGGTCATCGTAATTCGAAACGAGGATGACCTGAACACTCTCTAATGGTATCAAAACCTAGATTATCCATTTATTATCAAAATGTAGGAGGAATGAATACAAAATTATATTTATTCCATGAAAACAGTATGGCTTAATTCTACTTACAGAAACTTGGTCATCTAGTAAAATCGCTGACAGTGAGGTCTGTTATGATATATACAGAGTGTACAGGGCAGAGAGGCTTGCCAGAGCAGGGGGTGGGGTGGCGGTCTTGGTCCGTAGCGGATTAACAGAAGGTCGAAGAATGACTGGCAACTTGGAATGTCTATTAGTGAAACTAGTTATTAGGGGAAATATTTGGTATGTTTGCAATGTATACATTCCACCAGCTACAAAAGTAGAAACATACAGAGAAATATACCGGTGGTTAGAATCCAGAAGAGAAATATATGATCAAAATTTAATAATCATCGGCGATTTCAACATCCCAACAATACAAAGTACACTATTTAAAGACGACAATATTCAAACAAGAGAACTCGTAAATTTTATTAATTATCTTCAGCTAAAATCTTAGAATTCAGTACTAAGCCGTAACGGGAGGACCCTGGACTTAGTTTTATCCAACAATACCAACATAAACGTAACTGAAAACATTGACCCACTGTTACCGCTGGATCGCCACCACCCTGCTCTGGATGTGGAAATATCTCTAAATATATGTCGAAACCAAGTACATATCCAGCCTAATGATACCTTTAACTTCCGGGAAGCCGATTTTGAGCAGCCTTACACTCGATTGAGGGATGGCGCAGGGGGGCAAATATACGAGTGCACTGATGTAAATACTGCAGTAGACCTGTTTTATCAGATTTTTAACACAGTACTTGGCGAAACCGTTCCTATATGTAAATGACAAACGGGTAGAAAATATCCTGTCTGGTTTTCTAAGGAAACAAAGAGTAAATCGAAGGAGAAAGAATGCCATAGGAAGAGAAAATATTACTCAGATCATCACAGACTACGTTTTGAAGAATTAAGATCAGAAATGAAAAAGGACATTAAATTATCTTATACGAAATATATCCATAATATAGAACAAAACATTAGCCGGGACTCAAAGAAATTTTGGACAATTATTAAAAACAAGAAAAAAATAGGAACACATGCGACACTCCTAAATATATTAATGAAGAATTGGACAGGGGTGATTCCATTGTTGAAGGTTTTGCGACATATTTGAAATCAGTTTATGACTCTCAGTCAGCTCAATACAAAATCCCAGCCTGCAATTCGAATACTCCCAACACCATTCACATAAAACTTGTCTCAAAGGAAGAGGTTGGAATAGCATTAAAAAATTAAAACCTAAGTCGTCGGCTGGTCCTGATAATATTCCACCGTATGTAGTTAAGGGATGTGCTGAAAGTCTCAGGGACCCGTTACACTTTATATTTTACTTAGCCATACAAACTTCTACGTTCCCTGACGCCTGGAAAATCACTCGCGTCTGTCCTATACTAAAATCGGGAGATCCATCTCTACTTAATAACTACCGTCCTATATCTATTTTATGTGCAGTAGCCAAGGTATTTGAATTCATATTGCACGGAAGTATATCAATATTGCTCAGACCGCTCGTAACAGACAACCAACATGGCTTCCTATTCAGGAAATCTACAGTGCCGAGTGCAACTAATTTTACTCAAATTATATCTAAAGAGTTAGATAAAGGAGGGCAAACGGATGTCATATTTACAGATTTTCAGAAAGCGTTCGACACAATAAATCATGATATCCTTCTTAACAAATTGTCTATTTTGGGATTCTCCCAGCCATTACACAAATTATTCAGCTCCTACCTCAGAGATAGGAAACAATTTGTTTTGTTCCAGAAAATTGTCTCAAAGGAATACATAGTTCATTCCGGAATACCCCAAGGCTCGAACCATGGACCTCTGATATTTCTAGCAATGATAAACGATTTGCCACGTTGTATCATACACTCAAATAGTCTTTTATATGCAGATGACTTCAACATTTTTAAATCAATTTCTTCCGCTAATGACTGCACTCTACTACAAAATGACCTAAATAATATACACAAATGGAGTATAGAAAACAAATTATACATACATGTACTGCCCCCGGAAATTGAATTATATTGAGACCACGGTGGCTGTATTGGAAAATATGAGTAAAGTTATGGCTGTCATAGTTATGACGTGGATACTCATGACGTAGGCACGGATGACGCAGACTTGAGGCAAGCAGGCTGGTTGAGCTGAGATTCTTGGTGACGTCATGATTTTGTTCGAGAAAGATCTTAGATTTACGACGCAGTCGCAGGAAACAAGGTATTGTGCTAAGGAAGAAGCTACGCTATTGGAGGAGAGACTCGAACCAATGAACGATAGTTTGGAAGGAAGACGGAGATTGCTGAAACTACGATATTTGATTACTTTTGGCATGCAGATTTGTGGAAAACTATTTTCAGTTATGGCATTGATTTGGAATTTTGAAGAAATTAATTTTGAGTTTTTGAAATTTGAAAATCCGTCAAGTATAGCCAAAGTTAAAACTTCTAGCAATGACGCAGCAACAGGCTATGGAAGGGATGGATACGCCCCTTGAGAAGTTGATAAAAGGTCGTGCACGGGATAGAGGAGCTCTCATACTCAGATCTCATATGTCAGATCGCATATATATTTCTGGTGATATATAGTTATTTTCAAGTGATTCAGTGAAGTAAGTTGTCTTTAGCGTGGTTAAAGCCCGGCGCATCGAACGAACTCGGAGCAGTTCCATTTTACGCTGCTCGAAACTAGGTGAAGTTGAAACGCTCACATTAACGTTTCCACCAGTCAAGATATCAAGCGCTAACTTCAGCCTTTATTATAGTTCTATTGGGCAGTATAACATTGAGGTGTGTAGAAGATTTGAACAATTTCACAGTTATACTTCGAAAGATATTGGAACTTTAAGGCTGCCAACAAAAGTGATTTTCTCGCCACATGAGAAACACTTTTAAAATTCCACATTATACACTACGGCTGACACGTGGAGTGCAACAGTGATATTGGAGAATACGTTTGGTATTACAACGATACATTCGACTATGGAACATTATAATCTTGCAGTGCTTTCAATGATTATAACAGTAGTTGAGATGGAAGGCTAAGGCTTTAATGCAATTGGGACATACACACATCAAAAAAAGTTTTGCATCACCTCGGTTCCAAGAGTTCCGGAACCGTTAAATACAAAGGGAATAGAGATCAACACAAACAACATTTCAGCTCGTTTTATTGCTCATGAGACCCACACATTGCATGTTGTACCATCATACAGCTAGACTTTCAGCATTTGTGGTCCAGATTGCAGTACACACCACTACCTCTAATACCCAGTAGCACGTCCTCTTGCATTGATGCATGCCTGTATTCGCCGTGGCATACTATCCACAAGTCCATCAAGACACTGTTGGTCCAAATTGTCCCACTCCTCAACGACAATTCGGCGTAAATCTCTCAGAGTGGTTGGTGGGTCAAGACGTCCATAAACAGCCCTTTTCAACATATCCCAGGCATGTTCGATAGGGTTCATGTCTGGCGAACATGCTGGCCACTGTAGTCGAGCGATGTCGTTATCTTGAAGGAACGCATTCACAAGATGTGCACGATGAGGTCGAGAATTGTCGTCCATGAAGACAAATGCCTCTCCAATATTCTGCCGATATGGTTGCACTATGGGTCGGAGGATGTCATTCAGGTATCGTAAAGCCGTTTCGGAGCCTTCCATGACCACCAGTGGCGTACGTCGGCCCCACATAATGCCACCCCAAAACATCAGGGAACCACCACCTTGCTGCACTCGCTGGACAGTGTGTCTAAGACGTTCAGCCTGACCAGGGTGCCTCCAAACACGTCTCCGACGATTGTCTGGTTGAAGGCATATGCGACACTCATCGGTGAAGAGAACGTGATGCCAATTCCGTGGGGTCCATTCAGCATGTTGTTGGGCCCATCTGTACCGCGCTGCATGGTGTCGGGGTTGCAAAGCTGGACCTCGCCATGGACGTCGGGAGTGAAGTTGCGCATCATGCAGCCTATTGCGCACAGTTTGAGTTGAAACACGACGTCCTGTGGCTGAACGAAACGCATTATTCAACATGGTGGCATTGCTGTCAGGGTTCCTCCGAGCGGCAATCCGTAAGTAGCGGTCATCCACTACAGTAGTAGCCCTTGGGCGGCCTGAGCGAGGCCTGTCATCGACAGTTCCTGTATCTCTGTACCTCCTCCATGTCCGAACAACATCGCTTTGGGTTCACTCTGAGACGCCTGGAAACTTCCCTTGTTGAGAGCCCTTCTTGACACAAAGTAACAATGCGGACGCGATCGAACTGCGGTATTGACCTTCTAGGCATGGTAGAACTACAGACAACATGAGCAGCGTACCTTCGTCCTGGTGGAATGACTGGAACTGATCGGCTGTCGTACCCCCTCCGTCTAATAGGCCCTGCTCATGCATGGTTGTTTACATCTTTGAGCAGTTTTAGTGACATCTATGAACTGTCAAAGGGACTGTATCTTGGATACAATATACACAGTCAACGTCTATATGCCGGAGATCTGGGAACCGAGGTGATGCAAAACTTTTTTTGATGTGTGTATATCATTGGAGTAAAGTAACAGCATGGAACTTCGTTAATCGTCTTTCTACAAAAGCGAGCATGTAGTGAACCTCCAACTACACTCATGCATCGTGAATCCATCGCTGAATTATACCAGATAACAGTGGAAATATTTTCATACTCCACAACTATGAATATTTCTGCGGAAATAACTACAATAAACTTCATGGTGAATTCCTGCAAGAACTTCAGGGAACTTTCAAGAGAGGCCAGGGTTGTCCCGGCGCACAAAGAAGAGTTTTGCCAGAAGGATGTTTTTCGTATCCACGGAGCAGTGCAATTTCGGAGGAGGAAGCAGTTCGATTCTCCGAGGACGCTGATTCCAGGTTCGAGGACGGAGCACATCTTTACGCTGGTGAAATGGAACCAACAGCAGTTTTCTTTGAAAACTTTCCTCTAGATCTTCAATCAACAGATAAGGTAGTCGTGAACGTTTCTTGTATTATTTGAGTCTTGTTGCGATATCTGAGCAACCATTCTTCCCATATTTTCTGTCCTATATTTTGCCCCATTTTCTTGATTGATATTTCTGTACTCAGTACACTTCGATGATTTATGCCTTTTTCTTCGATTTTTGAGACATTGCTATGTCATTGGCATACTTAATAATTTTGGATCAGTTGAGACTGATGATTTAGATTCTTTCGGTAATTTGCATATTTTTGTAGTCACGATTTGACTGTAAAGTTAACGATTTGCTATGGCAGATTTGAATTCAGACAGCGTGTCATTTTATTAAAGTAATTCTATTCAGTAAATTACTTTGACCAATTTTCTGTCATCCTCAAGAAAGAAGAATAATTAAAAGATTTTAGAGCGATAAAATCTATTACGATATCGACGATCTTTGAAATACTAGTCGTCTTATGAACATGATTGCAACACAGACATTTATCATTGCATTATAGACAATTTTATGAAATGTGAACGTTGATTACAATTTTTTGAATACACTATAGTAATGAACATTTGATAGGAGTTTTTCTCAATTATAGATTGGAACAATAATGTTTGCATTCCACAGTCTAATTGTATTCTATTCGACTATTTTGCAGTTTAGATGAACTTTGTTTGAAGATAGTATTTTTATACTGCGTTACTTTGAAGATGTTAATCTCAATTTTGATGGACCAGGCAGGAGTGTCCAATCGTATTCGCTATTAAATTTATTTGTGATTGGCAAATTTTTACTTCATATCGATTCATGAATGAAACCCACGAAGGTTAAATAATAACAGTCATTAATACAATTGATGAATATAAGAATTTTTAAAGAGGAACAATGGATGTATAATCGTTAGTTCAGTGGACGTGTAAAAGTTGCTGTTGAATAATGCCCTTGAATAATGAAGGAGGTTCCCACAATAATTAATGAAGTTGATGAATTTATAAGTGGAGGATTTTTGTGTGTAGTTTGGAAGATTTTTATGCCATATATATGAAGATATATGATGAATTTTGGGCCAATTGTTGTGCAATTTTGTGCGTTATAAGCGAAGTATTTTCCCGCTGATTGTATTGTTCTTGTTCTTTGAAGATTATTCATATGAAGATACTGTTAAAATTAACAAGAGTGTTAAATAATTTGAGATAAAGATTTTGAATGGAGGTTACCGTCACAAATATTAATAACTAGCAGGTACCCGCGGCTTCGCTCGCGATCAAGTCAATGGGAACGATGCAGTTGTACACCTGCTGTTAAGTGTGTGCGATTGCGCTTTGTTAATAGAAATTGCGAATATTGTTTGAAGAGGGAACTGCACTCTTGCACACTGGAATGGCAAATCTATCGGAATATGGGGAATCAAAAGTATTTTTCCTTACCTATAGTAAAATATCTCTGACCTTGGCCGTTGATGTACATTATGCACTCTCTTCCAGTGTTACATCCCAGGGATTGAAATTCTCCAACAACCCTTTTGCCTCACATGCCTCTCTAAGTAATTAAAATTCCCAACTGTTGTTGTTTGAGTCTTCAGTTTCTTGACTGGACTGATGCAGCCCTCCATGACTCCCTCTCCTGAGCTAATCGTTTCATCTCTATATCGCTACCACACCCTACATCCGAGGCAATCTGTTTTACCCTGGTCTACCCTACAGTTCTTGTCCTTAACCCTCCCATCCATAACTAAGCTTGCTATTTCTGGGTGTCTTAATATGTGTCGTACCAACCTATATCTTCTCTTCAATAGCAGTCGCCAGAAACATCTCTCCACTCCCACTCGTCTTAATAGCTCTTTATTTGTTACCCCATCTACCCATCTGATCATCATCATTCTCCTGTAACACCACATTACAAACGCTTCAATTCTCCTCTTTTCTGCTGCACCATTAGACCAAGTTTCACTTCCTTATAGTGTCACGCTCCAGACAAAAGCTTTCAAAAATTACTTCCTAATATCTAAATGTATATTCGATGTCAACAGATTCCTTTTCTGTAGAAATTATGTCCTTGCCTGAGCCAACCTCTTTGCTTCGTCCATCACTGGCTATTTTTCTTCCTAAGTAACAGAAGTCTCCTACTTCCCGTAGCGTTTCACCTGCCAATTTGATGTGCATAGAGGTTTCTGATTTATTTTGGCTGCATTCCAATAATTTTGCTTTACATTTATTGATTTCCATCATGAATTATTTCCTCAAGACGGAGTCCATACCATTCAAAAACTCATTCAATTC
This sequence comes from Meconema thalassinum, assembly GCA_946902985.2. NCBI lineage: Eukaryota > Metazoa > Arthropoda > Insecta > Orthoptera > Tettigoniidae > Meconema > Meconema thalassinum. The sequence continues at coordinate 220,373,646 of OX336399.1, read as the reverse complement.
CTCTGGCGTATCGGTCAAGACGACTATCTCATCAGCAAATCTCTAAGATGAAATTATTTCTCTTTGAATCTTCGCTCCCACTTAAAATTTTTCTCCAACTACCTGTTTATTTTGTTTTTAGAGATCTTTGAAATGCGTTGCCCTCGCACATGGTGTAGATGCATTGTCAAAAGAAAACATTCCATGTTACGAACATGGGCCGCATAACCTGCACCGAAAGCCTATTCTGAACAGCAGTTCCTTGAACTCAGATTTGCCAACATTTTATTGTATCTTTCCATGTGGTATATCTCTGTACCTCAACACACAGAAGAGTGCTTTAAAAATCATGTCTTGTGTAAATTTTGGAAAAGGTAGTGAGTGTGGTTTTTGCCGGAGTGGATACTCGCTCGTAGAAATTCTTTTCAGTAAAATAGACTGGTTCACAATTTTGTAAATGCACATTGAGGTATGTGACGGCGGGATGCCTTAAGTGTTACGGACACGGCAATAGCCACCACAGAGCTTCGTTGCTACTGAAATAACGACCAGACTGTTATTTTTACTTAACTATACGGGATTTGTGAGCCCAGTGTTTATGAAATTGAACGTAGCTATATCGCTACCTTTATTTAGTAGCTGCTACTGTAAAACTTTCTTCAGCTATTCCCAATTAATTGGGGTCGCCGTAGCCAGCCAGGCTCATTTCGGTTTTGGCCGGGGATTTAAGGCCGGATGCTCTTCCTGACGCCACGTGATTTTCCAGGTGAAAATTCCACCCCGCTGTCACCGGGATTCGAACCCCGGCCGTCCTGGTGAAAGGCGAGAAGCTAAGCCACTGCGCCATCACGCTTCCCTAGAAGCCGCTACTGTAGTGTTTACAAATTAAAGGTGGTATTCGAAGGCGCTTTCCCTATTTTTTTACCCCTGGCACTACAGACCATGAAGGGCCTAGGCCTATCATGCGACCGCTTCCCAGCCATTTGGCCTGCAGATATTGTGGTGACGCGTGGTCAGTGTACCGTGTCCCCTCGGCCGTTAGTCTTGTTCTTCGTGACCAGGGCGCTGCCTCGCTATCAGACAGCTACTCAATTGTCCTCACGAAGCTGAGTGCACTCCGTTGCAGTCCTCACGTCAGTGTCTAAAATCTCTGATGGAGCCAAGAATCGAACCCGGGGCCTCCGGAGGAGAGGCAGGCGCGTTACCCTGTTCTTATTGTGTTCATATATATCTTGAAAAAGATAACAAATTGATTGGCTTTGCCTCCTACAGGGATATGTATATAAAATCGGATGTCATACCGTGAGGTTCAGTTGCCATGGAAACGGACTTGCCATTATTTCATCAGTTTATCAGAGTAAAGATAGTTTTCTGCGAATATCTTTGAAACGGTTGGTTTTAGGGCCTTAAAATGTGGTTTTCGGTGTCCCGTAGGGACCTTCCGAGTATTGTTCCTTGCATCGAGGGGCGTAAAATGAGCTTTGTCCGGTCTTTTTGCGACAACTTCGATATTTTGTCCCGGTTGAGTATTTTTGGTGACTTTTCAGTTATGTTGCCTGTTCCACGGGAACAATGATTTATTTCCGGATGAAAGGCAGCCTATATGTTATCCCAGGGTATAAGCTGTCTCCATTTCAAATTTCATCCAAATCCGTCCAGCCGTTTTAGTGTCAAGAGGTAACAAACTAACACACACACACACAGACTTTCACAATTATAATATATATAGGGATATAGGGATTATTATTAAACCTTATTAAACCTGAATTTGACAGTTAAATATAACTAACCTTCATTGGTCGATTATATCATCACGATTTGAGTAATTATCAACCGGATAAACGTGTGGTTTAATGTATTTCTTGTATAAATAATATAAACAATATAACATTGTAAAATAATTTTGTAAGTATCTTTGATAATAATTTAAAATGATAGTGATTAATACAGGCGTGTATAAAATTTTCAATGGTCATTTGACATTGTTATAAACAATTTATTATTGTTATAAATAATTAATGAACTTTTGTTATTAACATTTAGAGGTTTGTTTTTATACTCTAAACAACGCTAATTAAACAAGTGGTTTAAACAATTAATCATGATTTGGGATTATTGGAGGAATCCACTGGTGTTTGAATGAAGCATGTAAGACATTTGCGTGATAATATTTCAGTTGAGATGTGAACATTTACGTATTTGAAAAGGAGAGCCAAGCTCTGAGGTAACACGCTTATGCTAGGGTTGAACGAACGGGAGTCCGCTTTGACGATACAGGTGCATTGCAGCTGGCCCGGACAACTGTGTTACAGAGGCCAAGGACGTTCTTTAATAGCCTTGTGGCTATAAATAAAATGTGAAGTATATAAACACGCAAAACAATTGATATATGTGTCTCATCCCAAATCCCGTTTCCATTCCATATGCATTATTATTTTTACGTTGCTATGAGCTTGAGAAAGCTGAAACATTATATGTAGAGAGTACAGGTCCTACAGGAGGACATGGTTATGTGGTCGATGGCTTCTGATTGCCACGTTGATTTTGTTGTTTATTTTGTTAAAATTATTCTTTATGTGAAATAAATTATTGTGCAGTTTAAAGTTTCTCGTCTTCGTTCTGGTTCATTTTAAATATCATGGTGGAGGTTATTGTGTGGGCATACTTTAAGTGATCCAGTTGACAACCCATTCCCCGAGATAAATTTAAGAGGTACGTAAAGGTAAGTATGAACCCCCGTATATTTTGGTGTGTTCCACAATAATTTCTTGTTAACTATTGTGCTCTAATCTCGATAGTATCTGTCTGCCATTTTCATTGATGTAGCTGTGCCGGTGCGATTGATTATTGGCAATCCGATTGAGGGGACGGATATCTGACAGCCTACTATCCGGATATCGGGTACAGTAGGATTGGCGCCCAACGTGGGGCACGATTGTCTCGATTGGCACGATCAGCAAAACATTGGATTACCAAGTTATTGCAGTAGAATTGACACCGCAATTTTTGTGGAGTGTTCGAATAACATTGGATTACCAAGTTATCGATGTCAGAGGGATTGTGAAGACTCGAATAAAGAGGTTGATTCTTTGTTAGATGTCTTAGCCAATTGTAGAATTTGAGAGTGTGATTATATAGGAATTAAATGTTGTATTGTATTAGGAAAATTACACTCAGAAAAGATCAGATCTTATACGACTTGAAAGAGGTTAAATAGGCTGGAAACTTAGAAAAATAGCCTATGATCTGGAATCTTATTTTATTTGACCGGCTTATGACATGTATAGTCATATTAAAGATAAAATTAAACTATTTGGATTATAAATGTAAATTATTTGTGTTAGGATATTTTAAAATGAACCAAAGAAACTTGAACATGTGCTTGAGTTTATTTCAACATGAAGTGTCTACGAAGGATAATTATAAGGTAATTATAAGTTAGATTTAAGACAGAAAATTGCTCAAATTTTATATATGGTGAAAAATGTTGCTCAGATGTTGTTATTTTGCTCTGTTTGATGTATGTCCCTAAAGCAGTTTATTATTTAAATATTATTGAAATGGCAGATGAAAGTCTGAGAATTATGTTGGAGGAGATGAAAGCTAGCATGAATAGCAGTATGAAGCAGATGATGGAGGAGATGGAAGCCAGGAATGCTAGTAATATGTCTGCTAACTTGAAAGCTAGCATGAATGAAAGTGTAAAGCAGATGCTGGATGAGAATATGAAAGTTCTTCAGACCAGTTCTGCAAACCTAGAAAATGATATGTCGCGTTTACAGATCAGTGCCCAGGGAATAGAGAATGCCGTGAGTGACATTCATAAAGATGTGTCTGATGTTAAAATTGATGTGTCTAAGGTACAAAAAGATCTTACTATGTTGAATCTTGATGTTGCTAATGTCCGGGGTGATATTTCATGTGCTAGATCCGAAGTAATTGTTGTAAGGAATGATGTTGCTACTGTACAAGACAAAGTAGAAGAAGTTCAAAGAGAGGTTAGCAATGTTCGAACTGATGTGTCAAATGTTCAAGTAGACATCAATAATATTCATTCAGATGTTAACGATATGCAAAGCGATATCAATAAAATACAAGTAGAAGTCAATACTGTTTTTGTAGACATTGCTAAAGTTCAGACTGATGTTAACAAAGTTAGGGAGGAAATTGAAACTTCAAAAACACTTTGTACTCGTAACATTAGTGCATTAACAACTCGGTTAGTTGACGAGTCTGTTAGGACTACGGCTTCTTTAGCTGGTTTAAAATACGATGTAGAGGTCATGAGAACCCAGGTATTAGATCACAATCGTTTACTTAAGGAGGACATCGAAGTAGATATTGCAGAAATGTTAACTGCAAATGTAACAGTGTGGAAAGATGAATGGAACAGGTCAAGTGGGGAACATGTAGATCAGATTCAGGAACGAATTGAAAGAAAACTTGCCGGTACACAAGTAGACATTAATAACGAAGTAGTTCAGATTAGGAAAGACTTGAATGTAAGGATGGATTCGCTATCCGAAAAGCAGGTAGAGGAAAGAACTCAAATAGGTCAGGACGTGCAAGCATTAAAAACTGCGTTAGAGGAACAGATTCATAAGGTTGTCTCTGATGTTAATGAAACTACGAGCAAACTGCAGAATTTGAAACTAGGAGAAGCTAGCATGATGGAAACCTATAAGGAAGAGTTGATTAGGAAAGTCATCACGGAAATCACAGACAAGGATACCGAAGGATTGACTGGTGAAGAGGAGAGAAATTACGTGAGAAGAGGTAACCTTACTACAGAAGAGAGAGATATTAGTCCTGAGGAACGTATATCCAGATTCAGGGAAGAAGAAGAGGATCGGAATATTGAACCCGAATGGAAGTATCGTGATAGTGGGAGGAATTATATGGATTCATATCCGAGAAATGTGACAGTCATCCGGAATTTTGAAGACAAACCTCAAAAATTTAGCAACACTGATAGTCTCACACCGATCGAATATATCAGGAATCTTAAAGACTACTTCATAGAAGCCCACATTCCTAGAGAGAGAGAGATGAGAATCGTAGAAAGATTTCTAGCTGGAGGACCCCTCGAATGGTTTAGAGCATTTCGGTACACTTTCAGCAATTTTGACGAATTTGCAGAGGCACTGATTAAACGATTCTGGTCAATAGAAGCTCAGAATTCATTAAGAGCTGAGGTATACTCGAGGAAGTATTCAGGTACTCTTCCAACACGGTACGCTGATTTCTTCACGAGTCAACTATCACGCTTGAGATTTTTGCAACCCCCATTGTCAACAGAGCAGTTGATAGATGCGATTTCACGTATGCTGCCTGTGGAGGTAAGAAGACTGATCATATCGTCAAACATTAGAGATTTGACAAGTATGGACGAATTGTTGAGAAGGCTTGACTACACGAGTCCAATGCCAAATTTGGTACAAAAAGGTCAGAGGCACGAATTCAAAGACGTTAATACGGTCTACATGGATCAAGTGCAACAAACTGATAAGCCTGAGGAAGGAAAAACTTAAAATGTAGGTCCTCACAGGAATAATTATTTCCGCAACCACAGATCCCAAGGTTACCGTCCATATCAGCAAAGACGAGGCTGGAGTAATAATAGAGGGAATTACAACAACGGAAGAGGTAGATACTACAACAATGGTTATAATAGAAATTATAACAGAAATAACCAGTACCAGAATCAGAATCAGAATTCTCAAGGTCAGGTTATGACACCCGACAAGTATCAAGAAAGAGAGAAAGAAAGTCAGCAGTATCTGAAGGAATTACGAGAAAAGGAAGCTGAAAATCAATAGAAAAGACAGGATGTAGTGATCGATCCTGGTCCTTCTACAAGTCAGCAGGGGAACTTTGAAATTGGTAACACAAAAAACGCCGATTTCTCAACGACAGTGAGAAACCATGAATACATTGCCACACCACACCTGATTACCATTAACGAAATTTACGAAGTAACTGATGAGGATTTATTAGAAGAGAGGGGAATCGTCAAAGAGGAAAGACCATGTGCATTACCTATTATTTCTGTACTGATAGATGGCCAACAGTATAAAGCTCTTATGGATACTGGTGCAATTATTTCTATCATTTCTGATGAATGCTATCAAAGTCTGTTAAAAGGAGAAAACATGACAGTTTTACCTGTTTCTACCGTCAAAGTGAGAGGAATTTTCCAAGACAAGGCAGTGAAATGCAAGATCCAAGTGCTGTTGAACTTTGAAATTAATGGAAGGAATTATGAACAGATCTTCATTGTGGTTAACAAGATCCATTTCGATATTGTGCTAGGAATCGATTTTATATCGAAGGTTGGAGCCATTATTGATATGAAGAATAGAAGTATTAGCTTTAATGATGGGTACATGATCACAGAAGAGATCGAAGAACAGGACGTGAAAAACAGTCTGGAGATAGACCTTAGGAAAGAAATTTTAAATACCATTATTAACGACGTAGAGAATATAACAGAAATACCCAGTAGAAAAACTGAAGGATTTGAAGAAATTCAGGGGGAATTTGAAGATTTGATAAAGGAATTCCAAGATATTTTCGATGAAAAGCCTGGATTGATTAAAGACTATAAGTATAAGATAAGGCTGACCGATGAAACCCCTTACCAAAAAAAATATACCCCATACCTGAGAAATACTATCAAGAAGTACGAGGGTTGATCAGAAAAATGGAGGTAGACGGGATTATTAAAAAACAGGCGTCGTCTTACATAAACCCCATCACTGTGGTGAAGAAAAGTAATGGTCAGATACGTCTTTGTCTCGATGCTCGGACCATCAACTTGAAGATTCTTCCAGAAAATGACCGACCACCTAAGATCAGAGATCTGCTTAGAAAGTTCAAAGGGAGAGCATGTTTCAGTGTTCTTGACTTGACATCTTCGTTTTACCAAGTTCAACTGGAGGAAGAAAGTATGCAGTACACTGGATTCCTATTTGACCAGACGTCATGGGTCTTTGTGAGAATGCCTTTTGTTATGGTCAACAGTGGACCAGCACTCATTCGAGCACTTGATAGCAAGCTCACTGACGAAGTAAAGGAGAATGTAATCTGCTACATTGACGATTTAATTGTATCTTCACCCAACGTCGCAGAACATTTAGTGCAATTGAGAAAGTTGTTTGAAAATTTAAGGGAGGCCAATATCAAGGTCAATTTTGGAAAATGTCAATTCTTGAAGAAGGAGATCAATTACTTGGGGCATACCATTGATAAAGATGGATATCATCCAAACATGCAGAAAGTAGATGCGATCACAAGATTCCCAAAGCCAACTAAGGTGAAACAAGTCAGAGAATTTGTAGGCGCATGCCAATTCATTAGCAGCCACTGTCCGAGATACTCTGAAATTATGGCTCCTCTGTATGATTTACTCAAGAAAAATAATAGATGGAAATGGAGTACCGCAGCAGACGAGGCTTTTGAGAAAGCAAAGGAGATGCTCAGAAACAACGTCAAACTGGAGTACCCAGACTTTGAGAAGGTGTTCTATATAGAGTCTGATGCATCAAGAATAGGCATTAGTGCAGTCTTATACCAAAAAGACGAGGCAGGCAACAAGCACTACATTGCGTTCACTAGTCGAAAGTTAAAGAAACACGAGGAAAACTACTTTACGACAGAACTAGAAGCGTTAGCTTTTGTAACAGCTTTGCAAGCTTGGAAAAAAATGTTGCTGGGACATAAGGTTATCATTATTACAGATCACAAAGCACTTCAGTTTATGCTGCAAACTGACATGTCTAGTGATAGATTGACACGTTGGGCTTTGTTCACCCAACAGTTTAACGCCACTCTCATCCATCAGCCTGGGAAAGATAACTTACTGGCTGATGCTTTATCACGTAACCCTATCAAAAATGTGCAGATACACCATGTACAATTGGAGCAGCAAGATCAAGAGACCGTTAGGAGGTTAGCCCGAATCGGTGTGTCACAGAAGAGACACGCTCCAATCAGGAAAATGTACAGGTTCCTTAAGGGTTACATGGACAATACTGATGTTGACTATGCAGCTACACAGAGAGATTCACGACACTTTGTCTTGAGTGGAGACATCGTGTGTAAGTATGCTGACTCTGCGCATACAAAGCTTCGAATAGTCGTGCCACCTAAACTTGTTGTCAATTTAGTGTGGGTAGCTCATCACGCAACTGGACATGCGGGTCTGGATAAAACTCTTGATACTCTCAAAGAGAGGTTTATTTGGACTAACATGCGCTCCAGCATTGCTAATGTCATTCGTTCATGTGATAAATGTCAAAGAGCAAAGTATGCTTCCGCTCTATTAAAAGAAAACCTAAGGCGATGATTCCCTCTAAACCAAATGAACTCATGGCGACAGACATATTTGGTCCTTGTCCGAAGGGATATCAGGGTAATCAGTATCTGTTGGTTACCGTGGATGTCTTCTCAAAATTTGTAACAATGAGTCCCATGCAAAAAGCTAACACGAGGAACGTTGTAAGCAGACTGGAACATGCTGTATTTCCAAAAGCTGGTAAACCAGAATATCTACTTTCGGATCATGGAGCTCAGTTTACATCCTTAGAATTTGCTGCAGATATGGAAAGGCTTGGTATTAAGCACATATTTTCAAGCGTGCGATATCCGGAATCGAATTCTTCGGAAAGATATATGGCTGAATTTTCGAAATTCTGTCGAATTTTCTGTCCAAATGATCATTCTGGTTGGGTGAGATTTGTACCCCTTATTGAGGAATGTCTAAATTCTACAGTGCAGGAGAGCACGGGAGAGGTGCCAATGAGACTTCATCTAGGAAGAAACCCAGAAAGGCCGTGGGATAATCTTTTTAACCACGTTCCTAGAGATCCCGACTTAGGAAGGCAGCAGAGAATAGACACAGCGAAGGAACAACTCCAGAAAGCAGCACAAAAACGACTGAAAAGAGTAGCTGGAAAACGTTTTGGTGCTCCCTTAGTAATTGGAAATCTGGTATTATTACGCAGACCTGTCAAGGCTGACGTGGGTAAGAAAATCTATCCCAAGTTTGGAATAGTATTCATGGGTCCGTTCAGAATTACGAATGCCTATGGAAACAACTGTTATGAACTTTACGATGATGAGAATAATGTCGTTTATGGCAAGTTCAATGCTGGGAACTTGAAGAAATATTATCCAAGAGTAAGCCAATAATAATTCAATTTCGTGTTCAAGTGAATTGAGATATTTATAACACAGAGTTTAAAAACAATTTGCAACTGTTTTTAAAACGTGGTGAAGGGAGAATGCCCACGGAAATTGAATTATATTGAGACCACGGTGGCTGTATTGGAAAATATGAGTAAAGTTATGGCTGTCATAGTTATGACGTGGATACTCATGACGTAGGCACGGATGACGCAGACTTGAGGCAAGCAGGCTGGTTGAGCTGAGATTCTTGGTGACGTCATGATTTTGTTCGAGAAAGATCTTAGATTTACGACGCAGTCGCAGGAAACAAGGTATTGTGCTAAGGAAGAAGCTACGCTATTGGAGGAGAGACTCGAACCAATGAACGATAGTTTGGAAGGAAGACGGAGATTGCTGAAACTACGATATTTGATTACTTTTGGCATGCAGATTTGTGGAAAACTATTTTCAGTTATGGCATTGATTTGGAATTTTGAAGAAGTTAATTTTGAGTTTTTGAAATTTGAAAATCCGTCAAGTATAGCCAAAGTTAAAACTTCTAGCAATGACGCAGCAACAGGCTATGGAAGGGATGGATACGCCTCTTGAGAAGTTGATAAAAGGTCGTGCACAGGATAGAGGAGCTCTCATACTTGGATCTCATATGTCAGATCGCATATATATTTCTGGTGATATATAGTTATTTTCAAGTGATTCATTGAAGTAAGTTGTCTTTAGCGTGGTTAAAGCCCGGCGCATCGAACGAACTCGGAGCAGTTCCATTTTACGCTGCTCGAAACTAGGTGAAGTTGAAACGCTCACATTAACGTTTCCACCAGTCAAGATATCAAGCGCTAACTTCAGCCTTTATTATAGTTCTATTGGGCAGTATAACATTGAGGTGTGTAGAAGATTTGAACAATTTCACAGTTATACTTCGAAAGATATTGGAACTTTAAGGCTGCCAACAAAAGTGATTTTCTCGCCACATGAGAAACACTTTTAAAATTCCACATTATACACTACGGCTGACACATGGAGTGCAACAGTGATATTGGAGAATACGTTTGGTATTACAACGATACATTCGACTATGGAACATTATAATCTTGCAGTGCTTTCAATGATTATAACATTAGTTGAGATGGAAGGCTAAGGCTTTAATGCAATTGGGACATATATCATTGGAGTAAAGTAACAGCATGGAACTTCGTTAATCGTCTTTCTACAAAAGCGAGCATGTAGTGAACCTCCAACTACACTCATGCATCCTGAATCCATCGCTGAATTATACCAGATAACAGTGGAAATATTTTCATACTCCACAACTATGAATATTTCTGCGGAAATAACTACAATAAACTTCATGGCGAATTCCTGCAAGAACTTCAGGGAACTTTCAAGAGAGGCCAGGGTTGTCCCGGCGCACAAAGAAGAGTTTTGCCAGAAGGATGTTTTTCGTATCCACGGAGCAGTGCAATTTCGGAGGAGGAAGCAGTTCGATTCTCCGAGGACGCTGATTCCAGGTTCGAGGACGGAGCACATCTTTACGATGGTGAAATGGAACCAACAGCAGTTTTCTTTGAAAACTTTCCTCTAGATCTTCAATCAACAGATAAGGTAGTCGTGAACGTTTCTTGTATTATTTGAGTCTTGTAGCGATATCTGAGCAACCATTCATCCCATATTTTCTGTCCTATATTTTGCCCCATTTTCTTGATTGATATTTCTGTACTCAGTACACTTCGATGATTTATGCCTTTTTCTTCGATTTTTGAGACATTGCTATGTCATTGGCATACTTAATAATTTTGGATCAGTTGAGACTGATGATTTAGATTCTTTCGGTAATTTGCATATTTTTGTAGTCACGATTTGACTGTAAAGTTAACGATTTGCTATGGCAGATTTGAATTCAGACAGCGTGTCATTTTATTAAAGTAATTCTATTCAGTAAATTACTTTGACCAATTTTCTGTCATCCTCAAGAAAGAAGAATAATTAAAAGATTTTAGAGCGTTAAAATCTATTACGATATCGACGATCTTTGAAATACTAGTCGTCTTATGAACATGATTGCAACACAGACATTTATCATTGCATTATAGACAATTTTATGAAATGTGAACGTTGATTACAATTTTTTGAATACACTATAGTAATGAACATTTGATAGGAGTTTTTCTCAATTATAGATTGGAACAATAATGTTTGCATTCCACAGTCTAATTGTATTCTATTCGACTATTTTGCAGTTTAGATGAACTTTGTTTGAAGATAGTATTTTTATACTGCGTTACTTTGAAGATGTTAATCTCAATTTTGATAGACCAGGCAGGAGTGTCTAATCGTATTCGCTATTAAATTTATTTGTGATTGGCAAATTTTTACTTCATATCGATTCATGAATGAAACCCACGAAGGTTAAATAATAACAGTCATTAATACAATTGATGAATATAAGAATTTTTAAAGAGGAACAATGGATGTATAATCGTTAGTTCAGTGGACGTGTAAAAGTCGCTGTTGAATAATGCCCTTGAATAATGAAGGAGGTTCCCACAATAATTAATGAAGTTGATGAATTTATAAGTGGAGGATTTTTGTGTGTAGTTTGGAAGATTTTTATGCCATATATATGAAGATATATGATGAATTTTGGGCCAATTGTTGTGCAATTTTGTGCGTTATAAGCGAAGTATTTTCCCGCTGATTGTATTGTTCTTGTTCTTTGAAGATTATTCATATGAAGATACTGTTAAAATTAACAAGAGTGATAAATAATTTGAGATAAAGATTTTGAATGGAGGTTACCGTCACAAATATTAATAATAATTATTAAACCTTATTAAACCTGAATTTGACAGTTAAATATAACTAACCTTCATTGGTCGATTATATCATCACGATTTGAGTAATTATCAACCGGATAAACGTGTGGTTTAATGTATTTCTTGTATAAATAATATAAACAATATAACATTGTAAAATAATTTTGTAAATATCTTTGATAATAGTTTAAAATGATAGTGATTAATACAGGCGTGTATAAAATTTTCAATGGTCATTTGACATTGTTATAAACAATTTATTATTGTTATAAATAATTAATGAACTTTTGTTATTAACATTTAGAGGTTTGTTTTTATACTCTAAACAACGCTAATTAAACAAGTGGTTTAAACAATTAATCATGATTTGGGATTATTGGAGGAATCCACTGGTGTTTGAATGAAGCATGTAAGACATTTGCGTGATAATATTTCAGTTGAGATGTGAACATTTACGTATTTGAAAAGGAGAGCCAAGCTCTGAGGTAACACGCTTATGCTAGGGTTGAACGAACGGGAGTCCGCTTTGACGATACAGGTGCATTGCAGCTGGCCCGGACAACTGTGTTACAGAGGCCAAGGACGTTCTTTAATAGCCTTGTGGCTATAAATAAAATGTGAAGTATATAAACACGCAAAACAATTGATATATGTGTCTCATCCCAAATCCCGTTTCCATTCCATATGCATTATTATTTTTACGTTGCTATGAGCTTGAGAAAGCTGAAACATTATATGTAGAGAATACAGGTCCTACAGGAGGACATGGTTATGTGGTCGATGGCTTCTGATTGCCACGTTGATTTTGTTGTTTATTTTGTTAAAATCATTCTTTATGTGAAATAAATTATTGTGCAGTTTAAAGTTTCTCGTCTTCGTTCTGGTTCATTTTAAATATCATGGTGGAGGTTATTGTGTGGGCATATTTTAAGTGATCCAGTTGACAACCCAGTCCCCGAGATAAATTTAAGAGGTAAGTAAAGGTAAGTATGAACCCCCGTATATTTTGGTGTGTTCCACAATAATTTCTTGTTAACTATTGTGCTCTAATCTCGATAGTATCTGTCAGTGCCATTTTCGTTGATGTAGCTGTGCCGGTGCGATTGATTATTGGCAATCCGATTGAGGGGGCGGATATCTGACAGCCTACTATCCGGATATCGGGTACAGTACCGAAGTGTGTTGTTATGACCTTTACTCGTAAGAAGAACCCAGTCACATTTGTTTATGGAATTGGACTTCAGTCATTGCAAACAGTAAGCGAAAAGAAAGATCTAGGAATCCTGTTTGACCGAGAGCTTGCTTTCACTTTTCATGTGCAAAAGAGAGTCGGGGATGCTTACCGCATATTAGGGTTTATAATAGGAAACACTAAGCCATGCATTAGGACCAGTACCTGCTTAAACCTTTATATTGCCATGGTGAGATCCAAGCTCGATTACGCCAGCCAAGTATGGAGTACCTGGCAGAAAAGTTGCATTAAATCCACTGAGCAAGTTCAAAAGAAATTCCTCAGATATTTACATCTCAAAATAACGGGCAATTACCCACACATGGTACCCTACGGTGAACTTTTGTTGAATTTCGGCATGACTAGTTTGGAGTCTCGAAGCTAAGTGAATGATATGAAATTCCTTTATAAAGTAATTAACGGTCAAAATGATAACTCATTTTTCCCATCACTCCTAAGTATCAACATCCCTCGCTTAACTACAAGATCAACTATAACATTCAAAAATTATATAACCAATACTATTTCACATAGTAATTCACCTGTATGGAGGCTTTGCAGTATTTACAACGATGCGGTTCGTGTAAACTGGAAACTAGATTTTTGTCTCTCAATTAGACCGTTCCTGGAAATTATAATCCAGTCACTCTAATTCATACATGAAATAAAATTATCACACAAAACAGAATGCATATATGTGGATAGGCCTGCTCCCTAGTTATCAGTGTTACCTTTTAGTTTTCGATGTAATAATTTCAAAACCTGTTTTTGTATATTTGACAATAGGTCAAATTTAGATTTAGTTTTTATATTATCTTTAGATTAAGCTTTTTACTACTATGCATTTCAATCTGTGTGAACTTCCTTGTTTTAATAATTACATTTAGATATTAATACTTAATGTAGACATATCAGGAAGTGTATTTTACTGTGTAGTAGCACTGTTATTGGGGTACACGCTGAGCCCTGTTGTGTATTGTGTTCCGTCAACAAATAAAAATAATATAAAAAAAGCTATGAGAGTGTGGCTAGAAGTAAGAGAAGTTAAATCATTCGGGTTACTAGACAGCGGATTTAGGGGGCGAGAATGCACAACACCTTCAATGAGAATAGCAAGAGAATTAAACGCTTCGTAGGTAAGAATACGATCACCAAGAATCTTCTTCAGGTGACGTTTAGTCAGCCTATCACAGGATTCCCAACTTCCACCATGATGGAGGTGGTAAGGTGGAATGAATCTCCATTTGAAACCCATCGTGGGTAGAGTTGGTGATTGGGCGAGTTTGGGAGGGGAAGGGGACACTCACTCCGCGGATGCTGCGACGAAGGGTGTGAAAAGTTTGATTATCAGTAACAGAATAAGAAATGCTGTGAAGATCATATATAGACTACCAGTGGGAATAGTACGTGTAGATTGAGCAACATCAGAAGAATTTCCAGTGGAGAACGGAATGAAACAAAGGGATTGCCTTAGCCCTTTGCTTTTCAACATCTTGCTAGACGGAATAACTAAAATATGTAAGAGAAGGACATACAGAACAAAGCTTGGAATGTGGAGATTATAACCGGTTTATATGCAGATGATATAGTATTGGTAGCTGACACACCAGAAAGACTTCAGCAAGCAGTGGTGGAGTCGTATGAAGAATTTCAAAAGAAGGGAATGATAGTGACTGAAGAGAAAAGTGAAGTAATGAGGGTCTCTAAACAGAATAAACAGAAAGAGGAGCTCAATATCCTCTGTAATGGGAAGTCTCTTGAGAAAGTAGAAACTTTTGAATATCTAGGAACCATATTAATTAATGATGGAAAAATTGAATCCGAGGTATTAAATAGAACTAATGAAGCAGTGTCAGCTTATTATCAGATGAATGCAACAATAGTAGGGAAGAAGGAGATAAGTCTTAAGACGAAAGAGCAGATCTATAATGCTATCATGGCACTGATTACGCCGTACTGTGCCCAATTCTAGGAATGGGTATTCCAAGATTCAGACACCTAGGTATCAAGGGAAATCCTACAGCCGCTTTTGAAAGTTGAGATATTTGAATATCGCGCTCCTTTCCTTCTAGATTGAAATGCATACTTTATGCAGCCAAGAAGATGTTAAGTGACGTGGCAAATAGTAGCAGAGGTCGAGACTATTTGGTGATTAAATACTTAGCCATGGAGTAGAGACTTGATACTTGGATCAGATTACTGGCTCGGCCAAATGAAAGAGGATGCTTTTAGTCTCAAGTGAATCAGACCAGAGACACCGGAGATATGAGGATTTTCAGATTTCAGCGTGATCCAGCGTGGAGCCGACTGTTTTGTATAAAAGCCGCTTGGCCCAAGCATAAGCAGCTCACTTCAACCCAAGCTCTTGTAGGACAAGGTGCTGCTGCTACGTCGATCCAAGGCACATGGTTGCCGAATCTACGCAGGAGATATCTTTGAATTGTGATCGTCACAAAAGTGCTATGATACGTGGGGAACGTAGTAAGTTTCCGGTAGAGGGAATCACTAAGGTGATTGTTATTTTCTACGGACATTGGTGAAACACTTTGTTTCTATATGGACATATGCTAGACTTTGTCTAGATATTATTCTGTCACAGTCCAGTAACAATAATTCAATACTTGGATATTTTAATCCAACTTGTCAGTTTCACAAATTGTAACTTAATAACCACTCAGATCTTTCAGTATATTGAAGGCCAGTCTATCACGGTGCAGTTCATTAGCCGACAAAGGGAAACTATATGTTGCTTCGCGCATGATAGATGGTGTGAAGCCATGCCCAGGGAACGATCTTCAGAACAGCCATTGATTGTTTTAGACTATCAGTGTTTTCCTGTACTGAAAAGATTACCGTGAGTTATGTTACAATTGACGCTTTTGAGAAGAGATCATTTGGATCTGACCCCATTTAAGCAAACTGCTATGGATTTAATTGAAGTCAATATTAAAATGGATCAGCAGTTACTTCAAACTTCAAGAAATATTTCCACTATGTCGTGCTAGACAGATTGTGGGTATGTAATGGTGGCCGATACAAGGATTAGACGTGCGTGTCCAATGGGGCATGTATCTGGATAAATCTGGTACAGACCAGGTTCACTACGCTTCAAGACCAACGAGAAATGTAAGCCACATTTGATTTTTATATTATGCCTAGCTAATTGGAACAAACTCATTTTCTGCAGATGACCAACACATTTATTTTTCTTCGTATTTAAATCTTGCATTGATTTACGCAAGACGCATTAGGGTTATTCTGAGTATTTTCAGCACTCAGAACAGTTTAGGATCGATGACCGAGCATACCGAGCATTTATTTGAATGTTCATTTTATTTGAGAATCACGGTAATCAGCCGATATAACTGTAGAAGTTAATATTTATTTTTGTTGAGGAATGGATATTTTATCCATATTCGAAGAGTCGAACAAGTGGTTTTTCACATAAGGAAATAATAATTAAACATATTTAAGGAAATAATAACAATAATAATAATCCAATAATAATAATAATAATAATAATAATTTTCATAATTTTTCTAAATAATTCTTGGATCTTACATTTTCTAATAATCACATTCATTGAGAGAGAGCTTATGGATTAGTTTAATCATTCCTAGTTTGGAACAGATCATTTTCCGAAAGCTAGTGGATAGCGCAAGCCCGTATTCAACCAACATTACAGTTCTGGTTGAACAGTTAATATTTGCATTGAGCAAAGTATATTTTTCAGATAACACGGAAAGGCATGAAACAGGAAGCCAATGATATTTGTATCAATTAGGATTTTTTGTGTTTATATAAAATCATGACGTAGGCACACATTCGAAAGTGAAATAGAGAATATCACAAGTGTGGTAACTTCACGGTTTGAACTGAATGGTAAAATAAAATAAACTTGTAAGTTTATAGATCTTCCAGTTTTGATAACAAGCAGAGGCTTGATTTATTGTATAAATTTGGGGAAGAAAATTTATGTGTGTGGAGTAGTTGAAATGCCATTCCCAGGTGCGCATGTTTAAGTCGCAGGAATGAGGAGGTTTTTTTTGAGCATCAATCAAATAGCAGGTTCGATGGCTCAGGTTTATAGGAGGAGTATTGGAACCACACATTTCGTCGAATGAATGACCAAACCATCAGTAATTATTTCAAACTTGTTTACGTATTCCATTAATACTTTGGATTTGCTAGAACCCGGTTTTGTCATGATAAAATTTTATTCTTCTTCAGAGGAAGACCTTTGCCGTTGTTGTTGGTATATTGTGTTCTTACACAAATAATTGAATGGGCCACTGCCAATTAAAAAAAAATCTGTATCCACGAATTACTTAAAGGATGTTTTCAATCCTATTGTCATGAACTAAATGAATTTATTATAAAGCTACAATTCTTATTTCCGCATTCTGTTCAAGAATTGCATGTTGTGAAAGTTACTAAAATAGCAACAAATATAAATATTTTTCTTAATAATAATTCCAAGTGGAAAATCGAATAGTTGAGTGGTTCAACAATTTTTTTTGATCAAGTTGATGATTCAGAAATCATATTTCTTTGGAATTTGAAGTTCATAATCGAGTCACTTCTCGAAATGTTTAATTTTGGAAGAACAATTAATTTTATTGTACTTCGCACAGTTCTTCGATGCTATGCTCAAGGGTCAAATACTCTTCTGATGTTGTTATCAATATGTGTACATAATTAGTGTTGGGTCAAAGATAATATTTTGACAATATTTTTGAAACTGGAAAAATAAGTGGAAGTTAAAAATTCTATAAACAATTATAAACAGTGAGAATTTCTACGAGTGTTAATATCATGTTAGAAATTCAACCAGTGAACTACAATATTTCCAGTAAAGACAATTTAATTTGAACTGGATTTCATCGTAAATAATTGATATAATTTTGGAACACAGTCTACAGGACTGATAATCAGACTTGTGTCTCCAAAGACAATTGTTCAATGTGTTGGAAAATTTCTGTACATTGTGTAAATAGTAGTGTGTGCCGTCGCAATGGAATGATGTTACCTTGAGCATCATTTTGCAGTCAATTTTAAAATTCAGAATAAAATGAGATAATTTTACATGTTGTGTTATGCCCAGTTGAATCTCCTTCTATCCTTATTGTTGCATTGAGCCAAAAATCAGTAAAGCATTTTTTATTATTTGATGTCGTTTTTGCGATTAGCTTTAACCCATCTGGCGCCCCGGGATATTTTGATTCTCGTGCTGACTGGTTCTTGGTAAAATGCATGTGGTCGTGCGGACTCCGGTCTGAACGGGCACAGTACGGTATGGAGAGTTTGGCATTACAAGATAAACATTAATGTAGGATTACTACCACAGAAATTAAGTTTCTGAGGAGAGCAGTAGGAAAGACAGGAAGAGATCGAGTTCAAAATGAGAGAATTAGGGAAGAGCTTAGGACAAAAAGCAATGGGTGAAATGGTTGAAAAACGTCAGTGGAGACGGTACGGACATGTTACGAGAATGGAAGAAGAAAGAGAAATAAACAAAATACATAAAATGCGAGTTGTGGGAGGAGCTGGACGAGGTAGACCCCCCGCATTACATGGGGGAATATGATTGGGAGATTGGTACAAAAATGGAGCAAAACTGTTGCGGAAATGATGAGAATGTGCTGAAATAGAGTGGAATGGCAGAAATGGCTCATAACAGGCTATCCTAACGCTTGATGACATAAGAGAATTGAAGAAGTTGATTAATATCGGCGATGAGAACATAGTTGCAGAAAGGGTGATCGGTATAAGTGAGAAAGTCAATGGGAGGAGGGAGGCGAGAGAGAGAGAGAGAGAGTAACTATCGTAAAGGTTTTGCACGGGGCAAATATTTCTAAAATCAAATACTCGGAGGAGTGGTGAGGTAAATTATAGTAATGCTGAGTAACGGTAAGATACCAATGGAGTCCAACAGCCACACCTCCTCGAGCTGCGAAACGTGGATGATCAGCACGGTAGGCAGTGTATGGAGGTAGGTGTAGCTGTTGGGAAGGAAGAAGAAAGGTCTCATTAAGGACGACAACATCCGGGGAGTGTTGGAGAAGGGAGGTCCCTGTGGGGGTCCAGGCGCGGAACACCAAGAGTCCGCATATGAGCCAGTTTGGTGTTCCTGGGCGAAACCCCACACTAGATACGGCATAAACCTAAAAAAAATGCTGAGTTTTAATTCACGGGCCGTGAAAGCCTTTATAGGGAGGTGAAAGTCTGCTTGAGTTTTTGGCTCTCACAGTTAGAGGAGCTCGTGTAATTCATAATAAGGGAGGTAGTGCACAGTTCGCTACTCCTGTGGGGGTCTGGGCATGGAACAACTAGAGCCCGCTGATGAGCCAGCTAGGTGTTCCTGGGCGAAACCACAAACAAGACACGGCATAATCCTAGAAGGATTGCTGAGTTTTAACGGTTGGTTGTCAGTCAGGCACTGTTTGATAGGCATTGACCTAATGCTGCTGCCTGATTGGCCAAAGCCCTAGCCAGTCACGCACTTAGAGAACCCCCTATGTGTTGCTAAGCCTGAATCTGTCATCGCGATTGAAATTATAGGGATGCTTCAAGGTCTCTAATACCTCTTTTTTATCCTGTTTTTATATCTAGGAATTTTAGAAACAGTTTCGGACATATCAAATTCTATGGCGTGTCTCGTGACGTCAGTGTGTTGAACTATTGCAGATCTGCAGTTTTTTCTTTTTTGTCTCGAATGTGCTCTGATATCCTAATGGAAATGCGACTTTTTGTATACCCTGTGTATATCTCTCCACAGAAACAAGGCGCTTTGTAAACCTCTGCGTCCTGGTTTTGGCTCCTTTATCTTGACTGACTTACGCACCTCTTGTATCAGCTTGTTCAGTGGTTGCTTAACCGTTGTCACAATTTGTTCCCTTAGCCACTTGACGATTCTATTTGTCACCCCCTATATAATGGGTTGAAAGGATTTATCGTGGGGTCAACGTTCGTTCTTTCAGCTTCTCTTCGGCTTTGTTCTTTATTTCGTATGCCCCTATTTATCTGTCCTTTGCTGTATCCTTTAGCTAGGAGCGTATTTCAAACTCGTTCTTTCCCTTCATTTACGCTATCAATATCGCAAATGCGGTTGGCTCTGGTGAGGAGTGTCCTAGCTACCATGTCCCTCTGCGTCGGAGGATGGCTTGTGTTTCCATGTAGGTACCGATCTGTATGAGTGCCTTTCCTATAGCCCCTGTGTCCGAGCGTGTTGTCTGTTCGTTTATAGACCAGAACGTCTACTAAGGCCAGTGGATTATTTTCATCTACTCCCATTGTTAAGTTGGTGCTCAGATGTTTGGAGCACATGAAGTCTAGGAAGTCCTGAAGTGAGTTGCGTCCATGCTCCCATATCAAGAAATCTTTTTTTTGTATTTGAACGAACACTCAAGTTTCAATGGGCTCTCCTTTACAACTTCTACCTTTAATTTGCCATGAAAACGTTGGCTAATCGTTGGATATAAATGCCGATCCTGGCGCAGGGGCTAATGGGCAATATGTCCGACACGCCCTGAGACCATGGATGATGTCACAGTGAGAGTTCGGCCGTGTAGTTGCTAAATGGAATATTTATTATTATTATTATTTGATAAGTATTCATTGATCATGTACAATTAAGACCAACCTTATATTGTCCACTTTATAGTGATTTGGCTAGCATTTCTGCATGTCACTGAGAAGCCTGGGTTTGAGTCCTGGCTCTGTCAAGAAATTTAATTTTTGGTCTAATGGTTGGAATGGGGTACACTCAGTCTTGTGAGGCAAAAGTAAGAAAAGGCGGGTTTAATTCATACCTCTACCATTCAGCCTAACCCAACTTCATCTAACCTAACCTAACTTCACCTAACCTAACCTAACCTAACTTCAAAGTGAGGGCAAAAAGTGAGAGCAAAAAGTGAGAGCGAAAGAAGTCAGAGCAAATATGAGAGCACAAATAATAAACTTTAACCTAACCTAACTTAACCTAACTTAACCTAACCTAACCTAACTTTAACCTAACCTTACTTAACCTAACTTAACCTAACCTAACCTAGCCTAACTTAAAAGTGAGAGCAAATGTGGAAAACAAGAAGTGAGAGCAAAAAAAAGTGAGAGTGAATTTAGAAAACAAAAAGTGAGAGCAAATGTAAGAGAAAAAAATAATAAACTTAGCTATGACCTAACCTAACCTAACCTTACCTAACGTAACATAACCCCCAAAAACCTCATTTTAAGATTTAAATTAATACCTGTAAGATCTTTTATTTTTTACATTTTTAGATTTTTTCATTTTAGATTTTAGATTTTTATAATCTGATTTTACATGTTTTAGATTTGACATTTTACATTTTAGTTTTTTAGATTTTAGATTTTTGTGTTTTGATTTTACATTTTTAGATTTTAGATTTTGCATTTCAGATTTTCCGAAAGAGTAAACTACAAGGTCACATACCTAACCTCACCTAACCTAACCTAACTTTACCAAACCTAACTTAAGCTAATCCAAAGGCACACACACAAAGTATATAAGGGCACATGCAACTATCCTTATGTCAGTCTTATAGGCTAATGTACAACATGTTCACTACCCCAACCGGCTTATTAGCCTACTTTTCACATTTTGCAAAAATGAGGAAAAAGTAGACTTATGAGATCGATCCGGGAAAATGTGTGTCTGTCTGTCTGTCCTTCTGTCTGTCGGTCTGTCTGGCTGTGTGTGTGTCCCCCCTATCAACTCCTAAACGGCTGCAGCAATCAAAACAAAATTTAGTATGAGTAAAGATGTGCACCGGAATATCTCACGTCCATATTTGAAAATGATGTCAGTGCTACCAACTGCTGAAAAAACGCACTAGAAATTTGAGCTCCATGTTGTATATCTTGCAAGGTATGCATGGGAGCTATTCCAAAATTGGCACACATGTAGATAATACTATTTCAGTTTAATTTCCAGGAGGCCAACCATGACAGTGTTGCCAAAATAATTTTAAGCCTTCTGATATGTCCAATGTTTAAATGCATATAACTTCTACACTATCAATTGGATTTCAACCAAATTTTGTATGTAATATCTGTACAAAAACAGATATGACTGAGCGTATTCTTAAGAGCCACCAGGGCTGCCAACTGTTAATAATTGCTCTCTTTATTTTTCATCCAAATACCAATATATCAGAAAGTATGCAAGCCAACAGCTTTAAACTATGCACACGTATATTCTGACATTTTAGATTAATTTCGAGTAACTTATATACGTCAGTTCTACCAACATGATTATAAGCCTGCTGATACGACCAATTTTTGAATACATGTAACTTCTATACTATCAGTTGGATTTCAACCAAATTTCGTATGTGCTATGTGTACCATAACAGATATGACAATAAGTATTGTTAAGAGCAATCAGAGCTGCCAACTGTTAAAAAATGCTGTCTATATTTATTTTACACTAATATCAATATACCAGAAAGTATGCAGGCCAACAGCTCTATACTTTGCACATGTATAGCACCTGACATTCTAGATTAATTTGGAGTAATTAATACAAGGCAGTGCTGCCAACATGATTCTATGTCTGCTGATATGTCCAATTTTAAAATACATGTAACTTCTATACTAACAAATGGATTTCATCCAAAATTGGCACAACAAGATATCATAATATTTCAGATTATTTCTGACCAGCACACGCATGGTATTGTTGGCAACATGCTTTTACGCGTGCTGATAGATCCAATGTCTAACTGCATGTAACGTCCATTGGACTTCAACCAAATTTTGTATTCTGTTCCTTAAGAGATTGAACTAAGAATATATTCAGTCGCCAGGGCTGCCAACTGTAGTGCTCTATTAGGCTACATTATACCAGGTATATTTTGAACTAATTAGATATTTCGATATTACCAACTTAATTACGTCATTATTCTAGATAGGTTCATATACTGTAGAATAATCATTGGCATGAAAAGTAGGCTGTATAGTTCTTCACGGAACTTCTTGGTTTTTTTTTTTCATTTTGTTGTGTACACATTTATCAATTTTAAAATTTCACATTTACAGTTTTTAAAATTTCAGGTTAATGTTTTTCTATTTTGTCAATATGGAAACATGGATTTTCCAATTGTGTTGTTTACATGTTTCTGATTTAGTCCATGTACAAAGTTCATTTTGCATTAGGAGTGGGGAGAGTTGGGTAGTAATTAAAAATGTACAAGCAGTGTTCATACAATATTTTTATTCATTTTAAGAATATTTACACTATTTACACATAATACATTGTTTTCTTTGTTATAAATTGTAGAGTTGGTTTTATTTTGTTTTATATTTTTTATTGTTAAATATGAATACCATTTTCTTTCTTTTTTGTTTTTTTACTTTGAAGTGCTATTGTTCTTATTTTTTTAAATTGTTTGGTTTATGTATTTGCTAGATGCAGGTAAAGCATTTTCATATTCATAACTTAGCCGTTTAAGCATGGTCAATGATTGAGTAATGACCATAGACATGTGTACCTATACCATTCGAATCAATCACTCTTTCATCATCACCAGGACACAAAGCAATTTTGTTTAGTCTTATAGATGATATGTCATGTTGTTTAAAAGCGATCATGTTCATTGGTATTATTTTTACATTGTTTTTCATGATGCAATCCTTATAATCTTGAAAGCTTATGCAATTTTTGACAACACCTCTGCTAATACCTTTAATCTTTTTGATTTCTTTACCATTCATGTCTAAATCGTACATTTTAGCTCTAAGTCCAACAAATGCTTTTATAATTTGTCCACAAGCCTCGTCTTTAAATTTCCCTAACGTTTTCTTGTTTGATGTAGTGTAACATATGTGATTAGTAGGATAATCTGATGTGTCCAGGTGTTCTAGGAAATCCAACTTGCCTTGATATACATCTTGGGTGTTAACCAAGTAAATGAACGAGTCAGTATCCATATACATGAGTTAAAGATTGTTCATTCCATAATAGGGTAGCAGGACATCATAGTAATGGGAATACATTAGAGTTTTTGAAATATTCAGTATACACATTCCAATATATATAGGCTTATTGAATACAATGTTACGTTTAGCCATGTGGAAAGCAGCTAGGTTAGGACTATAAATTGTTCTATCGATAAATGTAGGCTTTGCTATTAGCTTTTCAGCCTTTTTGCTGTCAGTCACAAGACATATGTCTATTCTTTTACGTATATTTTCCATTGTTTTTCCAAAAATGGCATTGTTAAATAATTTGTACAGATATTTCTCAAAATCATTTTTGCTTGTTTTCGAAGGTTGTTATTAAAATCAACGTATGCCTTTTGCCAAGGTCTTTGTTTAAACTTTAACCCAAGATGAATTTTTATCAATTGTAGTCCATGAACTAAAGCCTGTAGAAGTGTCATGTAATAAACAACATACCGCCTTCGATTTCCAAGATGTGGAATAATTTATCAGAGACGAATCCCTAGGTTGTGTACACTCTGGTAGGAAGGGTAAATCGTTGTGTAGATCATGAAGGTCAGATGGGTAATCAACATTAACTTCTAGAATGTATCCCACAGGATTGTCTTCCTTTAGTTTTTCTAGATCAACAGTATCTGGAGAAACCCACAGAAATCCGCCATACGGAAGAGAGTGGCACATAGCCCACCCGTATTGGTTGTTGGCATCATCATAGGTAATAAACTGCGATGGTTTCTCAGAATCATAGGTTTCCATGTATTTATTGTTAGCTTCAGTATACCGATGAGACACCAGGCATATGCCTCCTCGTATTCCAGACTCAATTACAAGAATCTGATCGTAATCCTGTAGCAATTGCAGTTCAATTCCTGTGTAAAGGAGCATTGCCTCGAAACTTAAACCAGGCGAAGTAAAAAATTGTGCAGCATCCACTCGGTATATTTCTAGTGTTTTGTTTCTAAACGTTTCAAAGCTGTCTGCAAGAAGGAGTACATCTAAAGTTTGGTAGAGGTCACTATATTCCCCTGGAGTTTTAATATTGAACTGATTCCACACATTTATGGCATGTTCATAGTCTCCTTGACTTAATTTGTTAAAGAAAACCTCGTTTGGAGGTAAACTCGTCTCACTTAACTTTTCCCATGGATCAATGTAATCATAACAAAATACCCCTTTACGATCATGAGCGTCTCATTTTCTTTTCCAAAGTACTTGTCTGTTTCAGGGTGGGATGTTAAGTTGGAAACTAAGTTTTCCAAACTACTTGGCTATAACCGAAACGTGTCCACAAATCGAAGCTTAACATTTCCTACATATTTGGTGAGGGAAATGTACTTTCCTTTGGAGTTAGCGGTAACATCCACTCTCTCAGTAGTAGGGGAAATCCGTGTTATTTGGACCGTCGTGTAATTTGGACTGATGTTACTTTTGGTATTTGCAAGTTTGGCAACCCCTTGTCTCAGGCAATGCCAGCAAGTCAGTTGAGTGTCCCTTTCGCCCTGGGAGTTCTTCTATTTTTGGACTGAAGTTTGAGGAGTAATGAGGAAAATAAGTTTGTGACCACATTCCTTGTAAGATTATACGCCTGGGAGGTAGGGTGCTGTCAAGTAATTATTTCAGCGAAGAGTGTGTGTTGCTTTCACTAGTACTACTGACACATCGTGGTAAGTTGTAACATACCTTCATTCATCAATTTTAAATAATGTTCAAATTATTTGAACTTTGATTAAATATATGCATGACGTGTAATTTGGACTGCTCGAGAGTGTGTAATTTGGTCCGTTGAAACAATTTTAATCGCTACGTTTCTTCATAGTGACCATCTCGTGGTGTGGCGGCTAGTATTATTGGCTGTCGCCTTGGAGGTCCGGGTTCGATTCCTGGCTCTGCCAAGAAATTTTAATTCTTGTGGGAGGGATGGAACGGGGTTTGATTCCCACCTTAGCTGTCCTGCAAGTGACTTTCCATGGTCTCCCAGTTTTATGCAAGGCAATTGCCGGGACGGGTCGTAACTTAGAGCCACGGCCGCCTCCTTCCCAATCCTATCCCCCAATTTACAAGTACATCCACTAGTACAGGCATCATAATAACACAGGTTAACACACAAACTCCACACTCACACAAGTACACGGGGCCACATGACCACAATGTCGCAATGCCCTTGAAATAAGGAACAACAACTTTCTCCATAGTTTTATTTCTGATTCTGAAAGAAGTTTGTTTATAATCTGAAAGGGTTTTGTTGTTGTTATTGCTTATTTTGGTGGCTGCAACATCATGGTTATACAGTCCTGTGCATTTGTGTGTGTGTGTGTGTGTGTGTGTGGAATTTGTGTGACAACCTGTGTTATTGTGATGACTGTACAAGTGTGTGTGTATTTGTAAATTGTGAATAGGATTGGTAAGGAGGTGGCCGAGGCATTACGTTTGCATCCATCCCAGAATTTTCCTGGAGTAGAAGTGGGCAAACCACGGAAATCCACCTCCAGGATGGCTGAAGTTGGAATCGAACCTTGACCTCCGAGGCGACAGCGAAGAACACAAGTCACTACATTACGAGGTGGTTTTAGGAGGATGATTGGATTCAGTGCGACGGTTGCAAAAGGTGGACTCATGAAAATTGTACTGAATTAACGATGAACTGTTTTACTATTGTTCTACATGCCAAAAGTGACAATCAGAATTAACAATATTGTATTTTTTTGTTTAGTATTGCCTAATAAATAGCATAAATAACTTACAATTGTTTATATTTAGCAGTCCAAATTACACATCACCCTGGACCAAGTTACACGCCATCCGGTCCGAATTACACGATATAACATTTTGTTATAAAAATAAATTTTACGTTATACGCTGAGATAATATTAACATTTATTTGCACCAAATCATTTGATACATTGTACTAATTATCGTCCATAAAATTTGAGAAAGTTTCATTACGGTCAAAGAAGTTACTGACGTCTAAAGTTGAGTGGTCCAAATTACACGGACTTCCCCTACATCCCAATTGCTTTACAATGAAATTTGCGTCGTAGCCACTCATATTATGTAGAAATACAGGAACGGGGTTACGTGTTTTACACCTCAAATTACAGTTATTATAAGCACATCCACGGTATTCCCCTGTAATATGGCAGTGGTCTCGAACTTTCCAGTCCTCTTTGGTAAATGGTTTTTGACACATATAACAGATCTTCAATAGTTCAACATACTGACGTCACGAGACACGGACTTCCCCTACATCCCAACACGCCATATAATTTGATATATCCGTAACTGTTTCTAAAATTCTTAGATATAAGAACAGGATAAAAAAGTGGCTTTAGAGACCTTGAAGCATCCCTATAATTTCAATCGCGATGACAGATTCAGACTTAGCAATACATAGAGGGTTGTTGTTGTTTGAGCCCTCAGTCTTTTGACTGGTTTGATGCAGATCTCCATGCCTCCCTGTCCTGAGCTAATCGTTTCATATCTACATAGCTACCACACCCTACATCCGAGGCAATCTGTTTAACATATTCTAACCTTGGTCTACCTCTACAGTTCTTGTCCTCAACCCTTCCTTCCATAACTAAGCTTGCTATTCCTGGGGGTCTTAGTATGTGTCCTACCAACCTATCTCTTCTCTTCATTAGCAGTCGCCAGAAACATCTCTCCTCTCCCACTAGTCTCAATACCTCTTCGTTTGTAACTCTATCTACCCATCTTATCTTCATCATTCTCCTGTAACACCACATTTCAAACGCTTCAATTCTCCTTTTTTCTGCTGCGCCAATAGTCCAACTTTCACTTCCATAGAGTCCCACGCTCCAGACAAAGGCTTGCAAAAATGTCTTCCTAATACCTAAATCTATATTTGATGTCATCAGATTCTTTTCTGTAGAAATGCTTACCTTGCCTGACCCAACCTACTTTTATATCCTCCCTGCTTCGTCCATCACTGGTTATTTTGCTTCCTAAGTAACAGAAGTCTCCTACTTCCTTTAGTATTTCCCTACCAATTAGATGTCCATAGAAGTATCTGATTTATTGCGGCTGCATTCCAATTTTTTGTTTTACATTTGTTAATTTTCATCATGAATTCTTTCCTCAAGACGGGAGTCCATACCATTCAAAAATTCATTCAAATCCTCAGGCGTGTCGGCCAAGATGACTATGTCATCGGCAAATCTCAGAGTTGAAATTATTTCTCCTTGAATCTTCAGTCCCACTTTACATTTTCTCCAATTTCCTTCATTGCTTGTTCAATGTAAAGATTGAAAAGTATGGGTGATAAGTCGCAGCCTTGTCTTACACCTTTCTGAATACTAGCTTCTCTCTCATGCCCTCGAATGTCTGCTGTCTGGTTTCTGTATAGATTGTAGATCACCCTCCTATCCCTGTACTTTATTCCAATCGTTTTCAAAATATCAAACAATTTAGTCCAATCAACGTTATCAAAAGCCTTTTCTAAGTCTACAAATGCCATGAACGTTCTCTTATCTTTCCTTATACTACATTCCAAAATCAGCCTAAGACTCAGTACAGCTTCCCTTGTTCCTAGATTTCTCCTGAAACCAAACTGGTTTTCACCCAACTCCGTTTCTATCTGGCTTTCTATCCTCTTGTAAATTATTCTAGACAGGATATTTGAAGCATAAGTAATTAAGCTGATTGTATGGTAATCTTCACATCTGTCAGCTCCTACTCTCTTCGGTATAGGGATGATAACATTCTTCTTGAAATCAGAGGGTAGCTCACCTGTCTCATAAATCCTACACACCAAGTGATATAACCTGATGAGACCTTCATCTCCTATGCAGCGTAGCAACTCAGTCGGTATATCATCTATGCCTGGTGCTTTGTTCCTGTCTAAGTCTTCCAATTCTCTGTCAAATTCTGATCTCAATATTAAATCTCCCTTCGCATTCTCATCAATTTCCTCCTCCCTTTCCATTACATGATTCTCAATCTCCTTTCCTTTATACAAACACTCTATGTAAGCTTTCCATCTCTCAACCTGTTCTTCCCTATCTGTTAGAGGCTTTCCATTTATGTCCTTAATATTACAGCACTTAAGTCTTCCTTTCTTCAAACTTATTCTTAATCCGTCGATAAGCTGTGTCTACTTTTCCTAATTTCAGGCAATTTTCTATACTTGCACATTTCTCTTTCAACCATTCTCCTTTCGCTTCTTTGCACTTCTTTTTAACCTCATTTCTCAGACGTCTGTATTCTGCTTTCCCCTTTTCATCTCTTACATTCTTGTGTTTCCACCTTTCATCCATCAATTCTAGTATATCCTGTGTGATCCACGGTTTTCTACCTATTCTTCCTTTCCTACCAATGTTTTCTTCTGCGGATTTTGTTATTTCCTTCTTCAAAAGTGCCCATTCGTCTGCAATTGAAGTTTGTTTAGGGTTTTCATTAGTCCTTCCTTTATATTCTTCTTGAATCTTTCGTTTACATCCTTCTCTTTCAGTCTGTCTATTGCCCATCTTTTTGGGTTTTGAATTTTCTTCAGTTTCGTCAACTTAAATCTGCATTTCATAACAACCAAATTGTGGTCAGAGTTTATGTCAGCACCGGGATATGTTTTACAATCCAAAATCTGGTTTCGAAACCTCTGCTTGACCATAATGAAGTCGATTTGGTAACGCCCTGTATCTCCTGGTCTCATCCATGTGTATATATTCTTCTATTGTGGTTATTGAATAAGGTGTTACCTATGACCATCTCATGCTCGGTACAGAATTATATCAGTCTGCTTCCTCGATCATTCCTTTCACCTAATCCAAAATCTCCTACTCTCTTCCCTTCTCTGCCTTTTCCTACCACAGCATTCCAATCTCCCATTACTAAACATTTTCATTACCCTTGATATACCTCAGAATTTCATCTATTTCTTCGTAGACCTTTTCAACATCTTCATCATCAGCTTGACTGGTAGGCATATAGACTTGTACCACTGTGGTGCACGTAGGTTTTGTATTGATTTTTGCTACAATAATCCGTTCATTATATTGCTCATAATATTCCACCCGCTGTCCAAGTTTCCTACTCAATATGAGAAAAGCCCCTGCTTGGCCATTGTTTGATTTAGTGCTAATGACCCTATAGTCTCCTGACCAAAAGTCCTGTTCTTCCTGCCAGCGCATTTCACTAATCCCAACCAAATCCAACCTCAACCTATCCATTTCCCTTTCTAAGTTTTCTAACCTTCCACTTCCCAGCTGTCTTCTGACATTCCACACTCCTATCCGTAGAATGTCAGATTTCTTCTTTGTCATTTCTGTGATGTTAACCCCCTCTCGAGTAGTCCCCACCCGGAGATCCATTTAGCAACTACACGGCCGAACTCTCCCTGTGACGTCATCCACGGTCTCAGGGCGTGGCGGACCTATTGCCCATTAGCCCTTGCGCCAGCTATGACTGTCCCCTCCATAAGATTAACATAAGGATGGTTGTGCGCGGCGGCCATCTTGCCCATTAGCCTCTGTGCCAGGATCGGCATTTATATCCTACTGCCAATAATGGAGAAAAGGGGAATCCCATGACTGCTCCCTCCGTATGTTGAAACATCTGCCTATTGAAGACGAAGAATGTGGAGTTAACGCAGTGTTCAATTAAGTCAATTAAGTCCGTTGAACCTTCTGTGGCTGTGAGCTTTTACCTGATTTTCTGTGTGGCTTCAGGTACAGGAAGCTTGGTAAATAAGGACTCCACATTGAGGCTTAACAGTATATCGTCGTAACTGAAGTTTAAACTCGCTATGTTGTCTATGAGGCGTTGGGAATTTCTGACGGGAGAGGGTGGCGGAGGGAATAATGGACGCCGGACCTGATTCAAATATTACAAGAGCGTGAGTTGGGGACGCTATGGCGCAAAATATTGGTCTCAGAGTCACACCAGTCTTGTATATTTTATGTAAGCCGTACAACCTTGGATTTTTCCAGTAGCGAGGTTCTAGGGATTTTTAGTTCTCTTCTGTAATTGATGACTCGTTAATTAGCCGCATCTTCTTCTTCTCTATTTTGTTTATGGGGTTCCTTTGGGATCGCCGTATAAGTGGGGTCTGATCTGGACCTGGCAAGTTTGATGTCCTGAGAGGCTTCTTTTCTAATTTATTCTGCTGTGAAAGCTGGTACATGACGGATAGAAACTTCTAGCCCGCATGTAATATGTTACGTAGGAAGACGTCTCGGCGTGATGGCGAAATTAAGTACATTGCTTCGGATGTAGGGTGTGGTAGTTTTGTGCAAAGGAATGAATTGACAGCATCAAGATTAGGAGACATGAAGTACTGCATCGAAAGCGTCTAGAGACTGAAAACAGCAAAAACAACAACAATATTCTATCATTGTCACTCATCAATTTAGCCACCTCTGTGAAATCTCACCCAATTAATCGCAAGAAGAGACTCATTTTCATGAACATTGGCGAAGGCCAAGCATCCTAGCAGATGGTGTCGGAATGAGCCCCTTGTCCTTTGTGGCACCCGACATGTAGAAAATCTAACGAATTTTGATAGGTAGATTTTGGTGGCTATGATACGATCCAAATACACTCATGCTGTCAGAGCTATGAATCCAAAACCTCCGATAAGACACACCTGTGCAATCTACAGGTGTGTCATGTATAATTGTAAAATGTTTAGACTGTATGTTCAACATATTATTGATGAGTGGAAACGAAGTCAGTTACCGGTACTTATTGAAGACAAGTTTTTTGGTATTGGTATTAAAGAAAGTTGTCATAATTATATTTTTAATTCTTAGATCTCTTAAATTCTATTATTCTTCTTCCGTGATAATGACGTGCATTTAAACTGTCTGTACTAATTATTTCAGGCTTATATGTCCAGATACATCGGATAATGTTGCTAGGAAGATTTACCGATATCGTAATAGTGTAAGAAATTATGCTAACAGTGCATCTAGTGGAATATGTACAGCCAAAGAAAAATTAGTCAAAACCATTGCTAGTCGTACCGGTAAAAAGGCTTATCCATGTAACGTATGTGAATCCAAGTTTACACGGAAAGAAAATTTGAAAACACACATGCTTGTCCATAGTGGCGAGAAGCCCTTTCCATGCAGCGTATGTGATTCCAAGTTTACGACGAGAGGAAATTTGAACTCGCACATGCTCGTCCATAGCGGCTTGAAGCCCTTTTCATGCAGAGTATGTGATTCCAAGTTTACCACGAGAGGAAATTTGAACACACACATGCTGGTCCATAGCGGCGAGAAGCCCTTTTCATGCAGCGTATGTGAATCCAAGTTTACCCAGATAGGAAGTTTGAAGAAACACTTGTTCATCCATAGCGGCGAGAAGCCCCTTTCATGCAGCGTATGTGAATCCAAGTTCACCACGAAAGTAAGTTTAAAGACACACATGCTCGTCCATAGCGCCGTGAAGCCCTTCTTATGCAGCGTGTGCCAATCCCAGTTTACCCAACGAGGAAGCTTGAATACACACATGCTCGTCCATAGCGGCGAGAAGCCCTTTTCATGCAGCGTATGTGAATCCAAGTTTACTCAGAGAGGTAGTTTAAATACACACATGCTCGTCCACAGCGGTGAAAAGCCTTTTTCATGCAGCGTATGTGACTCCCGGTTTAGCACAAGAGGAAATTTGAACACACACATGCTCGTTCATAGCGGCGAAAAGCCTTTTTCTTGCAGCGTATGTGAATCCAAGTTTACCCAGAGAGGAAGTTTGAAGAAACACATGCTCGTCCATAGCGCTGAGAAGCCCTTTTCAGAAGCTATATTCATGTAGCATAACTGGATCCGAGTTCTCCCTGAGTGTATCTTTGAAGAGGCACATGCTAATCCATAGACACATTTCTGAAACAAAAGAGGCGAGAAGCCATTCGTTTGTAGTAAACCCAAGGTTATATTACCTTAAATGTGAACATTTTATGACATAACTTATTGTGGCAAGAAGCGATATTTATGTAGAACGGGTAGATTCTTCTGCCGGAATGCGGCATTCGGGCAGCTACCTTCAGCCAGCCAACTGAACACGGGTCGCAAATTGCGCGCAGGTATAAATCGTCATATGGTAGAAAGTGGTATTTTTACCCCGCAACTCATGATTAACACTTCAGTGGTTGCTTGGATGACAATATTGATCCAGCTGTTTAAGTCGCGCCAGTCTATTGGCATGACTGTTGACCTTGAGCATCTGTGCACCTTCCTTGCGCCCCATCCCCTGTCTGACATGCAGTAGCCAGCTAACCTTGGCTGATGGTTGTCGCGTTGTAAAGCAATTTATTCTTGTGGATCACCTCTGTGATGCGTGCGACCACTGGCATGACTTTTATTTTGACTTCGTTCGTTTTGTTATTGCAGTGTCTTATCTCAGTTCATGTGCTCGTATCTAGTCCGTTTTATATGTGCAAAATGGATGACTATGAGAATATAAATCGATGGCTGAATGAACCAGACAGTGAGGAAGATGAAGTGCTTGGTGTTGAGGACGAGGACAAGGTTGAAGAAGACCATGGTTAAGTGCATCCAGATGTGGACAGTGATACTGGTAGTGGTGATGACAGTGTTTCTAGTGGTGACGAAGATCCCGTTGATGATTGTGTGTCTTCTAATTATTATACTGAAAAAGACGGAACAACGTGGACGAAGTCAGTTGTTGCGCCAACATCGCACACACGTTCTCGGAACAATATTGTTCATTTGCCGAGTCCTAAGAACAGAGCTAAAAATGCTAGCACACATTTGCAGTGTTTTGAATTATTTTAGGACGACACCATGATACAAAAAGTAGTTGAATATACAAATATATACATTGAAAAAATCAGGTCTAATTTTTAGCGTGAAACGGACGCAAGGACTACAGGTGTGTGTTATGTTAAATCACTTATAGGTATTTATTCGTACTAGACTTGAACGCAGGGAGGTGGACAAGCTTGCAGCCTTCAGTGAATTATTTCAGAACTTCGTAGTGAACTGTAGGCGGAATTACTCTGCAAGTGAATACCTCACCGTTGATGAACAATTGGCATATTTTCGTGGGCGCTGCACATTTCGCCAGTACATGCCTAGCAAACTGGCAAAGTACGGGACTAAATTATTTGCACTCGTTGACTGTAAAAACATATACACTCACAACCTTGAAGTATATGTAGGTGTTCAACCTGATGGACCTTTCAAGCAGTGCAATGCGCCAAATGAAGAAGAGAAACGTATTGTGGAACAACTTTTGGGTTCGAATAGGAATATTACGACCGATAACTGGTTTACATCAATTCCTTCGGTGCTTGAGCTACTAGAGGAGAAGAAACTAAGAGACGTGGGAAGATTAAGAAAAAACAAGAAGTTCCGTGACGAACTAAAGAGCCTACTTTCCATGCCAATGATTATTCTACAGTATATGAACCTATCTAGAATAATGTCGGAATTAAGTTGATAATATCGAAATGTCTAATTAGTTCGAAATATTCCTGGTATCATGTAGCCTAATAGAGAACTAGAGTTGGCAGCCCTGGTGACTGAATATATTCTTAGTTCCATCTCTTAAGGTACAGAATACAAAATTTGGTTGAAGTCAAATGGACGTTAAATGCACTTAGACATTGGACCTACCAGCACGCGTAAAAGCATGTTGGCAACAATATCATACGTGTGCTGGTTAGAAATAATCGAAATATTATGATATCTTGTGCCAATTTTGGATGAAATCCGTTTGTTGGTATATAATTTACATGCATTTTAAAATTGGACCTATCAGCAAGCATAGAATCCTGTTGGCAGCACTAACTTATATTAATTAATCCAAATTAATCTAGATTGTCAGGTGCTATACGTGTGCAAAGTATAGAGCTGTTGGCTTGCATACTTTCTGATATATTGATATTAGGGTAAAAATATAGACAGCATTTATTAACAGTAGGCAGCCCTGATTGCTCTTAAGAATACTTATAGTCATATCTGTTATGTTACACATAAAACATACGAAATTTGGTTGAAATCCAACTGATAGTATAGAAGTTACATGTATTTAAAAATTGATCCTATCAGCAGGCTGAGAATAATGTTGGTAGTATATAAGTTACTCCAAATTAATTTAAAATGTCAGGTACTATACGTGTGCATAGTTTAAAGCTGTCGGCTTGCATACTTTCAGATATATTGGTATTTGGTTGAAGAAAATAGGGAGAGCAATTATTAACAGTTGGCAGACCTGGTGGTTCTTAGGAATACACTCAGTCATATCTGTTTATGTACACAAATTACATACAAAATTTGGTTGAAATCCAATTAATAGTGTAGAAGTTATATGCATTAAAAAATTTGACCTATCAGAAGGCTTAAAATTATTTAGGCAACACTGTCATGTATGGCCTCCTGGAAATTAAACTCAAATAGTAATATCTACATGTGTGTCAATTTTGGAATAGGCCCCATGCTTACCTTCCATAATATCCAACATGGAGCTCAAATTTATATTGCGATTTTTCAGCAGTTGGCAGCACTGATATCATTTTCAAATATGGGCTTGAGATATTCCGGTATACATTTTTACTCATACTAAATTTGGTTTCGATTTCTGCAGCCGTTTAGGAGTTGATATGGGGGGGGGACACACGGACAGACAGATAGAAGGACAGACACACATTTTCCTGGATCGATCTCATAAGTCTACTATTTCCTCATTTTTGCAAAATGTGAAAAGTAGGCTAATACACGGGAGATTTCCAAAGGAATTCTTGCCCAACAAGACCCGAGAGGTAAAGAGTTCATAACTTGGCTTTCATAAACCATGTACCCTAGTATCATGTGCTCGCAACAAGAATAAAGCAGTCCTAGCAGTGTCTTCCATGCATCATGATAATCGTATAGACAAATCTACAGGCATTGACAGAATACCAGTGATATTGTGTTGATGTGTTGGATAAGATGTGTGGACAATTTGATGTATTGTGGAATTCTTGGAGATGGTCTCGAACTATCTTCTTTGACTGCCTGAATATTGGCGGAATCAATGCTCGAATAATATTTTCTGCAATAAACATTATGCAGTAGTGTTTCGCCAAAATTTATTGCGAACTCTTGCTTTGGATTTGATGAAACCTGAAATCCAGAGTAGAATCAACCTGGAAATGATTTCAACAGAAATTAAGCGTCGAGGAAAGTTGTTGTTGAAAATTGAAGAAGATCCTGTCCCTCCTCCTGCTAAAACGAGCAAGATGGGCAGCTGCTACATTTGCGGACGACAACGAAACAAGACAACCAGGAAAACCTGCCATGTATGCACCAACTGGGTGTGCCCTGACCACCAGCGAGCTGTATTTGACACTTGCCGTGATACAAATGATGTATTGTGAGACCTTCCCTGCGAAAGATGGCGACGGAGTGAGTACAGGTGGAAGTTGAGCTCCGTGTGAATGTGTATTTCAAGTGTGTAATACAGGAATTATCACAGTAAAAGTTGGCACAGGAACAACATATGAACGTTAGATTAATTTAAAGTAATATCTCATAGGCAGCTGTGTAAAACAACGTGAAATTCCGGTTATTTGTGTTAGGGAGCATTCACTTCACTTTGCCGTCATGAGCTCGTGCGCGGTGTGCAAGAAGGAAGTGGGAAAGGCAGCAGTGAAAGTACAGTGTGGTGCATGTAAAAACTGGTTTCATGGAAAGTGTGTACAGTTAAATGGAAAAGCTGGTGAATGGCTATGTGAATTTTGTTCCACTAAAGACACATCTCCATCATTAGGAGATGTGATGGTGTTATTGAACGAACTACGAGAGGAATTTCGTTCCATGAAAAGCGAGCAACTTCAGAGGGAGACGGATCTGGGTAAGTCACTGGACATGTGTCACAATAAATTAGATGATAATATGCTACTGCTAAAATCACAGCAGGCAGACATAGCTCAGTGCTTAGCACAAATAGAATCCCTGAAGCAAGAAAACTCTGATCTACGCACGAAAGTGAAAGCATTGGAAAATCGTGTGTTAGAATCTGAACAGTATTCCAGGCGCAATACAATTGAGATACAAGGTGTTCCCGAAATAAAGAATGAGAACGTTCTTAACACTGTCAAACTAGTTGGACAAGCCTTGGACGTAAATGTGACTGATGAAATGGTGGACGCTTGCCATCGTCTTCCAAAACAACCAAGCCAACAATGCAGTGGCATTGTCGTTAAATTTGTGAGGCGGTTCGACAAAGAAATCTTCATGGAACGGCGTCGTGTAAAGAGGAATTTATCTACTAGACATATGGGACTCCCTGGGGACAGCATGGTGTATGTGAACGAGAGTCTCGCCCCGGAAAAGAGAAGACTACTGGCAGCGGCTCGTCAGAAGCGGAGACAAAAGGAGTTTGCGTATCTTTGGGTAAGAAACGGAGTCATAAAAATGAAGAAAAATGAGGGTTCCCGTATCATAGTAGTTAATAGTATGGACGATCTGAACGGAATTTAAAATAGATAAATTGTCAATTTACTATCAGAATGTACGTGGTATGAAATCTAAATTGTATGTGTTTAACGAGAACCTATTGTGTAATGATATAGATATATGTATTTTAACAGAAACTTGGTTAGACTCCAGTGTTTATGACACTGAGGTCATTAACACTGGATACAGAGTATACAGGCAAGAGAGAGGTTCAAGCAGGACTGGTGGTGGGGTACTAATAGCGGTAAAAGAGGAGATTACCGTACTCAAGGCTGAAGGAAGGTCTCAGAACTCAGAAGTCTTGCTGTTAAAGCTGGAAACAAAAGGAAGAGTCTGGTATGTCTGTTCCCTGTACATTCCTCCTAGCTCGGACCTTCAATCTTACCGTGAAATGCTAGGGTGGATAGAGAGCCATTATGAAATGTACAATAATAACATCATTATAGCGGGAGATTTTAACATTCCTACAATAACGTGTACAGAAATTAATGATGTAGATAAAAATAGCCATTCACAGTTACTGTATAACTTCATGAACCTACTTCAACTTAAGACTTACAACAACATTCAGAATTCGAATGGAAGAACTCTTGACCTAATACTCACTAACTACACAAACCTAAATCTTGTAAGACATAATACTCCTCTTTTAGCCGAAGATGCCCACCATCCCGCACTGGATTTAACTGTACCTCTCAATGGAGCCACAAACACCTTCAGAATTAAAGAGCAAACTAAATTTAATTTTAAAAAAGCTAAATTTGATGAACTGTACCTCGGTTTAAGAGACACAAATTGGGACAATCTCTACAAAATTATGGAAATAAATTCAGCAGTTAATTTTTTTTATGATAAAGTTTACGAAGTTTTCCAAAATACCGTCCCGGTATTAATGCCTTTTAAAACCAGTAAATACCCTGTTTGGTTTACAAAACAAATAATTAATGATTTGAAAGATAAAGACTTCCACAGAAAAAGAAAAGACTACTCTGAATATAGCAAATTGAGATACAAACAATTAAGAAACAAGACCAAAACACACATCAAACTAGCTCATAAAGAATATATAACAACAGTTGAAAATAACATTAATAGTGATTGTAAAAATTTTTGGACGTACGTGAAAAGCAGGAGAAGGGCCAATGGTACATGTACTATAATGCAATACAATGAGGAAGAGCTAAAAAGCGGGGAAGCGGTTGTTCAGGGTTTTGCAAAATACTTCCAGTCGGTGTACTCACAACACCCTTCTTCCTACAGAATATCGCAAGATGAGGCAAATACGCCAGTAACCCTGCACATAAGCGAAGTAACAATGGCGGAAATTGATAGAGCGTTAAAAAAACTGAGACCAAAAACATCAGCGGACCCGGACCAAATACCCCCTTACGTAATTAAGGGTTGCTCACAGATTTTAAAAGATCCCCTTCATTTCCTTTATAACCTAGCAATTGGTACAAATACATTCCCAGATATTTGGAAAAAAACTCGCGTCTGTCCTATTTTAAAATCAGGTAACCAAACATTAATAAAGAACTATCGACCCGTGAGTATAGTATCAGCTGTTGCAAAGATATTTGAATTTATCTTACATGACAGAATTGTTACTCATGTAGCGCCAGCCATATCAGAACAACAACATGGATTCATGCAACGGAGATCCACAGTCACAAATCTGATGAATTTCTCCCACGATGTTTCATCTGAGTTGGATATCGGAGGAGAGATGGATGCTATTTTCACGGATTTTGAAAAGGCATTCGATAGTATAGATCATGATATTCTTTTGACAAAATTAAACAATTTCGGTTTTTCACAAGCAAATTTACGATTTTTTAGCTCGTATCTGTCTGGTAGACAGCAATATGTATACTTTCTCGGAAATTCATCAATGGAATATACCGTAAATTCCGGAATTCCCCAGGGATCGAACCTTGGACCAATTATGTTTCTGATAGCAATCAATGACATTTCTGAATGTATTAAGCACTCTAAATGTCTTCTATACGCTGATGATTTTAAGATATTCCGTCCTGTATCCTCTGCTCATGACTGCTATCTTCTACAAAATGACTTGGACAACATCTTTGAATGGAGTAGGAAAAATAAACTTAATTTTAATCTAACGAAATGTGTCACAATGTCATTTACCCGAAGGAAGAATAAAGTTAGTTTCCAGTATAAGCTGGGGT
The DNA here is from genome assembly GCA_946902985.2 of Meconema thalassinum. Lineage (NCBI taxonomy): Eukaryota > Metazoa > Arthropoda > Insecta > Orthoptera > Tettigoniidae > Meconema > Meconema thalassinum. The sequence continues at coordinate 220,333,871 of OX336399.1, read as the reverse complement.
TGAATACGCTGCGGGAGGTTAATGGTGTAAGTGACCTTGGTGTGGAACTGGATAAAGGTTTGACTTTCGCTCCTCACATCAACAAGGTAACAAGTGAGGCGTACCGAGCACTAGGCTTCGTCATTAGAAATGTAAGACCTTTTCGGCAGGTGAAAACGGCCATTACACTCTTTAATGCTTACGTAAGGGCGAAATTAGAATATGCAAGCGTAGTATGGAATCCGTGGCGTAAAAAATACATAAGATTACTAGAAGGAGTACAGAAGCGATTCGCCAGATTTATACATTATAAAATGAGCGGAAATTACCCATATATGGTCCCATATAAAATCTTATCGAATAATCTAAAAATTATTGCTTTGGAAGATCGTAGGAAAATAAATGATTCCAAGATCTTACACAAGATTGTAAATTCTACGGTAGATAACTCTTATTTTTTATCGTTGCTGAATTTCAATGTTCCACGTCTATCTTCAAGAACGTGGACAACTTTTAGGAATAAGAAAACATGCACCATGTCACACAAACATTCACCGCTTTATAGACTCTGCAGTAATTACAATAAAGCTGTAGTGTGTAATAAAAGTCTAGACTTCGATCTTAGTCTCCAAAAATTTGTAAAGGTATTTATGACCACATTGCCATGAGTGTAATTAATTAACAAAAAGGTAGAATATGTAACAGCATTAAGGTAAATTTGTATTTGTACTAATTAAGGTTAAGCTATAAATAATATTATTATGTAATTAATTTAGATGCTAATATTAGATTTAAGATTAGAATTAAGTTATGAAAAAAAATAGAATTACTGTTAAAATTTTGTAGGTTTACTGTTATTGGGGTTAACGACCCTGTTGTAAACCAGCATAAATAAATAAATAAATAAATAATAAATAAACAACGACTGCGAGTGAAGTGTAACATTTCCTCCGAATTTCTTGTAACATTATATTTGTATATTAAATGCAATACAGTGATCACACCTTTTGTTGCATATTCTCCTTATAAATGACCACTTCGCAATATATCAATATAGACACACAATAAACTGTACCACCAAAGAGCATTATAGAGGGAATGTATTAGACAAATCACACTGTCTAATTATTCTGGCTGCCTGGAGTGGCAAGCCAATCTTTTAAGTACAGGCGACGACAGATACAGACCAGTAGGTGTGCATGCTGCAACAGCTACTGCCCACATAAAACGAATTATTTGGGATGAAAATGGGAATATTTTTTCGAAGCCCATGATAAAATTTAACCAAGCAATATTGAGGCTGGATGTTGGCAGCAACCAGTTTAGATGCGACGTTGAGCATGAGGGAAATTCCGTCACGTGATTTTATTGCGCAATGGAACTTTCCAGAAGCTTAGAATCGACCTAGCAACAGCGAATAATCCCAGGAAATGTTTAAACTTTGTTATAAATTATCCGATTGGATATGAGCTTACATCCAATAAGAAAAAGTTTTAGAGAAGACGGGACTTCCAGCAACTAAATTTTTATGGATATTTAATACACTTAAGCCCGAGAGAGTGAATTTATATAATGGTAAAGAGAATAATATGATAATAAAATATTGGAAATATTTTATAAGTCGACAGCAGGTCGCAATTGGAAGGAATAAGCGATTTTCTAGAGCCCGCTCGAATTTGAGAGGGAACGAAAAAAGGCGGCCAGAATCAGTGGACTTGGAGGGGAGATGACAAGCATCGTGGCTCTTTATTATCTGAATGTTGGAGACGTCGGACGTGTTTTACCTGAAGAGAGAGGAGTTCTGAGTGTTTCACCGAGCTTGTGAAAGGTTGACTCGTGGAGATAAGGTATAGCGAGGCGAGAGTTAGGAGATTGCTGCGCCTTGAAACTAAGTGAATTTGCGATGAACTTATATGCCGCAATTACTTCCGTCTGATCCAATTCAGAGACATTATTTCGACTACAGATTGTAGCATACAATCGTATTTAGTATATTACAAACTTCGGGAAAATTGAGAAGATTATTTCAGAAGATATGAACGTTTTTGTGAAGCGTGAGGAAAGTGTTTGTTTCCAGCGCGATAAGACACCTTTTTTCGAGCGACTACAGCGAATGCATGAGACACAAGTGAGTAAGAGTGAGTGTTAGCATTGATTTTGTGGAACTGTATAACGACACCAGTAGGATGAAGATGTATTCTATGTTGAAGAACATTATTAAGTCTGCTAATATGAAGTTAATTATGGACTAAATTAGTATGTGCGCCAGGAATATGAGCAGATAGAAGCAATATAGTCAGCGATGGAGCTTCGTTAGAGGAGTTTGTTCATGAATGTCTACTTGATGAGCGAACATGAGACTTGATGTACAACTACATTCTAGTGCATTATTGTCAGACATGAGCTCGACATTAACACCAGCGACTACAGAACGATGTTCATATACCATCTACATGAATATTCGTTATGCGATTGAGGTCCACGACTTCATTTTCTAATGTCTTTCTAAATGGGAAGCTGAATTTTTGACACTTCTCGTTGTTTTGATGTAACTGTACTATGACGGAGTAAGAAGAAACATGAAGATTATCAAGAGGTCCAGGGTATACCCGGTCACTATGAAGATGATGATTGGAGGTCCGCAGTTCGATCCCGGTCGGAGCTTGCTGTTTTCCCTGTAGGGGAATTCGTTCCTTTCCAGAGGTCACGAGTTCTTGGAGACGAGCTAGGATCCGACCCGCATCCTTGGAAGATGTAACAACTGAGTATTTTGTAATACTCTATCTTGAGCTTCTAGACTTCCAGACCAGGTAGCCATGTTCACTAAACTTGTAGTTAGAGCTTTATAGTGACATTATTGAGCAAATCCTTTATCCATATTTCGACACAATATTTATGTACTCCATGTATAGACATTTTATTCTTCGAGATCATTTGTAGTAATCGTCTTTCGACGCTTTTAGCTTTGTTTTTTTGAAATCCAGTTTCTGAACTGAGATTTTCACTTGTTCGAGGAACAAGCATTTTTGTCATTTCCTTTAAGGAATAGTAATTTATTTTCGACGATTATGAATTCATTTTGAAATCAGGTGATATATATTTTCGTCTATGTTACCGATTAAATTAATTTTATTAGTTTAATTTGGGCGTTTTATCCTTCGAGAAGAGGCATCAAGAGAGATGATATTATTAGTGATATATTGCGAAATATCACGGCATCGTTTGGAAGAGAAACATTTAACGTGGAAACGATTATTATCGTTAGAACTCATAGACATTCGTTCAGAATTCAGATAATAAGAATATGACTAACTGTATGTTTTATTGAAGAAAGCCATGAACTTTCAGTCATTTAAACTAATTTGAGGTTAGAATCTTCTTGGAGATTTATTATCATCCGACGTTAGGGAAGTTCTTGTTTGATATCCTCGTCGTGATCGATTCTTGTTGAACATACATATAATTTTGTGATGAAGTATTCACGATGAGTAATATAATGTCACGTTGTAGACATGATATTCCTTCATCGGTGAAAGTTGAAACCAGAAGTGTGAAGTTAAGATACAGTATTTTTATGAAATGTATTCACAACAGTTTAGATTTATCTTAGTAACGTTTTTAAAGTAATAGTGAGGAGGTCTTCCACGCTTAGTCCAAAGGTCGTTGACATGTATAGATTAATGACTTAACAATTGTTGTTATTGTTTATTAGACCAGCGGTTGGTTTGACAACGCTGAGGAATTATGCCTTTTTTAAGGTACGCCAGTTTGAAGGAAGTGAAGGTGATAACCCTTTGATAGTGGTTAAATATGTATGTAATTCCGTGTGCAGTTGGCATACGAGGTTTTGCGAAGGTGTTTCCGCATTTTAAATTACAGTCATTGCGTGGGCATGACCATGTTTGGCAAGGCATAAAGGTGTGAGTTAACAGTACTCTTTATTTCATACACGGCTTTGGATAAGTGAAGATAGGAGGTTCACAGTTGAAATTTAAACGAGAAATGGATATTGACATCTGTTATGTTTACTCTTATTAATATTATTAAACCCAAGTATGTAACGACATATGTTTAACCTTGAGTGGTCAAAGGTATTTGATCTATTATGACACCAGACCAGAAAGGAGAGAAAGGTGGTAGTATTTCTGAATCTGTAGAAGCTTATGAGGATCCCAGTTAATTGCATTTGACATAACTGTGAGATCGGAGCTCAGGCTCATGTGTATAAAGACACTACTTATTTTAAATGATGATAGCTCATGCCATTAGTGTCATTTTCAATTCATTCATCATTAACTTTCTTTATTTGCCACACGAGTGTATAATGTGTTAGGTATAGGGAGTTTTTTGATATTTTAGTGTAGTGGTTAGCGTATGAATGCTGATGTGATTGATTGTGGTTTGTTTCTTGTTCAGTGTGAATGAAATGAACTCCATTGGGACGTCACAATGCGAGAGTATGAAAGGAATAGTGTGCTGAAGTTTTGTTTCATTAGCGTGTAGGATGTGTGTATGATTTACGTATTTGTCTGGCGTGAATATGTTTCATTTTAACATCGCTTGTGTTATGATGGAGAGGTGTATTTGTGATCAAGGCTGGAATAGCGAGGGTTTGTTGAAACTCGTTTCCATCCAAGGTCAGCGCTCGGCCACACAAATGTAAAGAGTTGTTGCGAGCCAACAGGCAAGCAGCTATGAATCAGCCAGCTCTGGGAATGTAACGGAGTCTGTTATATAATCTGTCGCGTGGCGAGGGTCGCGTGCTACTAGCGCCCAGGTGTTCACTGGAGCGCGTCAAAGGAATGTAAAACACGCAGGGGTCTTTAATTGATGTATAGCTTGTTATAATGACACAAGCCGCCCCAAAATTTGCCACAGTGTTCGTGAAACGCAGTATTGTCAGTGGCGTAAATGTGAAGAAGTAAGAAAGGGAGTGTGTTTTATTTAATGTGTGAATGTTTAGATTTAGTTTACACCATTGTTATTAAATTGTTTAGTTTGTTAGAAGTCGCGTCGTTTCGATTTATTTTAGATATAAGGAGATGCAACTGTGAAACCCATTATAGGTCCAGAGGCTGACCACGAGATCCCCGAGAACGAAAGGTAGGTGCTCTACTTCGAGCTAAGTGCATAATATGTAATTCACAGTTTCATCATAATTTCCGCCACGTATATTCGTGAGGGTATTGTTGGAGTGGATTCTTGACTAGTATTTGCGCCGGAGCTGTCAGGGTCTACAAATCCAGCGGTGCTTCGGCTATCTAACAGACCGCTTCTAGAATATACAGGTACACTACGAACATTTCGGAATGGTTAGGTTTTTTCATCTAGCCGCACACGAGTATGGCGGCAAGGTTCACCACACAAAAAAGAATTTTCATTTGCTGTACTTTTATTTAGAACAAGTCTGCTAGTGTTACTCGCAGAGCATTTCAACAGGAATTTCTGGTGTTAAGGTGCCTTCGAAGACTGCTGATTGGAAGGTTGTGACGAAGTTCAAGTCTACGGCGTCAGTTTTTAATAAAAATATTATACGAGGACGTCACGTTTGGACAAAAGGGAAATTAAAGAACATAACTGCTCAATTATTATGGTCAGCAAGAAACACTTTGCGAAAAGAAGCCAACGTGTCATATTCAACGGCTCAGAGGGCTGCAAAACTAATTATCAAACGTGAGGGATCACTCTGGTTCAAACTTCGGTCCAAGAGACCCTGAGGCAAGAGACAATTACTGTAATTGATTTTTCCATTCCGTGCACGAAGGAATTTTGGATCCATAGTTCTACAGTGACGAGGCGTAGTTTTATTTATATGGGCGTGTGAACTCACAAAACATTCCATACTGGTCACCTAAGAACCCAAGACTGATCCATCAAATACCCCTGCATGACCCAACAAGATGTTCAGTAAAGTACATATAGCCTACTTTCTCGTCAATGCATGGGTATAGTTATAACTCTTTGTCCTTTTCCAGGAGTATAATAGAATGTTGATTGTAGTAGCTTGTTGAAATACACCGTGTTATACGGATATTAAACATGAATGTAAGGTGCCCTTTGCTAGTGCTACACCGGTACAAAATTTCAATCAATTAGGTTTCACTGTCTTTGAATTGAAATGGTGAATCAATTTGCACACATACATGGCCGCTATCTGCAAACTATTGGGCTGATGACCTTGTAGTTCAGTCAGAAGATGCTTCCCTCAAATAGGTATGTTGTTGCAAAATTTGGTAGAGATCAAATAATTAGGTTGGTCGTAATTTGATTTAGGCTCTTAACATTTGGGTCGCCGCCATTCCGTTTCCGTCTAGATGGTGGCAATATAAAACATGACCCTGCGATGCCCTTTGCTAGTGCTACCTCTGTACCAAATTCGTTCAATTCAATTTTACCCTGTTTGAATTGATAGGGGGAATCGATTTGCTCACACTCATTGCCGGCATATGCAAACTGTTGGACTGATGATCTTGTAGCTTGGTCAAAGAGCGCTTCTCAAATATAGGTATGTTGTTGCAAAATTTGGTAGAGATCAGATGATTAAGTTGGTCGTAATTTGATTTAATCTTTTAACATTACGTTTCCGTCAAGATTGCGACGATATAAAACATGACACTGATTTGCCTTTTGCAAGTGATTCACCCGTACAAAATTTCGTTCAATTCGGTTTCACCGTGTTTGAATTGATAGAAGGAATCGATTTGCACACATACATGGCCGCTATCTGCAAACTATTTGGCTGATGACCTAGTCGTTTCGTCAAAAGATGCTTCCCACATAAAGGCATGTTGTTGCAAAATGTAGTAGAGATCATATGATTCGGTTGGACGCAATTTGATTTGAGTTTTTAACATTTGGTTGGCCGCCATTACGTTTTCGTCAAGACTGCGGCGATATAAAACATGACACTGACGTGCCCTTTGCTAGTGCTACCTCGGTAACAAATTCGGTTTCACCGTGTTTGAATAGATAGGGGGAATCGATTTGCACACATACATGGCCACCATCCGCAAATTATTGGGCTGATGACCTTGTAGATTGGACAAAAGGTTTTCCATATATAAAGGTTGCAAAAATTGGTAAAGAACAGACGATTATGTTGGTCGTAATTCGATTTAAACTTTTAACATTTGGGTGGCCGCCATTACCTTTTCGTCAAGATGGCGGCGATATAAAACATGACACAGAGGTGCCCTTTGATAGTGCTACCTCTGTACCAAATTTCTTTCAAATCGGTTTCACCGTGTTTGAATTGATAGAGGGAATCGATTTGCACACATACATAGCCGCCATCTGCAAACTTTTTGGCTGATGACCTTGTATTTTAGTCAAAAGACGCTCGCTATATAAATATATGTTTTTGCAAAATTTGGTAGAGATCGGAAGATTAGGTAAGTCGTAATTTGATTTAAGCTTTGGCCATTTTGGTGGCCGCCATCACGTTTCCGTCAAGATGGCGGCGATATAATACATACAACTGAGGTGCCCTTTGATAGTGGTACCTTTGTACCAAATTTCGTTCAATTCGGTTTCACCGTGTTCGAATTGTTAGGGGGATGGACATTCAGAGTACACACACTAACAGACACACAATTTTTCGCCCTGTGTTGATCTTATAAGTCTATTTTCATTTTTTACAAAAATCGAAAGTAGGCGAAAAATCGGTGTGTGGTGGCAGTAACCACAAAAATAATTATAGGCCCTATTTCTTTTTCGGGGAACTATTAATTCTGCTCGATAGAGTGAGATTATTTGACTGAAGCGGAGCCAGTGGCCAGCTACCAGACGCACGAATGCCTTTCGCCAGCCAACAGAACTTGATCCGCAAATTTGCGCAGGTAAAAACCGTAACATGGTACTGAACTCGAATTCAGCCCAGCTTAAGACTTTGACTGAGCCGAGGTTCGAACCGACTTGTGAACCATGGGAGAGAAAAATCGGAAATATGGAATTAAAACAATTTAATATTTATATATGCATTTTAGGAAGTGAATGATGCATACTGAAACTATTTTGGAAAATTTTGGAGCATTTTAAGGAATTAATATTTGAAAATATTCCGGTGAATGAGATTTTTACTAAGGAAGAGTCAGATCATTCAAGGCTGGAAATAGAACAAGGCTTCATGTTATCAAGCAGAAAACCAGTTTTGGTTGGTCAAGGCGACAATAACAAATTATGCACACGACCCGTTGATAAGAGGATCCAGGAGCTTCTATCACGATATTTCAACTGCCAATCAGATTGAGGCGCATAAATTTTGTGGGAATCGCTTTTATATAAATATGGCTTATATTAAGCGATATGAACACTTCTACAGGTGTAGAATACAATACGGAATTTATTTGGTTAAATAGAAGTATAAATTATTGGCTAGGAGAGAAACTATGAGTATATTTCTATTAAAACGCATCCGTACGAGGCTAGCAGAGCGGTTTAGTTTTGGCACGCGCGCCATCGCAGAGAGGGAAGCCAGGACTCTCACGCAGATTCTTGAACCGAGCGGACGTATTTAGTCACGCGTCAAGCAGAGCATTACCATGATAAAGAAGTACGGACGACAGACGAAATAGGACCGTCTGGAGATCAACCATTCGCCGAGGAAGAAGTACGAGAATCCGATGAAATATAAATGCACTAGTTACAGAAGAGAAAAGCATTTATTCAGTATCACAATTATTAGAAGAAGACTTCGCTACAATAGCACTATTCTTCAGCGAAGCGATAAACAGCAGCATTGCTTACTACAGCTATAGTATTGCAACATTCGACATTCTACAGTACAACATCACAGTCAAGATGACAGTAATAAACCTGAGTCAGGGAGGACAAACTTATTCAACTATTATTGAGAAGATTATAATGAGCAACTAAACTAATGGAAGGAGGTTAGTCTATACCATGGATTGGAGATTCGGAGTGATCTAGAAGACCGGAAATCGATAAATCTACAACTGCTTAACAACATGCAGTGAGATATCAACCCAGGACATGCAAATCTTTATTGATGATGACGATCTGCTACACGAGAAGAAGAAGAAGACGGACTCATGCAGTCGTTTGGACCAAGAGATCCAGATACCAGGTCGCTGACCGTGAAAAGAAAAGACTTGCCGTGAGCCGAGAGGGCAGGCAGTATCGCAGGTGTTCGCATCACGATCCAGACGGGGGAGCGATCATATGGTTGGCACGTGCTTGGCTGGAACCCGTATCCAACGCAGACGACACGCACCAGAAGTTCGAGCCGAACATCGAGCACATCTAATGAAGGTATTCACGACACCAGAAGCCATCAGAAAGGTAGAAAAACTGAATTCTCTAAGATCTGTAGTTTTTCAGTAGTATTTGTTGTTATTGAGAGGTGACCAACTTCATTGTAGATATTCTTATCTTTATCCTATGTTTATTGTAGCTAAATTTTAGAGATTCATTGTAATTCTTTGATACGTCTACGTGTGACGTTTCAGACGTAATTTCATTCATTTTGACCTTAGATATTTCGTTTCTTATATAGTTTGAAGGAATCGTTTTTTAACCTACTCACTTTTGAACGAAACTCGTTTTATAAGGGAATGCTTCGATAGTAATATATTTCGAAGGGAATGCTTCGATAGTAACATATTTCTTTGGAAATACTTTCCAATAGTAAGAATATTTTAAACGTTAAGATTGCTATTGATAGTTACAAATGCGAAACAGCGACAGAATACATTTGTATTATTATAAAGGAAAGCATTATTGTAAAATGCTGTAACATTGTTTAACAAACATTATTATATCAGAATATAACTGAAACACTTATTTATAACAATATGGAAGTTATAAAATTCCTATTGCGGAATACAATTTATTTGACAATGATATAGTCATGGACAATTGTTATTACGAAAGTACACTATAAAATAGGATCATGTTAGTGACAATTGAGGTCAAATGTTGCCTATAGTTATTAACAATTTCATTGAAAACATTGCTAAACTGAAATGACAGACCAGGAGATTTGTTAGTCTACCTGTGGTCTTGTATATTTTAAAACAAGCTTAAATATGAATAATGCATTTATTTAAATGCACACCAGATGCGTGAGGATATGTATTTATATCTATTAGCAAGTAAAGACGAGCGAACTACGAGTTAGTATTGTTTATATTTGGTAACGTGGAAAAACAATCTATTATGGAACTAAGTGAACGAAAAGCGCTATTGAATGAAATAAGAAATATTGTATGAGGTGAATTGTAGTAAACATATATGTAATTGTTGTTAAAAATGCACGAGGTTAAATAATTTAGAGGAGAGATGTAGTTAGGAGTGCACTCTGAACGGTAGTATACAATTGCGTATTTACCTAGTAAAGTCACTGATTCTTCTACAAGTTTGTAGCAAGATGGGTTCCTTATTGAAGTAATGCCATGCGGAGTAATGCAGATTGTTGGTAGTAATGAAAAGAAAGAAGTATGTTATGTTTGGAGCGTAGTAGACGCTATTTATGAGTATTGTTCACCGTATTACGAGAGAAGGAAATGTATTGCCATGTGGAGCAACGAATTGTTACAGTATGTGTAAAAAGCACTGACATAAGGGTTAATATTTGTATTGTTCATGTCAGAGAGTATCAGTATCAGATCCACGAAGTGTATTTAGAGGTTTTTAAGTAGTTTCGCATCGCTCTTTATCTTATTGTATTTAATTCATTGACACGACATATTATAAGCTATATTTAACTTCAGTGTTCGATATACAAGCTTTACCTATTATGACAAGTTACCAGAGATACCTGAAAAGTTTATTGTTGTGTGAAACATTGCTCATAGAACTGTTTTTAAAACAGAGACACTAGAGGACTGTCAGATCGCGACTGATAGTGCGAATAGTATTTTTAATACCGTGTTAAACATGGAAAAGTGTATATAATGTATATATTTCAACTATATTTAATTAATACTATTAGTATTATCTAATATATTCACGTTTTATGCACGTATGTGTATAATTCAGGGTTTTTACATTGTTAACTTAAATTTTGATGCTTGAACAGCTGATGCTGATCAGACTGCTTCAGTGACAGAGTCACAGGGTGAATATTAAATGCTTAAACTTTTTATTAATTTCTTAAATAATTACTTTTCCGTAATGATATTGTTTATGAACATTTATAGCACAGATAGAAGGACTATCTGACGTGTGATTTATTTTATTTTAACTTGCTTTTATTTTATTGCTGATAGGGAGTTTACTGTTTTGTAATTTTTGGTAATAAATCCCAGGCACTATTTTTTTTTGTTTGCCTGTTCGTTTTTTATAAATCTGATTACCTTTTCATTTTGCAATCGACATGCGATAATACTGCGAATTAGTTACTAGAATTCACGTAGTCTCAACTTTCACCGTTCTCGCCCGAGATCCGAGATTCTCGTCCTACCATCATGTTATGGGTATTTTATTTCTAGTAAATGTGTAACTAATCAGTAGTGTTGTTGCATGGCCGGTATGTGTCGAGAGTTTCCTAGTCATTATCCTAGTAGGGTAGTGTTGGTTTATCTGGCTGGGTATCGACCTCCCTACAATCCTTTTCCATCTCAGCGGATATAGGCTATGACTATGCGAAATTCGGGTGCAGTATGTTATTTAATGGTAAATTTACCAGCAATTGATGATTTAAAAACTTACCTTTATACAGAAGATGTTGAAAATGTTCTAAAAACACAGCGTGTGGAGGAAAGGAGGAGAGGAGGGATGAGATGAAAGAGGGAATGGGGTTGACTGAACCTCAGAAACACTGTGTAAATGAGAATTTATTATCTACCTAACATCTAATGTTAACACATAAAATACATACATATATGCGCACTATAATCTCTACTGAAGCTACTTAATCAGCAATAGTGTTTTATCATTAACATTCCTCAATATCAGTTAATTGATCCCAAGAACCTCCTATTTATCTTCTATTTCGTCTTCTGCAACTTTGTTCCTACAAACGTGGCTGGCGCAGTAACTACACAATGTTGAACATTTCAGTCCAACTATTCGGGCACTCACAGTTCTTGTTGCACTTATCTTGACAAGCACAGGAAATTATGTAGTGTAAATCTGGTGGTGATGGAGGCAAGGTTGATGTAGATAATTAATGCAGCATCTGTGATGTAGATGGCCTTTGGCATGATGTGCTTCTTTGCAATTAAGAGCGATTGTACTTTGTTTATTATGGTCCTATGAAGGAATAAAGAATTGAGTAAATGTTGGAATAGATAATTATATGGAACATCATCTGGCGATCGGTAACAGGATGGACAAAATTAAAATTCAAAGAACGCAATTGCGTAAGGCGTGCAGCAACTACGACGCCGATATGTGGTTGAAGTAAGGTACATATCGGCGGTACACAGTCGTTCGTCAAAGATTCCGGCCATTTCATTGAAAAATTGAAAACTATTCAACTAGAAGCTGGTGACTTACTAGTAAGTTTTGACGTGGTCTCTCTTTTCACGAAAGTACCTATAAAGGTAGCCCTGGAGTACATCGCACGGATTTTTCCTGATGATATCACCGCCTTATTCCGCCACTGCCTCACCGCTAGCTATTTCCTGTGGAAGGGTGATTTCTATGAACAAATTGACGGGGTCGCCATGGGCAGTCCCCTTAGTCCGGTGATCGCGAATTTCTTCATGGAACAATTTGAACAAATAGCACTAGAGACCGCACCTTTGAAACCTAAAGTGTGGCTACGATACGTGGACGATACCTTTGTAATATGGGGCCATGGTAAAGATCAATTAAATCTGTTTTTACAACATCTTAACAGCCAGAACTCGAACATTCAGTTTACCATGGAGTTAGAAAATGAACAGAAAATCGCGTTTCTCGACGTTATGGTAACGAAGACCGCTGATCTAACTTTGGGACATACAGTTTACCGTAAGCCGACCCATACTGACCGATATCTACATAAGACGTCCAACCACCACCCACCACAGAAATACGGAGTTATAAAAACACTGGCTGACCGCGCTAAAAGGATTTGTGAAAAGCAGTGCCTAAAACAAGAAATTGAACACCTCAACGAGGCCTTACGCGCGAATGGGTACAGCCAGAAAGATATCCAGCGAGCACTCCATTCGAGACGTCCAACTACAAGGGTAATTGGAGACAAGCAGCCCCTGGCTAGAGCTTTTCTTCCATATATAAAAAAGGTCACGGACAGAATAGGGAGGCTACTCGAGTCCCATGATATAAAGACCATATACAGGCCTACACGAAAAATTAAGGACATGTTTAGGTCCGCTAAAGATAAGCGACATCCTCATACCGCGGCAGGGGTTTATAAAATCCCGTGTGATTGTGGCCAAGTATATATTGGAACAACGAAAAGAAGTATTGCCACTCGCCTCATGGAGCACGAACGACACAGCCGGCTGGGACAAACAGATAAATCCACTGTAGCAGCACACTCGCTACTTGCAGGTCACGATATAAGATATGGAGACACCGAAGTTCTGTCCACCACGGTGTCTTATCATGCCAGGCTACAAAGGGAGGCCATTGAAACCCTGAAGCATACTAACAGCTTCAATCTTAAGGAGGAAGCAGAACGTGTGAACAGAGCTTGGCTTCCAGTCCTTAATCCCTTCAAGCCTGCCCTTATTGACCGTCGTAGACGAGAAGATGCAACAGACGAGCAGCCCTGTCCTTGATGCATTACTTTTATGTGGTACGCCGTTGCTATGGTAGCCTCTATGTGTGGGTTGTTGACTATTTATATATCTTCTGTTTACTTGTTTTACCTCGCTTTATGTAACCTGTGAACATGCTGAACGCAGTATTCAGCGAAACGTCAGGACGACAAAATGTCCTTGGAACACGACCTATAAGCCCGCAAAACGGAGATTCCTATTGATTATTAAACTTGTAAAAGGTAAGGAGTTCGTCACAGCGAGGGCATTACCATGGTAAGACGGAATAAAGAATTGGGTGGAAGTTGGAATATTGTAGGGGGCCAGAGAGGGTGCCCTCTGCAAGTTACTGTTCGGGGGGATGAAATAAGGGTAGCTGGGGGCTGCTCGGAGCTCATATGTAAGAGGTGTGATAATGGGCTTGTTCGAGAGAGTATAAGCGACTCGAAAGGAGAACTCCCGAATGTACTGTTTAAGCGGGTAGTTCGGAGGTGCGGTTAAGGGATGGAGGACAGCTTGGTGCGGTAAGCTCTGATCAGCTGAGCTGCCGCGTGGAGTATCGCTAACGTGGACTCGCGCTAGTAAGCGATGAAAGCAGTATGACGTCAGCGACCGGCTGGCTACGGATGCCACTGAACAATTAGTTAAATGCTACCTGAATCTTATCCTATCGGGACAAGGGATGAAGGACAGGCTCTTAATAACTAATCAAATAAACTACAAGACCAGTTGCTTCTACTAAGATTGAGTTTAATGGGGTACTTCAGACTTGAAGTACTCCTTGCAGTGGCAAAGTACTTATTAAATCAGATGCTTCTTATAAATCAAGTACAAAGGGGATGAGAGTGTAACTGTCTGTTCTGAGGAGTGTGTATCGCTTGGACACTTACCCTTCGGTGTCGGCGTGGCTACGGTGGCGGTCTGGCACAAAGTAGCACTGAGGCAGACTGCCTGACTGACTGACCAGGAATGACCCCCAGGTACTTCACCTCTCCAGTTTTATAATGTTTGGAGTGCCGCGTGTGCAGAATTGCACTTTTATACAGGATGTGTAGCGCTGGCCGCGGTTAACAGAGGTTGTTGCTATGCCTTAGGCTCAGATGTATGTCTAGAAATTTGTAATGTGCTCTAAAGGCGTCGGTATTTAGATAGATGTATATGTCGTAGATATAAGGGGATGGGGTGCATCCCCGTATGCAACAACTCCTTCGACGGAGCTAGTCATCGTCCTCGATGACGGGACGAGACTAGGCCATAGGGGTAGTTTGTTTGGTGTATATGCGGGAAGGGACATCTGCTTCCTTCAAAATCTTCTCTCTTCGTTTCTTCTCTTGGTTTCTTGGTGGCGTCGGTGGGGGTGTGTGATGATCCCCGTGTGGGGTGAGGTACAGAAGTGAAGAACTCGTAGACGGAGAGGTGGGTAGTGTCGGGTATTGAAGTAAGTGGGCGTCAGTGTACAATGCCTCGTAGAATAGGTGTGCATCGTAGAGTAGGTCTGCTTCGTAGAGTAGGTCTGCCTAGGGTTTGTGTCCAGAGATCTTGTGTTGGTGTTTTGGTTTGGGGGGGGGGGGAACAACAACTCATGTAGAAAATCAGTGCATCTTTACATTGTTACAACAAGATGCAATATATTCCCTCAATACATGGGACAACAAACAAAAAAAACATAACATAGAAACATCATCAGCATCATCATCAATCACCATCATTAATCATCATGAACATCAATCATCAATCATCAGCAACATTATCATCAGTAACATCAATCATCAACTTTATCAATCATTATAATCAAACATCAACTTTATGGGCCACCTCAAGGGGAAAAAGCATTGGAAGGGCCTAACGTGCTCTCCGTCCTTTCAAACCTGGACGGGATGAAAAAGTGCCCTTGAGGAGCGAGAATACATCAAATAACTAACAAAAATGAACAAAAAAACAACAGATAGAGGAGGAAAAGCAAAGAAATGCCTCGGTGTGTAAGTTAAGGGGGTAAGAAAAATGTGTTTATTTTGTGGGGAGGGAAAGAGGCATTTTTACAACTGTGATTTTAGAAGGAAAGAAAGGAAAAGGAAATAAAACAGTATGGTGCCACTTGTGGCGCGTGGAAAAGATATACATAAAAATATAAACAATGGAATCAATATGCACTAGTGTCGGCCTTGTACTCTGTGCCGAAAGTATAAATTACAAATGTACTCACTCTCGTTCTCTCTATCTCTCTCGCTCTCTCTCTCTCTCCTGCTCTCTCTCGTGCCGTAGCACTGACATCGGAACTTACAAACTATCCACAATCATGTCCACCCATGTGGACGTCTTCTCAAATACACTTAATGCGCGCTATAGCTCCAAAACTTATGATTTGAATTCTAATCTAACCTATGCCATGGCAAAACTATTAAAATGCACATGGATCGTCCCCTGTGGGAGGACGGTCCATCTTAGCGAGGAAGGTTGTCTCTTACATGTGGCGAGTACAACCCTCGTCGCCGTATTGCACCTCTCAATTCAGGTGTCATTTTGTGGGATCCGTCCAGTGGGGGTGGATATCCCACAGTTAGCTTCAACCGTGGGACGGATATCTGTTTAGTATCGCTGTAAAACTGTGGAAAAAAAAGTGTGAGAGCTGGGGGGTGTGGGCTCTGTGTGTGAGTTAGTGGGTGCGACGGGCGCGTGTGAGGGCGGGGGAAGATATATACATGGGACTATATACAATATCGCCATCTGTGGGGAAAGAAAGAAATGAAAAAGGGGGTGTACAGTTATCCCGCTGGATGGTTGCTGCCTGGTTCTGTAATACACAAATGTAGCATTCTGATGTCACCCTGGTGACCTATATTACATAAGTAATGCTGTGTGGATTCAGCAGGGAGAAAGCAAAACATAATTATACATCATAGATATACAATGTCTCTATGGTCACTCTGCATTTTCAGCTGTGGAGAACGCACCTCTGGGCACTCTGTGTTTACACCTGGAATCGTCCGGTGAATCTCTGCCTGGAAAGAGAATCATGTGTATAGTATTAAATGTGCATCTCATAATCTTAGATGCGCACGGTGTTAGATACCGAAGTATCGAATCGTCGAATTGCCGGGCTTACACGGCTGCGAAAAGTCGTAGTCCGAAGCCGATCCCTAAACGATCTCTCGCTCTCATCTGGTACCACGTATCTGGTAACGGTAAAGCATCATGGCGATGCCGAACTAGTGATTTGTCGGGCTTACACGGCTGCGAAATATTGCAGGCCGAGGCCGATCACTAAACGATCTTGCCTTTCTCATCTCGCATCATGGATATGGCAAAATGCATATCGCATTTCATATATCATCGAAAAGGCAATATCAATGTGTTCCCCTCCCCGGGGCATGATCAGAGTGACCAGCGGTGACCGTTACCTCGGCCAGGGAGAGAACCGTGGTTATTTCGTCAATCGTAGGTAATCGTCCTCGGGGGTATGGCCAAAGGGATCTCCGGTGACCAATACCTCGGCCCGGGAGATAATATATTCATTATTCATTATTCCTTATTACTTCACCTGTGTAGCTCGCCCATTGGGTGTCCGTCTCGCAGCAGCTACAAAACTGGCGAGCCGAACATGTCCTCGGACACTCCCGGCGCTAAAAAGCCATACGCTAAAAAAAAAAAAAAAACTTCACCTGTGTACGCAAATAGGACTTTAGCTTCGCGCAATGAAGCTTATTGCTTATTTTAAAAACTAGTTAGGAGTCAAGTAAAGTGGGTCGTCTCTGGGTGACTGGTCCATCCTGTCCGACGTTGAGGTGGTCATTTCTCCCGTCGGACTTTCAAGAGTCCACTCGCAGGTCTGGCGTTGTCGACAATAGTGCACTATGGGTGGAGCCCGCCGTCGCGTCAGGGGCCAGGCTAGGCACACCCGTCAGCTTCGGTGCTTGCCCGCACTATGCCGTCGTCGTTTCGACCTTCCGTCGTTCGTCGGCGTCGATGTCATGGTCTAGGGTGATCCCTGGATCAGGTCAATGCTTATCAATATTTACCTTTGTTTTCATCCATCTCCTATTTTCTCAAGAAAATAGGGTGTCAATCCACCAAAGTGCACCTTCGTGCACACACCATATATATAACCACATATATATATAACCATATATATATAAATAACAAGTGTCAAGCGAGTATTATGTTTGTGTGAGGGTGTATTCTTTCTGGGTATGGGGGGGGGGGGGGGTACTGTTTTGGCACAGTGCACTTCATTGCGCCTGGCTAACAGATGACTAGCTAATTTCAGCTGCGTTTATTTTGTTGCACATGTTAGTTGGATAGTTGAGGATGTGGAAGGGTGTTCTCCTGTTATTGGGAGAATGTAGACATGTTAAATTATATTTAGTATTGGGTTGGTCGGACGGTTAAGTGGGACGAAGGAAGTGCGGTCCTAAGAGGATATGGGGCCAACGTTAAATGGGAGGATATCTCTACCGGAAAGGGGCAGGATTGTAAAAGGAACTGGGTTCACTGTGCGGGTGTTAGAGTCCGCACTGACGTAGGTATAGGGATGTATGATCTAGAACGACCTCCTGTCGCATGCAACGTTAAGTATCCCTATCAGGGTAAAAATGGCATGCTGGAAAAAATATATAAAATATTGCATATACTTATGTTATTAGGGAAAGTCTGGACGCGAAGTTGTTTGCTTTACAGTTCCGCCATGTTAACTAACATGTAGCCATGAGCGAAAAAGCATGTTGTGCACCTCGGCAGCTGCATGGCCACCAAGTGCCTTGCATTAACAGGGGACGGTGGGGAGGATTAGTGTTAGATGTATAGTGTATATACGGTGTCCTGGGGGGGGGGGGATATTGTGAAGCTTGGATCACCTAGCGGTGATTTTATGACATCTGAGGCCGTATTCCGTAGCACACTGCTGCCTGCAATATGCTATACAATAGGTGTACTTATATAATTACTAATTAACTATGACTGGTCAGTAAACTGAAAAGATCCTGGTACCAAAGTACCACTGTATGATACCTATCTGGTACGGTCATAGGGATATGTCATGATATCCTGCGATTAAAGCTTTCTTGTGTCATACCGTTTCGAGTGTGCTTGCAAAATAATTAATTAGTACGGATGAATTTGCTATATAAAGGGTGTATCCCGATGCAAAATATAACGGACGTTGGTTGAAAATGCGCGTCCGCGAACAGTTTACTAGTATCGGCACTGCCGACTGTCGCTGTGGGGGGTATATGTGGATCTTAAATATTAGGCTTCACCTCTGTGCGCCGTCCTGCTCTGATCATATCGTACCATCTAGGAATATGTGACTACAAATGCCGCCTCTGTGGGCTCTATTGAGTATCTTCCTCCGAGGGCTAAATTCACCTGTAAGGGGGGGGGGATAGTGTTCAAAAATAGATCATCCGCCCTGCGGAAGTGTGTGGGAGGAAAAGTGTGTTCTGCCACCCTTAATATGGTGGGTTTGAATATAAATGTCAACCATGTGTGCTCTGTATGTATAAATCTCAAGAGATATAAGCGGGTAAAATAATAATCCGCGAGGGGGTAAGAGGGTAGTGGTGGGGAAGATAGTTGGGCCACAGCTGTGAACGATTATTCTCGCCTATGTCTGTAATAAAGTGGTACCAGAAAAATTTGTCATGCTCCGAAGAAAAATTTCTATTCGGCGTGGATATCTATCCACCGTTGTTCGTGGGGAATTCCCGTGGTTGCCAATCGTGTAGGGTGGTTTCCTTATAATAGTGTGTCGAAGGTCAAGTGTTTAGTTTAAAAGGACCAAATATATAACGGTATGAGCGTATATATGCGCTCCGTGTTTAGTACCGATGATAAGGGCATTCGGCCGTAAAATAGGCACTCACTGTGTCAGGTAGGGGGTGCGTGAGGGGCTGAATGCTATACAGCATGAGGATCCACCCTAAAATGCTGTGCGTACTTAATCAAGTATGTGTCCCGGGTGCAATGGCATTTGAATGGCGCACGCATATGGGCCTAGTCGCTTGTGTGAAAATAATGGCTGCCTAGGAGTCAAGTTGCGTGAAGGCTGAGTGACGGTAGGACCGAGATAAGCGGTCTGTATGTATAGTGTCAGATAGCATGTTATCGCTGGGCGGAGTATGCTGTGCCCATTGGCTACCTCGCTCCGTGGGAGTAGTGTGTAACTGCGCGCGATGATGATTGGACAGGAGTACTATAAGGTACTGAAAGAAAATGGCGTGTTTGATGATGTCGCGCGAACTGGCTGTCAAACACACGTGTTGTCTGGTGACAGGATTGTGTGTTGTTACGCCCTGTCGGCATGAAAGGCAGCTTGTATAGAGCATAACGTGGGTGAAATTACAATGCGTTCTCGGATGCGTAGTAGGAAATCAAAGCATTTCCCGCTCGTGGGGAACATCTCGTGGGACTACGCTGTCATAACATTGTGATCCAATGGGGCAAATGAAAGTAAAAACTCTGGGCTTATGCGCCTACTGTAAGTAGTGTATTGGTAGTGTACCGAGGCCTGTTGCGACTCTAATCATGTGTAAAGTGTTGTACGTCAGCTTGCAGAAAAAGTCAGTCCGTGGTTTAGTCCCACATACTCCGGGAAAATGCAAAAATGCTATGTGATTCAGTAATCTGTTCCCTGGAGGTGTGTACTGTACTCCGCACATGTCGGAACGTCCGTGTGGTAGCGTAGCGGGCTACGTGTACCGTACAACCTGCTGTATGGAAGTGACATCTGTATGTAGTAGTACTGCAATTGAATGCGTCGATATGGAGAGTGTGTGCTCCTAACGCGTATATAATGTTCGTGTACACAAGTGCATACTTAGTGTTTTTAAGAAATAAAAGCATGGGACCTTCGTTGACCAATTTTTACAAAACTTGGCGTTCCTTCTCCCATGGTTGATATTTATCCTAAATTGTGGACCTAGGAGGGTATAATTTAATGTACCCTGGGCATAACTCGCCTAGGAAAACGTAGGATATTTATGGACCATAGACGTAGTGGCTGCCTGAATATATATATATATATATATATATATATGCGCTCATGGCTGATATTTATCCGATATTGTGGACCTAGGAGGGTATAATTTAATAAACCCTGGGCATAACTCGCCCAGGAAGACGTAGGTTATTTATGGAACATGGCATTAATGCTACACGGATGGACATATGAGGATATGTACCTCGGTGTGCATCGATGCCTGATATAAAAACGTGAAAGTTTAATTTGGCCAACTAATGATTATGGCTACAAGTGTGTATCTAAAGGGTGTACTTATATTTAATGGGATCTCAAGAAGGACTGTAGGGTCCCGTGGCTCTTGTTAAGGTATTATGTTAATCCATTATTTTAATATTAAATCGGCATATGGCAGACTATGACGAACAGTTCATAACTCAGGATAGGGATGAAATAATGGTTTTCCTACGTCGACTGTTAGAGGAATATGCCCCAATCCCCCGGCTTGACCGCGAGTCCGGTCTGTCGTCGACTACAGGTATGTATGATATAATTAAATATTGAATGCAGTCCCTAATTCGTCGGCTAATAATGAGGACGCCTCGATGGAGAACTGTTTATCATGTATGTCCCTATGACGGTACTGTGTGGTCAATGCCACCGTTTAATAAAAATAAAGGTTAAACATCCCATGTGAGGAAAAAATATATATAAAAAGGGACTGTGTGTTGTGTGACAGTGCCAGATGTGGCCTGCCTCTACTGGATGCCCTAATTCTCGTAAGCCGAGATGCTGCAGTCGCAAGTTTGCTTCTGGCATTGTCTGTGGATCGCGCATCACTGCTTATCATCAGTGTACAGTCCCGAGCGTTAGGTGCTAATGAAATATATGAGATAATGGAACATGGATTTACAGTGTATGCTAATATGTGACCTAGATAAGTATTTCCTTACCCCAGTTGTCCCATAAGTGTGTGGCCCTGATGACCTGTGGAGTCTGATGTTCGGAGGTCATTGTAACCTGTGTAATTGTGTTAATTCGTGGCTGGCTGTGGTGATGGTAGTTAACCTGTGTTATTGTAAGAATGCGTCTTGGCCTATGCTGAAGGCCACTATCCTGTGTTAGTGTAGTAATAAGCCTGTGCCTAAGCGGAAGGCCGCTAACCTGTGTTATTTTGGTTTTCATAAATTGAACTGTAATCTGCGTTCGGTATTGGATGTGAACACGATATATGCAATGAATCCTAATAGAGTACTATCTGACTCGGTAAAAATGAAATAGAACCTCTCTTTAGCTCAACTGGAGGTCGCTTTCGGAAGCCGTGCACCTCGGGTGTGTGTGGGAGGTATGGCTACGTGTATTATCTCTCGCGGGGATTCTAGTATGGATGTGTTTGCAAAATAACTGGCTGTGGCTATGTATTGCGGTATTAGTAACTGTTATCCTATGGCATTTTGATCTTTAGTCGGGCACTAGCTTATGTATATAACGTTATGCCGCATGCAGATTGTTATGAGTTTAGAGTGTGTACAGAATCATTCTGTAAAGGCATGGATGTTCTACTGATCCCTGCTGTAAGGTAAGTGATCTGCCGTCGGTCAACTGAAGGACCGTGCTTGGGTGCGGATGGTAGTGTAAAAATACGAGTGGATATGTCCTCCGTCAAACTACTGTGTGATCTATAGTGTATTTGTGGAAGTCCATGATAGGTAAACCTTCCTGCGGTTTGCCGCTTGTACTCCTGGATAACGTACTTGAGTACGCATGGCTGTGGATGAGAGTTCCTAGGCAAGTGCCATGCAGTGCACAACAGTTGCTATGGAAGCGTGTTAATTGCAATGTCAGCGGTAGGGTTCGGGTGACAACGTCCGGTGAGTGTAAATGACCTAGGCTGGCAGTGAAACATGTGTTTCACTGTACACAGACTCCTTATCCGAGCGTTTGTGATCAAACCCAAATATGATATGAATACACACAAAAAAATAACACAGGAATATATATTAATACACTCTTAACATTGTGGTGTTTGAAGCCATATTTTCAGTGTTGCCTTAGTAAACAAGAGTTTAGTGCTTTTCAGTCGGTCAACACGAATGTACCCAAAAGAGATGGGTTATGCCCTAATCCTGAAATAAATTATATGAGATTAATAAAACACTAGGATGACCAGTTTCGATCGTCAAGCGATCATCATCAGATCAATTACACTTAGGCTACAAAACCTATGTTTGAAATGCAGGTGAAAATATTTACAATATGTACAATTATTTAGTTGCAGTATTGGTACTGCAACTGTCAGTGTATGCTAAATGCAGTATAAATGTTAGGTGAAATGCTAAATGGTGATAGCTATCCGTAGATTGTACTTTAGAGAGATTATATGGTTGTAAACTATGGTTAAACTATAAAATTTTTGGCTAACTACTTATCTGATTGTCTTCCGTATTACAGCTACTCGCAGTTTTCGTGCTCACTGGAACTCGCTGTGCGGTCGACTGCGGTGGTTATCTTAACGACTGGTTTTTCCCCTGCCTCCTCTCCCCTGTCCCTACGTGCTGTGGGGAGTGATAGCGATGTGTTTATGTGAGGTGTTGCCAACCTAGATAAGATGTATGTTATTGAATGAGGTGGGTCCACAACTATTAAAGACCGTGGATTGGCCCTCGCCACGCGTGGAGCATAACCCATTCGAACTAAGCGTTGACGGTCTTATGAGGACGTCCCGGCACCTTTAATACTGCCGCGAATATGGGCCTTGGTTTATTTCAGAAGCAAAGTACATCGTACACCTGATCCAGATAACATTTACCTATTAAAAACCATCTAATTTCTCCCCTTTTTTATCTAGCTTGGCTGTGTCGCTAAATTGTGTTTTGTTTCCGACAGGGTGTGTTTTTAGTAGCGTGAAGAGGGGTGAGCTCTCCATGAACGTGTGTTCATTTAGATTGTTGGGATTGTTTCGTTTGGCTAGGTGTATCTTGATTGCTTCCTTTATGTCAAGAGCTCTGCCTTTCGATTCGTGATGGATTATTTTAAGGTCCGACTCCATGTTGGTAAAGCTGTGCCCTGCGTCACACATATGTTCGCACACGGCTGAATGTGTTCCGTATCTTATCGCATTCCTATGTTCATTATAACGTGTGTCTACTCGCCTTCCACTCTGCCCGATGTAATTAGCTTGACAATCGGTGTCTAATTACAAGCTAATTACATCGGGCAGAGTGGAAGGCGAGTAGACACACGTTATAATGAACATAGGAATGCGATAAGATACGGAACACATTCATCCGTGTGCGAACATATGTGTGACGCAGGGCACAGCTTTACCAACATAGAGTCGGACCTTAAAATAATCCATCACGAATCGAAAGGCAGAGCTCTTGACATAAAGGAAGCAATCGAGATACACCTAGCCAAACGAAACAATCCCAACAATCTAAATGAACACACGTTCATGGAGAGCTCACCCCTCTTCACGCTACTAAAAACACACCCTGTCGGAAACAAAACACAATTTAGCGACACAGCCAAGCTAGATAAAAAGGGGGGAAATTAGGGGTTTTTTAATAGGTAAATGTTATCTGGATCAGGTGTACGATGTACTTTGCTTCTGAAATAAACCAAGGCCCATATTCGCGGCAGTATTAAAGGTGCCGGGACGTCCTCATAAGACCGTCAACGCTTAGTTCGAATGGGTTATGCTCCACGCGTGGCGAGGGCCAATCCACGGTCTTTAATAGTTGTGGACCCACCTCATTCAATAACATACATCTTATCTAGGTTTGCAACACCTCACATAAACACATCGCTATCACTCCCCACAGCACGTAGGGACAGGGGGGAGGAGGCAGGGGAAAAACCAGTCGTTAAGATAACCACCGCAGTCGACCGCACAGCGAGTTCCAGTGAGCACGAAAACTGCGAGTAGCTGTAATACGGAAGACAATCAGATAAGTAGTTAGCCAAAAATTTTATAGTTTAACCATAGTTTACAACCATATAATCTCTCTAAAGTACAATCTCCGGATAGCTATCACCATTTAGCATTTCACCTAACATATATACTGCATTTAGCATACACTGACAGTTGCAGTACCAATACTGCAACTAAATAATTGTACATATTGTAAATATTTTCACCTGTATTTCAAACATAGATTTTGTAGCCTAAGTGTAATGGATCTGATGATGATCGCTTGACGATCGAAACTGGTCATCCTAGTGTTTTATTAATCTCATGTAATTTATTTCAGGATTAGGGCATAACCCATCCCTTTTGGGTACATTCGTGTTGACCGACTGAAAAGCACTAAACTCTTGTACACTCTTAACATCTAAACATGTAACTTATAATAAGGACTTGTGTCTATGCACGGTGCGGGACCGGTGTTGACACGTAGTCGTGAATATGGCTACTAGATGCCATAGCTCGGTTGGTGCTCTCGCCCAAGCTGTCCTAGGATATTATGTTCCTGGTTACTTACGGGGGACTTATGGGGATGATGGGACACGTGGAGCTGCTATATGTGCAGCGTGCCTTGACATATCCTACCCTCTATACTAAATGTGTTTTATGGGTTGATAGGGAAAAAATGGTACTAGATTCGAGTAATGTGATCTCCACTGGTACTGCGTAAGCCGGTTTCTACCGTAAGGCGTACCTCTTTTGCCCTCAGATAGCTAATGCAATTTTAGCTCCGGGAATCCACTCAGGGTGTTCATCCTGTTTTCGGGGCGTCTGTAAGAAGGTAATTCTTGGTTTAAGGCGCTGTGGCTCTTCTGTAGGTATAAATGGGATTGGCCGGTGTATTAGTGTGGCTTTTCGGCGGGCCTTAGGACCGTTGTTCACCCGCAGATGCGGTAACGTCCTAGGGGGCAATGTAACTGTGGAGATGGGGGTGCGTGCACGTGGTGGGTAAAGTGGGTGCACATGCTCCCGAATCTCGCATTAGCCACCACCCATATCCGCTGAGATGGTAAACGACCAAATAAAAATACCCTATAAGCGGCCGAATCTCGCATTACCCACCACCTATATCCGCTGAGATGGTAAACGATAGTAGGGACGTCAATACCCAGCTAGATACATCAACACTTCCCTACTGGGCGAATGACTAGGAAACCCTTGACCAATACGGACACTACTAATTAGTTACACATTTACTAGCAAATCTAATTCCATAATAAGATGGTAGTACGAGAATCTCGGATCTAGGACGTGAACTGTGAAAGTTGAGACTAAGTGAGTTCTAGTAACTAACTGATAATATTATCGCACGAGGATTGCGAAATGAAAAGACGATCAGTTTCTTATAAAAACAAACAGGCAAACTAAAACAAGTGCCTGTTTTTTTTTCAAAAAATATACAACAAGGAAATCCCTATTACCAATAAAAAAATTGTTAAGAGCAATAATAAAAATTATTATGAAGGTAGATAAAATATCTACTCCTGAATTTGGCATATTCTCTAAGAATTGCTTTGCTAAAACAAGAAATTTCGAATATAGACATCGAATGGCAAAAATTATTAGTCATTCAGTGACTTGTTAAAAATATAGCTTGATCTAAGATCAACTGTTCGACTCAATGACGTATTACAATAATGAAAAACCCTACAATATACATCTATGTTAACACACATGGATAAAAATCTAATGATATAACAATTACGTAATAACTTATTTATATTGTTGAAATACCTACGTCCAGCGCGCTATTCAAATCAGAACTAGCTTTGACGTGACGTGTCAATCTATTAGTGCTCTTGTTACAAAACAATCCTACTTAAAATACACTGGTTCACATAAACGATAAGTTCTTGTATCTTTAGGTTATTTGTCACAAACAATGAACTATATTTAAGGAACAATGCAGCTAGTTATAGTTCTAAGAATTCAAGTCCATTAATGACAAGAAGTTCCGTGACGAACTAAAGAGCCTACTTTTCTTAAAATTTAAGATTCACGCCAATGATTAATCTATATGGATCTATCTAGAATAATAACGAAATTAAGTTGGTTATAATAAAGAACTACAGTAGGCAGCCCTGGTGACTGAATATATTCTTAATTCCATCTCTTAAGGTACAGAATACAAAATTTGGTTGAAGTCCAATGGATAGCATGGACGTTACATGCAGTTAAACATTGGATCTAACAGCGCGCTTAAAGCATGTTGTCAACAATGATATACACGTATTGGTCAGAAATAATCTGAAATAATATGATCAATTGTTGTGTCAATTTTGAATGAAATCCATTCTTTAGAATAGAAGTTACATGCATTTTAAAATTGGACCTATCAGCAGGATTAGAATCATGTTGGCAGCACTGGCGTAGGCCTATATTAGTTACTCCAAATTAATCTAGAATGCCAGGTACTATACGTGTGCAAAGTTTAGAGCTATTGGCTTGCATACTTTATGATATATTGATATTATGATAACAAAAATAGAGACAGTATTTATTCACAGTCGGCAGTCCTGGTTACTCTTAAGAATCGGCATAGTCATATATGTTATGGTACACATAGCACACACAAAATTTGGTTGAAATCCAAATGATGGTATAGAAGTTACATGTATTTAAAGTTGGGCCTCTCAGCAGGCTTAGAATCATGTTGGCAGCACTGACGTATATAAGTTACTCCAAATTAATCTAGAATGTCAGGTAATATACGTGTGCATAGTTTAAAGCTGTCGGCTTGCATATTTTCTGATATATGGGTATTTGGATTTTAAAAAAATTGATAGCATTTATTAACAGTTGGCAGCCCTGGTGGCCCTTAAGAATACGCTCAGTCATATCCACATATGTACACATAGCACATACGAAATTTGGTTGAAATCCAATTGATAGTGTAGAAGTTATATGCATTTAAAATTTGGACCTATCAGCAGGCTTATAATCATTTTGGCAACACTGCCACGTATGGCCTCCTGGAAATTAAACTGCAATATTATTATCTATACGTGTGCCAATTTTGAAATAGCTCCCATTCATACCTTCCATGATATCCAACATGGAGCTCAAATTTCAATTGCGATTTTTCAGCAGTTGGTAGCACTGACATCATTTACAAATATGGCCGTGATATATTCAGGTATAGATCTTTACTCCTACCAAATTTTGTTTCGATTGCTGCAGCCGTTTAGGAGTTGATAGGGGGGACACACACACAGCCAGACAGACAGAAGGACAGACAGACACACATTTGCCCGATCTCATAAGTCTACTTTTTCCTCATTTTTGCAAAACATGAAAAGTTGGCTAAAATAATAGTTACATTAAGGATCGAGACGGAACTACGGTACACAGTTACAAATACGACGATGTGGATATAATATTAACGCTTACTGACATGAACAAACATAAATACCCTCCTAAATATCAGTTACTTTCTCAACACACTGTAGTAGTAGTTTGCTCTCACGGCAATACTCATTTCATTTCAAATACGTGAACAATACCTTTCCATGGCGTCAACTGCGCTTCCCAATACGACACAATTCCTTTTTTCTCTCTACTTCAATAACCGTCATAAAATTCTGCACGGCATTGCTTCAAAATCAACAAAAACCCATCTTGCTACATACGTGTAGAAGAATTAGTGATCTTATTACGTGACACTGCTGTGTATACGGTTCATGAAACACTCCTAACCTTCTCCTTCTCTAATTTTAAAATCATAGTGCTCAATTTTTCCACAATAATTTTTGTTCACAACTGTATACTTTGTTTAACATTTCACGTAACTTTAAATAATCCATTTCAATAATAGACCATATCATTGTACTCTACTTCCACGTAATACATGAGTGTACGTTTCAAAATACTAGTAGTCAGTTCATCTTTCTAAAGTTAATAACCATATCTTCCGTCATTCCGTTTCTTATAAACATTAATGAATAAAATATTAATTTAAGAGCTTGTTTTACACATACTTGACTTCAGACATACCTACAAGTCTTATGGTCTTCATTTCGTATTAACAAAATTGTTGCTAAGTAATTGTTATTTATAGGCATCACCTGACTTCCATTGTCACAATAGTGATCTTATCTGACATAAATATAGATACAGAAATTATACATGACTTGATTAACGTTACATAGTGTTTATATTCCTTAATTGGAATTATACTTGGTCAATGTTATTGTTAATAACATTTGAAATTGTTGCAAAAATGTTTATACATTATAAATTGTTAATAACAGCATTATAGTCTTTTACAATAAATCTTGATTTGAATAATGATGTATTCTAGCGATCGTAACGCATTTACATTGCTTATAGCGTAGTGTATCAATCGGGGCATTCCCTTATATAGAACAGTTTTCGCTTGAAGTGAGAATATTAAAAACGTTACTGAATAAAAAAAAACTTAAACGGCATTCTAAGTTCAAATCCAACGAAATCACGTCTAAGACGACACACGTTGACGTGTATAAAAGTTAACTAAAATCTCTAAATAGACAGAATAATAACATGAGTTATACGAAAGAATATCTAAAATATGAATTGGTCACCCTGCTAATTCCAATATATACTACAACCAAAACTACTGAGATAGTATAGCAGTCATTTCTGTACCTTGCCGATGGTCGGCGATGGAAATAGCTCGTTCAATGGCTTCAATGTTCCGCTCCCTAGTTGCCTCGTCCTGGTCGCATTTCTGGATCGAGCCATGCAAGCAACGTGGCTCGCAGCTGATCAACTCGTTCCTGCTGTGCTGGTGACCACCGGGTCGCGGTCTCCCCACACAGCAATCTTCTATTTTCTCGACTCTTGATAGTCTGGTCGCAGGAACCCGGAACAATGAACACTGCATTCTATCTGCTTCTTCCTTCTTCACCTCGTCGTTAAAGTAGCCATGGTTTATATCTCTCCATGTTCTTACTGGATATTTGAGTAGAATTGTTGAAATTCAGCAAACTGCATGATGTTTAAGCAGTCGTGGTAACGTTGATCCAAGGACCTCATGATCAACTCTGAACTTCCCGCTCCATAGTGTAGATTATCCTCCTTTCATGATTTAGTGAATCATAGTACTCTTTTTATTGAATGCAGAGTATATTCTTCCCCCCTGACTTGACGTTGTAAGCATGAGGAATTGTTAGAACAAATCTGCTTGTATAATGTGGCAGTAATAGTGCTTCAATAATATAGTAGCTTGTTATATGTGAAGCTACTTGCTGGATTGTAGAATACAGTTCGTAATAATACAATCTTTCTCTTCGTGCTCTGTGGTTATAAAAGTTGCTTCTTTCAATGCTGAATATTACTTTTCGCTGCTTTGCCGGACTCTTCACCTCTTCCTCGGCTATCGATGCGTCTCCTGCAGATCAGTGAAGTCTCCTGCTCGCACTTCTCGTTGCTAAATGGTAATTTGCAGAGCACCTTACAACACAGGTCCGCTCTCTTCAGTCGTTTCAGTAGGCGTCACCTCGCTGTGACCGTGGTTCTCGCGCGTGGCACCCTAGATCCAGTTCTAGCCTCGCGTACGGTTCATTTATAATAGAGTTATGCTATTTTCCCTTCTCCTAGCCACAATTATATAATTCCATACTACCGAATAAATATCATATACTGTTCTTGATCTGTGGAAATGCTAATTTCTCTTTATAATAGCAAATATGTTTTAATAGCAGTTCCCACACAAATTTTGCGATCTGTTGTGATTGGCTGTAGGTTTATTGTCAAAAACTCTACCTGTCCTAGCCTCTTATAGTTGGGTCTTGTGCATAATTTAATACTGCTGACTCGGCTAACCAAAACCGGTCTTGAGAGTGCTAAATTGAAACTTTTGACAATTTCCAGCTTCAAATGATCAGACTCTCCCTTGGTTAATCTTCATTCACCACAAAATTCCCAAATCCAAATATTTCAAAATAGTCCAATATTCTCCAAAATCATTTCTAAATAATTCAATTCACTTCCCATAACATATCCTTGAGTGAAATAACTTTTTATCTCCAATTTTCACAGTATAAATCGAAAAGTTGACAGGTCGGTTCGATCCTCGGCTCTGTCCATAACTTGAGCTTGGGTGAATTAGGGATCAGTACATAGGCAGCACTTGTAAAGGGCACCTCAGTGTCATGTTTTATATCGCCGCCATCTTGACGGAAACGTAATGGTGGCCACGCAAATGTAAAAAGCTAAAATTCAATTACGGCCAACCTTATCATCTGATCTCTACCACATTTTGCAACATCATACCTTTAAGTGAGAAGCGTTCTTTGACCAAGCTACAAGGTCACCAGTCTAATTGTTTGCATATGGCGGCCATGTATGTGTACAAATCGATTCCCCCTATCAATTCAAACACAGTAAAACCGAATTGAACGAAATTTGGTACAGAGGTAGCACTAGCAAAGGGCACCTCAGTGTAATGTTTTCTCGCCGCCATTTTGACGGAAACGAAATGGTGGCCACCCAAATATTTAAAGCTTAAATCAAATTACGACCACCCATTTGATCTCTTTTCAATTTTGCAACAACATACCTTTTTGTGGGAAGCATGTTTTGACTGAACCAAGGTCTTCAGCCCAATAGTTTGCAGATAGCGGCCATGTTTGTGTGCAAATCCATTCCCCATATCAATTCAAACACGGTGAAACCAAATTGAATGAATTTTTTTTTACAGAGCTAGCACTAGCAAAGGGCTCCTCATATTCATATATAATATCCGTATAGCACGTTGTATTTCAACAAGCTACTACAACCAACATTCAATTGTTGTTTGAGTCTTCAGTCTTTTGACTGGTTTGATGCAGCCCTCCATGGCTCCCTGTCCTGAGCTAATCATTTCATCTCTACATAGCTACCACACCCTATATCCGAGGCAATCTGTTTAACATATTCCAACCTTGGTCTACCCCTACAGTTCTTGTCCTCGACCCTTCCCTCCATAACTAAGCTTGCTATTCCTGGGTGTCTTAGTATGTGTCCTACCTACCTATCTCTTCTCTTCATTAGCAGTCGCCAGAAACATCTCTCCTCTCCCACTCGTCTTAATACCTCTTCGTTTGTAACCCTATCTACCCATCTGATCTTCATCATTCTCCTGTAACACCACATTTCAAATGCTTCAATTCTCCTCTTTTCTGCTGCACCAATAGTCCATGTTTCACTTCCATAGAGCGCCACGCTCCAGACAAAGGCTTTCAAAAATGACTTCCTAATACCTAAATCTATATTCGATGTCAGCAGATTCCTTTTTTGTAGAAATGCTTTCTTTGCCTGAGCCAACCTACTTTTTATATCCTCTTTGCTTCGTCCATCACTGGTTATTCTGCTTCCTAAGTAACAGAAGTATCCTACTTCCTTCAGCTTTTCACATGCCAATTTGATCTCCATAGAGGTTTCTGATTTATTTCGGCTGCATTCCAGTATTTTTGTTTTACATTTATTAATTTTCATCATGAATTCTCTCCGTAAGACGGAGTCCCTACCATTCAAAAACTCATTCAAATCCTCAGGCTTGTCGGCCAAGATGACGATGTCATCAGCAAATCGCAGAGTTGAAACTATTTCTCCTTGAATCTTCACTCCCACTTTAAATTTTTCTCTAATTTCCTTCATTGCTTGTTCAATGTAAAGATTGAAAAGTATGGGTGATAAGTTGCAGCCTTGCCATACACCTTTCTGAATACCAGCTTCTCTCTCATGTCCTTCAGCTCGAATGACTGCTGTCTGGATTCTGTATAGATTGTATATCACCCTCCTATCCCTGTACTTTATTCCAATCGATTTCAAAATGTCAAACAATTTAGTCCAATCAACGTTATCAAAAGCCTTTTCTAAGTCTACAAAAGCCTTGAACGTTCTCTTATCTTTCCTTATTCTACCTTCCAAAATCAGCCTGAGACTTAGTACAGCTTCTCTTGTTCCTACATTTCTCCTGAAACCAAACTGGTCTTCACCCAACTCTGTTTCTATCTGGCTTTCAATCCTCTTGTAAATTATTCTAAACAGGATCTTTGAAGCATGAGTAATCAAGCTGATTGTACGGTAATCTTCACATCTGTCAGCTCCCACTTTCTTTGGTATAGGGATGATTACATTCTTCTTGAAATCAGGGGGTACCTCACCTGTCTCATAAATCCTACACACCAAGTGAAATAACCTGATCAGAACTTCATCTCCTATGCAGCGTAGCAACTCAATCGGTATATCATCTATGCCTGGTGCTTTGTTCCTGCTTAAGTCTTCCAAAGCTTTATCAATTTCTGATCTCAATATTAAATCTCCTTTTGCATCCACATCAATTTCCTCCTCCCTTTCCATTACATGATTCTCAATCTCCTTGCCCTTATACAAACTCTCTATGTAAGCTTTCCATCTCTCAACCTATTCTTCCCTATCTTTTAGAGGCTTTCTATTTGTGTCCTTAATATTACAGCACTTAGTCTTCTTTTCCCCAAAAGTATTCTTAATCCTTCGATAAGCTGTGTCTACTTTTCCTAATTTCAGACAATTTTCTATACCTGCACATTTCTCTTTCAACCATTCTTCTTTCGCTTCCTTGCACTTCTTATTAACCTCATTTCTCAGACGTTTGTAATCTGCTTTCCGCTTTTCATTTCTTACATTCTTGTGTTTCCGTCTTTCATCCATCAATTCTAGTATATCCTGAGTGATCCACGGTTTTCTACCCATTCTTTCCTACCAATGTGTTCTTCTGCGGATTTTGTTATTTCATTCTTCAAAAGTGCCCATTCGTCTGCAATTGAAGTTTGTTTAGGGTTTTTCATTAGTCCTTCCTTTATACTCTTCATGAATCTTTCGTTTACATCCTTCTCTTTCAGTCTGTCTATTGCCCACCTTTTTGGCTTTTGACTTTTCTTCAGTTTCTTCAACTTTAATCTGCATTTCATTACAACCAGATTGT
The DNA here is from genome assembly GCA_946902985.2 of Meconema thalassinum. Taxonomy (NCBI): domain Eukaryota; kingdom Metazoa; phylum Arthropoda; class Insecta; order Orthoptera; family Tettigoniidae; genus Meconema; species Meconema thalassinum. Next base: position 220,300,371 of record OX336399.1, on the reverse strand, counting down.
GGTCAGAGTTTATGTCAGCACCAGGATATGTTTTACAATCCAAAATCTGGTTTCAAAACCTCTGTTTCTTCGTAGACCTTTTCAACATCCTCATCATCAGCCTGACTGGTAGGCATATAGACTTGTACCACTGAGGTGCAGGTAGGTTTAGTATTGATTTTTGCTACAATAATCCGTTCACTATATTGCTCATAATATTCCACCCGCTGTCCAAGTTTCCTACTCAATATGAGGCCAACCCCTGCTTGGCCATTGTTTGATTTAGTGCTAATGACCCTATAGTCTCCTGACCAAAATTCATGTTCTTCCTGCCAGCGCATTTCACTACTGTAATCCCAACCAAATCCAACCTCAACCTATCCATTTCCCTTTCTAAGTTTTCTAACCTTCCACTTCCTAGCAGACTTCTAACATTCCACGCTCCGATCCGCAGAATGTCAGATTTCCTCTTTGTCACTTCTGTGATGTTAATTCAATTATACTCCTTGAAAAGGACAAAGAGTTATAACAATACCCATGCTTTTAGGAGAAAGTAGGCTATAAGTTCTTTACTGAACATCTTGTTTAAGTAATAGTCTATTTATATTCAAGTTCATGTCAATGCAAAATAAAGCAAAATAAATAGTTGGATTCCAGAGTAACTGGCCTAACTTTTAGATTAATCGCCATTTAAATTGGTTACTTTATAAGTCGAATAAATCCTGGCAAAAGTTGAAATTTGTGATTTTGTAGGTCAAAGTTGCCAGGATTGATGGTACGGTGTTTTAGGAGTTAAGATCCGCTAGCAGTTCAAACCCAGCCGAAGTCGTCGGATGTTTTAAGACCGTTAAGATCATTCAGTAGGCCTTCCTTCGGAGAGGAAGTAAAGCCGGCGGGCCCATGTCATTGATATATGACATGTAAAAGAACGAACCACTAAAATTGGTAGTGTGTAGCCAAATGTTTAGGTGATATTTCGTTAGAAACGCTCTACCAAGTTCCAGCGAAAGTGTGAGTGGCATCTGGTAGCAAAAGTTGGAACTACTTGAAATTGAACTTATTCATTTCATCTCATCCACACGCGACGGTACTTGTAGCTCACCCCATGGGTGTCGCATAGAAGCAGCTACAAACTCTGGGGAGCCGAACATGGCCTCGGACACTCCCGGCACAAAAGGCCTGTTTGTTGTTGAATGTAAATGCATGTTACGTCAGCAACATTAGCCTAAAGAAATTTTCCGTTGAAACCGTTGTAACTTCAGTAACTTAAATTTATGAAATAAACTGGTGTGGCAATGAACAAACGTATATCAACATTCTCGGAATTCCATCCATGGAGAGGGACCCCTGTTCCCATCTGCCCCCCGCTCCACGTCAATATTTTGAATGACAATACCCTGGCTAGTTTGGACTAGGCTACTTTTCGACATGGTGAACGTACAGTATATTGAAATATAGCCCAAATGCATAGTTAGAGTGATCTAAGTAGAATTTAGGTCGGGAAACTGGGTGAAAAGTGATCTTCAGGCCTAAAAGAAATCTGTGAAGAGGGAGAAGAAGATTAATGTAGGTAGCAAAGTAATGTTAACGGTAGGCCTAGGGCTATACATAGAATGACGTTGCGACTTGCTGCATTATCAGTAGATGACAGGTAGGCTACCACATGGGGATTCCATCACTAAAATTAGTATATCTCATGTGTATTTTGGCAAGATGTAAGTGTAAGAATACCGTATTTTATTATACCCAAGTAACAAGTCCACGTTGGAAGAATTGAAATGGTAAGAGACTGTAATGTATATATTTTGAACTGGGTGTTTTGCAATGAAAAGAGCAAGTTTTATTCGTGGCTTGGCAACTTGTGCTGATTTGCAATACCAGTGCAGCAACCTAAGTTCCCTTCCACGCGGCCTAATTGAACGTGTTGATAGGTACTTTATCGTGTAACAATATAATATTAAATGTTTTTCCCCAAATCAAATTTTTGTGTATAACTTACAGGAACAGAAAACCCGAATGTAAGATTTTTTTATTTCCCTGCGCTCCAAGCAGTCACCATTAGTTCGCCTATATCTATTCAATTGGAAGGTTAAATAGTGACGACTTATTTGACCATGACTGTCTACTTGCAAACATCTCTGTACACTTCGAGGGGTATGAGAGTACCTCATTTGATTTATTAAATAATATGAGACTGATTTGGCGTGTGCTACTGGCATAAGTAAGGTATTTAATTCTCTCTCTCTTCTAGCTTGCTAATCAAAATGGAGAAACAACTACCGGTAATCATCAAGAGTGAGCCAGAATGTTTGATTCATGAATTCCCTGACATAGTAAGTTGCATTTTAATTTGCATATGGTGTAACATTGCTATCTTAGTGATGTCCAAGGTTTAGTGACATAATACAGTACTTAATAGTAAATGGTGCTCTAACGAGGATCTGTTAACTTTTACTGTTTATGATACACAGATACTTAGTACTCATATTGTGTCTATATATTTAACATTGGGTGATAATTCGCAGGATTGAAATGAGCTGTTGCCCTCTGATAACCTGCAGGACGAGGCTGGCGATATACTTGACAGCAAAAGGATAGCAGTTAAGGAGGAACATGAACTTCAGGTAATTATATGTTCTGCATTACTTTTCTTATAATAATACGAATGATTTATACAATAAATATTATTTTGAAGAATGGATTACTCAGTCTTGTTTTCCATGAGAACTCCTAACAATAGCAGATCCTATTGGTACTGCAGCTCCACTCTGCTGGCACCCTGGATCCTATTACTGGTGAAGTCTACACAACGTGCCATGTTAAAACTCGATCGCATACGGCATTTGATATATGATTGCCCTTAAGTGAATGCGCTGCTGTTTGTGTATCCTATTGCTTATAGGCTAGACTGCCGCAGCAAAGCAAGCTCGATACCGACATAAAACAATGTCAGAAATCATATTTCCAATGAATAATCATCACTACACCTTACTTCTTCTATTTCTTGAAGATGTGATCGCCAACGGAACAAACAGAATACCTTACATTCCAGGCAGTTGTGCTAAGCAATTACACAACTAATGGTCTCTGCCTGTGGTAGCTCATTTGTCAACTCTTGATGTAAAGGATAAGTTTATACAGTGCCACGCTCTCTAGAACAATTTGTATAAACACATGTTTTAGGTAGCTTAAGTGAATACACAGAATCTAAATATTAACTGCCACAATAACAGTAATTGGAAGTTGAGACCCACATGACCTGAGTAAAGCCCGACATTGCTTCTGGTTACTTGTCCATCTTTTTATTTCACCACCCCTTATAAACTCTCCAGGAATTCTTATCCCGATAGTTGCAGGTAATCATCCATTTTGTCTCCCTTATTGACTGTTTTCTTTACTGCCTGATAACTTGTTCTAATTCTTTTACGGGTCAGACCTCTTCCTTCTCTTCATGATACATGGCGCCAGGAAAAGTTCTCCGCAGTGATTCCGTGCAGCTGCGAGAGGTTGCGTCATCAGTTTAGTTTGCAGCACAGTGTCCTTGATAGGGTGAAGGCCACATGTGTGAGGGCTGTGGGCTGTCGAAATCGTCAGTGTGTATGTTAAGATTATTGAAAGAGTGCAACAGTATGTTATGAATGGCTGTGGTGAGTATACAGTTTACTGTTTGTTTGTATTGATACAAGCGACAGCCGTGCTGCCAACGTAACTGGTGACGTAATCTCTTGCAGCAGCATGTAGGCACTGCGGACAACATTTCCTGGTGCCCTGTATGATGCTGTAATTGCACAGCACAACTTCCTGGAATGTAAGATATTCAGATATATTCCATCATTCATAAGAGGTAAACTTAAAGGGCGGTGTGTACCACATCTTCAATAACCTGGTGAGCACAAAACCACCATTGCGGCGAAAATTAAATATGTATAATCGTTCAACAAATGCAAGGCACGGAATATCTTCAAAGGTTAATAAACTGACGTCCAACTTAATTTAAATTTTATGACAATTTAAATTGACTGTAATGCACAATTTTTTAATAACATTTTTTTAAAATATGAGGGAAATGTAAATTGGCCTAATGAACAAATATTCTGGCATATAACTGTACAGTCTAATCATAAAACATTCCAATATCACACAAGTTGAAAATATCACAATATATTTGAGCAAGCAAATTTATATTCTGTATGTTGCTATAGGAATATTAAGTAAGTAACTTTGACTTTAACTCCATGTGATTTTTAACTACTCCAAATGAAATTTCTGGCTATCTAATTACTCGATGGCAATTAAACTTACTACGGTACATGGAATCATTCTTCGGCGTTTAGTGTAGATTATCCAAGATGGCAACAGTTTGAATTTTAAAAACATCTCTCGTATCCTATTTAAGCCATGGATGAGATTGGTGGGACATTAGATAACCTTTATCTAATGATAGTAAATTAAGTGGCTTACCTTTCGTATATCAGAAACGACTTCCTTATGACTTTTCTAAAAATGAATTTCCATGACAGAAAGTTGGCATATTCCTGGAGGAGTATTAATCACATATACTGAAAGTTATACACACAGCAAATTATTGGTATTGGTATGTATATACAGCTTGTTATTTCTCGAAGTAATGGTGTTGGTGGAGACAAGGTGTTTGTTTAGTACATGACAAGGAATATATTATTTTTATGGACGGGAGAGTTTCAATGGGGCAGATACCTCGTTGTTCCGCCCCTTTAAAACTCAATAACCACCTCAGAATTGTCAATGGGAAGGTCATTGGGATGTATAAAAATTCACTAATTATATCTCCTTGTTCAAATTTGCCTTCGTAATCTCGCACAAAATATTAATTTCGGTGCATTCTCTGAGCAGTTTTGCTGCATTAAGGCAAGGGTCGTCTTTTTCATTTTCCCTGAATGGGTTGTTTTGTACATTCCCATTCACCATAAAACTACCCCTCTCATTTCCAGTTTCATTGAGTTTTCAGGGCTTGTTCTTATAAGAGAATTATTGATATTGTTCCCCTATTTCTCTGCGATACAACAGGGCCGAAGGCCAAAATGAAGCCTCGTGAAATCCCATCATATACAAATACATACCACCACAGACACAGACCTGAGCTTGTCACAACATGAGAATGTTACTCTGAGAGCATCAGGTATAGATTGGGTGGAGTTCGCACAAAACACACGTTAATTAATGAAACTGAAAGTTCTAATGTACCAACCATTTCAGATGAAAAACGTATCCTAAAATAATGGATCCCCGAAAGATCCCTAGCCAAAACTTTATTAGGGATAAATTTATCTATTTTACGTTAATTATGAGGATTGAAAGTACATCTAGCAGCAAATAACTGCCACTACAATACATGTTTCATTTAAAAAGAAACTTTAATTAAGCTAAATAGTGTTCGCAATAAGGAAGAAATACAAACCTTTTCACCTACAGAAGTAGGTCTAGCATTACAAGGTTGCATTTCAAACCAGTATAAATAGAAACTCTTAACACCTGCACCTCAAACAAGTTTTTACGGTCACTGGAGCACTGCCTCTGGTATTATTCTCAACATCTGTTATATCTCAAAGCATCATTTCCATATCCAAAAGCCAGGCGTTCGCATTTTGGTTGAACTCACCTTCCAGGCTTGAATTGGATTTGCCATAATGACCTCCTTCCTCTCATGTTGAATTGATTAACTCATGGTGTTGGTTCGAATTGTCTTCTCTAAGGTGTGAAATTTCATTATAATAGCATCACACCTTCTACACATGTAGTAAATAAATGCTCTGCTTTCTGATTTATTACATATTCTAGCATTGCAGCACTTAGAATAATCTTTCTCGTTCACTTCTCTCACGTGCCCAACTTCATGTTTTATTATCTGTCTCTTGTATCTGATTTTATTTGAGTGATCATGCTTTCAAAGCGTCCTACAATTAATATACGGACTGCAGCAAATAATTCTGAACAATATTTGAGCGTTATCTTGTCGGTGTAGCACTTTCCAGTTTTATGACATGTACTCAAACAATCGCACATTGATCTTGCACTCGACAGTTCGCAAAATTCCATAAATATACAAATATTTGTGATAAATCAGCGATCGTGTATTTTTTTTAGCGTATTCCGCACTCAATAAGAAATATATGCACTAATACTCAATTCTATACACCGTAGGTTACCATGGGGTTCGATGCTCGTATCCACCCTCTCTGACGCTCGACAAGTTCAGTTTTGTGCGTCGAGTAGCATTTCGGGCTTCTCCGTTCTGTAGCCACTCAGCTTCTTCCTTTTCGTATTTTCTTCCGGGTTGTTCGAAGTATTTCCATACAATGTACGGTGAATGTCTAACTCAATTTATTGTATTGTCCGATTCTTCAATCTTTATAATATTAATGTTGATATCGTGTTTCCAATGAATTACACGGCTCGTTCGATCCTTTTACAGCTTCCACAAGTTTCTTTTTCCGTGACGTGTATTCATAATTGTACTCAGCCTACAATGTAGGAGAATAACTCAGTGTTGCCACGTGGTCTGGCATGAAATTCAGATCTAGGCGTGGTTCATGAACAAGTCAACTGGGACAATAAATAAATGTATGGAGATCAACAGATGAAGTTACCCAAGTCTGTGATGAAAACTCTTGAAACAGAACTACCCTTCTGTTCAAAATGTTTGATCTACTGTAGGTCTTGTATGTCGCATTATGTTTGGAAAGCATTCCAATCAATGAAAACCTGTGTAAGATTTAATTCCACCTATGCAAAGGAACATGTTTATGAAACAAGTAATTTCTATGCAGAATGATGCTGATCTCACTGAGGATATTACAGGGGAAGATTTCTCCATACCGGAGTTTGTTCCATGCATCAAAACAGAAACTCCATCTATAGCGAGTGGTGGAGATTTCCAAGAGGTAAGAAAATTATTCAATTTCTACTTGTTGCATCTTATAAAGGACATGCACTGATCGCCATCTTCTTCTCACCAATGCTATTTAGGGATTACATAATTGTGTATTCAGACCGTAAAGATGACGAATGGAAGCTGTCTGGTGTTATGTTGTGTAAGGTACGGAAAGTACAGGATGTCTAGATGACCAGTGACCTCCCTCTTTATATGCCGTTGGTCTATTCACTGTTGTAATGGAGGATATCTTAATTCTCATAGGTGAAGGGTACATTATATGAAGACAAACCGATTGTATTAGTTGCCTGTTGTGAAGTTTATATAATTTTTGTATGTAGTAGTTATTCTCATGGACGAAATTGATGGGCTATTATATGACCATTATCTAATGACATTAAATTACGTGGCTTACTTTTCGTAAGTCATAGGGCACCTGCATTAGACTTTCTGAAAACTAGTTTCCATGACAGAAACATGCCATGTCATTGGAAGAGTCTTAATCATCTATACTGAAAGTAATATACACAGCTCATTATTTCTCAAATTAAAGGTATTGGTGGAGACTGGTTGTGTACAAAAGGCTATTTAGTACATGACATGGATTTTTTTCCTGGACAGGAAGGCTTTCAGTGGAAAGTTCAGTGGGATATATGAAAATGGCTAATTATTTCTACTTGTTCAGAGTTGCCTTCGTAATCTTGCTCAATATATTAATTTCGGTACATTTTCTGAGCAGTTGTGCCGCATCGTCTTTTTCTTTTCCCTCATTGTGCTGATTTTGTACATTCCCATTGACCATAAAATTATGCTTCATTTCAATTTTCATTCAGCCTTATGGGTACATTCTTATGTGTGAATTATTAATATTGTGCCCGTATATCTTCAAGACACCACAGTGCTGAAGACCAAAATCAACCCTCATGAAATCCCATCACAAACAAACACATAGAACCACAGACATAGACTTGAGCTAATCAAAAGATGAGAATGTTACTCTTAGGGCACCAGGTGAGGATTGGGTGTAGTTAGATAAAAATACACATTAATCAATTGGAAGGAAAGTTCTAATGTACTGCAAATCACCAACAATTTCAGATAAAAATGTGTCTTCAAATAATGTATTCATCGAAGATCCCTTGCCTACACTTTATTGGGGAAAAATGAAATTATTTTAAGTTAATTGAAAGTACTATAACAAAGCCACTATAGCTTCAATTAATTGCCACGTAAATACATGTTTCCTTTTAGAATAAACGTAGGTAAATTAACATATTCTAAATACTAAACTCTTAACACCTGCACCTAAAACAAGTTTTCACGGTCACTGGAGCACCGCTTCCTGGATTATACTTGACATCTGTTACGTCTCAATTCAGCATTTCCATCTCCTGAAACCAGATCTTCGAATTTTGGTTGAACTCACCTTCCTGGCTTGAATAGGATTTGCGAGAACTTCTGGAAATCTCCTACACCCTTCCTCTAATGTTGAATTTTGCTGCTCATAATGGTGGTTGGAATAATCTCCTCTATAGTGTGAAATTTCATAATAATTTAAACATAGCTTCTTCACTTGCTTCAATTTGAGTATATAAAAGCACTGCTTTCAGATTTTCCACAGATTCTTATAATTTAGTTTGATGATAATTGTTGTTTTAAGGGGCCTAACATCGAGGTTATCGGCCTAATAATCTAGTACTGTGAGTAATCTCTCTCGTGCACTTCAAATACGTGCTCAACTTCACGTTTAAATCACCGTTACTTATACCTGATTTTAACGGAGCAATATTGCTATTAAAGCCTCTTACAATTAATTTACGCAGTGCAACAAATAATTCTGAACAATATATAAGCTCTCTCGTGTCGGTGTAGAACCTTCAAGTTAAAATGTAATGTGCTAAACCTATCGCGCGAATTCCACAGTTCGCAAAATTCAATAAATACATAATTGTCTCTATTTCAGATCATATATTCAATTCTATACACTGAAGATTACCCTGGAGTTCGATGCACGAATCTCTGTATCCTTCTCTCAGGCGTTCGACAAATTCAGTTTTGAGCGTAGTGTAGCAATTCTGGCTCCTCCCTTCTTTAGCCAATCAGCGTAATCCTATGTTCTTCCGGTTTGTTCGAAGTATTTCCATATATTGTAAGGTAAATGTCTAAGTCAATTGTTCGTATTGTCTGTTTCTTCAATCTTTATACTATTGATGTTGATCTCGTTTTGCCAATGAATTCCACGGTTCGATCGATTCTTTCACAAACTTTACTAGTAACGTTGTCGTGCCCATCTTCATTGTTTTACTCGGCTAACAATGTCGGAGATTGACTCGGTGTTGTCTCGAGGTCTGACATAGAATTCAGAACTTCGTACGGTTTATAAAGAAGTGAACGGGGACAATTGAGATCAGACGATGACGTTACCCAAGTCTGGGATGTTAACTCTGAAATCAGAACTACCATTCTGTACAATATTTCTTACCTAGATTTTGTACTGTATGTCATATTTTTTGTAAGGAATTCAAAGTAATGGAAACCTGTTTAAGATTTAATTCCACCTAACCAAAGGAATGTGTTTATTAAACTAGTAATTTCTCTGCAGAATGATACTGATCTCATTGAGGATATTAAGACAGAAGAATTCTCCATGCCAGAGTTTGTTCCATGCATCAAAACAGAAACTCAATCTTACGCGAGTGATGGAGATTTCAAAGAGGTAAGAACATTATTGGGTTACTACTTGTTGCATCTTATAAAGGACATGACCAGATCGCCATCTTCTTCTCACCAATGCTATTTAGGGATTCCAGATTTGTGTATTCAGACCGTGGTGATGACAAATGGAACCTGTTTGATATTAGGTTGTGGAAAGTATGGAAAATAGATGACGTCCAGATTGATGATAAATCATTATATTGTCCGACTTGTGCTTGACTCAAACCCATGACCTCCCTCTATGTATGCCGTTGCTCTATTCACTTAGGTAAAGGACGGTATATCTTAATGCTCATAGTTGGAGGATACATTCTATGAAGCCAGCTTATCCTTAGCACAATCACGTTGTATTAATTGCCTGTTGTGAACTTAATATTTTTGTATGAAGATTTAAATCAAACGATCCGATTATGCTTGTTGGCTTGTCGCATTATATTTCACCTTTCTTGGCAGCCCAGCCAAACGGGAGGGTTATTATTATTATTAGTACTGTAACTCCAATAATTGCTGTTGATATATAATGTGAATTCAGTAGGCCTACTGCTTGCCCTTAGAAGCATTATGTAGTGGCATAATATATGTTAAATAATCTACAAATCACTCTCTCTAGAGGCGCTTACTGTAATTGGATTGCTAGGAGATTTTTGAATATGTATCGGCCCCAGTCAAAAATTTGTCAGTGTTTTGGTAAAATGTTATTGTGGAATATTTTTATATGGCATATATGAGTGATTTATACATTCATTCTTAAAAGCAGAGCAGGTAAAAATATTGAGGACCAAGTCAAAGTACCATGTGCATGTATTATGTGCTGTGACTGAAATGGACCAAATGATGGGGCTAGCAAGAGAAAACACTTTTATATTCATGCTGCTAGAAAATTCAAAAATAATTTTTCCATCCTTAAGCCTATTAATTCCTTTAAAGTACTCATCTACACATTTTCTATCACACTGCAATTTGTTGTTTTGGTTCCAACTATACATTGCTAAATCCGAGGCAATCTGTGTAACATATTCTAACCTTGGACTATCCCTACCGTTCATGTCCTCGACCCTCCCTTCCATAATTAACTTTGCTATTCTTGGGTGTCTTAGTTTATGTCCCACCAACCTATCTCTTCTCTTCATTGGGAGTTGTGAGAAACATCTCTCTTCTCCTATTCGTCTTATTACACAAATCTATATTCGATGTCAACAGATTCCTCTATTCTAAAAGCGCACTCCTTGCCTGAGCCAACCTACTTTTTATACCCATCACTGGTTATTTTACTTAAGTAACAGAAGTCTGCTACTTTCTTTAGCTTTTCACCTGGCTATTCGACGTCCATTGGGGTTTCTGATTTCTTTCGGGTGCATTCCAATATTTTTGTTTTCAATTTATTCATTTTCATCATGAATACTGTCCTCAAGACAGAATCCATACCTTTCAAAACTCATTCAAATCCTGTGGTGTAACGGCTAATGTGACGATGTCTTGAGCAAATCTAAGAGTTGAAATTATTTTTCTTTAAATCTCTAGACCTACTTTGAATTTTTCACCAATTTCCTTCATTGCTTGTTCAATGTATACATTCAAAAGTATGGGTGATAAGTTGCAGCCTTGCCTTACACCTTTCTGAATACCAGCTTCTCTCTCATGTCCTTCGGCTTGAATAACTGCTGTCTGGTTTCTGTATAGATTGTATATCACCCTCCTATCCCTGTACTTTATTACAATCTTTTTCAATATATCAAACAACTTACTCCAATCAACGTTATCAAATTCCTTTTCTAAGTCTACAGATTCCATGAACGTTCTCTTATCTTTCTTTATTCTTCCTCCTAAAATCAGCTGAAGACTTATTACTGCTTCCCGTATTCCTACGTTTCTCTGAAGCCAAACTCTGTTCCTATCTGTGCTTCCAACCTCTTGTAAGTTATTCTAGCCAGGATCTATGGAGCATGAGTGATAAAAGCTGATTGTATGGTAATCCTCACATCTGTCAGTTCCTGTTTTCTTCAGTATAGGAATCATAACAATCTTCTTGAAATCAGAAAGCAACTCGCCTGTATCACAAATCCTTCACACCAAGTGAAATAAACCTGAACAGACCTTCATCACCTATGCTGCGTGGCAATTCAATCGGTGTATCATCTTTGCCTGGTGATTTGTTTCTGCTCAAATCTTCCAATGATCTATCAAATTCTGATTTACTTGGCCTATAAAGGAGGGACATCTTTGATAAGTTTCAGATCTAGATGCGACTTGTATAAAACAGTAATATATGATCGAGAATAAGAAAGTAATTTCAGTCAGTTGTACAGCTGATAAATTCTTTCTTTAAGTTGAGTTGTGCTGTAATGTTTCATTATTTGTTATTGATTGCGTAGAAGCGTAATATGAGAGCAAATAAATCAATGATTCATTCTTGTTGCTAGGATATAAAAGAGGACACCCTTGATGAAGAGAGTGATGCAAGTGGAAATCACATAAATGAGTAAGTGGACAACGTAGTAAGGAAAAGTATTGTTTTTAGCTTATTTTCATTTATGTAAAATAGGCTTATGAGGTCACCTTTTGTCCCTGTGTCTGTCTGTGTGCGTGTATGATTCGTGTGCGCGTGTGTCGCTTCCTAATGATATCTAAATGGCTGGAGCGAATTTAATGAAACTCGGTAAGTTCATAGCACTATTCTGGACGACCCAGACCGTGCACTTCAAATTTTCTTACGTCTTACCAATCCAACAAGGCGGCTGTGCGAAATATTTCACCTGCATTCAATATCTCCGAAACTAATATCGATATCACCCTGGAATTTTGTACGGTGATGAAGGAAACTACTGGAAGTTTACCTATGTGACTTTTGAAAAACCGGTAACTACAAAACCAACATGGTGGCCGAGCGAAGTTGCGACAAAAAAAAAACCTTTCTCGCAATTAAACCAACCAATAGCAATGAAACTTGGTGCAGTATATGTTTATACACATTGTAATGCACCGACATCTAACTTCGTTCAATTATTTACATAACCTCGAGATGGCGGCTGTGCGAAATATTTCACCAGCATTCTTTATCTCTGAAACTATTACCGGTATCACCCGGAAATTTTGTGCGGAGATAAAGGGTACTGCTGGAAGTTCATCTATGAGACTTCAAAAACCGGATAACTACAAAACGAACATGGCGGCCAAGTGAAGTTGAAAGTTTTAATAAGCTTTTCTCGCGATTAAATAATCCAAACGCAATGAAACTTGGTACAGAAAATCATTATACACATTGTAATGCACTAGTATTTAATTTAGTTCAATTGTTTACATAACCTCAATTCACCTGCATTCAATTCAAAAACAACAACAACAACCCCTGGCACTATACAGCCCATGACGGGCTAAGGCCGATCAAGCGACCGCTGCCCGGCCATTTGGCCTGCAGATATTGGGGTGACGCGTGATCAGCGCGTCGGGTCCCCTCGGTCGTTAATCATAGTTTTCGTGATCGGAGCGCTGTCTCACTGTCAGACAGCTACTCAATTGTCCTCACGAGGCTGACTACACCCCGTTCCAACCCTCACGTCAGTTTTAAAATCCCTTACGTGGCCGGGGAACGAACCCGGGGCCTCCGGGTGAGAGGCAGGCGCGCTATCCCAACACCACGGAGCTGGCTGCAATGAATATCTCCGGAACTATTACCGCTATCACCCTGGAGTTTTGTACGGTGATAAAGGGAAGTACTAGAAGTTCACGAATGTACCTTTGAAAAACTAGGAACTACATAACCAACATGGCGGCTAAGCGAAGTTGCGACTTTAAAATGGACTATTCTCGCGATTTAACCAACCAAACACAATGAAACTTGGTACAGTATATGTTTATACACTCTGTAATGCACCAACATCTAACTTCGTTGAATTGTTTACATAATCTCAAGATGGCGACTGTGCGAAATATTTCACCGGCATTCTACATCTCTGAAATTATTACCGGTATCACCCTGAAATTTTGTACAGTACTGCTGGAAGTTCATCTATGGGACTTTCAAAAACCAGTTAACCACAAAACGAACATGGTGGCCAAGCGACGTTGAAAGTTTTAAATAGACTTTTTTCTTGATTTCATAATCCAAACGCAATGAAACATGGTACAGAAAATGTTTATACACATTGTAATGCACTGGTATTTAATTTAGTACAATTGTTTATATAACATCAATATGGCGGCTGTGCGAATTTTAATTTTAAGTTTTTATTTCTTTTGTTGTAATCATGCGATCGAAGTGAAAGTTTGAATAGAGAACCTAAACAACAATTTTCCTTTAATGGTACATGACTCTATGGCCCATACATATAACAATCCAACATGGCGACCATCCGAAATATTTAGAGGGATCTCAGTATCTACGAATCTATTACAGCAATCAAACTGATTTTTTAAATGTTCATAAGGCTATGAACATAAGTTCACCTATAGGACTTTCAATAACCTGGTGATCACAAATCCAACATGGCGCGACGCGAATTTAACCATCTGAGTGCAGTGACACTTGGTACAGTAAACCCTTATACAAATGTTAATCCACTAGCATCTAATTTATTTCAATTGTTTTCATAACCACAAGATGGCAGCTGTGCGAAATTTTAAAATCTCATTTTTCCTTCTAGTATCCTAATCATGCGATTGAAATTTGAATACTACACTTACACAATAATCTTCATGTAACAGTACATAACTCTATGACCTTCATATATAAAAATCCTGCATGGCGTCCATCCGCATAATTTAGTAGGTTCTCAATATCTACGAATCTATTACAGCAATCAAACTGAAATTTTGTATGTTGATAGTGGCAATTAACATAAGTAGGATACATGAAAATAGGCTGTATAGTTCTTTACGGATCTACTTGTTTAATGTATGAAAACTAAATATGTGAAGAAGTTTTGTTGGCAAAATGAGTTATTCTCTTGTTTTTATCGTTGAACGTTTTTGTATTTGTCTGTATGAAGTTGATATTGATGTTCACTTTTTATTTGGCACCCCATAACTACCTATTCTCATTCAGAGTTTAACTGTTGGTAGTATTCAAGTATGTATATGGTATCCAGTATGAATGTTATTGACTTACAAGGTGTACCGCCATGCGTAGCGTTGCTAATCAAAGAAAAGTGCTTATGTTTTAAGTTCAATTGTTGAAATGATTGGTGCGCCCAAACTCCTTTGTTGAAATGACTAGCACACCACCTTTTGTGACGTGTATTTACTGATAAAGAAACATTCTCGTGCTTGTTCAAACGAAAGTCAAAACTTTCATATGCATGAAACCACGAGTCTTGTCTGGAAACAAAGCTTTGCATATGACACAATGTAATGGTCACACCACGCGACTCCTTCATTTCAAGCAGATTGTGTGGGATGTCCCGAACAGCAGGTTCCATCATCTTTTCATTTCAATAAACAAATGTACAATCAGGGATTTACCCTGCAAATCCTAATCCATTTATTGATAATGATCATATTACCTGGGATATATGAATACATTTTCCGCAAATGTACAGTGAAAGTAAGCTAAGGCGTCATACAAATACAAAGATACATAATTACATTGCATACAAAGAATGTAATAAATCAACTACATACAGAAAATGAATCGAAATAAAGTTGGTTCAATGCAAAACCATTCACGCCATTATATCAATTACTCGGTGTTTCAGTACGGTACAGAATCACTGTAGTAATACCGAACCTTGTGTATCAGAACTAACAAGAAAAGGCTTCGTTCCCTACTCCAGCTATCCTAAAGGTGCGTTTCCGCTGCTTCCCCATTTCTACTCTAAGCAAATGCTGTGATTGTTCCTGAATTCTGATCATGGCCGCCTCCTACATAAACATTTTTTCCAATTAAAAATACATTAGTTGAGCCATCACAATGACCTGGTTATCAATCATGTTCTCGAAGCTCGATGCCCATGATGTAGACTATATTATCATTAACCATCACCAATGTATTAACTCAATTGGTCTACTGACGCAAACCAGCGCACCTGGGGGTGACAAGACACCTACACACACATTCATTGTTTATAACAATGTTCACTCTCAGTTCACCTACAAACAAAAGCCAGTAATCCTGGTAATGTCGAACCCTCCTGCTTATACATTGTCTCAAACAATGTACGTATTGAACCCCTTAGTATCACTGCCTACTCGCAGCATAGAGCGGTTATTTAGTGTGAGGTGTGTTGCCTATGTAGTCCGTGATTCGTATCGTCATGTAGTGCAATGTGTGAATTATCTCGTGGCGCAGTAAGGTAAGTAGTTCGAATCCCACCGTGGGCACAAACTTTTGTCATGGTTTTTGTTGTTGATGTTGGATCGAAGTTAAAAAAGAAGTTCAAGACTGGTTTGGCACCGCCAAATAGAAAGCGGCGCTTTGATGAAATGAAATTATAAGCGCTAGAAAATGAAGTTGCCAGTTTCCGAAATTATATTGCAGATAGTGGTCCAAAACTTGGGCTGAGGAATCTGTGGTTTCATGATCCCGGGACCAACTTGGGTGACGTTTCTGGCAAGTTTGATGGAGGACTGTGGTTAAGCTGGAAGTGCTGGCTCAGGTCCTGGACCGAAACCTGTGTTGTGGCTGCGCGAAGAGGCGGCTGCATCTCCTGGGTACAATGTAAAGACGAGGCTCAAACCGCACAACAAAGGTCGTGGACTATAACCTGGTTTGTGCCAGCATGGAGTCGACTGCGTCACGCAGGTTTGCCTAGTGATGGGTCCGGGTGTCCGTAAACCTGCCGCCCCCGACACTAGACTGAGCAGTTGCTTGTTGTTCGCAGACTTTGCACAAATCAGCAGAGCTGGTACAACGCAACTACATACGCTCAGATCTGAATCTAGGGCATCGTTCTGCACAAAACTATCACAGCATTCCTTATACGTTCGGAAGGATGGTCTCAATTTTTTCAGAAGGAGTTGAAATTCCAGACGTTACGTGATTTAAGCATTGCCTTGTGGTACACATTTACATCATATTGCACCTTAAAAATGAAAAAGAAAAACAGATAGTCTCATAATTTAACATCTAAGTTGAAAATAATGTCCACTGATACAGGAGTCACTGAGGTATGTTACCACCATTGGCTCGCATAGGACAGTGCTTCATCGTTTGTCTATCGGCTCCACAGTCACACTGTAACCTGTTCCACTTGAACAAAGCGTCCGCACAAACACCAAAATTGGCACTGATCCGGTTTAATATTGACTATATCCGACGAGGAAGATCAAATCCATGTACTTATGATGTGACAGGCGGCATGCCTCGGCACTCCTCTGGAGCAATAATCCTCCAAACATGAGACCACTATAGGACTATGTCAAAGTTCTTATTGATAAGTCTCATAGCTGTCTTCACAGGGGGCTGCCTTGAGCGAAGTCTGGCTAGACAAGCAGCAGGTATGTCAGCGTGAATAGGGAGATCTTGGTTGCATGTTGTGGTACGCTTTAAGCAGGATGTTACACCTTCTGAGATGGGGTGGATTTGTGTAGCTCAGAACAGGAAGCCATTGAATAGGGGTGCATTTAATGGCACCAGATAACAGTCGAATGGTTTGTAAATTGTGTCAAAAGTCATGCGATACTTACCACGCTCTCGTGTGTACTAGAAGGTTCTCATCGCTTACAGAAGTTTGTAAATTGTTAATGTATACACATTGTGCGCACTTATCCTTAATAATAATAATAATAATAATAACAGTTACGAGAAAGATAATGAGGAAGATATTGGGGCCTGTTAAGGAAGGTTATGAATACAGAAGGTGACCTAATCAAGAACTCTACACGTACTGTGAAAGAATCACGGATTTTGTTAGGAAACGACGTCTAGCATTTTATGGACACGTGCACAGGATGCAACCTACCAGGTTGGCCAACCAGCTCCTCGGTTACTGGCAAAAGCGGAAGACCAAGTCACCATGGTTTTGGGAAGTGAGCAAAGATCTGCAAGAACTTGGAGGGACGGTAAGAGACTTAAAAGACCAGACATCTCTCAGGAAGATGCTTCAGCAATTGAGGTTCCAGGACAAACCGCCAAGAAAGAAGACAGGTGCCCTCTGGACCCAGGAGAGGAAGGAACAACACAGCCAGAGGATGCGTAACTACTGGGCAAACATCAAAGCCCACTCCAAATGTAACAGTTGAATGTCGTGGCCCTTAGATGGCCTATACGAAACAAGAAGAAAAATAACAGTTGCATGGTCTTGTTGATTTCAACATCGATCTTTCCTATGAGAGGGCTGTATAACCACACAGGGGCACAATATTCAGCTACAGGTAGAACGGGGCTAATTGTAGAACGAAGAGTTGAAGAATTAAAGCTCCATGTTTTTCCTTGCATATTTTGGATGATGTTGCGTGATCTCACCGTAGCAGCAGTCTTGAGTAGCTGTTGTTTGATGGATAAGGTTCTGTCTAAACTAACATCTTAGTACTTGGGATGCCGATTTTGTGGCAGAAGGACGTTATCAACGTACTGTACATCCTGAGATCCATGTTAGCCATGCGATTATTCAAGTGGAAGGAACAAACTTCGGTCTTTGTCATACTAGGCTATAGTCTGCATTTGCAAAGTAGTCCACTAGGACACTCAGGTCTGTTGTTAGTGTGATCTCAGTTGTTTGAACTTCTTGTTGCTATCGCTCAGTCGTTCGCATATCCAAATGTCCTTGATTCCGTCCTTGACATATCAGCTATGTACAAGCTTAAAAAGAGTGGAGTCAGGACAGAACCTTGTGATAATACCTCATTCAATTTCCTTCGTGCACGAACTGTAATACCTGGAGCAATGGGGAGTCGATCCCAATTACGACCATAAGGGAAGACGATGAATTGAGGAAAATAATGATGAGCGAAAGAAAAAGATCAGGAACAAGGGACAGACCCCAATACACAAATATGTATTGCAAGAAGCAAACAGATAACGACAGTAAGAGGATATAAATCGATAATGAACTGGAATCACTGCATGAGCCGGGCAAGGAGTGCAAGGAAAATGGGGGAGCTCGTAGCTCACGTACAAATAATAATCATTATTATTAGTGATCCCAATGATGATCAAGTTTTGGTTTGCACAGCAAACAAGAATATGTTACTCGAATAGCATGCTAAATTCAAAAAAGAGGAAATGTAACGAAGTACTGAAATCAAAAAGGTAACAAACTACAAAATCCACATGGCGCATCAACAAATTGCAGCCGAGAGGAAATTGCCAATAAAGAAAGAGCAATTAATTCCAATAATTACTGAAAATTGGTCGGAGACCCCGAGCAAGTATCCAATACATGGACGTAGGACCAGGGGGTAGCCTTGGCCAAGAGAAAACAAGTTACAATTAGGAGTAATCGCAAAAAGAGAACAATTGTTGTGCTCAGAGTACACCAAACAGGGTGCTGATGAAAAGTTCAGCAAAAGAATGAACAAACCAAATCTTGATTAAGCAAGAACCATAGTCCAGAAGCATAGATTGAAATGACAAGGTATCAATTATCTCAGGTAGGAAGTTTGCATTTAACAATCTAAAGAGAATAGTAGGACAAACGTGACCAAATCGCATTTAGTGAACACAACAAGTGAGAGAAATTCTTCACAAAATGAACATGATGCCTTTGAGGGTGCTTCAATAAGTGAGAAGGTCAGCTTGAAAAGGTGGGGTAGGCAATACCAATCGTTAGAACACTATTCGAGTAATGATAATGAGCAAAACAAGTCAAATGCTTAAAAAGGGCGGCCGTGGCCTTAAACTCAGAAACTATGTTTAGCGCCAAGTAATAGCAATTTAATTGCTTTAAAACAATAGTACATAAGAACAATGTGACTAGCTTAATCAAGGGTTTAAGACCAATGACAAATCAAACAACTAGGTAAGCAACTTGCAAGATTTCTTTTTCATAGTTTTCTCTTTTCACCAGAGGGTTAAGTGACCTGGTATCTCACCGCTTAGAGTGTTTTCATAGATGCAATACAACATGAAAGGGAACTGAGTTACCTCTAAAATTTTGGATCCTAAAATCCTGGGCACAGAAGGTGCTTAAGCATTAAATCAGTATAATGCAGTGGAGAAATATTCTTAAAATGTTTGTGGAGCGAGATGGTTCCAGAATGCCTCAACGGAGACTAGCCCAAGAAGGCACTAGAATGAATACAATTATTGCTTAATTGAAAGAGTGGCTCATATACCACGGGGATATTTATGCTGAATTACATTTTTTATACATTCAAATCTTCTGGAGGGCGTTATTAGACGAATCATAGAAGAGAGGAAAAAGAGTAAAAATAGATTTCTAAGCCTATGTGTATTAGTAACCGGAAAAGTGTAGAGTAGGGTATGGGAATTTATTGTCTGGCCATGTATATTCTCTCGCGACGCGGTCCGATTGAACGATTAAACGCACATGTTTTGAAGCACTGAAAGTTTGTGAGCATCTTATGTTTGGTAACTCTCACTGTTTGATGTATTATTGCAGAGAGAGTAAATTACGATTATAGTTCAATTTGACCGTTAACGCTCCAACGGGTGTGGTTCATCGTGACGTCAGAAGCTTTGCATTTGAATTTTTCTAAAACTGTTTGGATGAAATTTCTAGAATTTAAAGAAGTTTAGTGCAACTCCAAGGATGGCTAATGATTAGCATTTAACAGAGGTTTTGAGTATTCCCTCGATGGCTCGAGCATAATTCACAACACTTGGAAGTATGATATCTCACGGTGGAAAATAAGAGTAAAACAAATTCATGCTTTGACATCGTCAGTAAAACGCAGTACATCGATAAATGGTAACTGGCCGGCTGAATAAAATTGCGATGTGAATGTCTAAAACAGCTCCATGCTGTATTAAAAAGATATCAGGTAGCTATCTTGTCACATGAAGAGTTTGTAGAGCCGGTAGGTGTGCTTTTAGTACAGCTAACAAAATGTCGGACATGTCCACTGACCTCAGATAGAGGTTTTTAACGAGCTTGCTTCCGCTACAAAACCTTACTGTAGGGTGAAGACACACAATGAGACAGTGGCGAGTGGTCAGCGAGGGCAAGGGGAAGAGGGGACTGGAATGGGGAATGACGTATTAAATGCCAACATAGGAACACAAAAATATCACTAGTACTGAATTCATGTCATGAGGTGTAATTCCACGGAGTAAAGGCGAGAAGGTTGCCCTCTGATGGAGTTGAGCTGAACTTGTAAGAATTTCTTCAAGCGGCTTGATCCCATTAACTTCGGCGCTTTGCTTCATAAAGCACTGCAGAGAAATGCCTGAAGTTGTTGCTAAGCAAGCAGAAAACATCTCAAACCTTAAACACACTTTCGGAAAACATAAGAGACTGCACAACGAAAGAGAATCATGAAAAAAGTGTGTTAGTGGTTTGCACGGAAGGAAAACTTAATGGAAGAAAAGATCAAAGAGAACCCAATATGGGCGTAAATTACTTAACAAGGGAACGAATATTCAGAAGGAATATACCAAACTGGGGGAGCAAAAGGGCAAAACCACCAACACAGAGAAAAAAATATCACAGGATCAAGGGGAAATCGACGATATAGGTCTTACAATGAGACCGTTTGGATTATGTATCTTTACCACTTGAGTTTTGCCGTCTCGGCCAGGGTATCACTGGGTTACTCTGCCCGAGATCCAAACAAGAGGGGGAGACCGATCTCCGATGAGAACGAGATCTCCCTTCCTCATACTAAGGTCAGTGAGAAGCCACTTTTGCCTCCTCTGAAGCGAAGTTAGGTGTTCCAACATCCAACGTTTCCAAAATGAGTTACGTAGGGCTTCAATCTGACGCAAAAAAATAGGTAGACGTAAGTCTCTACGAGTATCGAGTATTGGAGGAGGAGGTGCGAATAATTAACAACCTCCGAGAAAGTGGCGAGGAGTAAGAGAATTTGAAACATCGGGGTTACTAGACGGCTGATTTACAGGGCGAGAATTCACAACACCTGCAATGAGGATAGCAAGAGAATTAAACGCTTCGTAGGTGAGTATCGATTACAAAGAATCTTCTTCAAGTGACGTTCAGTGAGCTTAACACAGTATTCCCATCTTCCACCATGATGGGGTGGTAAGGAGAAATGATTCTCCATTTGAAACCTATCGGGGGTAGAGTTGGTGAGGGGGCGAGTTGGGGAGGGGAAGGGGACACTCGCTCCGCGGATGCTGCGTAGAAGGGTGTGAAAAGTTTGATTATCATTAACAAAATAACAAATGCTGTGAAGAGCATATATAGACTACCAGTGGGAATATTACGTGTAGATGGAGCAACATCTGAAGAATTTCCAATGGAGAAAGGAATTAAACAAGGGGATTGCCTTAGCCCTTTGCTTTTCATTATCTTGCTAGACGGAATAACTAAAATATGTAAGAGAAAGACATACAGAACAAAGCTTGGAATGTGGAGATTATAACCGGTTTATATGCAGATGATATAGTATTAGTAGCTGACACTCCAGCAAGCAGTGGTGGAATGGTATGGAGAATTGAAATGGAAGGGAATGATAGTGACTGAAGAGAAAAGTGAAGTAATGAGGGTCTCTAAACAGAATAAACAGAAAGAAGAGCTCAATATCCTCTGTACTGGGAAGTCTCTTGAGAAAGTAGAAACTTTTGAATATCCAGGAACCATATTAATAAATGATGGAAAAATTGAACCCGAGGTACTAAATAGAACTAAGAATGCAGTATCAGCTTATTATCAGATGAATACCACAATAGTAGGGAAGAAGAAGATACGTCTTAAGACGAAAGAGCAGATCTATAATGCTATCATGGCACAGATTACGCCGTATGATATGGACATTACTGCCATAGAAATGAAGTTTCGGAGGAGAGCAGTAGGAAAGACAAGAAGAGTTCGAGTTCGAAATGAGAGAATTAGAGAAGGGTTGGGACAAAAAGCAATAGGTGAAATGGTTGAGAAACGTCAGTGGAGATGGTACGGACATGTTACGATAATGGAAGAAGAAAGGAAAGTAAACCAAATACATTAAATGCCAGTTGTGGGAGGAACTGGACGAGGTAGACCCCGCATTACATGGGAGAATAAGATTTGGAGATTGCTACAAAAAAGGGGCAAAACTGTTGCGGAAATGAAGAGAATGTGCTGAAATAGAGCGGAATGGCAGAAAAGGCTCAAACCAGGCTACCCTAACGCTTGATGACATAAGAGAATTGAAGAAGTTGATTAATATCGGCGATGAGAACATTGTTGCGGAAGGGGTGATCAATATAAGTGAGAAAGTCAATGGGAGGAGGTAGGCGAGAGAGAGAGAGAGAGTAACTATCGTAAAGGTTTTGGACTGGGCAAATATTTCTAATATCAAATACTCGGAGGAGTGGTGAGGGAAATTATAGTGATGGTGAGTGACAGTAAGATTCCAACGGAGTCCAACAGGCCACACGCACTTGAGCTGCAAAATATGGATGATCAGCACGGTAGGCAGTGTACGAGGGTAGGTGTAGCTGTTGGGAAGGAGGAAGAAAGGTCTCATTAAGTACGGCAGCATCCAGTGAGGGTTGGAGGAGGTAGAAGTCCCTGTGGGGGTCTGGGCGCGGAAAACCGAGAGCCGGCTGATGAGCCAGTTGGGTGTTCTTGGGCGAAACCCCACACTAGATACGGCATAAACCTAAAAAAAATGCTGAGTTTTAATTCACGGGCCGTGAAAGCCTTTATAGGGAGCAGAAAGTCTGCTTGAGCTTTTAGCTCTCTCAGTTAGAGGTGCACGTGTAATTCATAATAAGGGAGGTAGTGCACAGTTCGCTACTCCTGTGGGGGTCTGGGCGTGGAACAACTAGAGCCCGCTGATGAGCCAGCTAGGTGTTCCTGGGTGAAACCACATACAAGACACGGCATAATCCTAGAAGGATTGCTGAGTTTTAACGGTTGGTTGTCAGTCAGGCACTGTTTGATAGGCATTGACCTAATGCTGCTGCCTGATTGGCCAAAGCCCTAGCCAGTCACGCACTTAGAGAACCCCCTATGTGTTGCTAAGCCTGAATCTGTCATCGCGATTGAAATTATAGGGATGCTTCAAGGTCTCTAATGCCTCTTTTTTATCCTGTTTTTATATCTAGGAATTTTAGAAACAGTTTCGGACATATCAAATTCTATGGCGTGTCTCGTGACGTCTGTAAGTTGAACTATTGCAGATCTGCAGTATTTTTCTTTTTTGTCTCGAATGTGCTCTGATATCCCAATGGAAATGCGACTTTTTGTATACCCTATGTATATCTCTCCATAGGAACAAGGCGCTTTGTAAACTTCTGCGTCCTGGTTTTGACTCCTTTATCTTGGCTGACTTACGCACCTCTTGCATCAGCTTGCTTAGTGGTTGCTTGACCGTTGTCACGTTGTGTTCGCTTAGCAACTTGACGATTCTATTTGTCACCCCCTATATATATTAGGCAGAAAGAATTTATCGTGGGGCCGATGTTCGTCCTTTCAGAATCTCTTCGGCTTTGTTCTTTATTCCGTATGCCCCTATTTATCTGTCCTTTGCTGTATCCTTTAGCTAGGAGCGTATTCCAAACTCGTTCTTTTCCTTCATTTACGCTATCAGTATCGCAAATGAGGTTGTCTCTGGTGAGGAGTGTCCTAGCTACCATGTCCCTCTGCGACGGAGGATGGCTTGTGTTTCCATGTGGGTACCGATCTGTATGAGTGCCTTTCCTATAGACCCTGTGTCCGAGCGTGTTATCTGTTCGTTTATAGACCAGAACGTCTACTAAGGCCAGTTGATTATTTTCATCTACTTCCATTGTTAAGTTGGTGCTCAGATGTTTGGAGCACATGAAGTCTAGGAAGTCCTGAAGTGAGTTGCGTCCATGTTCCCATATCAAGAAATCTTTTTTTCGTATCTGAACGAACACTTAAGTTTCAGTGGGCTCTCCATTACAACTTCTACCTTGAATTTGCCATGAAAACGTTGGCCAATAATGGAGAGAAAGGGATTCCCATGACTGCTCCCTCCATATGTTGAAACATCTGCCTATTGAAGACGAAGAATGTGGAGTTAACGCAGTGTTCAACTTAGTCAACTAAGTCCATTGAACCTTCTGTGGCTGTGAGCTTTTACCTGATTATCTGTGTGGCGCCAGGTACAGGAACCTTGGTAAATAAGGACTCCACATTAAGGCTTAACAGTATATCGTCGTAACTGAAGTTTAAACTCGCTATGATATCTACGACGCGTTGGGAATTTCTGACGTGAAAGAGTGGCGGAGGGAATAATGGATGCAGGACCTGATTCAAATATTACAAGAGCGTGAGTTGGGGACGCTATGGCGCAAAAAATTGGTCTCAGAGCACGCCAGTCTTGTGTATTTTAGGTAGGCCGTAGAACCTTGGAGTTTTCCAGTAGCGAGGTTCTAGGGATTTCTAGTTCTCTTCTGTAATTGATGACTCGTTAATTAGCCGCATCTTTGTCTTCTCTATTTTGTTTATGGGGTTCCTTGGGATTGCCTAACAAGCTGGGTCTGATCTACGGGCCTGGCAAGTTTGATGTCCTGAGAGGCTTCTTTTCTAATTTATTCTGCTTCGAAGGCTGGTTGATGAAGGATAGAAACTTCTAGCCCGCATGTAATATCTTGCGTCTCGGCGTGAAGGCGAAATTAAGTACATTGCTTCGGATGTAGGGTGTGGTAGTTTTGTACAAAGGAATGAATTGATTGCATCAGGATTAGGAAACATGAAGTGCTGCATTGAAAGCGTCTAGAAACTGAAAACTGGACCATGTTATGCATAAAGTAACCAACCACCATCAAGATGGAACGGAAATATTGAGGCTCAAAGTTAACCTTCGATATACGAGGCACGTCCAGAAAGTAAGTACCGTTTGGTAATAAAATTAAATTGTGTACAGATACAGAAAAATTATTTATTGCACAACATTCCACACCTCTTAAACTACTTTTCCACATAACTGCCGAACTTTTGCAGGCATTTTTCATAGCGTGACACAAGTTTTTGGATACCTTCTTCATAGAAGTTTGCCGCCGACCGTAAACGAGAGTGAAGGCTCCCCTGTAAGATATCCTACCGTTTGGCCACCACTATTAGGCAAATTGCAAGCTTACCAGGAGAACTGCATATGTTTAGGAGTTTTCCTGACCTCATACGCAATTTGCCTAACAGTGGTGGCCAAACGGTAGGATATCTTACAGGGGAGTCTTCACTCTCGTTTTTGGTCGGCGGCAAACTTCTATGAAGAAGGTATCCAAAAACTTGTTCCACGCTATGACAAATGCCTGCAAAAGTTCGGCAGTTATGTGGAAAAGTAGTTTTAGAGTTGTAGAATGTTGTGCAGTAAATAATTTTCCTGTATCTGTACACAATTGAATTTTATTGCCAAACGGAACTTACTTTCTGGACGTGCCTCGTATAATTCCTATTACACGTATGGAATCTGAAAATAACATAATTACGTAAAGGGGCATATATTTTACTTTATTACATACATATATTGATTTTGCCTTTGTAAATTACTTGAATATACTAAAAAATGGCACTTGGTTATTTTATACTTTATTAATTATTTACCATAGACAATAAATGAAATGGATCCAGACACTTGGTTCTGTTATGAATGTTTACATTCACAGCATAGCCGATTGTCATTCTCTAATGAAATATAGACCTTCACGTGGTGCAGTGGATTGCATTGTTGGCGGTCACCCCAAAGGTCCCAGGTTCGATTCCCGGCTCCACCAAGAAATTAAAAAGTCTTGGTATGGTCTGGTATTTGGTCTACTAGCCTTGTGATGCAAAATGGGCACCTGCCGGATGCTATGGCAGGGGGAGGATTGGAAAGGGTCTGGCCACCCTACCGCATGTAAACACCGGTTCTGGATGCCTGAATATTGATCCTTTAGCACAGCCATGGACTCAATTCGGGTCAACTGTACCCCTTGTGGACATGACACTCTCCTTGAACGCAATAGTACAAATTCACACGAAATTCAAAATAGTTTTCTTTTATTATTATTATTATTATTATTATTATTATTATTATTATTATGCATTTTATGCCCCGTCAATAGAACGAGAAATTGTAGTGGAATAAGGAATTAACGGTGCTTATGAACCAACAACAGAAAATCCACATTCCATTCACTCACAAACTCAAAATCAATATAAGCTCTTTACCCTTCAATGTCATCGATTACACGCGTTTTCTACTATATCCAGGTGCAAATTACGATCTTTATTTTGAAATATTTTCTCACTCTTCATCATTTCTTGCTGATGGCAATTCACAATTTCGGCCTAGTATGTCAGATGTACTACAGGTATATATTTTTTTAAGGTTCGCTCTTTAAACAGAAATACTGGCAAGAATTGCTTGATATTTTGGTTTATAAACAACGTTGCTATGTTTCCCTTTACACAAGTGGTTCTTAACCGTGGAAGTGGTCTAGGGGAAGATGACCTCATTCTTACGCCCCTTAAAACATCAATCATAATCATCTTCCAAGCAAGATCTTTTGGTAAATAATAAAATTCAGTCTAACAACGTAGATAATGGTATCTGTATCCTGGGTATTTCTTTTTATCACTGTGCCTACACTTAAAAATTATTTCTTTTGGTTCGGTAGCTTATTTTTACTACCTTTTACTCTTCCTTACAAAATATTATTAGACTTTTAAAAAACTTATTCATTGCAGAATTAGATAAAAAAAATACAAGAACGTCATATGCAAGGAGCTTGGTTCTGTTAGGCAAAACATTTAATCACTGATTTAACCTCACTGACAGATTGCACGGCACTTGGTTCTGTTATGCATTTTCTCCAATCTGCCATACCGGACAAGCACTTTCTTCAAACTTAAAATGTAAAATAAGTATTCCATGTCTGAAGAACATATTTGCTGGGCAGACAGTTCAATATTTCCTCCAAAAGATGGCACTTTTAACTCAATTTCAGTAAAAATGGCGCTTGGTTCCTTTATGCATAACATGGTCCAACTCATACAAAATCAACAACGATATTGTATCATTGTCACTCTTCAATTTGGCCGCCTCTGTGCAATCTCACCCAATTAATCGAAAGAATAGACTCATGTTCATGAAGAATGGCGAAGGCCAAGCAGTCTTGCAGAGGTTGGAGGAATGAGCCCCGTGTCCTATGTGGCTCCCGGCATGTAGAAAATCTAACGACTTTTGATCGGTAGATTTTGGTGGCTATGATACGATCTAAATACACTCATGCTGTCAGAGCTATGAATCCAAAATCTCCGATAAGACACACCTGTACAATCTACAGGTGTGCCTTGTATAATTGTAAAATGTTCTGACTGTATGTTCAACATATTATTGATGAGTGGAAACGAAGTCAGTTACCGGTACTTATTGAAGAAAAGTTTTCTGGTATTGGTATTAATGAAAGTTGTCCCAATTATATTTTTATTTCTTAGATCTCTTAAATTCTATTTTTCTTCTTCCGTGATAATGTAGCGGACTTTAAACTGTTAGTACTAATGATTTCATGCTTATATGTCCAGATACGTCGGATAATGCTGCTAGGAAGATTTACCGATATGGTAATAGTGTAAGAAATTATGCTAACAGTGCATCTAGTGGAATATGTACTGCCAAACAAAAATTAGTCAAAACCATTGTTATTCATTCCTGTAAAAAGGTTTATTCATGTAACGTATGTGAATCTAAGTGTACCCGGACAGGAAATTTGAAGACACACACGCTTGCCCATAGTGGCGAGATGACCTTTTCATGCAGCGTATGTGATTCCAAGTTTACCTCGAGAGGAAATTTGAACACACACATGCTTGTCCATATCGGCGAGAAGCCCTTTTCATGCAGCGTATGTGAATCCAAGATTAGCTAGATAGGAAATTTGAAGAAACACATCTTCATCCATAGCGGTGAGAAGCCCTTTTCATGCAGCGCATGTGAATCCAATTTTACCACGAGAGGAAGTATGAGGAGACACATGCTCTTCCATAGCGCCGTGAAGCCCTTCTTATGCAGCGTATGTCAATCCAAGTTTACCCAGAGAGGAAGTTAGAATACACACATGCTCATCCATACCGGCGAGAAGCCCTTCTCATGCAGCGTATGTGAATACAAGTTTACTCAGAGAGGTAGTTTGAATACACACATGCTCGTCCACAGCGGCGAAAAGCCTTTTTCATGCAGCGTATGTGACTCCCAGTTTAGCAAAAGAGGAAATTTGAACACATACTTGTCCATAGTGGCGTGAAGCCCCTTTCATGCAGCGTATGTGAATCCAAATTTGCTCAGAGAGGTAGTTTGAATACACACATGCTCGTCCATAGCGGCGAAAAGCCTTTTTCTAGCAGCGTATGTGAATCCAAGTTGACTCAGAGAGGGAGTTTGAAGAACCAAATGATCGTCTATAGCGGCGAAAAGCCCTTTTCATGCAGCGTATGTGATTCCAAGTTTACGACGAGAGGAAATTTGAACTCACACATGCTCGTCCATAGCGGCGAGAAGACCCTTTCATGCAGCGTATGTCAATCCAAGTTTAAACAGAGAGGAAGTTTGAAGAAACACATGCTCGTCCACAGCGCTGAGAAACCCTTTTCAGAAGCTATATTCTTGTAGCATAACTGGATCCGAGTTCTCCATGAGTGTATCTTCGAAGAGGCACATGCTAATACATAGACAAATTTCTGAAACAAAAGAGGCGAGAAACCACTCGTTTCTAGTAATCCCAAGGTTATATTACCTTAAATGTGAACATTTTATGACATAACTTATGGTGGCAAGAAGCGATATTTATGTAGAACAGAGAGATTCTTTTGCCGGTATGCGGCATTCAGGCAGCTACCTTCAGCCAGCCAACTGAACTTGGGTCGCAAATTGCGCGCAGTTATAAACCGTAATATGGTACAAAGTGGTAATTTAACCCCGCAACTCATGATTAACACTCCAATGGTTGCGCGGATAACAATATTGATCCAGCCGTTTAGTTTAAGTCGCGCCAGTCTATTGGTTAGAATGTTGACCTTGAGCATCTGTGCACCTTCCTGGCACCCCATCCCCTGTCTGACATGCCGTAGCCAGCTAACCTTGGCTGATGGTTGTCGCGTTGTAAAGCAATTTATTCTTGTGGATCACATCTGTGATGCGTGCGACCACTGACCTGACTTTTATTTTGACTTCGTTTTGTTATTGAAGAGTCTTATCTCAGTTCATGTGCACATATCTAGTCCGTTTTATGAGTTTATATTAATTATTGGTTTATAAATGCAAAATGGATGACTCTGAGAATATAAATCGATGGCTGAATGAATCAGGCAGTGAGGAAGGTGAAGTGCTCGGTGTTGAGGTTGAGGACGAGGTTGAAGAAGACCATGTAGAAGTGCATCCAGATGTGGACAGTGATGCTGATAGTGGTGATGACAGTGTTTCGAGTGGTGAAGACGATCCCGTTGATGATTGTGCGTCTTCTAATTATTATACTGGAAAAGACGGAACAACGTGGCGGAAGTCTGTTGTTGCGCCAATATTGCACACACGTCCTCAGAACATTATTGTTCATTTGCCGGGTCCGAAGAACAGAGCTAAAAATGCTAGCACACATTTGCAGTGTTTTGAACTATTTTTGGACGATATCATGATTCAAAAAGTAGTTGAATATACAAATATATACATGGAAATAATCAGATCAAATATTCAGCGTGAAACGGACGCGAGAAATTCAGATGTGTGTTAAATTAGATCACTTCTAGGTATTTATTCGTACTTGAACGCAGGGAGGTGGACAAGCTTGCAGCCTTCAGTGAATTATTTCAGAACTTCGTACTGAACTGTAGGCGGAATTATTCTGCAAGTGAATATCTCACCGTTGATGAACAATTGGTATCTTTTTGTGGGCGCTGCACATTTCGCCAGTACATGCCAAGCAAATTGGCAAAGTACGGGACTAAATTATTTGCACTCGTTGACTCACAACCTTGAAGTATATGTAGGTGTTCAATCTGATGGACCTTTCAAGCAGAGCAATGCGCCAAATGAAGTAATGAAACGTATTGTGGAACCACTTGGGTTCGAACAGAATTATCACGGCCGATAATTGATTTACATCAATTCCTTTGGTGCTTGAGCTACTAGAGCAGAAGAAACTAACAGACGTGGGAACATTAAGAAAAATAAATAAACGGGATATTCCAAAGGAATTCTTGCCCAACAAGACCCGAGAGGTAAAGAGTTCATAATTTGGCTTTCATAAACCATGTACTCTAGTATCTTGCGCTCGCAAGAAGAATAAAGCAGTCCTCGCAGTGTCTTCCATGCATCATGATAATCGTAAAGACGAATCTACAGGCATTGACAGAATACCAGTGATATTGTGTTGATGTGTTGGTTAAAATATGTGGACAACTTGATGTTTTGAGGAATTCTCGGAGATCTCTTCTAACTATCTTCTTTGACTGCCTGAATTCGAATAATATTTTCTGCAAATAAACATTATGCAGTCGTGTCTCGCCAAAATTCCCTGCGAACTCTCGCTTTGGATTTGATGAAACCTGAAATCGAAAGTAGAATCAACCTGGTAATGATTTCAACAGAAATTAAGCGTCGTGGAAAGTTGCTGTTGAAATTTGAAGAAGATCCTGCCCCTCCTCCTTCTAAAACAAGGAAGATGGCCCGCTGCTACATTTTCGGACGACAACGAAACAAGACAACCAGGAAAACCTGCCATGTATGCACCAACTGGGTGTGTCCTGACCACCAGCGACCTGTATGTGACACTTGCCGTGATACAAATAATGTATTATAAGAACTTCCTTGAACACTGACTGCGAGTGAAATGTAGCATTTCCTCTGAATTTCATGTACCATTATATTGTATATTAAATGCAATACAGTGATCACACCTTCTGTTGCATATTCTTCTTAGAAATGATCACTTCGGAATATATCAATATAGGCACACAATAAACTGTACTACCAAAGAGCATTATAGAGGGAATGTATTAGACAAATATCAGACAAATCACACTGTCTAATTATTATGGCTGCTGGAGTGACTAGCCAATCTTTTAAGTACAGATACAGACCAGTAGGTGTGCTTGCTGCAACAGCTACGAACAGTTGGGTATGGTTAGGTTTTATCTAGCTGCAAAGTTCACCACACAACAAAGAATTTTCATTTGCTGTATTTTATTAAGAACGAGTCTGCTAGTGTTACAGGAATTTCTGGTGGTAAGGTTCCTTCGATGACTGCAGTTCCGAAGGTTGTGACGAAGTTCAGTCTACGGCGTCAGATATTAAACGGAGACGTCAAGTTTGGACAGAAGGGAAATTAGAGAACATTACTTCGCAATTTTTATGGTCAGAAAGAAACTCTTTGCGAAAACAAGCCAACGTGTCAGATTCGACGGCTCAGAGGGCTGCAAAACTAATTATCAAACGTGAAAAATTACTCAGGTTCAAACTTCAGTCCAAGAGACCCAGAGGCAAGAGACAACTACTGTAATTGATTTTTCCATTCCAATTCAATTTTACCGTGATTGAATTGATATGGGGAATCGATTTGCACACATACGTGGCAGCCATATGCAAACTATTGATCTGATGATCTTGTAGCTTGGTCAAAGAACGCTTCTCAAATAAAAGTATGTTGTTGCAAAATTTGGTAGAGATCAAATAATTAGGTTGGTCGTAATTTGATTTTAGCTTTTAACATTTGGGTGGCCGCCATTACGTTTCCGTCAAGATGGCGACGATATAAAACATGACACTGAGTTGCCTTTTGCAACTGCTACACCCGTACCAAATTTCGTTCAATTCGGATTCACCGTGTTTGAATTGATAGGGGGAATCGATTTGCACACATACCTAGCCGCTATCTGCAAACCATTGGGCTGATGACCTTGTCGTTTCGTCAAAAGATGCTCCCCACATAAAGGCATGTTGTTGCAAAATGTAGTAGAGATCATATGATTAGGTTGGTCGTAATTTGATTTAAACTTTTAACATTTGGGTGGCCGCCATTACGTTTTCATCAAGATGGCGGCGATATATAACATGACACTGACGTGCCCTTTGCTAGTGCTACCTCTCTACCAAATTTCGTACAATTCAGTTCCACCGTGTTTGAATAGATAGGGGGAACCGATTTGCATACATACAAGGCCGCCATTCGCAAATTCTTGGGCTGATGACCTCGTAGTTTGGACAAAAGATTTTTCATAAATAAATATATAAGGTTGCAAAAATTGGTAGAGATCAGATGATTATGTTGGTCGTAATTTGATTTAAGCTTTAAGTATTTGGGTGGCCACCATTACGTTTTCGTAATGATGGCGGCATTATAAAACATGACACCGACGTGCGCTTTGCTAGTGCTACCTCTGTACCAAATTTCGTTCAATTCGATTTCACCGTGTTTGAATTCATAGAGGGAATTGATTTGCACACATACAAGGCCGCCATCTGAAAACTATTGGACTGTTGACCTTGTATTTTCGTCAAAAGACGCTCGCCATATAAATATATGTCATTGCAAAATTTGGTAGAGATCGGATGATTAGGTAAGTCGTAATTTGGTTTAAGCTTTGACAATTTGGGTGGCCGCCATTACGTTTCGGTCAAGATGGCGGCGATATAAAACATGACTCTGAGGTGCGCTTTGCTAGTACTACCTCTGTACCAAATTTCGTTCCATTCGTTTTCACCGTGTTCGAATTGATAGTGGGGGACTGACATTCAGAGTACACACTCACACATTAACATACACACATTTTTCGCCTTGTGTTGATCTTATAAGTCTACTTTAATTTTTTTACAAAAATCGAAAGAAGGCTAAAAATCGGTGTGTTATGGCAGTAACCACAAAAATAATTATAGGCCCAATTTCTTTTTCGGGGAACTATTAATTCTGCTCGATACCTTCAGGTTATTTTGAATAATATCTTTGTCCAGTTAACAGACAGGGAAAGTTTCTACGTTTTCTTTTGTCAGCATACCGCATACTGCGCATAGTTCATTGGACGCAATTAGTGCTGTCTTTAGTGACAGGATGATTAGTGCTGGATTGTGGCCGCCTTGAAGCCGGAATTTAATACGGTGTGATTTTTATTTGTGGGGACGCTTAAAAGACAAAGTGTATCGGTCTAATCCTCGTATGCTAGAGGAGCTGGAGAACAATATACGGCAGCAGATATCCCTCATTACATAGGGAAAATTATAACGTGTAACAGCTAATTTATTTACTCGATACAACGCTTGTCTGTCAGCTGAAGAAGAACATTTTCAACATATTCTGTATAAAGGTAAGTTTTTTAATCATCAATTGCTGCTAAATTTACCATTAATTAACGTTTTTTACCTGTGCACAATTTTTGGCATTCGTGCGCCTGGTAGCTGGCCGCTGTCTCCGCATCAGTCAAATAATCTCACTGTGTAGGCGAAAACAGCTCTGATCTAAGGAGATATTTGAGGACACACGATCGAATCTATAGAGTCTATAGAGCGTCCAGGGTTAAGAAAAAACTTCAGGCCTGATGGGCTTTTACTTCTGTGGTTTCACCCCTATTGCTCAAAACTGTAAGTTAGTATTATAATGAAGTCCTATGAAAATGCGTTCGTCTCCTAATGAAACACGTATTGTTTGTGCATTACGACACTGAAGAAGACGAAAACTCATTTTGGTATATTTCAGTTTATCTTTTAAAGACGTGTTAGAATAGTGGGCTTATTTAAAGGAACAGCCGAGCGGAAATGTCAGTTCGCGCCAGTGAAACGAGTGAGCGTACACCAGTGGGCATATTATTATTTGTCAGGTGCAAGTGCTTTGGAGAGTGATTAGTGTTATCAATACCTTGTATTGTGCTTCATAGTGTACATTTTACTTTTCGTTGTGTATATAGTTACATTGTTTGTTTGTTTGTTTTTGTCTGTTTCGTTTTTACATGTCCTGTAGCGAGTGATATCTGTAGTTATGGCTGAACATGTGAAAAGGAGAAGTGGGGAAATTCTCAGGAGAAAGGAACGACAGATGGTACTTATTGTATTTTCATACTTGAAAACGGAACATCCAGGACAGGTCTTCCGTCTTCAAAATAAGGAATGAAGCCAGCGCAGGGCCACTTCAGAGTCCCAGCAAGAAACGGAAAAGGAAAAAGTTAATTCGCAGTAACTCTAGGCTCATTAAATATGATGATTTTGTCAGAAGTGGAATACGGAGGATTATTCATGAATTCTATTTTAGAAATCAACCCCCAACTCTGAAGACAGTCCTGACTTCTATCAACACTAACCCAGAACTGCCCGACTTTAAGAAATCTACGTTGCATGTTGTTCTCAGGGAAATGAACTTCACTTATCAAAGATGGGGAAATAGGGCAATGTTAATAGAAAGGGATGACATCGTGTCTTGGCGTCATAAGTATCTCGTACAAATTAAAAGGTATAGAGAAGAAGGTCGGAACATTGTTTATACAGACGAAAGTTGGCCTAACACTGGAATAACCGTGGCTAAAGAGTGGAAAGACAAGACGGTTACCACACCAAGGCAAGCTTTCCTTGCAGGGCTATCGATCGGATTGAAAACCTCCACCGCTCGTGGGCCACGATTTGCTATTGTTCACGCAGGTAACGAAAATGGGTTCGTGCCTAACGCTGAATATGTTTTTTTTTGTGTAAGAAAAATACTGCCGATGCGCATGATGAAATGGACGGGGTGTGTTATGAAACATACTTTTCAGAAAAGCTTCTTCCAAATTTGCCTCCCAATTCCGTAATTGTTATTGATAATGCTTCTTACCACACCAGGAAGAAGGAGCCAATATCGACAAAAGGCTGGAAGAAATGGGATATGCAAGGATGTATGACGGAGCATCATATTCAGTACGAAGATCGCATGTTGAAGAAAGATTTAATGGACATTATTGCTTTGGAAAAGGGCAAATACGATAAGTACAAGATAGATGTAATTGCGTTAGAAAGAGGACACACGGTACTTCGACTGCCCCCTACCACTGCGAAGTAAACCCCATTGAACTCGTATGGGCCCAGGCAAACCATCACGTGAGCTTACACACTACGGACTTCAAAGTGAAAGAAATGAAAAAGTTAATTCAGGAATGTTTAGCTTGTGTTACACGTGATAACTGGAGGAACTACGTAAGCCATGTTAAGAAAATTGAAGGCGATATGTGGAAGGCTGATGAAATTCAAGATGACATCAAACCAATCATCGTCCGTCTCGGTGACTCAGATGAAGATTTTTCAAGCAGTGTTGAAATGGAATAGATGAACATGACACCTCTGATAATGTAAGTAGATATATTTATTTTAAAATTACTTTTAAAAGGTACCGTATTTCATTTATACTCGTATTTGTCGGTAATGTGCTTTTCTTGCAAATAGGACTTTCGGCTTTCTTTACGTTCTTCTTTAAGTGACGTTGGGTAGAAAGAATATCTATTGAATGTTGCGATCAAAATGTCGCATCTGTCATCATTTATGAGTAAATTAACATCACTCGAGTTACGATACTTATAGCCGGCTGGTTCGAGCAGGTCCAGTTGTCACTCACGCATCAATCTGTTAACGGTACTTCCGTGTTATAGCCATACAGTATTTGTCTTCGTTGTGAAATGTTTCTGGAAACTAATTACCTCAGCAGTGATGAGGAACAATTCGATGCAAGCTGGGGATTCACTTCGGGTTCTGGACACACAAGTGATAATTTGTTCTTGTATTATTTGTTGCCTCATTTGAGGGGCTCATTAAACCCGGTGTACCTGGGTATGGGTTCAATTTACCTGATAACCTATGTTACTGTGGTGTGTATTTGTAATTCAGATGAGTACTGGGAATGGGGGGCTATGGCCTTCAGTTCGGAACCATCCCGGCATTTGCCTGGAGTAGAAGTGGGGAAACCACTTCCAGGATGGCTGAAATGCCCGCCTCACGAGTCTGTGCACTCAGTTCCAGAGCTCTGTGCGGATAAACAAAACGTTATCCGCATCCGAACAGTTGTTATCTGCCCCACATCCGCATGACTCTTTCCCCATCCCCATGTTTGTTATCCGAACCTACTGGCATTATATTAATATTTTTAACTACATAAAGCATAAATTACTAAAGCAACATATTGAGACATGTGTTCCTTAGACTTTGTGTGCCATGCGCTATGTTTACAATGAATGTTACACAGCCTGTTCGGAATGTTAATTCTGCTTAATAACATAATTTGAATGTGATTAGCTTAAATCATCATTTTACATTTGTCATGAGAAAAACATAACGCCAAAATATGATACCGGTATGTCATAAACATTCGGGTCTTAATAATTATATTAAATAAGTTCGGATTGTATTTTAAATATTATCCACAAATTTTCTCCAAACATTATCCACAGCTTATCCGCTATTCGAGCCATGCAAACTATATCCGCATGGCAAGATATTGGCTGAGTTGGGAATCGAACTCCGATCTCCGGAGTGGTAGCCAAGAATGATAGCCGCTACACTACGAGTTGAACATATTTCATTATTATTATTATTAATAGCAGTAGAAGTAGTATTATTATCTAACTTATTTCAGTCACTAAAACAGCTGCACTAGGCGAAGTATAATTTTATGTCGTCACTGTACTTCACAACGAGTGTCCGGGCGGCGATGTGCGAGGAAATATGGCAAATGCGGAGTGCGGCTAGCCCATAAGACCTGTAGTCTTTTCTTAACCCTCGACGCTCTATAGAAACGTATTTTCTGTAGCAATGGTGAAGCTTCTTTTGCTAAGAGAGGACATTTAATAATCACATTCTAATTCATTGTGGCAAGTTCATACTTTTGATTTGTTGTTGTTGTTGTTGTTGTTGGAATCTGCAATTATTTTAACTGGATTGATACAGCCCTCCGTACCTTTATGTCTTGCGTCAATCGTTTCATTTCTGCATCCTACAAATGTGGCAATCCTTTAAACATATTCTAACCTTCGTCTTTTCCTATAGTTTTTAATCTCGACACTTCCTTCCTTAACTGAGTTGGCTATTCCTGGGTGTCTTAGAATGTGTCCTGCCGACTCATCTCATGTCTTCATTGGTAGTCGCCAGAAATATCTCCTCTCGCCTACACATTTAAATACCTTCCAATGTATTGTTCTACTACCCATTTCGTCTTCAATAGTCTCCTGGAACAGCACATTTCAGGATCTTATATTCTCCGCTTATATCCTGCTTCAAGAGTCTAAGTTTTACTTCCTTAGCGTGCCGCGCCAGGAAAAAATTCCAGAGTGACTTTCTATTACTTAAATCTATATTTGGTGTCAAGATAATTCTATACGACAGAAATGCCTTCCTTTCCTCAGCCAAACTAATTTTTCATTTCCTCTTTGCTTCGTTCATCACTGGTTATATTGCTTCCTGAGTAGCAAAAGTCCCCTATTTAATTTAGCTTTTCACTTGCCAATTTGACGTCAATGTGGCTTTCTGATGTCTTTCGGCTGCATTCCTTAATTTTGGTTACATTTATTGATTTTAATCATGAATTACGTTCTTAATGCGAAGTCCTCACCATTCAAAATCTCAATCAAAACTCCTGGCGAATCGGCTATGATGACAACGTCGGTAGCAAATCTCAGAGTTGAGATTATTTCTCCTTAAATATTTACTCCTACTTGAAATTTTACTCTAATTATCCTCATTGCGTTTTCAATGAATAGATTGAAAACTAGGGATGATAAATTGTAGCCTTGCCTTTAGTATAGATTGCTGATCAGGCTCCCATCACCGTATTTGATTCCAATGTTTTTCAGCATGACCAACAACTTACTCTAATCAACGTTCTCAAAGGCTTATTCGAAGTTTACAAATACTACGAGCGTTCTTTTATTTTTCCGTATTCTGCCTTCCATGATCAGCTTGTTACTTAAGTGCAGCATCCCTTGTTCTCACATTTCTCCTGAAACCAATTTGGTCTTCACCCAACTCCATTTCTATCTGTCTTTAGATGCCCTTGTAAGTCATTCTAGTCAGGTTCTTTGAAGCTTGAGTCATCAAGCTGATTGTGCGACAATCTTCCTATATGTCAACGCCTGTATGCTTTGCTACGATTTACAACATTCATCAAAAAATCAGAGGGTACTTCACCTTTCCCTTAAACCCTAGTGCTCTATCAAAGTCACATATCAATATTAAATATCCTTTCTGATCGTCATCAAATTCCTCCTCCCTTTCCATTAAACGATTCTCTATTTAATACCTTTATACAAACGCTCTATCTAGGTTTTCAGTCTCTCTGGCTTTCTTAGTAGGGGAGTGAGGCGGTTTCTAACCCCCCCCACTAATAACTTCTCTGACGTCACAATATCAGATATATAATACTTGATATTTCGCAAACCCATGGTCCGATTTTGACATGCGACATATCGTTGGACTCGGGCTGACGCCTTCTTTCCAATGGACTACTCATTTCAACCCCTAAATAAAACCTACCCCTACTAGGGGGTGAAATTGTAATTTTTAGTGAAAGTCTCTTTTCAAATACGACATGTATAAGGTGCGCTGCTAAAATGAACTTAAATGTTGTTGCTCATATCGCGCATGCGTTTTACGAGATGTCGCTATGGATGAACATTTTTGTTTTTGTTTTGTACGCATGCGCACTTGGGATTTTTGTAAGAGGGCGAGCTCTTTGAAAAAAATGATTGATAAGAAGGGGTTTTGGTGGTGAGGAGAGAACCAGATAGTCGCCTACTTTCCTACGACGTTTGCCGATATCTCTCGAACGCAAGGTCGGATTTGGACGTGTGACGTGTCAAATCGCTTGTCTCAAAGCCCTATATATGTTATTAATAGGTTAAAGTTTTGAGAATGAGGGAAACAGGCGTTTTGGGGTAAAATTATGATTTTAGACTTTTTCTGATATTTCACGAATGCCTGGTCGAATTTGGTCCTATGACGTGTCAAATGGCTTGTCTCGAAACCCTCTTTATTTTGGTAATAGGTTAAAGTTTTTGAGAATGAGGGAAACAGAATTTTTTGTTGTAAAACCGTGATTTTAGACTTTTTGTTATATCTCACAAACCAATAACGCCAGA
Organism: Meconema thalassinum; assembly: GCA_946902985.2. Classification (NCBI taxonomy): domain Eukaryota; kingdom Metazoa; phylum Arthropoda; class Insecta; order Orthoptera; family Tettigoniidae; genus Meconema; species Meconema thalassinum. Next base: position 220,260,696 of record OX336399.1, on the reverse strand, counting down.
GACGTATACGAGGGGTCGTAGGACTCGGGGTGACGCCCCTCCCCTATCTCCCTTTCGAATATAGTATTTATGTTTAAAAAAATGCGAAAGAGCCTAACGACACTTATGTTGAAAACATTTCAGTTTTTAAAACTTTTCTTAAATTTGTCTAAAATGTTCATGACGAGTGGTTGTAGATAGAAAGAGACGATACCACTGGACACGTGTTTCAACGAAGCTATTACTGGCCACGGTGGTGATATACCAATACAGTATTCGCTATTTCGATGAGACGGCGGGTCGAGGGTTCGTTTTCTGATTTTTCCTATGATGGAATTCCTAATTCCTAAACCTCCTGAAGGGGGTCTTTAACGTGTAAACGATTATGAGTGACATGACAAATGATAATTCCTTGATTCGATGAAGTTGGCTTTAGATAGAACAAACAGAACTTGGTTATATGTTGCTTGAAGTGAGTATAGAAAACAAACTTGCTGGGGCAGACTGACAGGATGTGAATGTTATTTGATCTTATTGGAATGCATTGACTTGACAGGGCAATGAAAAAAGCACAGAGATGCTGAGGACACTTGAAGGTCAAACGATATGGCAACCATGGTGGGAGGGGGAAGCTAGGATGATGTCGCCGATCATGTTCAATGGGTGAATTTATATTTTGCGAAGCATTGTTCGGAGAGGGTCATGGGACGACTTGTTTTAAGGGTATTTATTTTTTCGATGTTTCCTATGGTGGACTCATTGATTGAAATAATCCAAAATTTATAAACCGATAATGGGATTTTGACATACAAGATCCACTCAGAACTTGACATGATGTCATTCTTTTTATGGCTTATGAATTTCCCCAAAAAAGACCCAAAACAACAAGATCATGGACTTTTGCTTTTCTTAATATATTGCAAACCCATAATGTAAGATGTTTACTGTGAGTGACGAAATCTAGCTAGGTAACGAAAGAATTATTGTAGGATATATGTATGGTGACTGACACATCTTTGACCATTGGAACTTGTTTTCAGATCTGACTGTAGTACATAGGGAGTATAGGTTGTAGGCATGGATTGACAAACGGTGCACACAAAATTCAATTTACCGATTCAAGAATTAAGAGTAGACTATCATTAATTAATTGGTTAAAGAGTGTAGCTAAAAATAAAAAAATGGTGACTACATTAAACTAAACTGAACCAAGTCGAATCAAACCCAACCGAACCAAACCAAGCCTAAAGCAAACCAAACCTAATCAAGAACAAGCCAAGGGCTTAAGTGTAAAACTTGTGGGGGAATGCAGTCATTGGCAATGTCCAAAGGAAGGGATAACGCTCTACCTCTAGAGGGTAAGGTAAAGCTAGCGCATGGTGCTAATGCATATTCCCAAGTACATGAACCACACACACACACAACTATCCTATGCTGTTTTTATGAGTTAACTGTTAAAACTTACTCAGTGGTTACTGAGCAAGATGGTCGCTACACACAACAAGCTTTAAATACTTGAGGCTAATAATCTATACACACACACACACGCTTGTTCTAAACTAAACTGTCTTGCTGGCAGTGCTCACACAGTAGGCAAATGACAGAAATGCTTGGCTAACAGAAATACAATCATTTTCGTTTGTCTAATGTTACCAGCTAACCATTACATGCTATAGTGGTGAGCACATGTGCCTCTTGCACTGGAGATCGTAACTCGATTTCTAGCTCTAAGGCCTAGAATGAATCAAACTAAGAAAGAAGGGTATGGTGACGCAGTGGTTAAACTGTTAGCCTTTCACTAAGGTAGACTAGGGTTTGATTTTAGGTTAATATACATGTCATAAACAAACAAACAAACAAACAAACAAAAAAAGCAGAGATAATGTTTAAAACTGATTACACTTGTCTCTTTTCAAATTATTACTTAGATTGCAAATACAAAGGTGGACTGGGTTTGATATTCAGTTAATGCTGCCTATCGCATACTAGCCTGTAAGAAAGCCAAACAAGCAAAAGGCGTAGGTAGAGCAGTGGTAAAATCGCTATGTGTAGAGAACTACCTAACGGTTTTATGAACTGGCAATGGTATGTCGCATAAACAGTGCAGGATACAATCCAGCAACCATAATTTGTATCTTGTGGAGCAGAGAAAACATATATATAGAGAAAGATATAGAAAGCTAGTGTATGTATGGGTAGCATTGATAATTTGACCAGAGAAAATACGATGAGGTAGGGTGGGGAGAGGGAGAATTAACACTTATATATGAATGAATGGTAAATAGTATTTTAGTTTTTTTTTCCCCAATAGTTTTGTTTTTTAAATGCAGTGGTAGATAGTCGTTATTTTGTAAAACATTCTTACTTGCAGTAGTAATAAGACTCTATGGTTTCGCTAACACATAGATAGACTGTATTATTGCCATGGTCAAGCACTCACATTAAGATCATTTACAAAATCATAAAATGAAAAATAAAAAATCTTGTTTTGGAAATATCGTTTTTCAACATACACAAAATAAATATATAAAAAATTTGTAAACAGCAAAATGGAAAATCCATGGTCAAGCACTCACATTAAGATCATTTACAAAATCATAAAATGAAAAATAAAAATCTTGTTTTGGAAATATCGATTTTTTTCAACATACACAAAATAAATATATAAAAAATTTGTAAACAGCAAAATGGAAAATCCATGTTTCCATATAGACAAAATTTAAAAACCTTAAACGGACATTTAAGAAAATATATATAAATGGGAAATTGACAAATGTGTAAATATGAAAATGGAAAAATCCATGTTTCCATATCATGAAATTGAAAAACATCAAACTGTCATTTTAAAAAATGCAAATGGAAAATTGACAAATTGCAATGTGTGAAATGTGAAATTGAACAAATGGCTATCATTATTTTAAAAAAAAAGAACATGGTGCTCTATGGTTGAGGTGTGAATCAAACCCTTTCTACTTATTTGGACCACCCGAGACTGAGTAGACTAGTTTAAGTTGTCATACCACTTTTAAAAGTTTGTGTTAAATCTAGGAATTGAACCCAAGAGCTTGTAGGGGAGATCAAAGGTTATAATATGTTAAACAGATAGCCTTGAATGAAGGGTGTGGTAGCTATATAGAGATGAGACGTTTCGCTCGGGGCAGGGAGGCATGGAGATCTGCATCAAACCAGTCAAAGGACTAAAGACTCAAACAACAACATGTACGTTCACCAAAATAATGTTGTGTAACGGTAAATGTTAGTCAACGAACAGTAATGCATTACTAAAACCCATGACACGATACCTAAGAGCTTTTCTAAAATGATTTTAAAATGCCTTTAACCCTATATTGAACACCCAGTTCACAAGACTCATAACTGCAATGTTATGGTAAAACAAAACAAAATCTATATTTCAAAACAAACAAGTGGTTTAGTCAATGTATACTGGAAAAAGTTTTGTAAACACTCAAGTCCTCAAGACCAATTAAATTAGTAACTGTCAGGTTGGCCGAGTGGTTAAGGTGTTTGACTTAAGATCAAATTTCTGTATAAGGAAGCAAGGGTTCGAATCCCTTACCTGACATAACTATTGCCTTAACATGGCTTGGCCACACTGTATTATTATGATACTCAGTACACAAACCATAGATATAGTGTATTGTTTAAGGCCACTCTCTTTCTGAACATAGTCAGAGACTGTTGATGGTTAACAATTGTATTAATAGTGGGACATGGGGATAGCAATTAAGAAAAAACAGCCAATACCCATACAATATTTTTATTCATTTTAGTTTTTTTTTACAATAGTTACACACTGAATACAACTTTTTATCTCTTTACCATTGTTTGATATAGATTTTAAACACAACGCTTGTTGTAGATCCTTTTACAACTTTCTCTAGGTACTCTTGTTCTTAAAAACTGGGGAAGCCGCAATGGTTTTATAGACATTAAACCCTCATTCTCTTCTTTTTCATCATTATCATTATCATTATTATAAATATTATCTTTATAATTATTATAGTCATTGTCACCATCATTATCATCATCATCATCATCCTCAACATCACTAGAACTATCCAATTCCATTTTTTCCTTTTCAAAAGGGATCTCTTGAAGAGTCTGTGTTGCTTTTGATAGTGTTACGGGTTTATTGAACGTTGACAACTGTCCTAACATGACTTTTTGAGGAGATAAATGTTTTTTCATAAGGAAGTCACTATGTTGAGTAACACTATGTTTTTGTCGGACTTGCTTTTTCTTGTTCTTTTGATCATGTTTTGTTAACACTAACGGTGTTTCATTTGGTATACCACATTGATGAGTACCCACACTTAAGACCTCACCATGTTTACTTTTTAGATGACCTAGACATTTTGTTGTTCTTTGTTTTGAGCACTGCCAAAATATGATGCCATTCGCATTTTCTCGCTTATAGTTATAAGAGTACCCATGATACAGGGCACGTGGTTTACCTTTATTGGTTATAGTATATTCCATAGTAGTCACTGACTTGTATAGTCGATCCGCCTACTACAAAGGTCTGAACACTTGTGGTGAAAGAATGATGTTGTGTTGACGTTTTATGCAGGATAATGTTGGTGGCATATGTGGGTGGCTTATGTTGATGACATGTGTTGTTGGCTGATTTTGGTGGCTTATGTTGATGGTTTATGGTGGTGGCTTATGTTGATGGCTTATGTTGGTGGCTTATGTTGATGACATATGTTGGTGACTTATGTTGATAGCTTATGTTGGTGGCTAATGTTGATGACATATGTTGTTGGCTTATGGTGGTGGCTTATGTTGATGGTATATGTTGCTGGCCTATGTTGATGGTTTATGTTAATGGCTTAGGTTAATATCTTAGGTTGATGGCATAAGTTGATGGCTTATGTTGGTGGCTTATGGAGGTGGCTTATGCTGGTGGCTTATGCTAGTGGCTTATGGTGGTGGTTTATGGTGGTGGCTTATGTTGATGACATATGTTGGTGGCTTAAGTTGGTGGCTTATGTTGGTGGCTTATGGTGGTGGCTTATGGTGGTGGGTTATGGTGGTGGATTATGGTGGCTTATAGTGGTGGCTTATGGTGGTGGTTTATGGTGGTGGCTTATGTTGATGACATATGTTGGTGGCTTATGGTGGCTTATGGTGGTGATTTATAGTGGTGGCCTATGTTGGTGGCTTATTTTTGGTGGTTTACGTTAATACCTTATTTGTAATGGCTTATTTGACAAGTTATTGTTGTCAATGTATTTAGAGGATTTTTCTCTTGGTTTTGGAAAGTATCTCAACTCTTTTTTATGGTAGCATAATGCTTACCGCCATGTTTGTAAGCAACAACAACACACTAAAATTCCAAGAATCCAAAGTACTCTAAGGTTAATGATTGTCTCTCAACTCCATTCAACGTCTAGTCAAAAAACATTATATATTTTTCACATTTTACAAAAAAGGTAAATTGGGAAAGTAAGCTATATGTTTAAACTAAAAATCATATCAAATCATATGCTAACTCCAACACCTACGTCTACCCCAATCTCAGTCAAAAAAATATAATATTCTTCAAATTTTTCCAAAACAGTATTTGGAAAGTAGGCCATATTTTGAAAACTAATCATCCTATAAAGTCATATATATATATACTGAAACCAATGGCTTTTATATCCTTAATCTTAAGAACAAAATATGGAATTTTTGAAATTTTTTCCAAAAATGTTCATTTTAAAACGGGGCTATATTTTGGAAACTAGGAATTTTACAAGAAAGTTTGTTTAACGTAAATGGCAGGTATTTACCCCCACTACCCGCAAACCAAGTCCCAGGTCTCTGGGGAAAAATCCAAAAAAAGTTCAATTTGGAAAGTAGGCAATATTTTGAAAACTAATCATCCTAAAAAGTCATATATAGACTCAAACCAATGGCTTTTATGTCCTTAATTGGTAGAACAAAACTTAACATTTTTTCAGTTTTTCCAAAAAAGTCCAATTTTCAAAAATTGTCTATATTTTGGGAACTAAGAATTTTACAAAAAAGTTTGTTTAACGAAAATGAAAGGTCTTTACCCCCTTCTACCCAAAACATAAATTTCAGGTCCCTAGGACAAAAACTGTGCAGTATATATATATTTTTTTTTTTGGGGAGGGGGTCTATATTCACTTTACCTCCCCACTTCACAAGATGGCGGCCATAGCTTAACTTAACCTAGCCTAACCTAACCTGACCTACGAGGTGTGATCAAAAAGTTCCAAAAATGTGGCTGCAACTTAACCAAACCTAGCCTAGCCTAACCTAACCTCCCTGTTGACTAGCCCCCTTTGGACGGGTCCTTTTTGAAGGGAGTCATTTTTTTTACGTGTCCCGGAGGACGGGTCCTTGTTGACGGGTCCCAGTGGCGGGTCCCCTTTGACATAATTTGGATAAAATGCAAGGCCAGTCCATAGGGATCAGTCCAAAGGACCCGCCACAGGGACCCGTCAACAAGGACCCGTCCTCCGGGACACGTAAAAAAATGACTCCCTTCAAAAAGGACCCGTCCAAAGGGGGCTAGTCAACAGGGAGGTTAGGTTAGGCTAGGCTAGGTTTGGTTAAGTTGCAGCCACATTTTTGGAACTTTTTGATCACACCTCGTAGGTCAGGTTAGGTTAGGTTAGGCTAGGTTAAGTTAAGCTATGGCCGCCATCTTGTGAAGTGGGGAGGTAAAGTGAATATAGACCCCCTCCCCCCAAAAAAAATATATATATATATACTGCACAGTTTTTGTCCTAGGGACCTGAAATTTATGTTTTGGGTAGAGGGGGGTAAAGACCTTTCATTTTCGTTAAACAAACTTTTTTGTAAAATTCTTAGTTCCCAAAATATAGACAATTTTTGAAAATTGGACTTTTTTGGAAAAACTGAAAAAATGTTAAGTTTTGTTCTACCAATTAAGGACATAAAAGCCATTGGTTTGAGTCTATATATGACTTTTTAGGATGATTAGTTTTCAAAATATTGCCTACTTTCCAAATTGAACTTTTTTTGGATTTTTCCCCAGAGACCTGGGACTTGGTTTGCGGGTAGTGGGGGTAAATACCTGCCATTTACGTTAAACAAACTTTCTTGTAAAATTCCTAGTTTCCAAAATATAGCCCCGTTTTAAAATGAACATTTTTGGAAAAAATTTCAAAAATTCCATATTTTGTTCTTAAGATTAAGGATATAAAAGCCATTGGTTTCAGTATATATATATATGACTTTATAGGATGATTAGTTTTCAAAATATGGCCTACTTTCCAAATACTGTTTTGGAAAAATTTGAAGAATATTATATTTTTTTGACTGAGATTGGGGTAGACGTAGGTGTTGGAGTTAGCATATGATTTGATATGATTTTTAGTTTAAACATATAGCTTACTTTCCCAATTTACCTTTTTTGTAAAATGTGAAAAATATATAATGTTTTTTGACTAGACGTTGAATGGAGTTGAGAGACAATCATTAACCTTAGAGTACTTTGGATTCTTGGAATTTTAGTGTGTTGTTGTTGCTTACAAACATGGCGGTAAGCATTATGCTACCATAAAAAAGAGTTGAGATACTTTCCAAAACCAAGAGAAAAATCCTCTAAATACATTGACAACAATAACTTGTCAAATAAGCCATTACAAATAAGGTATTAACGTAAACCACCAAAAATAAGCCACCAACATAGGCCACCACTATAAATCACCACCATAAGCCACCATAAGCCACCAACATATGTCATCAACATAAGCCACCACCATAAACCACCACCATAAGCCACCACTATAAGCCACCATAATCCACCACCATAACCCACCACCATAAGCCACCACCATAAGCCACCAACATAAGCCACCAACTTAAGCCACCAACATATGTCATCAACATAAGCCACCACCATAAACCACCACCATAAGCCACTAGCATAAGCCACCAGCATAAGCCACCACCATAAGCCACCAACATAAGCCATCAACTTATGCCATCAACCTAAGATATTAACCTAAGCCATTAACATAAACCATCAACATAGGCCAGCAACATATACCATCAACATAAGCCACCACCATAAGCCAACAACATATGTCATCAACATTAGCCACCAACATAAGCTATCAACATAAGTCACCAACATATGTCATCAACATAAGCCACCAACATAAGCCATCAACATAAGCCACCACCATAAACCATCAACATAAGCCACCAAAATCAGCCAACAACACATGTCATCAACATAAGCCACCCACATATGCCACCAACATTATCCTGCATAAAACGTCAACACAACATCATTCTTTCACCACAAGTGTTCAGACCTTTGTAGTAGGCGGATCGACTATACAAGTCAGTGACTACTATGGAATATACTATAACCAATAAAGGTAAACCACGTGCCCTGTATCATGGGTACTCTTATAACTATAAGCGAGAAAATGCGAATGGCATCATATTTTGGCAGTGCTCAAAACAAAGAACAATAAATTTCTAGGTCATCTAAAAAGTAAACAAGGTGAGGTCTTAAGTGTGGGTACTCATCAATGTGGTATACCAAATGAAACACCGTTAGTGTTAACAAAACATGATCAAAAGAACAAGAAAAAGCAAGTCCGACAAAAACATAGTGTTACTCAACATAGTGACTTCCTTATGAAAAAACATTTATCTCCTCAAAAAGTCATGTTAGGACAGTTGTCAACGTTCAATAAACCCGTAACACTATCAAAAGCAACACAGACTCTTCAAGAGATCCCTTTTGAAAAGGAAAAAATGGAATTGGATAGTTCTAGTGATGTTGAGGATGATGATGATGATGATAATGATGGTGACAATGACTATAATAATTATAAAGATAATATTTATAATAATGATGATGATAATGATGAAAAAGAAGAGAATGAGGGTTTAATGTCTATAAAACCATTGCGGCTTCCCCAGTTTTTAAGAACAAGAGTACCTAGAGAAAGTTGTAAAAGGATCTACAACAAGCGTTGTGTTTAAAATCTATATCAAACAATGGTAAAGAGATAAAAAGTTGTATTCAGTGTGTAACTATTGTAAAAAAAAACTAAAATGAATAAAAATATTGTATGGGTATTGGCTGTTTTTTCTTAATTGCTATCCCCATGTCCCACTATTAATACAATTGTTAACCATCAACAGTCTCTGACTATGTTCAGAAAGAGAGTGGCCTTAAACAATACACTATATCTATGGTTTGTGTACTGAGTATCATAATAATACAGTGTGGCCAAGCCATGTTAAGGCAATAGTTATGTCAGGTAAGGGATTCGAACCCTTGCTTCCTTATACAGAAATTTGATCTTAAGTCAAACACCTTAACCACTCGGCCAACCTGACAGTTACTAATTTAATTGGTCTTGAGGACTTGAGTGTTTACAAAACTTTTTCCAGTATACATTGACTAAACCACTTGTTTGTTTTGAAATATAGATTTTGTTTTGTTTTACCATAACATTGCAGTTATGAGTCTTGTGAACTGGGTGTTCAATATAGGGTTAAAGGCATTTTAAAATCATTTTAGAAAAGCTCTTAGGTATCGTGTCATGGGTTTTAGTAATGCATTACTGTTCGTTGACTAACATTTACCGTTACACAACATTATTTTGGTGAACGTACATGTTGTTGTTTGAGTCTTTAGTCCTTTGACTGGTTTGATGCAGATCTCCATGCCTCCCTGCCCCGAGCGAAACGTCTCATCTCTATATAGCTACCACACCCTTCATTCAAGGCTATCTGTTTAACATATTATAACCTTTGATCTCCCCTACAAGCTCTTGGGTTCAATTCCTAGATTTAACACAAACTTTTAAAAGTGGTATGACAACTTAAACTAGTCTACTCAGTCTCGGGTGGTCCAAATAAGTAGAAAGGGTTTGATTCACACCTCAACCATAGAGCACCATGTTCTTTTTTTTTTAAATAATGATAGCCATTTGTTCAATTTCACATTTCACACATTGCAATTTGTCAATTTTCCATTTGCATTTTTTAAAATGACAGTTTGATGTTTTTCAATTTCATGATATGGAAACATGGATTTTTCCATTTTCATATTTACACATTTGTCAATTTCCCATTTATATATATTTTCTTAAATGTCCGTTTAAGGTTTTTAAATTTTGTCTATATGGAAACATGGATTTTCCATTTTGCTGTTTACAAATTTTTTATATATTTATTTTGTGTATGTTGAAAAAAATCGATATTTCCAAAACAAGATTTTTATTTTTCATTTTATGATTTTGTAAATGATCTTAATGTGAGTGCTTGACCATGGATTTTCCATTTTGCTGTTTACAAATTTTTTATATATTTATTTTGTGTATGTTGAAAAACGATATTTCCAAAACAAGATTTTTTATTTTTCATTTTATGATTTTGTAAATGATCTTAATGTGAGTGCTTGACCATGGCAATAATACAGTCTATCTATGTGTTAGCGAAACCATAGAGTCTTATTACTACTGCAAGTAAGAATGTTTTACAAAATAACGACTATCTACCACTGCATTTAAAAAACAAAACTATTGGGGAAAAAAAAACTAAAATACTATTTACCATTCATTCATATATAAGTGTTAATTCTCCCTCTCCCCACCCTACCTCATCGTATTTTCTCTGGTCAAATTATCAATGCTACCCATACATACACTAGCTTTCTATATCTTTCTCTATATATATGTTTTCTCTGCTCCACAAGATACAAATTATGGTTGCTGGATTGTATCCTGCACTGTTTATGCGACATACCATTGCCAGTTCATAAAACCGTTAGGTAGTTCTCTACACATAGCGATTTTACCACTGCTCTACCTACGCCTTTTGCTTGTTTGGCTTTCTTACAGGCTAGTATGCGATAGGCAGCATTAACTGAATATCAAACCCAGTCCACCTTTGTATTTGCAATCTAAGTAATAATTTGAAAAGAGACAAGTGTAATCAGTTTTAAACATTATCTCTGCTTTTTTTGTTTGTTTGTTTGTTTATGACATGTATATTAACCTAAAATCAAACCCTAGTCTACCTTAGTGAAAGGCTAACAGTTTAACCACTGCGTCACCATACCCTTCTTTCTTAGTTTGATTCATTCTAGGCCTTAGAGCTAGAAATCGAGTTACGATCTCCAGTGCAAGAGGCACATGTGCTCACCACTATAGCATGTAATGGTTAGCTGGTAACATTAGACAAACGAAAATGATTGTATTTCTGTTAGCCAAGCATTTCTGTCATTTGCCTACTGTGTGAGCACTGCCAGCAAGACAGTTTAGTTTAGAACAAGCGTGTGTGTGTGTGTATAGATTATTAGCCTCAAGTATTTAAAGCTTGTTGTGTGTAGCGACCATCTTGCTCAGTAACCACTGAGTAAGTTTTAACAGTTAACTCATAAAAACAGCATAGGATAGTTGTGTGTGTGTGTGGTTCATGTACTTGGGAATATGCATTAGCACCATGCGCTAGCTTTACCTTACCCTCTAGAGGTAGAGCGTTATCCCTTCCTTTGGACATTGCCAATGACTGCATTCCCCCACAAGTTTTACACTTAAGCCCTTGGCTTGTTCTTGATTAGGTTTGGTTTGCTTTAGGCTTGGTTTGGTTCGGTTGGGTTTGATTCGACTTGGTTCAGTTTAGTTTAATGTAGTCACCATTTTTTTATTTTTAGCTACACTCTTTAACCAATTAATTAATGATAGTCTACTCTTAATTCTTGAATCGATAAATTGAATTTTGTGTGCACCGTTTGTCAATCCATGCCTACAACCTATACTCCCTATGTACTACAGTCAGATCTGAAAACAAGTTCCAATGGTCAAAGACGTGTCAGTCACCATACATATATCCTACAATAATTCTTTCGTTACCTAGCTAGATTTCGTCACTCACAGTAAACATCTTACATTATGGGTTTGCAATATATTAAGAAAAGCAAAAGTCCATGATCTTGTTGTTTTGGGTCTTTTTTGGGGAAATTCATAAGCCATAAAAAGAATGACATCATGTCAAGTTCTGAGTGGATCTTGTATGTCAAAATCCCATTATCGGTTTATAAAATCTCAAGGCCATGCCCTAGCAGTTTTGGATTATTTCAATCAATGAGTCCACCATAGGAAACATCGAAAAAATAAATACCCTTAAAACAAGTCGTCCCATGACCCTCTCCGAACAATGCTTCGCAAAATATAAATTCATCCATTGAACATGATCGGCGACATCATCCTAGCTTCCCCCTCCCACCATGGTTGCCATATCGTTTGACCTTCAAGTGTCCTCAGCATGTCTGTGCTTTTTTTCATTGCCCTGTCAAGTCAATGCATTCCAATAAGATCAAATAACATTCACATCCTGTCAGTCTGCCCCAGCAAGTTTGTTTTCTATACTCACTTCAAGCAACATATAACCAAGTTCTGTTTGTTCTATCTAAAGCCAACTTCATCGAATCAAGGAATTATCATTTGTCATGTCACTCATAATCGTTTACACGTTAAAGACCCCCTTCAGGGGGTTTAGGAATTAGGAATTCCATCATAGGAAAAATCAGAAAACGAACCCTCGACCCGCCGTCTCATCGAAATAGCGAATACTGTATTGGTATATCACCACCGTGGCCAGTAATAGCTTCGTTGAAACACGTGTCCAGTGGTATCGTCTCTTTCTATCTACAACCACTCGTCATGAACATTTTAGACAAATTTAAGAAAAGTTTTAAAAACTGAAATGTTTTCAACATAAGTGTCGTTAGGCTCTTTCGCATTTTTTTAAACATAAATACTATATTCGAAAGGGAGATAGGGGAGGGGCGTCACCCCGAGTCCTACGACCCCTCGTATACGTCTCTGGCGTTATTGGTTTGTGAGATATAACAAAAAGTCTAAAATCACGGTTTTACAACAAAAAATTCTGTTTCCCTCATTCTCAAAAACTTTAACCTATTACCAAAATAAAGAGGGTTTCGAGACAAGCCATTTGACACGTCATAGGACCAAATCCGACCAGGCATTCGTGAAATATCAGAAAAAGTCTAAAATCATAATTTTACCCCAAAACGCCTGTTTCCCTCATTCTCAAAACTTTAACCTATTAATAACATATATAGGGCTTTGAGACAAGCGATTTGACACGTCACACGTCCAAATCCGACCTTGCGTTCGAGAGATATCGGCAAACGTCGTAGGAAAGTAGGCGACTATCTGGTTCTCTCCTCACCACCAAAACCCCTTCTTATCAATCATTTTTTTCAAAGAGCTCGCCCTCTTACAAAAATCCCAAGTGCGCATGCGTACAAAACAAAAACAAAAATGTTCATCCATAGCGACATCTCGTAAAACGCATGCGCGATATGAGCAACAACATTTAAGTTCATTTTAGCAGCGCACCTTATACATGTCGTATTTGAAAAGAGACTTTCACTAAAAATTACAATTTCACCCCCTAGTAGGGGTAGGTTTTATTTACGGGTTGAAATGAGTAGTCCATTGGAAAGAGGGCGTTAGCCCGAGTCCAACGATATGTCGCATGTCAAAATCGGACCATGGGTTTGCGAAATATCAAGTATTATATATCTGATATTGTGACGTCAGAGAAGTTATTAGTGGGGGGGGGTTAGAAACCGCCTCACTCCCCTACTTTTCTTCCCTTTTTGCTAGAGGTTTTCCATCTGAAACCTCAATATTACAGCACTTAGTCTTCCTTTCCCCACAAGTACTGCATTAAGTAAGCTCCTCCAATGTTTAGACAATTTTCTATAATGATACATTTCTTTGTAAAAAAATCTTTTGCTTCCTGCACTTGTTTACTTGATTTTTCAGACAACTGTATTCTGCCTTCCCTTTTTCATCTCCTGTAATCCAGCAAAGTTGCAGGATTGTATCCTGGGGCAGTCAGTGTGTGCGCAAATGCGAGGGAGCCGTGTCAGTAGGATAACTGGCACGTTAATTATCCCTTTCTGGGCAATATTCTCGCAGCCCAGCGTCTCTAAAAATCGCAGTAGTTAAAAGGGACGTAAAACCAATGTCGTTGTTTTTATTTTCTGCATTCTGGAGCTTCCTCGATTCGTCCAAATATTCTCAGTAATCTACAGCTCACTACCTATTGTTTCCTCTTTACCAATGTTTCACCTGAGGATTTTCTTATTTCGTTTTTCAGAATTACCCGTTCCTCTGCATTTTAAGTTTTTCAGGATTCCTAAATAATCCTTCTCTTATACTCCTCTTCAACATTAAAAATCCAGTCTCTTGTGTACGTGTGCCCCTCTCCCTCTCCACCTCGTACTGAATCCTAGCAGAAATATCTGAAAACACCTCAATGAAGAGGATAAATAATAAGTACGGAATTGTTTACCACCAGCGGACATGCGACAGTGACTTAATATACATATTGAAATTAGCAATTCAACAAAATCCTCCCAATTCGTTCATTGCGAACGTCTCATCTAATGTTAATTCTTAAGAGTCTGGTTATCCATCAGATATTTTGAAAAAGTGCAGAATGTAATAAATTCGGTACGTGAGTTTGGCAACATCCCTGGAATCTTCTGTAAGCCGATGACGTCTTGTTGGCAAGCGCGACACGCCATTGCCTAGAGCAGCAAACACAGATTTGGAATGACCAACTTGATGTATATAGACTGAAATTAATCATTTACAAAACTGCTGAATACACGGAGTGTGGACAGCAAACCAATGGCTGTACATATATTGTTGGAAAACAACTCAACAAGATCACTGGATTCCGATATTTGGGCTCATACATGACATCAGATTGAGACACATTGTGAGAAGTACGAATGCAATCAAATATAGCTTGGCCTAAATGTCGACAGGTGACAGGAGTTTTATATGAACGTAAGATTCCTGTACGACCACCTGCAAGTCTTCCTTAATCGTTGCTTGAGACGTATCATCAATTGAAGATGGCCGGATGACCTATCATATGAAGCTCTATGGGAGGAAACCAACCAGCACAAAATGGATATACAAATAAAGGAGAGAAAGTGCCGATGGATAGGTCTCACCCTAAGGAAGCCTGCTGGAGGCATTGAGAAGACTGCCTTCGATTGGAACCCACAAGGGTCCCAGAAACGTGGTCGTCCGATGAAGACGATCGAGGAAAAATACCTGGAAATGGGAAAGAAATGGAGTGAGATGAAGAAGGTGGCCAACAACAGGACCCGATGGAAGCGTTTCACGGAAGCCATATACTCCGAGAGGAGCAACAGGAATGAAGTCAAGTAAGTCAAGATTCCTGTACAGCTGAAATCAAAAGTATACCGCACTGTGATCAGACCTGTAGCATTGTATGGAACTGAGTGTTGGCCAGTAACCAACAGTTGGGAGCAAGTGCTGCTCTCCATGGTGATGAGGATGCTGTGCTGGACCATTGCCCTAACAAGACTAGATCATGTCACCAATTACCATATGCAAGCCGGACTTTTGTAATAGACGGTTGCCCTTGACCTTGAAGCTTGCGGGTGAGCCTGTACTCAGTCACTCTGTCGCCCTCTCACTGCATATTTGTCACAACCAGTCTGATGTAATGTAATGAGCTCTTGACGACACCACCGTGTGGAACAGTACAGTCCACATTGAAGTATTGTGATGTGGAAGTACAAGTTACATAGTTACGAACAGAACACCGTTATATTTTCCAATGACTGTACTTCAGCAGTAGCGTGAGATAACTTTTTCCGTCATCTGACCACATGGGCCAGGTGACAAGAGAACAGGTACTGTAGTAACTCGCCTCCGGGCTTCCATTATGATCTTTCACTGGTCTAAACATTGGTGTCGCAGCGATCCCTGACAAGATGCTGGAAGCTCGCCTGCGTTGGTACGGACATGTACAAGGGTGTTGCGAGTACACAGTGGCGAAAATAGCACTACAACAAGATGTAGTAGGCAAGCGACCACAAGGACTGCCCAAGAAGCGGTGGCTTGAACAAATCAAGGAGGACATGAGAGCAGCCAATGTTGAGAAGAAGGACGCTGCAGACCGTGCAAGATGGAGGCTATTGTGCAGAAGAGCCGACAAAGGGACAAAGGCTAGAACAAGAAGAAGATGTGAGTTTGTCAACAAGGACTGGGTCACGCAAGAGAATCATGCACTCCTCATTCCAGAGGGTGGCACATCTAATGTCGACACATCTCGATCTTTAATATATCAAAATGTACTCATTGGATTTGCAAAATTAGCACATCACTGATCTTGTCACTCGATTCTCAGTTGTTCCAGTGGGTGAAATTCGTACAGTCGCATTAAAACAATCATTTGCTACCAGTTTTTTCTGGAAATACGTACGTGTTGTATGGGCCCCTCAATACGACTTACGAACTTGAAAACAGAATGACGATATCTTAAAAGGTTCCGTAGATATTTGAGGTGGTCTTCTTAGCTGAATAATGATTGGCATTATTAACCATCCAGAAACGAAAGGAAGAAAACTTGTAAATCTCATGATCATGAGCCACGGGACTTCCTTTTAACGTGGAATCTGAACGACATGAAATGGTATGGTATCAAATCGAAAAACTCACATGCATTGACCGGGTGAGAGTTAATGACTCCTACTGTCTCTCAGCCATGGATGGCCACTGCACGGCTCGGCACCGAACTTAACTATGATTTCTCTCAACTTACTTTTAACTACCGTACATTCCTTGCACACGGCGTTGGGAATGAGAAATTGTAACGTTCAAGAAGAAAAATGCTTTTTTATGAAACAGTTTATAACGTAGAGACATTACCTGCGTTTTTTAATTTTAATATAGAAAAGTAGACATCATCAGGGAGGAAATCTTCTATGAAATAATTAGACAAGGCAGCACCGGAAACGAGCATTGAAGAAAGATGGGAACTGTCAAATCCTTGCCAGGCAACTAACATTATTTAGTTGTTTGATTGTTTGTTCTAGCTCTGTTTGCTGTTGCCTATTTGTTAATTCACTGTTTGTACACTAATTTACTTTTTTATTTCTTTGTACTGGGCGTTTATAAAAAAATCAAATTATATAACTCATGGGTTAATAATATTTATTCTTCAACATAGCGCTGTGATTTCCTTGAATTAGCTTATTATAAACGAAGCAACGCATCTCAGTGGTTCCGAGCTCCCGCCATATCCTTAACGTTCTTTCTTTAAAAATACATAAGACTGCTGTTTATCGAGATCCCGACAGGAATTGATATATGAGCCAACAGAGAATCGAGGTTAGAATGTTTTTTAGAGAGATATAAATATTAATTTCGAATCATTATTCTGTAAATTCACGGAATCTGCTTATTTATATTTATGAATTTAGTGATTTATGTGAAGTATCATTCCTAAATCTTTTACCAGCGATATTCTTACCATCGTTCCTATCAATCTTCAGTATTTTGTGGTTTGATTTTTTGACGCGTGTGATTTACCGACTCCTCCGCTACGAATTATAGTCTACACGTGGTTTGAATTGTTTGATGGGTGCCATTTAGCAACTCTGCTGCTGCGTAAGATAGCATACACGTGGTTTGAATTGTTTGTTGGGTGCCATTTTTCGACTCCACCCCTGGAAATTATAGCAAACGCGCTCAATGTTTAACATGATTTGGTACATCCGGACGTCAGAAAATGTCAATTTGTGATATTTAAACATTCGAATTAATAAATACACTCATCAATATTTGGCCTAGAAAATCCTGTTCTCAGGTCAATTCATAAACCAAGATGGAATTTTAAGAAGGCGCACCGGGACAAATACAGCTCGGAGGTGGACTGTAATTTACGATGGATAACTCCAAAGGCAGAGAACTACAGAGTTTTTAGGTACTGTCATCGGCGCAGCTAAGCGGAACATTCCCCGAGGATTCAGGATACAATATATTCCATGTTGGGACAAATCCACCCAAACTCTATATATGAATTATCAAACAACTTGTGATTCTGAAGTGGGGAAAAATATATTGGAATAATTGAATGAGAGTAGGAAGGAGAAGTGGAAAGACCTAACTTCTCAAATGAGCTTCACCCTCTCCAGTAGGAGAGCATGGTCTCTTCTGAAGAAACTTGGAGCTGCTTTCAATATATGTAAAGAGAAACCTGGTATCTCACCAGCTGATATGGCACTAAACATCAAATCGAGATTTGATAAAATTCCAATTGACCTTGCCATGGACAATCAAACAGGGAACTTAATAATATAAACATCAATGTCCAAAATGACCCTTCTATCTCCAATTCATTCAGCGACAAAGAAATTGAGTCAGCTATTAAAATGCTAAAATTGAGGAAGGCATCTGGCTTGAACGGTATTTTCCCAGAGTTCATAAGATATCTCGGAAAACTTGCAAGAACATGGCTAAAGAACTTTTTCAGTGATATCCGGGATACTGGGATCATTCACCCAGAGTTCAAAGTGGCTCACACCTTGGCAATTATCAAACCTGGAAAACCAGCGAATGTCCCTTCAAGCTACCGACCTATTGCCCTACCCAGTGTTTGCTACTGACTCTTAGAACGTCTAATCCTGAATCGAATCCAGGGAATTATAAATAATATAACTCCATCATATCAGGCAGGTTTCGGAACCCTAAGTAGCTGTTGTGAACAGTTATTTGGACTAACATCGTTCATCGTCGCAGGATTCCAGAAGAAGTTTAAGACATGAGTCGCTCTTGTCAACCTACGATGCGGTCTGGCTGGACGGATTATTGCTTGAACTAAAAGACATATACCTTGCCGAAAACTAACATCCCTCCAGAAGAATACGCTGACAAGTCGGTTTTTCATGGTCGCCATGGGACAATGGACAAACAAGTCATTTTCAGTAAAAAAAAAAAAATGGTCTTCCTCAAGATTCAGTATTAGCTCCATTTCTTTTCAACTTGTACACCAGTGTCATGCCTGACACCATCAGCAACATATTCTGCTAAGCCGACGACTTAGCTATTGCTGTACAAACCTTCACACTTGAGGAAGGAGAAAGCATTCTCTTCAATGATTTGCAATTAATGCATGCACCCTACACAAAATGGAGACTCAATCCCAATCTCAATAAAACAGAAGTGTGTGCATCTTATCTGTGCAACCACATTGCCCACCTAAGGGTGAAAGTGAACTTCTGCCAGCGAAGAGTAAAGCACAATTTCAGTCCTAAGTATCTTGGCATCACCTTGGACCGTTCCTTAACCTTCAAGAAACACTTGGAAAACACAAGCCAAAAACTCAATCGTGGAACAATATCTTGAAGACATTGGCTGGCACAACATGGGGTGCTGAAGCAACTTCACTACGCATGGTTTACCCTGTAGCAGAGTAGTGTGCCCCAATGTGGCAACGTAGTGCTCATACTAAAAAGATCGATGTTCATCTGAATGAAAGTGTGAGAGTCATAACAGGTGCACTGAGATCCTCCCCAACTCCCCGGTTACACACTATCAGTAACATATCACCTCCAGAACTAAGATAATATGAAGCAACAGTACTTGAGTGGAGAAAGCTACGTCAACAAAATCACCCGCAGGATCTCGCAGTTCATGAAGTTCTTAACGATCTTCCCTCCACTCGTCTTAGATCAAGGAACCCAATATGGCATAACATACCTGACATTAATTCCACGGAATAATGGCGCCAAAACTGGAAGTCTGCTCCTGTGAAACTTCAAGGTATTCTTGATCCTACTATTAGACCTCCGGGATATAACCTTGAAAGAAACCATTGGGTAAAGTTAAATCGCCTAAGAGAAGGTCACGCCACATGTAACGCCATACTATATAAATTGGGACTTCATGATTCTCCTGCCTGTGACTGCGGAGTTCCTCTCCAAACCACAGAGCATATTGTTCAAGATTGTCCGCTGTGGCAGTATGCTGGATCACCACAAGATGTTATATCTGCTGCACCTCAGTAGGGGGGAAGTGACAGTTCTAAATAGTGTCATGGCCGCCGCATGAGTCCAAGCCGATATCTGGTGAACCCATGGTCGGATGCCAAAAATTTTTAGAAATTGAGAATAGGCGATAGTTTAAAAACCAAACATGATAGAACGTTGTGCCATGGTTGAAATGAATGGCGTTTATGTCCTTTATTTTTTTATAATAAAACTTTTTTATTTTATATGTTTTTTGAAAACAGTCAAATTTTGAAATTCCTATATTTTGGAAACTAGGAATTTTACAAAAAAGTTTGTCTGACGTAAATGAATGGTCCCTACCCTCTCTACCCCCAAAATAAATTTCAGGTGTGTAGGATAGAAACTTGACAGTTGTGGGGTGCAGAGAGTTCTGTGACTCCCCCTACTTTCATATAAACTTTGGCGATATCTCTCGAACAAATGGTCGGATTTTAACGAATTAGGTGTTTTTGGCGTTGGGATGACGTCCTCTTTGCTAAGAATGTATGTTCGTATTTTAAAATGTTTTTTAAATGTTTTTTTGGATTGGCGCTATTTTGGAAACGGTGAATTTTGGAAAAAAGTTTGGTTGACGTTAATGTAACGTGACTATGCCTTCTAGGAGGACAGCAAGTTTCAAGGGTGTAGGAGGGAAAGAAATGACAGCCTACTTTCTCGCGA
This sequence comes from Meconema thalassinum, assembly GCA_946902985.2. Classification (NCBI taxonomy): domain Eukaryota; kingdom Metazoa; phylum Arthropoda; class Insecta; order Orthoptera; family Tettigoniidae; genus Meconema; species Meconema thalassinum. The sequence goes on along the minus strand of OX336399.1, from coordinate 220,240,148 downwards.
ACATGGCGATAATTGGCGAACGCCTGGTCGGATTTTAACAAAAGAGGTGTCGTTGGACTCGAGCTGACGGGCGCTTTGCACTGGACCACGTATTATTATTTTTATTTGTTTTTTTAGTAGACTATAGTTTGAAAACCAAACTTGATAGAACGTTGTTCAATATTTCAAACAATTGGTCTCTATGACCTTTATTTTTTTATAATAATTTTTTTTATTTTTTGTGACATTTTGAAAACACTCAAATTTTGAATTTTTATATTTTGGAAACTAACAAGTTTAAAAATAAGTTTGTTTGACATAAATGAAAGGTCCCTACCCCTCTACCACGAAAATAAATGTCAAGTCTCTAGGACAAGAACAATGCATTTTAATTTTTAATTTATTTTTAAATAAAAGAGTGTTTTGTAGACAGAGAGCCGGTAGCGCTTGACGTATGTTACAACGAGGCTATGACTGGCAATGGTGAATACAGCAAATACGTTTTTCGAGGGGGCGACAAAATGATAGAACGAGGGGTTGCTTTCCGATATTTTTCCTATGACAGATGAATGAAGGCGAATATTTTGAAAATCCCTCATGGTGATTTCGGTGACCGTGCCCGGAAGAAATGAATTGCTATTTTGACGGGATGGTGGGGCAGCTTATTACGGTTGGTTTTGTGATATTTGCTATGACAGATGAAGGCGAATATTTGAAAATGTGTGCTAGTATTTTTTTACCCTCAAGGGGATTTTTAACGTTTTAGTCAACGGTGATGAGCGAGACCGCTCTCTGACACAGCAAACAGTTGTAGGATATGACCAAGTGATTCTTGGACGTGGTGAAAGTATATGGTTAACATGGTCATGTATTGAGGATGGCCGCTTGCTAATGATTATTATTAGAGTAAAATGTTTAAGACACACACGTTTTCATTACTAACACACATTCACAGTTCTGCTTGCTGGAGACTGAATACGGTACCTAGCCAGAGAGAACCCTTGTGAGAGCTGTTGCTACTGCTGATAAGGCAGGAATGTTTAGGTCACAGGAAGTGCGATATCTGCTTACTTGCCTGGTAGAGGCTAGCAGTTGTGACGTTCAAGCAGCCGCCATGTTGGTTCTTATGCTGTAGTAATACCAATGTATTAGAGGCAGCCATTTTGGTTCTTTATTAAAAACATGAAACTAGTATAATGCACGCAAATCTTATTTAGATTGAGGAATGTGAAGAGGCGTGGGAACACGCGCGAGAGAGAGAGACAGAGATCCATTCAAGGTCAAAACGCTGAGAAAATGCAACTCTCTCTGTTGCTAGGCTAACTGATAACGATTGCGTTAGTGATGCACTTGCCATTTTAGCAAACGGACGTATACAGTAGAGCTCTGAACTGAACTTGGGAAGAAAAAATCCTTTTATTTTTTGGTAAGTACCTATGAATGATTATTTTAATAATTTCATTCTAATGAACTTTAATTTTGTAGTTATTGATTAGGTAATTAATGATTTTTATTTATTTATTTGTTTGCAGATAACCGGTATACCTTACATGTCTGAAATACAAGAAACTATTGCACTATTGACCGCACTAGAAGGAAACAGCAACAAGCCAGTGCAAGTGAAGGTGAGATTATTATTTTAAACTAACTTGTTTCATTTTTTTGTTTATATTTTTTTTTATGAAATGCATGTATTAACCTGAATTTAGGTATTTATAGCGGTTTATTTTAATTATTTATTTTTAGAAACTTGGAAAGAAAGGTTTTAACACCGTAGCAGTGACTGAAAACCCGAGACGCAGTAGAGTTTAACCATTGTTTCCAGGCAGTGAACTATTGAATACTCAGGTAAGTCTAACTTAAAAATGCTATTCCATTTTACCACTAATAAAAACCCCTAGACAAAAGAAAATTTATTACCTGTAAATGACTGGGACAATGTTTGCTTTCTTGATTAATGGCTATGTATTGGCAAATGGTACAAGACCATATTGGCTGTTGACCGGAAAAAGTACAAGGCCATATTGGATTTTAAAAAAAAGCAGGTTTGAACAAGATAATTTGGACAAAACGACATGACATTTATTTTCTTTGTTTATATATTGGTTAAAGGGGGATGTAAATGACTGCAACTTTATTAAAAAAAGAAAATAAGTACATGTGTCACTGTTAGTGTCGACATACAGTTTATTTTTGTAATGGTGTTTTGATATATTAATGACAAATAAACGTTTTATTTACATGTATTGATTGATTGATTGATTGATTGAGTGATGGGTTATTTTATTTGTTTTTTTAGGTTTGATCATGCGCCTATAACATAGCGAACAGAGTGTGAATAAATCATACATTGTGCTTTAAAGTACTCTGTGCAACGTTAATAACTTACAATAAGAAAAGTTTTATTATACCACATGGCGTTAGTACCAAATACAACAAGTGAGTAAGTTGGTTTACCACGTGGCTTAAATTTAAAATCAGAACATGATCGTTTTTTAACTTTTGAATCCTCGCCTGTAGGCTTTTTGTCAACACATAAACTTGCAAAAGCCGTTTTTTTTTACTTGAACCGAGAAGATGTGGTGCGCTGTGTGTTTTGTCGTATTGAACTTTCACACTGGGAAGAAGGGGATGATCCCCTTAGAGACCATTTGCGATGGTCTCCTTGTTGTCCTTACATGCTTGGAAAACAAGTGGGTAACTTACCAGTGTATCCATTTTACCGAACCACAAGGCCATTGGCTAATATTTACGTTGCTGACTCACAAATAAATAATAATAATAATCATGATGTTTTACCAGCCAACAACGGTAGTGTCGATATATGTGGTCCATATGCCATAAACAGTGTTCAAATGGCATGTGCTTTTGAAAAATTGGGAGTTTGCAAGACTAAAGCACTAGCACACCCAGAGTACAGCTCTGTTGAAAAACGTTTAGAATCTTATTAAAATGTTTGGCCATTTATATTAAAACACCTTACCAAACAGCTAAGTGAAGCTGGATTTTTTATACTGGTGAAGGGGATAAAACAATATGTTTTTATTGTGGATTTGCTTTATAGGATTGGCAAATGACTGATGACCCTTTTGTGCAACACGCTCGTTGGTTACCTAACTGTAAATACATGATGTTGCTTAAAGGTCAGGAATTTGTGAACACTATTCGTAAAGAAAACGTGATTGCAGCACAAGACATAAATTGCCTTTAGAGTTAGAACACGCGAAGCAAATACATGAGGCTGAAATAAAAGACTTGTCTCACGAACAGATACAAAAGTATGACCAACAATTATGTAAAATTTGTTATCAAGATGAACTAGGTGTTGTATTTTTGCCTTGTGGACACATGATAGCCTGTGTCAAGTGTGCATTAGAACTCAACACTTGTGCAATATGCAGAAAAGCAGTATATGCTACAGTTAGGGCATTTCTTGCATAAATAGTATAATTTATTAGCAATGCATAGTGCAAAATACCTATATGCACGATATTATTACAAGCTGTTTTAGAGTGTAATAGATATGCTTTTGTTTTGTTTATAGACTACTACAATGAATGTTTTGAATGCTGTGGGACAATCATGCGGCTTAGAGACAAAGAAGCTCAGCGAATTGCCTACGCATATTCCATTCCGCACTATCAAGATTCGAAAATTGAAAACAGCATATGGTGATCGTGTACTTTGTGTATGTGAAAACTTTGAGACATTTCTGCCTACACGGTTTAATATTTCGGAGAGTGTATTTGATGAAGTGAATAATGCTGTGCAACCTGTACGCTTAATTTATGAAGGTTTTAAAAACAATGGGTGCATGGTCCGTTTTAATTAAATAAAAAAACAAATGTGAAATAATAATGGTAAAATATAAGTGATGACAATGGACTGAAAGAAAAAAGTATATGTATAGAAATATAATGTTTTAGTATTTATTGTCTTAAATTATTATCATGAAACAAAAAAAATATTATATAAATGTGTAAATAAATGCAAATGATGTTACAATGCTGTTTTATTTTCTTCAAAGTTACAATATTTAACATTGCAGAGTATACATGATTATGACAACAAATGCATACTTAATACAAGTCTTTGCCTTACGACAGTGTGTTATAGTATTAAAAACAAAGCTTGTTGTAGATATTTTTCCACGGCGAACAATAGGTATAAAAACGTCATAATCACTATTATATTCATAAGCAGAATGATTATTATTATCCTCAACATCACTAACACCAGTTAAATATTCATGTTCCCCCTCCTGTTCCTGTTCTCTTCCTCTTCCTCTACAGTGTCCTCATGTAGAGTCTACGTGGCTTTTGATAATGTTAAGTTTTTTTGAACGTTGATTTATTTTCAGCAGCAGTATTGTTTTGTAGCACTTGCTTTTTAGCATTTTTATGATTCTCTGTTGACAGCAACAATGTTTCATGCATTACACTACATTGATGATCACTGACACTTAAAACCTCACTATTTTTACATTTTAGCGCACTTCGACATTGTTTTGAACGTTGTTTTCAACAACGCCAAAGAACATTTCCATTTTTATTGGTTCGTTTCACAATATATGAATATCCTTTATAGAAATCCAACATTGCGGCGAAGTATAATTATTCACATGGACGTTTCTCGCAATTTAACCATCCGAGTGCAGTGAAACTTGGTACAGTAAATCCTTATACGAATGATAATCCACTGGCATCTAATTTGTTTCAATTGTTTCCATAACCACAAGATGGCAGCTGTGCGAACGTTTTTAATCACCTTGGTACTTCTTGTGTCCTAATCATGCGATTAAAGTTTGAATTCTACACTTACACAATAATCTTCATGTAACAATACATAACTCTAGGACCTACCCAACATGGCGACCATCCGAAATATTTAGTCGGTTCTCAATATCTCGAATCTATTACAGCAATCAAACTGAAATTTTGTATGTATATAGAGGCAATTAATATGTAGGCTATATGAAAATAGGCTGTATAGTTCTTCACGGAACTACTTGTTATAAGATTCTAAACGTTTTTCGACAGAGCTGTACTCTGGGTGTGCTAGTGCTTTAGCCTTGCAAACTCCCAATTTTTCAAAAGCACATGCCAATTCAACACAGTCCATGGCATATGGACCACATATATCGACACTGCCGTTGTTGGCTGGTAATACATTATTATAATTATTATTTATTTGTGATTCAGCAACGTAAGTATTAGCCAATGGCCTTGTGGTTCGGTAAAATGGATACACTGGTAGGTTACCCACTTGTTTTCCAAGCATGCAAGGACAACAAGGAGACCATCGCAAATGGTCTCTAAAGGGATCATCCCCTTCTTCCCAGTGTGAAAGTTCAATACGACAAAACACACTGCGCACCACATCTTCTCGGTTCAAGTAAAAAAACGGCTTTGCAAGTTTATGTGTTGACAAAAAGCCTACAGGCCAGGAATCATATGTTAACCAACGATCATGTTCTGATTTTAAATTTAACCCACGTGGTAAACCAACTTGCTCACTTGTTGTATTTGGTACTAACGCCATGTGTTATAATAATAGTTTTTCTTATTGTAAGTTATTAACGTTGCACAGAGTACTTTAAAGCACAATGTATGATTTTTTCACTGTCTGTTCGCTATGTTAATGGTGCATGACCAAACCTCAAAAAACCGTCACTCAATAAATCAATCAATACTTGTAAATAAAACGTTAACGTTATTTGGCATTAATATATCAAAACACCATTACAAAAATAAACTGTATGTCGACACTAACAATAACCCATGTACTTATTTTCTTTATAAAGCTGCAGTCATTTACATCCATCATTTGTCCAAATTATCTTGTTCAAACCTGAGGATATACGTTGAGTCCATAGAGAACCGCCCATAATTTAAATTTAAATTTTTGTTTTTAGAAAATCCAATATGGCCTTGTACATTTTCCGGTCAACAGCCAATATGGTCTTGTACCATTTGCCAACACATAGTCATTAATCAAGAAAGCAATCATTGTCCCAGTCATGTACAGGTGGTAAAATGGAATAGCATTGTTAAGTTAGACTTACCTGAGTTTTCAATAGTTCACTGCCTGGAAACAATGGTTGCACTCTACTGCGTCTCGGGCTTTCAGTCTCTGCTACGGTGGTAAAGCTTTCCTTTCCAAGTTTCTAAAAATAAATAAATAAAATAAACCGCTATAAATACCTAAATTCAAGTTAATACATGCATTTCATAAAATAAAATAAAATTTTATAAACAAAATAAATGAAACAAGTTAGTTTAAAATAATAATCTCACCTTCACTTGCACTGGCTTGTTGGTGTTTCCTTCTAGTGCGGTCAAAAGTGCAATCGTTTCTTGTATTTCAGACATGTAAGGTATACCGGTTATCTGCAAATATATAAATAAATAAAAATCATTAATTATCTAAACAATAACTACAAATTTAAGGTTTCTTTAGCATGAAATTATTAGAATAATCATTCACAGGTACTTACCAAAAAATGAAAGGATTTTTTCTTCCAAAGTTCAGTTCAGAGCTCTACTGTATACGTCCGTTTGCTAAAATGGCAAGTGCATCGCTAACGCAATCGTTATCAGTTAGCCTAGCAACAGAGAGAGTTTCATTTTCTCAGCGTTTTGACCTCGAATGGATCTCTGTCTCTCTCTCTCGCACGTGTTCCCACGCCTCTTCACATTCCTCAATCTAAATAAGATTTGCGTGCCTTATACTAGTTTCATGTTTTTAATAAGGAACCAAAATGGCTGCCTCTAATACATTGGTATTACTACAGCATAAGAACCAACATGGCGGCTGCTTAAACGTCACAACTGCTAGCCTCTACCAGGCAAGTAAGCTGATATCGCACTTCCCGTGACCTAAACATTCCTGCCTTATCAGCAGTAGCAACAGCTCTCACAAGGCCTCTCTCTGGCTAGGTACCGTATTCAGTCTCCAGCAAGCAGAACTGTGAATGCGTGTTAGTAATGAAAACGTGTGTGTCTTAAACATTTTACTCTAATAATAATCATTAGCAATCCTCAATACATGACCATGTTAACCATATACTTTCCCCACGTCCAAGAATCACTTGGTCATATCCTACAACTGTTTGCTGTGTCAGAGAGCGGTCTCGCTCATCACCGTTGACTAAAACGTTAAAAATCCACTTGAGGGTAAAATAATCCTAGCATATATTTTCAAATATTCGCCATCATCCGTCATAGCAAATATCACAAAACCAACCGTAATAAGCTGCCCCGCCATCCCGTCAAAATAGCAATTCATTTCTTCCGACCACGGTCACCGAAATCGCCATGAGGGATTTTCAAAATATTCGCCTTCATTCATCTGTCATAGGAAAAATATCGGAAAGCAACCCCTCGTTCTATCTTTTTGTCGTCCCCTCGAAATAGGCATTTGATGTATTCACCATTGCCAGTCATAGCCTCGTCGTAACATACGTCAAGCGCTACCGGATCTCTGTCTACAAACACTCTTTTATTAAAAAAAATTTAAAAAGCACAATTCTTGTTCTAGAGACTTGACATATATTGTCATGGTAGAGGGGTAGGGACCTTTCATTTATGTCAAAAAAACTTATTTGTAAACTTATTAGTTTCCAAAATATAATAAATTCAAAATTGAGTGTTTTCAAAAAGTCACAAAAAATAAAAAGTTTTATTATAAAAAATAAAGGTCATAGAGACCATGTATTTGAACTATTGAACAACGTTCTATCAAGTTTGGTTTTCAAACTATAGTCTATTTTTAAAAATAAAAATTTTCAAAATAAATTTAAAAAAATATAATACGTGGTCAGGCGCAAAGCGCCCGTCAGCTCGAGTCCAACGACTCCTCATTTGTTAAAATCCGACAAGGCGCTCGCCTATTATCGCCAATGTTCGCTAGAAAGTAGGCTATCTTTTTTTTCTTCTACACCCTTGTAACTTGCTGTCCTCCTCGATGGCATAGCCACCTTACATTAACGTCAAACAAACATTTTTCCAAATTTACCGTTTCCAAAATAGCGCCAATCCAAAAACAAACATTTTCAAAAAAACATACATTCTTAGCAAAGAGGACGTCATCCCAACGCCAACAACACTTCGTTCGTTAAATTCCGACCATACGTTCGAGAGATATTGCCAAAGTTTATATGAAAGTAGGGGGAGTCACAGAACTCTCTGCACCCCACTACTGTCAAATTTTTTTCCTACAGACTTGAAATTTATTTTGCGGGTAGAGGGGGTAGGGACCATTCATTTATGTCAAACAACCTTTTTTGTAAAATTCCTAGTTTCCAAAATATAGGAATTTCAAAATTGGACCGTTTTCAAAAAACATAAAAAATAAAAAACGCCATTCGTTTCAACCTTGGCACAACGTTCTATCATGTTTTATCAAAAACAAAAAAATTCAAATAATTTTTGAAAAATATAACCATTGGTCCGTAGCAAAGGGGGGGGGGGATGTCAGCTCGAGTCCAGCGACACCTCATTTGTCAACATCCGACCATGGGTTCACCAGATATTGGCTTGGACTCACGCGGCGGCCATGTCACTATTTAGAACTGTCACTACCCCCTACTCACCTCCCTCTCTGGACTGGCTTCAACAACTGTTTATCTCGTTATGAATGCAAACACAACCAATGTTCTTGTGATGTATAAGATTGTACATATGATATACTTGTATATATATATTGTAATTCACTTAGTCGCTAGCTATACGACAATTAGTAAATTCATATGAATTAATAAATATTTTGAAACTCTACGGATTCTTCGTCCACTAATAAATGTAATTGAAAAGGGCAAGAAAATGATCATAATTATTGTAAAATGTCCTGGAATGCTTCCTAGGTTGCGCATTATTCTAGAGAATTAAGCTCAATATTTGTGATATTGCCGCAAATGTGCATTCTGCAATGTTTGTGAACAGTGTTTATGTTCTTAGCTATTGCCAAATTAAATGTAATCATTTCTGTTTCTGTAAGATATCGCAGAACACCTTGCGGTGTAGCGGTAACCATATTAGCTGTCACCTCGGACGTCTGGGTTCGATTCCCAGATCAGTTATCCTGGAAGTGATTTTCCATTGTTGACCCACTCCTGCTCCAGGGAAATACTGGGATGGTTCTTAACTTAGGGCCCCGGCCGCCTCCTTACCATTCCTATCCCCAATTTACAAATACACGCACATGTAAAACCATCACAGGCATACAGGTTATTACACAAATTACATAAACACACCCAAATCTACACGGGGCTGTAACCTACAGCCCCTAAAGAGCAACAATCACAACTAAGATGTCGCAAAATAAGAATTCCATTTCTAAAAAACTATTTATTACCTGAAGTCAATACAGTGTGCATTTTGACCTCCCTCAGCCTGGTATAGGATAAGTAAATGTACAATAACATACACTTAATAACATTACAGAGGATTCTAAAAATATGTTTGTTCCAAAAGCTCATTGAAATTAATGTGTTAGAATATTAAATCATGAGAGCAAAAATTTTTTTAACTTATATTGTGGAGAGAAATAGGTGTGACGAAGTTGTTATGAATTGGTAAGAAATGTATTGGTTATATAGTTGCAAAGAAACTAAATAACGTGATCGAAATGGATTGCCTAGATGGGAAGGATGATATGGACAGATATGAATAGTGGATACTAGTATCTAGGAACCTCCTATAGAGAGCATGTAAAGAATGAAGCTTGTCGGAAGTCCCGTTACCATGGTGGCGCTGCATTCTAAATGAATATAATTTGGAGTAGGCTGTTTGTGCTGAAGTAATATGAGTCTATTACAAAAAGTACACAGTATCAGCCATCCGATGTAGAATTCCTTAATCTAACTTGTTGTCAGAATTCCAAATGACTGAACATTCAAAATGCAGGATTATTGCTCAGCAGATATATTTGTATAAAATTATCAATGGTATCTCAGACATGAGTGAAACTTTAGGGCAAATAAATTTCAACGTAAGAAAGAAATGTCTCAGAAAACGAGACCTCTTAATAGTTAAAAATGTAATACAAATTTTCATAAAATTTCACCTATATTGAATATGTGCTGTAGCCTACTTACAACAATTTGGATTTCGGAATGTCCTTGCTAAATTATAGAAGAAAATTTCACTTAGTTTTAGCTGTCAAATGATTCACTGTTACAAAGATATTAAATTAGGCTGCTATTAGTTTTAGGTTTCACTTTATTACCAATTATCAATAATGCCAACCTTACAGCATTGTATTAGTACCTAAAAATATAAATCGTGTTTTACATTAGGTGACCAAATGTTCAAAATCATGCTTCATTTACTGTTATTACGACTAGAACGTGTGGATATTACTTGTTAACAATCTTTCTTTTTTTAATTTGTATTTATAATGTTTAATTTCAATTTTTAATTTCCAATTTTAATATTGTATTCAAATGTATTTTTATTTTGTATTTTAATGTATTTCCATGAATCATCTGGTTGTAAACAATTGTTTGCTACTGTAATTGGGGCACTGCACTGTTGTGGCTATACATAAATAAGTAGGATATATGAAAATAGGCGGTATAGTTATTCACGGAACTACTTGTTTTGTCATATGTTGAGTGCATTTAAAATGGATACTACAATGGGTGTGATTGGCTAGAGCCCAGGATTGGGTAATTCAAATTGTGGACCTAAGGCCGCCATGTAGGGGTTTTTAGCTAAATACTCAGCCCCATACTGAGGGGGTAGGCGTAATGGGTTTGACATCTAGGTAACTGTACATTTAAATCAGTAAATTATTTATCCCACTTTTCTGTTGGTGACCAGTTTGTTCAAGTCATAAAATGTGTCTTATCTTGTGTCGTGGCTCGCGCGTTTTGAAACAACATGTGTTATTTTCTGTGTTTGTGCATGTTGAATGAACCAGCATTCCCCCCTTTGTTTAATCTGTGTTATGTGCCTGTGGCCATCTTTGGTTTTTGAAGTCACCATCCTCATTAGAATGCATGGTTTTGGCTTTGTGAGGCAGGTTTTTGAGGATGGCCGAGAGTAAAGTAAAATCGAGAAGTTAGTTTTTTGAGTGTGTGAAGTGGCTGGTTAAGTGAGTTATATTAGGGAGTTGTGAATCAGGCTGACGGAAGCTTATTATATTATTTTATTTTAAATGTTAACGGTCAGCGGACAATTGCACCCTGTAAAGATAATTTCATTGGCAAAATGATTTTTGAACAGGGTTGATTTTTGAGCATTGGCTGAGGCCAGATAAGAGTTTGAGGGCATGTTTTTGCTCCCCCGTCAAATTTCTGCCGTCAGTGGATTTATCTGTGCCGAGGTTGGGGGCTATGAAGAATAATTGTGTATCCCCAAGGTAAGATGTGGATGGTTTCAGTATTGTGTCACCTATGCTTTTCAGAAATTTCCGGCAAGGGACTGGGTTCGAGTCTCGGCCGATGTTGAACCTGTCATTGACTTTCCAGTGGTATTTAATTTCGGCCGTACACAAAGATGCAGACAGTTTGAACGAGAAGAAGAAAGAGACCCCGCTTGCCTTACTAAGCTGACCTTTGGCGTGATGCCTGTGGCTGGGGAGGCATTATCATTACTTTTAAATGTCTTGTAAGGCTAGTTACTGTTTGCAAGCGATGGCTTTTATGCTTCAAAGCCGGGTAGTTGACAACCACGCGCCTGTAAGGTTGCATTGTGTAGCGGGGAGGTTTATGATCCTCTAGCCTTGGCCGCCATCAACTCCCCCATCTCGGCTCTGGCGAGGTAATGAGCGGCCATGTTCCCAATCAGTGAATACAATGTAATATTTTTGCCCACTTGTTCCTTGTTTATCAGTTTTGTGAGCTTTTGATTGTGTTTTGTCATTTTTGGATTCGTGTCGAGAGCGCCAGTGCGGTTGGGATGAGTGGCCGCAAGTTCGGATCTGGATCCCATCCTCCGTTGCAAAGCGATTCAAGCGTTTTTATTTTTAAATGCCTCGTGATTCTTTGTGAAGTGTCAAACCCAATACATTGCGCCCACTTTACCGGGTATATCGAGCTGAAAAAGCGTATGGTATATCCACATGGGGGTGTGTTTAGCTACGTAACCAACCCCTAATCATGTCGGATAATGCGAACAGATCAGAAGACAATCAGATAAGACCAGATGTTTAAGATGTTGCTTATGGATCATGTCACAAAATTTATATGCAAGAGTTTTTGTTTCTATTTTCTTCGTAATGGGTAGTTTTTATGCATTTTATTTTTATCCGGTTGTCCTTATCAAATTAGTATGATTTCGTGAGAGGTATCCATTGTCCAGGGCCTATGTTTCGAGGTTACCGTGTTGAGCTGAAACAAGTCAAGTGAGAATGTTTGTATTGTTATTATTATTATTATGATCAATCATGTAAGAGAGTTAAATAAATAATTGAATTTTAATATTCCCGAGCTCATGTGAAGTGGAAGATGGTTTATGGTTATTCCTCTGAGGAATAGTTTTTTTTATCTTGGCCTCTTTAAGCATCCAGGAGATGTTAGTTGTTGTTGCCTTATCTTGTGAGATCTGTGGAACTGGGCACAGCTGATGGACCTTACAGACTCTGTTTAGGATTTTTAGTTTTAGAACTGCTGTGTGCCCAGTTAAATTATTTATTTTATATCCTGCAAGGTTTATATAGGCTTCCTTCTTATTTTGTAATTGACGTTTTTTATTATTAAAAATGTTATTTTTGTTCGGTTTTTCTGTTTATTACCATTATTATTACCGTGATTGTCAGTAGATTCTTGGGTTTAATTTTATTTGGTAAAAATTACCTATGTGTGTAATTAGGATGTTCTTTATTTGAGTAGATGTTAATTTTTAATAAAAGGCTGTGTGTGCTTACTCATAGATTAGTAACTCCAGTATTTTCCCCTAGGCATTAAAGTAGATAAACATTTTAAGGACCGTATATGACCCTGACAACAGACTCTCGGAGTCTGGGAATACAGGAGGCACACACAGTAGCTAGTGGGTTTTGTTTCGCCCAGGGCTATAGTTTATTTCCTAGCGGGGTGGAGTTCGTCCCCAAATTCCAGTAAAGCAGGGTAGGATTCCTTTGCAGTCCACATGAATATAGTTCAATGAAATCACCCCCCCCCCCCCCTTCCGCCCTTTGTTTTATTTATATGGTTGTCCTGATGTGGGAATAAGACAGGAAAATACCCACGTATACCAGATATAAAAAGGGCGCTCAATCGTGTTGGCTTCAATTAATTAATCTATTGGTTGATCTGATAATTTAATTACCTAATGACCACGCTAATTACACTAGCAATGTCCAGTGATACTGTGAGAGAGGTTTGATGCAAGGGGACCAGAGGGAAGGCAGCTAGGAACGTTTAGTAGAACGTCACGTTTTCTTCAGTGTGAACGAGTAGGCTCTTTCTGCTTGTCTCTCCCTGATTTTATTTTTCGTCACCTTCCACTTTTGCAATTTTCTAGCTTGACAGCGTGTCTCATACACGGTGCGGGATGTGGATACCTAATATAGTTTCTGGTGCAATGTGCAGCCATTGATGAAGGCTACTTATTGCACCATAAGTTGCATCTGTCTGTTCGTGTGATTGCATGTTTACAAGTGTATGGTAAGCTGGGGAAGCATACTCTTGTTGTGTGTGTATTGTGAGCATAGAGCAGGTGATGGCTGTGGTCAACACAAATTAGGCATTCTAAAACACAGCATGTGGAGGAGGGGAGGGGAGGAGGGACGAGATGAAAGAGGGAAGGGGTTGATTGAACCTCAGAAACACTGTGTAAATGAGAATTTATTATCTAACATCTAATGTTAACACAGAAAAGACATACATACTGTATGTACGCACCATAATCTCTACAGAAGCTACTTAATCAGCAATAGTGTTTTAACATTAACATTCCTAAATATCAGCTAATTGATCGCAAGAACCTCCTCATCGTCATCTATTTCATCTTCTGCATCTTTGTTCCTACAACCGTTGCTGGCGCAGTAACTACACAATGTTGAACATTTCAGTCCAACTATTCTGACAATCACAGTTCTTATTGCACTTATCTTGACAAGCACAGGAAATTATGTAGTGTAAATCTGGTGGAGATGGAGGCAAGGTTGATGTGCTTGGACGGTGAATTCTTTTATTCTCTCTTCCAGCCAAACTGGGGTGGGTCCTATTTAACGTTGAGCCACTGCTGTACCTGGTGGTAAGCTCGTAACGAGTGTTGTTGTGCCACTGCAGTCGTTGGCGGCAATACAACCAACCTGAATTGAGCGTGGATTGGTGGTTTGGTACAGCTGGTGGCGAGCAGTGTTCAAGTTGCCTGAGCCACTTCCATTGTATGTTGATAGAAATAAGGCTTCACCAGCATTTTCAGGCGCGTCTAGTGTTTCACAGGGTTTATTGAAGACCAGAAATAGTTTCTTTAGATAATGCAAGTTGCAATATTTTCCAGGTGTATTTTTTCCCATTTCATATCTGTGCCACAGGCGGTGAAAGCATGCAATGGTAGAAAAACGTCGTGTATATATCCCCTACTTGGGTCTGAATGCCACGTATATCGAGAATCTTGTGTGGGGTTTTACCATTTCGAGGCATAATCATTTTCATATTGTGTTCACCCTGTGCAGCGGCAACCAAGAGGACCTGTAGATCACTTCATCAACGAGTTGTTCATTGCCATTAGCGTGGGAAACAGTGAGCGTTCATGTGCTTGAACCTCGATGTTTTGTTGAATGATTTGACTGCTGTTTACATGATTCTTCGTTCTCGCTTGCTGTGCCCACGGTTGCAGGTTCAAATCCTGGCCAGTCAGCTGGCGTTCGAGGGTGCGCAAATGCAAGGGAGCCTTGCCAGTAGCTTTACTGGCACGTTAAAGATCCCCTTCGTGGTAAAATTCCGGCACCCCGGCGTCTCTAAAAGCCTCTGTAGTTAAAAGGGACGTAAAACCAATAACATTATTATTATTATTATTATTCATGATTCTTACCTCATCTTCCTCTCCATCAATGCAACGGCTTCTGTACCATTCGTCATTCAAGATGTATGAAGCTGTTCCTTAAAAACAAATTACCAAATCTTTGCCTGGAATATCTGATACAAAACCAGAATCTCCAAAATGATTTACAATTTCTCTTTTCAGATAAATATGAGTATAGGGCTCAACTGTTGGATGCGAAACGGCAAACATATCTTGTATTTGTTTGATTGAGTACCGGCACTCATCATTAGGCCTACTTTCCACACTGTGCCAGAAATGTTTAAATGCAGCATCTCTTCCATCATCAGCCCTGCTCCCTCCTCTCTTGTACCCTTCTCCAGGTTTTTAGATCCTTTTCATTGGAAAATACTTCAGCGTTACCGGTGGTATTTTCCCCCGCAGCTACAAGATCAATTATAGCCTACCACTCAGTGTATGAAGTACGGTACTTCATTTCCCCACTCACAGTTTCGCTCAAGTGCAGTTTTACATACGTTGTTGATGAATTGTATAGTTGTGACGCTCTTCCATTCTTCCTTTGTAGCATTGCTGCATTTGGTGTCGTCAATGCACTCACGGGTACAATACAAACAATGAGTCTCGAACGAGAATTCAGCTCGTTTTCTTGGTTGAACCACAGCACATTCCTGTGATGAGGGAGGTTTTGAACGACAGATGCAGAGACGGCCCTAGCAAGGTTTTCGGGGGGTGAGGCGCCCCCTCCCCTGTGGAGACTAAAATGTACATAGAGACTAAAGATAACATACATTTTTACATTATTTGTAACTACCACCTCCGAAAGATTGGAATAGTAGTAGTGTGGATGAAAAACAATAACAATACAAAGAAATATTTTCGAAAAGGTTTATTTCAACTGCCATGTCGCTGACAACGCTTTCATCGTGCATTCGTCAAAATTTACATCGTAAATTAATTTAAAATTTATACAAATTAAGAAAAAATAACTAAAACTAAATCGCTTGCACTTTTTAAAATTAATTCATAATAACTCAAGTACTGGTAGATAAAATTGCCAGATTTGACCGTCTATCCAGACACATGGTTTAATTTAAATAAGTTTTCATTTAGATCCTGACACATGGTTGAACTTAAATAAGTTTTCATTTAGTGAAACATCGTTCCCCTTTAGCGACTGTTACGGTTAGGGTTGGCAAAATTTGAAGTTTTGTCCTCACATTCAAGAATTTATCCTGCCAACAATTTTGTTTAACAAATTCACTAACATTTCTTGGTTCAAGTGTAAAAATAGAACGGAGACTAACTGAGACCGTGTGGTGCCCGGGGCACTGTGAATTGCAGCGTGTCGAGCACGACATTGGCGCTAACATATGTACAAGCTCGCGAACGACTGCCCAGACAACGGCCGGTGGTCGGGGAAAGAAGCACGGTGGTGGACAGAGGTATAGAAATTGGTTTCAACTCGTTTATATATTTTGAAGAACTATAAGTACGAATTTCACCCTATATGTCGCTACATTTGAAATGCGCTGGTGGGGATGAATACAGTAGTAATAAGGTGATTGGGTTTTGTTTTTTGCGCAGACAATCTATCGTTGCCTTTTCTGCACCCAAGGGCCGCCCCTGGGTGTATGCAACATGGACTTCAGTAACACCATGGTTTGCGAACTTTTCTTTAACTCCGTCCTGCTTGATTTCACTGTATTCAATTATTTTCTGTACCCCATTTTCTGTACCCCAACTACTTTACAACTTCCGTCTTTGCATGACTGCAGTGGACATTCCATATCGAGTGAATTACTTCAACACTACAAAAACATCACCACTCAAACATATATGATGCTTAGACACCTTGGAAACCATTAAGTAGGCCTTGGTATATCTATTAATTATTGATCCTATTAGTTTGAAATACCGAAAATGAAAAAGAGATTACAAACAAAACAATGACCGCACCAGCCGGAGGGTAGAAACACACTGCGAGTGGGGAGGCTAAAGGAGGAGAGTAGAAACAGACTGTGAGTGGGGAGGCTAAAGGAGGAGAGTAGAAACACACTGCGAGTGGGGAGGCTAAAGGAGGAGGGTAGAAACAGACTGTGAGTGGGGAGGCTAGAGGAGGAGGGTAGAAACACACTGCGAGTGGGGAGGCTAAAGGAGGAGAGTAGAAACAGACTGTGAGTGGGGAGGCTAGAGGAGGAGAGTAGAAACACACTGCGAGTGGGGAGGCTAAAGGAGGAGGGTAGAAACAGACTGTGAGTGGGGAGGCTAAAGGAGGAGAGTAGAAACACACTGCGAGTGGGGAGGCTAAAGGAGGAAGGTAGAAACAGACTGCGAGTGGGGAGGCTAAAGGAGGAGAGTAGAAACACACTGCGAGTGGGGAGGCTAAAGGAGGAAGGTAGAAACAGACTGCGAGTGGGGAGGCTAAAGGAGGAGAGTAGAAACACACTGCGAGTGGGGAGGCTAAAGGAGGAGGGTAGAAACACACTGCGAGTGGGGAGGCTAAAGGAGGAGGGTAGAAACACACTGCGAGTGGGAGGCTAAAGGAGGAGGGTAGAAACACACTGCGAGTGGGGAGGCTAAAGGAGGAGGGTAGAAACACACTGCGAGTGGGAGGCTAAAGGAGGAGGGTAGAAACACACTGCGAGTGGAAGGCTAAAGGAGGAGGGTAGAAACAGACTGCGAGTGGGGGGCTAAAGGAGGAGGGTAGAAACAGAATGCGAGTGGGGAGGCTAAAGGAGGAGGGTAGAAACACACTGCGAGTGGGGAGGCTAAAGGAGGAGGGTAGAAACACACTGCGAGTGGGGAGGCTAAAGGAGGAGGGTAGAAACACACTGCGAGTGGGGAGGCTAAAGGAGGAGGGTAGAAACACACTGCGAGTGGGAGGCTAAAGGAGGAGGGTAGAAACAGACTGCGAGTGGGGAGGCTAAAGGAGGAGGGTAGAAACAGAATGCGAGTGGGGAGGCTAAAGGAGGAGGGTAGAAACAGACTGCGAGTGGGGAGGCTAAAGGAGGAGAGTAGAAACACACTGCGAGTGGGGAGGCTAAAGGAGGAGGGTAGAAACAGACAGCGAGTGGGGAGGCTAAAGAAGGAGAGTAGAAACACACTGCGAGTGGGGAGGCTAAAGGAGGAGGGTAGAAACAGACTGCGAGTGGGGAGGCTAAAGGAGGAGGGTAGAAACAGACTGTGAGTGGGGAGGCTAGAGGAGGAGGGTAGAAACACACTGCGAGTGGGGAGGCTAAAGGAGGAGGGTAGAAACAGACTGTGAGTGGGGAGGCTAGAGGAGGAGAGTAGAAACACACTGCGAGTGGGGAGGCTAAAGGAGGAGGGTAGAAACAGACTGCGAGTGGGGAGGCTAAAGGAGGAGAGTAGAAACACACTGCGAGTGGGGAGGCTAAAGGAGGAAGGTAGAAACAGACTGCGAGTGGGGAGGCTAAAGGAGGAGAGTAGAAACATACTGCGAGTGGGGAGGCTAAAGGAGGAGGGTAGAAACACACTGCGAGTGGGGAGGCTAAAGGAGGAGGGTAGAAACACACTGCGAGTGGGAGGCTAAAGGAGGAGGGTAGAAACACACTGCGAGTGGGGAGGCTAAAGGAGGAGGGTAGAAACACACTGCGAGTGGGAGGCTAAAGGAGGAGGGTAGAAACACACTGCGAGTGGAAGGCTAAAGGAGGAGGGTAGAAACAGACTGCGAGTGGGGGGCTAAAGGAGGAGGGTAGAAACAGAATGCGAGTGGGGAGGCTAAAGGAGGAGGGTAGAAACACACTGCGAGTGGGGAGGCTAAAGGAGGAGGGTAGAAACACACTGCGAGTGGGGAGGCTAAAGGAGGAGGGTAGAAACACACTGCGAGTGGGGAGGCTAAAGGAGGAGGGTAGAAACACACTGCGAGTGGGAGGCTAAAGGAGGAGGGTAGAAACAGACTGCGAGTGGGGAGGCTAAAGGAGGAGGGTAGAAACAGAATGCGAGTGGGGAGGCTAAAGGAGGAGGGTAGAAACAGACTGCGAGTGGGGAGGCTAAAGGAGGAGAGTAGAAACACACTGCGAGTGGGGAGGCTAAAGGAGGAGGGTAGAAACAGACAGCGAGTGGGGAGGCTAAAGAAGGAGAGTAGAAACACACTGCGAGTGGGGAGGCTAAAGGAGGAGGGTAGAAACACACTGCGAGTGGGGAGGCTAAAGGAGGAGGGTAGCAACACACTGCGAGTGGGGATGCTAAAGGAGGAGGGTAGAAACAGACTGCGAGTGGGGAGGCTAAAGGAGGAGGGTAGCAACACACTGCGAGTGGGGAGGCTAAAGGAGGAGGATAGAAACAGACTGCGAGTGGGGAGGCTAAAGGAGGAGGGTAGAAACAGACTGCGAGTGGGGAGGCTAAAGGAGGAGAGTAGAATCAGACTGTGAGTGGGGAGGCTAGAGGAGGAGGGTAGCAACAGACGGCGAGTGGGGAGGCTAAAGGAGGAGGATAGAAACAGACTGCGAGTGGGGAGGCTAAAGGAGGAGAGTAGAAACAGACTGTGAGTGGGGAGGCTAGAGGAGGAGGGTAGAAACACACTGCGAGTGGGGAGGCTAAAGGAGGAGAGTAGAAACACACTGCGAGTGGGGAGGCTAAAAGAGGAGGGTAGAAACACACTGCGAGTGGGGAGGCTAAAGGAGGAGGGTAGAAACACACTGCGAGTGGGGAGGCTAAAGGAGGAGAGTAGAAACACACTGCGAGTGGCGAGGCTAAAGGAGGAGAGTAGAAACAGACTGCGAGTGGGGAGGCTAAAGGAGGAGGGTAGAAACAGTTTGCGAGTGGGGAAGCTAAAGGAGGAGGATAGAAACAGACTGCGAGTGGGGAGGCTAAAGGAGGAGGGTAGAAACACACTGCGAGTGGGGAGGCTAAAGGAGGAGGGTAGAAAGAGACTGCGAGTGGGGAGGCTAAAGGAGGAGGGTAGCAACACACTGCGAGTGGGGAGGCTAAAGGAGGAGGGTAGCAACACACTGCGAGTGGGGAGGCTAAAGGAGGAGGGTAGAAACAGACTGAGAGTGGGGAGGCTAAAGGAGGAGGGTAGCAACACACTGCGAGTGGGGAGGCTAATGGAGGAGGGTAGAAACAGACTGCGAGTGGGGAGGCTAAAGGAGGAGGGTAGCAACACACTGCGAGTGGGGAGGCTAAAGGAGGAGGATAGAAACAGACTGTGAGTGGGGAGGCTAAAGGAGGAGGGTAGAAACAGACTGCGAGTAGGGGAGGCTAAAGGAGGAGAGTAGAAACAGACTGTGAGTGGGGAGGCTGGAGGAGGAGGGTAGCAACAGACGGCGAGTGGGGAGGCTAAAGGAAGAGGATAGAAACAGACTGCGAGTGGGAAGGCTAAAGGAGGAGAGTAGAAACAGACTGTGAGTGGGGAGGCTAGAGGAGGAGGGTAGAAACAGACTGCGAGTGGGGAGGCTAAAGGAGGAGAGTAGAAACACACTGCGAGTGGGGAGGCTAAAGGAGGAGGGTAGAAACACACTGCGAATGGCGAGGCTAAAGGAGGACATGATGAAATATTTAGGGAACCATCTAGGGTCAAATTGTCGTTATTCCATCAATATCCGATAACAATCGTGGTCGTTATGCTTGCGGCAAGCAATAGCTTTTAACCGCCTCCACCCCTCCTACCCTTACCCGTACGACTAACAGGTGGAATTTTCTAGGACGCGTTATGTGGGGTACGAATAACTAATTAAACGCATGCGTGCTTTGATCTTTTGAAACAGGGGCGTAAAACTCCTCGAAAACTTGGGGGGTAGGGGTCAAATTTTTAACTGCGACTGTCTACCTACCAGAGAATTTTATTTAGGTTAAGAGTTTTAAGTTTGAAATAAGACGGTAATGAGGGCCTAACCCTATATTTATACAAATATTATGATTTTTATTCATCATTTCCAATTAAAATACATTAAGAATATGGAGACAAAACATAAAATGATGAACTGCTGGAGCTCCACAGATTTGGATAAACACGACAGAAGCATAGCACCAGATGTCAAGCTTCTGACGTCACGTGCATCACTGCTTTTCGATTTCGGTCAGCGCAGCGAAGGGTTGCCTAAGACCCTGAAAGAACAAAGGCTCGCGCTGTTGTTTCCCGATAGGTGTTGTGTGTCACAGTATCTTACCTTAGTTTAGAACCGGGAGTCATAAATATTAGTTCGAAAATGTCGTGGTAGAGGACAACGTTCAAAGCGTCGCGACTCTTGGCTCAGTTAGTGCTTCGACAGGAAGCGGTGGAGGCGGGAAATCACACCGCTTTTCCAATTTTCAGCCTAACGTGGTATTACATCATTTATAGAAGAATTTCGGGTTATTTTACTATTTATTTTAAGGATTCCGTACTTAAAATTGTCCCTGTTTTGAATGTTGGGGTTCAATGCTTGTTTTCATGTAGCCTACTCTAGGTCGTGCCTGGTAGCAACGTAATGATCAGTGTCGTTGCTACAATGGGGCAAGCGGGGCACCGCCCCTATAAGAAATATTATAAATAATTAATTATAAATAAAAGTAGTACTAACACATATTTGAGAATTCAATTTAGTTCAGGGGCCCCAATTGTACTGAACTACGCGTCTAAACTTGTGTTTAGAAACTGGTCACGCTCATTGCAATCTGTATGTAAGATATATCCATCGATTTGTGTGGTATTCTATGAGTATTTTTTGTTAGACGGGCGCCCGACCCAGGCGCCGGACAGACAATGCATAGTTCCCCATCAGCGCATGACCATGACTCATCGTTCCACCCTTCCCCCTCCACTGCGACATCACACCACAGCAATGCGCAGTAGTGTAGTTGGTACTGTCCCCGATAATCCGGATAGTAGGCTGTCAGATATCCGCCCCCCTCAATCGGATTGCCAATAATCAATCGCACCGGCACAGCTACATCAATGAAAATGGCACTGACAGATACTACCGAGATTAGAGCACAGCAGTTAACAAGAAATTATTGTGGAACACACCAAAATAAACGGGGGTTCATACTTACCTTTACTTACCTATTCAAATTAATCTCGGGTATGGGTTGCCAACAGGATCACTTAAAAGTATGCCCTCACAATAACCTCCACCATGATATTTAAAATGAACCAAGACGGAAACAAGAAACTTTACACTGTACAATAATTTATTTCACATAAAGAGATGATTCTAACAAAAATTCAACAAAATAAACGTGGCAATCAGAAGCCATTGTCAATATAATCATGTCCTCCTGTAGGACTTGTAAACTTAGCATACAAAATTTCATCTTTCTAGCTCCAAAAGAACGTAATACTAATAATACACTTGGAATGGATAAGGGAGTTGGGACGAGACATATAGCAATTGTTTTCCTTTTTCATAAACATCACACTTTTATTAATAGCCGCAAGGCTACTATGCAGGCGACCTTGGCCTCTATCATACAGTTGTCTGGCCAGCTGCGATCCACCCTGCATCATGTCGCATGCCTACATCGTCAAATGGACTCACCTGTCCAGCCAACGTTAGCATCTGCTAGTTACATCAGAGCCTAGCTCCGTTTCAAAACACTTTAAATGTCCTCAACTCAACTCAAATATTATCACGCAAATCTTTTAAATGCTCCAATCACATGTCACTGGATTACTCTGATAATCCCAAAACTTGTTTAATTACATAATCCAAATGTTTATCTAGCGTTGTTAAGAGTATTATAACAAAATCGCTTAATGTTTATAACAAAAGCTCATTAATAGTTTATAACAATCGTAATTGTTTATAATATTGTCAAACGACAATTGAAAAATTTATACACGCCTCTATTAATTCCTTTCGTTCCAAATTATTATTAAAGATATTTACATAATTATATACAATATTAATATTATTCATATTTTAGAAATACATTAAACCACACGTTTATCCGGTTGATAATTACTCAAATCGTGTTGATATAATCGACCAATGAAGGTTAGTTATATTTAAGTGTTATATAATCAGGTTTAATAGGGTTTAATAATTATTATTATTATTTGTGATGGTAACCTCCATTCAAAATCGTTATCTCAAATTAATTGAACACTCTTGTTAATTATAACAGTAACTTCACATGATTAATTTTCAAAGGACCTGGACAATAAACTCAGCGGAAAAATACTTCGCTCTAAAACGCAGAAAACTGCACAAAAATAGGCCCAGAATTCATCATATATCTCACTATATATGGCATAAAAATCTTCCACAATACATACAAAAAAAACCACTTACAAATTCTTCAACATCATTAATTACTGTGGGAACCTCCTTCGCTTATTCAAGGGCATTATTCATCAGCGACTTTAACACGTCCACTGAACTAACGATTATACATCCATAGTTCCTCTTTAAAAATTCTTATATTCATTAATTGTTTCAAAACTGTTATTATATTAACCTTCGTGGGTTTCATTCATGAATCGATATGAAGTAAAAATTTGCCAATCACAAATAAATTTAATAGCAAATACGATTATACACGCCTCTCTGGTCTATCAAAATTGAGATTAATATCTTCAATGTAATGCAGTATAAAAATACTATCTTCAATCAAAGTTCATCTAAACTGCATAAATAATCGAATGGAATACAATTAGACTGTGGAATGCAAACATTATTGTTCCAATCTAGAATTGAGAAAAACTCCTATCAAATGTTCATTACTATATTGTATTCAATAAATCGTAATCAAAGTTTATAGTTCATAAAATTGTCTATAATGCAATGGTATTTCAGAACTGACGATAAATGTCTATGTTGCAATCATGTTCATAAAACGACTAGTATTTCCAAGATCGTCGATACAGAAATAGATTTTAACGCTTTAAAATCTTTTAGTTATTCTTCTTTCTTGATGATGACAGAAAATTGGTCAAAGTAATTTACTGGATAGAATTACTTTAATAAAGTGACACGCTGTCTGAATTCAAATCTGCCATAGAAAATCGTTAACTTTACAGTCAAATCGTGACTACAAAAATATGCAAATTACTGAAAGAAAATTAATTATCAGTCTCAACTGATCCAAAATTAATTTAACTATGCCACTGACATAACAATGTCTTAATAAATCGTAGAAAAAGGCATAAATCAACGAAGTGTACTGAGTACAGAAATATCAAGCAAGAATATGGGGCAAAATATATGGGACAGAAAAATATGGGAAAAATGGTTGCTCAGATATCGCTAAAAGGCTCAAATAAAACAAGAAACGTTCACGACTACCTTATCTGTTGATTGAAGTTCCAGAGGAAAATTTCCAAAGAAGACTGCTGATGGTTCCATTTTACCAGCGTAAAGATGTGCTCCGACCTCGAACCTGGAACCAGCGCCCTCGGAGAATCGAACTGCTTCCTCCTCCGGATATTGCACTGCTCCGTGTAGACGATAGACATCCTTCTGGCAAAACTCTTCTTTGTGAGCCGGGTCCACCCTGGCCTCTCTTGATAGTTCCCTGAAGTTCTGGCAAAACTCTTCTTTGTGAGCCGGGTCCACCCTGGCCTCTCTTGATAGTTCCCTGAAGTTCTGGTAGAAATTCGCCATGAAGTTTATTGCAGTTATTTCCGTAGAAATATTCATAATTGTAGAGTATGAAAATATTTCCACTGCCATTTGATATAATTCAGCGTTGGACCACGATGCATGAGTGTAGTTGGATATTCACTACATGCTCGCTTTTGTAGAAAGACGATTAGCGAAGTTCCATGCTGCTATTTCACTCCATCGATATATGTCCCAATTGCATTAAAGTCCTTAGCCTTCCATCTCCATTTCCGTTATAATAGTTGAAAGAACTGCCATATTATATTGTTGCATTGTAGAACGTAGCGTTGTATGGCCAAATGCAATATGCAGTATCACGGTTGCAATACACGTGCCAGCCGTAGCGTAGAATGTGATATTATAAAAGCGTTTCTCTGGTGGTGAGAAAATCACTTTTGTCTGCCGTCTTAAAATGCCAATATCTTCCAAATTATAATCTTGAAAATGTTCAATTTTACTACACACTTTAATACTGTTATGCACAATAGAATTAGCTTATAGGCATTAGCTAACTCTTAATGTATATTCTTGTAGACTCGTTAATGTGTGCGTTTCAACTTCGCCTAGTTTCAATCACCGTAAAATGGTACTGCTGCACTGCTCCGTGCTCGTTCGATGCGGTGGGCTTTACCACGCACGCTAAAGACGACTTGCTTCACTGTAATCACTCGATGTCTGACCAACTCAGAAAAACGACTATATGTCCTCAGAAATATGAGACACATGAGATATCTATGAGATATGAGAGCTTCTCACTGCTGTGCAAGGCCTTTTATCAACTTCTTAAGGGGCGTATCCATCCCTTCCATAGCTTGTTCCTCCGTCATCGCTAGAAGTTCTAACTTTAGCAATACTTGACGGATTTTCAAATTTCAAAAACTCAAAATTAATTTCTTCAAAATTCCAAATCAATGCCATAACTGAAAATAGATTTCCACAATTCTGCATTCAAAAAGTAATTAAATATTGTAGTTTCAGTAATCTCCGTCTCCCTCCAAACTATCGTTCATTGGTTCGAGCCTTTCCTCCAATAGCGTAACTTCTTCCTCAGCACAATTCCTCGTTTCCCTGCGACTGCGTCGTAAATCTCAGATCTTTCTCGAACAAAATCATGACGCCACCAAGAATCTCATCTCAACCAGCCTACTTGCATAGGGCCTGCGTCATCCGTGCCTACGTCATGAATATCCACGTCACAACTATGACAGCCATAACTTTATTCAGATATGCCAATACAACCATCGTGGTCTCAATATAATTCAATTTACGGGGGCATTCTCCCTTCACCAAGTTTTAAAAACAGTTGCAAATTGTTTTTAAACTCTGTGTTATAAGTATCTGAATTCACTTGAACACGAAATTGAATTATTATTGGCTTACTCTTGGATAATATTTCTTCAAGTTTCCAGCATTGAACTTGCCATATACGACATTATTCTCATCATCGTAGAGTTCATAACAGTTGTTTCCATAAGCATTCGTAATTCTGAACGGACCCATAAACACATTTCCAAACTTGGGATAGATTTTCTTACTCACATCAGGCTTGACAGGTCTGCGTAGTATTACCAGATTTCCAATTTCTAAGGGAGCACCAAAACGTTTTCCCGCTACTCTTTTCAAACGTTTTTCTGCTGCTTTCTGGAGTTGTTCCTTCGCTCTTTCAATTCTCTGCTGCCTTCCTAGTTCGGGATCTCTAGGAATGTGGTTAAAAAGATTGTCCCACGGCCTTTCTGGGTTTCTTCCTAGATGAAGTCTCATTGGCACCTCTCCTGTGCTCTCCTACACTGTAGAATTTAGACATTCCTCAATAAGAGGTACAAATCTCACCCAACCAGAATGATCATTCGGACAGAAAATTCGACAAAATTTCGAAAATTCAGCCATATATCTTTCTAAAGAATTCGATTCTGGATGGCGCACGCTTGAAAATATGTGCTTAATACCAAGCCTTTCCATATCTGCAGTAAATTCTAAGGATGTAAACTGAGCTCCATGATCCGATAGTAGATATTCTGGTTTACCAGCTTTTGGAAATACAGCATGGTCCAGTCTGCTTACAACATTCCTCGTGTTAGCTTTTTGCATGGGACTCATTGTTACAAATTTCGAGAAGACATCCACGGTAACCAACAGATACTGATTACCCTGGTATCCCTTCGGACAGGGGCCAAATATGTCCGTCGCCATGAGTTCATTTGGTTTAGATTGTATCATAGCTTTAGGTTTTCCTTTTAATAGAGCGGAAGCATACTTTGCTCTTTGACATTTATCACATGAACGAATGACATTAGCAATGCTGGAACGCATGTTAGTCCAAATAAACCTCTCTTTAAGAGTATCAAGAGTTTTATCCAGACCCGCATGTCCAGTTGCGTGATGAGCTACCCACACTAAATTGACAACAAGTTTAGGTGGCACGACTATTCGGAGCGTTGTATGCGCAGAGTCAGCATACTTACATCCGATGTCTCCACTCAAGACAAAGTGTCGTGAATCTCTCTGTGTAGCTGCATAGTCAACATCAGTATTGTCCATGTAACCCTTAAGGAACCTGTACATTTTCCTGATTGGAGCGTGTCTCTTCTGTGACACACCGATTCGGGCTAACCACCTAACGGTCTCTTGATCTTGCTGCTCCAATTGTACATGGTGTATCTGCACATTTTTGATAGGGTTACGTGATAAAGCATCAGCCAGTAAGTTGTCTTTCCCAGGCTGGTGGACGATAGAGGCGTTAAACTGTTGGGTGAACAAAGCCCAACGTGTCAATCTATCACTAGACATGTCAGTTTGCAGCATAAACTGAACTGCTTTGTGATCTGTAATAATGATAACCTTGTGTCCCAGCAGCATTTTCTTCCACGCTTGCAAAGCTGTTACAAAAGCTAACGCTTCTAGTTCTGTCGTAAAGTAATTTTCCTCGTGTTTCTTTAATTTCCGACTAGTGAACGCAATGTAGTGCTTGTTGCCTGCCTCGTCTTTTTGGTATAAGACTGCACTAATGCCTAATCTTGATGCATCAGACTCTATATAGAACACCTTCTCAAAGTCTGGGTACTCCAGTTTAACGTTATTTCTGAGCATCTCCTTTGCTTTCTCAAAAGCCTCGTCTGCTGTGGTACTCCATTTCCATCTGTTATTCTTCTTGAGTAAGTCATACAGAGGAGCCATAATTTCAGAGTATCTCGGACAGTGGCTGCTGATGAATTGGCATGCGCCTACAAATTCTCTGACTTGTTTCACCTTAGTTGGCTTTGGGAATCTCGTGATCGCATCTACTTTCTGCATGTTTGGATGATATCCATCTTTATCAATGGTATGCCCCAAGTAGTTGATCTCCTTCTTCAAGAATTGACATTTTCCATAATTGACCTTGATATTGGCCTCCCTTAAATTTTCAAACAACTTTCTCAAATGCACAAAATGTTCTGCGGCGTTGGGTGAAGATACAATTAAATCGTCAATGTAGCATATTACATTTTCCTTTACTTCGTCAGTGAGCTTGCTATCAAGTGCTCGAATAAGTGCTGGTCTACTGTTAACCATTCCAAAAGGCATTCTCTGGAAGACCCATGACGTCTGGTCAAATAAGAATCCAGCGTACTGCATACTTTCTTCTTCCAGTTGAACTTGGTAAAACGAAGATGTCAAGTCCAGAACACTGAAACATGCTCTCCCTTTGAATTTTCTAAGCAGATCTCTAATCTTAGGAGGTCGGTCATTTTCTGGAAGAATCTTCAAGTTGATGGTCCGAGCATCGAGACAAAGACGTATCTGACCATTACTTTTCTTGACTACAGTGATGGGGTTTATGTAAGACGACGCCTGTTTTTTAATAATCCCGTCTACCTCCATTTTTCTGATCAACCCTCGTACTTCTTGGTAGTATTTCTCAGGTACCGGGTATATTCTCTTTTGGTAAGGGGTTTCATCGGTCAGCCTTATCTTATACTTATAGTCCTTAATCAATCCAGGCTTTTCATAAAAAATATCTTGGAATTCCTTTATCAAATCCTCAAATTCCCCCTGAATTTCTTCAAATCCTTCAGTTTTTCTACTGGGTATTTCTGTTAGATTCTCCACTTCATTGATAATGGTATTTAAAATCTCTTCCCTAAGGTCTATCTCCAGACTGTTTTTCACGTCCTGTTCTTCGATCTCTTCTGTGATCATGTACCCATCATTAAAGCTAATAATCCTATTCTTCATATCAATAATGGCTCCAACTTTCGATATAAAATCGATTCCTAGCACAATATCGAAATGGATCTTGTTTACCACAATAAAGATCTGTTCATAATTCCTTCCATTAATTTCAAAGTTCAACAACACTTGGATCTTGCATTTCACTGCCTTGTCTTGGAAAATTCCTCTCACTTTGACGGTAGAAACAGGTAAAACTGTCATGTTTTCTCCTTTTAACAGACTTTGATAGCATTCATCAGAAATGATAGAAATAATTGCGCCGGTATCCATAAGAGCTTTGTACTGTTGGCCATCTATCTGTACAGAAATAATAGGTAAGGCACATGGTCTTTCCTCTTTGACGATTCCCCTCTCTTCTAATAAATCCTCATCAGTAACTTCATAAATTTCATTAATGGTAATTAGGTGTGGTGTGGCAATGCATTCATAGTTTCTCACTGTCGTTGAGAAATCGGCGTTTTTTTTTTGTGTTACCAATCTCAAAGTTCTGCTGGCTTGTAGAAGGACCAGGATCGATCACTACATCCTGTCTTTTCTTTTGGTTTTCAGCCTCCTTCTCTCGTAATTCCTTTAGATACTGCTGACTTTCTTTCTCTCTTTCTTGATATTTGTCGGGTGTCATAACCTGACCTTGAGAATTCTGATTTCTATTCTGGTAATTTCTGCTGTAGTTTCTATTGTAACCCTGGTTATTGTAGTATCTACCTCTTCCATTATTATAATTGCCTCTATTATTGTTCCAGCCTCGTCTTTGCTTATATGGACGGTAACCTTGTGATCTGTTGCGAAAATGATGATTCCTGTGAGGACCCACATTTTCAGTTTTCTCTTCATTGGGCTTGTCAGTTTGCTGAACTTGATCCATATAGACTGTATTAATGTCTTTGAATTCGTGCCTCTGACCTTTCTGTACCACATTTGGCATTGGACTCGTGTAGTCAAGCCTTCTCAATAGCTCGTCCATGCTGGTCAAATCCCTGATGTTTGACGATATGATAAGTCTTCTCACCTCCACAGGCAGCATGCGAGAGATAGCATCTATCAACTGCTCTGTCGACAATGGGGGTTGCAAAAATATCAAGCGTGATAACTGGCTCGTGATGAAATCAGCGTACCGTGTTGGAAGAGTACCTGAATACTTCCTCGAGTATACCTCAGCTCTTAATGAATTCTGTGCTTCGATGGACCAGAATCGTTTTATCAGTGCCTCTGCAAATTCGTCGAAATTACCGAAAGTGTAGCGAAATGCCCTGAACCATTCAAGGGGTCCTCCAGCTAGAAATCTTTCTACTATTCTCATCTCTCTTTCTCTGGGAATGTGAGCTTCAATGAAATAGTCTTTCAGGTTCCTGATATATTCTATCGGTGTTAGACTATCAGTATTACTGAATTTTTGAGGTTTGTCCTCAAAGTTTCGGATGACTGTCACATTTCTCGGATATGAATCCATGTAATTCTTCCCACTATCACGACATTTCCATTCAGGTTCAATATTCCTATCCTCATCTTCTTCCCGGAATCTGGATATACGTTCCTCAGGACTAATATCTCTTTCTTCTGTAGCGAGGTTACCTCTTCTGACGTAATTCCTATTGTCTTCGCAAGTCAAGCCTTCTGGATCCTTATCGGTGATTTCCGTGATGACTTTCCTAATCAACTCTTCTTTATAGGTTTTCATCATGCAAGTTTCTCCTAGTTTCAAATTCTGAAGTTTGCTCGTGGTTTCATTAACATCAGAGACAACCTTATGAATTTGTTCCTCTAACGCGGATTTTAATGCTTGCACGTCCTGACCTATTTGAGTTCTAACCTCTACCTGCAATTCGGATAGCGAATCCATCCTTATACTCAAGTCTTTTCTAATCTGAACTACTTCATTATTGATGTCTACTTGTGTACTGGCAAGTTTTCTTTCAATTCGTTCCTGAATTTGATTGACATGTTCCCCACTTGACCTGTTCCATTCATCTTTCCAAACCGTTACATTTGCAGTTAACATTTCCGCGATATCTACTTCAATGTCTTCCTTAAGTAAACGATTATGATCTAAAACTTGGGTTCTCATGACCTCTACATCATATTTCAAACCAGCTAAAGAAGCTGTTGTCCTAACAGACTCGTCAACCAACCTAGTTGTTAAAGCACTAATGTTACGAGTACAAAGTGTTTTTGAAGTTTCAATTTCTTCTCTAACTTTATTAACATCAGTTTGAACTTTAGCAATGTCTACAAAAACTGTATTGACTTCTACTTGTATCTTAGTGATATCGCTTTGCATCTCATTTACATCAGAATGAATATTATTAATGTCTACTTGAACGTTTGACACATCGGTTCAAAATTTTTTAATCTCTCTTTGGACTTCTTCGACCTTATCTTGTACAGTAGCAACATCAATCCTAACAACAATTACTTCAGCTCTAGCACATGAAATATCACCCCGGGCATTAGCAACATCAAGATTCAACATAGTAAGATCTTTCTGTACTCTAGAAACATCAGTCTTTACCTCTGAAACATCTTTATGCACACTGGACACGTCTGTGCGCATGTCAGTTACAGCATTCTCGATTCCCTGGGTATTGATCTGTAAACGCGACACATTATTTTCTAAGTTTGTAGAAGTGGTCTGAAGAACTTTAATATTCTCCTCCATTCTACTAGTATTCCTAGCTTCCATCTCCTTCATGCTTTCATCCATGCTATCTTTCAAATTAGCAGACATATTACTATCATTCTCCTCCATCATCTGCTTCATACTGCTATTCATGCTAGCTTTCAACTCCTCCAACATCATCCTCATACTCTCGTCTGCCATTTCAATAATATTCAATAATAGACTGCTATAGGGACATACATCAAACAGAGCAAAATAACAACATCTGAGCAACATCATTCACCATATATAAGTTTGAGCAATTTTCTGTCTTAAATCTAACTTATAATTACCTTATAATTAACTTTCGTAGACACTTCATGTTGAAACAAACTCAAGCACATGTTCAAATTTCTTTGTTTCATTTTAAAATATCCTAACACAAATAATTTACATTTACAATCCAAATAATTTAAATTTATCTTTAATATGACTAAACATGTCATAAGCCGGTCAAATAAAATAAGACTCCAGATCATAGGCGATTTTTCTAAGTTTCCAGCCTATTTAACCTCTCTCAAGTTGTATAAGATCTGATCTTTTCTGAGTGTAATTTTCCTAATACAACACAACATTTAATTCCTATATAATCACACTCTCAAATTCTACAATTGGCCAAGACATCTAACAAAGAATCAACCTCTTTATTTGAGTCTTCACAATCCCATTGACATCGATAACTTGGTAATCCAATGTTATTCGAGCACTCCACAAAATTGCGGTGCCAATTCTACTGCAATAACTTGGTAATCCAATGTTATTCAGTCGTGCCAATCGAGCCCCACGAAATTGCGGCGCCAATCCTACTGTCCCCGATAATCCGGATAGTAGGCTGTCAGATATCCGCCCCCCTCAATCGGATTGCCAATAATCAATCGCACCGGCACAGCTACATCAATGAAAATGGCACTGACAGATACTACCGAGATTAGAGCACAGCAGTTAACAAGAAATTATTGTGGAACACACCAAAATAAACGGGGGTTCATACTTACCTTTACTTACCTATTCAAATTAATCTCGGGTATGGGTTGCCAACTGGATCACTTAAAAGTATGCCCTCACAATAACCTCCACCATGATATTTAAAATGAACCAAGACGGAAACAAGAAACTTTAAACTGTACAATAATTTATTTCACATAAAGAGATGATTCTAACAAAAATTCAACAAAATAAACGTGGCAATCAGAAGCCATTGTCAATATAATGATGTCCTCCTGTAGGACTTGTAAACTTAGCATACAAAATTTCATCTTTCTAGCTCCAAAAGAACGTAATAATAATAATACACTTGGAATGGATAAGGGAGTTGGGACGAGACATATAGCAATTGTTTTCCTTTTTCATAAACATCACACTTTTATTAATAGCCGCAAGGCTACTATGCAGGCGACCTTGGCCTCTATCATACAGTTGTCTGGCCAGCTGCGATCCACCCTGCATCATGTCGCATGCCTACATCGTCAAATGGACTCACCTGTCCAGCCAACGTTAGCATCTGCTAGTTACATCAGAGCCTAGCTCCGTTTCAAAACACTTTAAATGTCCTCAACTCAACTCAAATATTATCACGCAAATCTTTTAAATGCTCCAATCACATGTCACTGGATTACTCTGATAATCCCAAAACTTGTTTAATTACATAATCCAAATGTTTATCTAGCGTTGTTAAGAGTATTATAACAAAATCGCTTAATGTTTATAACAAAAGCTCATTAATAGTTTATAACAATCGTAATTGTTTATAATATTGTCAAACGACAATTGAAAAATTTATACACGCCTCTATTAATTCCTTTCGTTCCAAATTATTATTAAAGTTATTTACATAATTATATACAATATTAATATTATTCATATTTTAGAAATACATTAAACCACACGTTTATCCGGTTGATAATTACTCAAATCGTGTTGATATAATCGACCAATGAAGGTTAGTTATATTTAAGTGTTATAGAATCAGGTTTAATAAGGTTTAATAATTATTATTATTATTTGTGATGGTAACCTCCATTCAAAATCGTTATCTCAAATTAATTGAACACTCTTGTTAATTATAACAGTAACTTCACATGATTAATTTCAAAGGACCTGGACAATAAATTCAGCGGAAAAATACTTCGCTCCAAAACGCACAAAACTGCACAAAAATAGGCCCAGAATTCATCATATATCTCACTATATATTGTGACCTTTATGCATATCTGATAGCATAAAGTCCACATATTATTCCAACAAAATTTAAGTCATGTCTCAAAGCTGATGTGAGAATGGAAGTTGCTTGTGAAACTAGAATGACAAAAGGACGGTTCGTACGTGACTTGAAGAAGCTTTCTCCCAGCGCGAACAAAGGTGGCAGGAAAGAGAAAATCCACATCTGGACACCAAATGCGCCAGACAACGCGCGAAGGTCGTTCAACTGCGCGGGCAAATGCAGAAAACTCAACGATTACCTACCAAATAAACCCCGCCCATTTGAAAGGAATTAGAGCAGTAATTAGGATACAGAGACAGGAGTTATACCATCGTATAGGGGATGATCCCAGCCTCTCAGAAATATCATCAAAATTTAAATCGGATTATTCTGTGATTTTTGCCAGAATTAAAATGAAATCAGGGGGTGGATTTGAAACGACCAATGGCAGTGAGAGACGCTAGACGCGATCAAATCCCGCCGAAATTGAGGGACAATGAAGCAAATTACGGAGCTCATTATCTAACGATCCTACGATCGAATTTTGAATATGAAGGAGTCATTGAGACATTGGGGATGAGGACGTTCTAAGGAGCTAGTTCACATATTCATGTGAGTATTATTTTGGAAATAAATTCTGAGAACCCCTACTCCACGTCCCTTTAAGAGAAATCGTATAAATAATGGATTGAAACACAGCGAAGTTAGTCTACTCTGGGGCAACATCAGCGGCGGAAGCCCGTGCCGCGAGCCTTCGGACAATACGGTGATTTTTACAAGTTCTATAAGTATACTTTGGGGCATCGTCAAAGGCGAAAGCCCGTGCCCTGAGCGTTCAGAAATTAACATTTTACAAGTTTTATAAGTCTTAATATACGCTGTGGACGCGAGAGCCTGCGTTGAGGCATAAGAATAATTAACGTTGTTACAAGATATAAGTAGGAGCTAGCATACCTCCGAAATTGAACATCGCTAAGTATTCGCGAGTGCAAAGTAGAACAGTGCATATCATAACAGTATGACGCAGTTGTAATGATAGGTATAGCCGCACGCGCTATTAAAAGCTAGACCAGTATTCTAGGAAGCTACGAACTGTCGGCCGAACTAAATTAGTAATGATAGCTATATGAGATAGGAGCTTCATGTACGAGAACCGTGCATTGTGTTAATGGTAATAATTCACAGTGGACCTTTGTTTTTGGTGAAATTTTGAGAAAAACCGTGTGTAAATTCTCCTCCCATCAAGATGAATCAACTATTGAAGAAGACTGATATCATGGACCAGAACCGCATCAGGAAATATGAGAGATAAGTAAATATTGTATGGGGCATGAGGGTCATAATGTTTCCCATTATTGGGGTCGGATAAGTCTATCTCGATCATAAGCAGTTATGATAAAAATAGATATTTTAGGCGTACCGGGCATGTTTGTGTAGATTTGTGTGTTTATCAGTAATGAGAATTTTGTGTGTTTTATAATGTAATAAGTATATGAGCATCAAAGTGTTATTTTAAATATGGTTTTGTTTTTGGGATGTCATTTATCTTTGTGAATGCACAGTCAAGGGAATATTTGTTTGATAGTGCTTATGCCCAATTTAATTGTAAAAGCTAAATGGGGAAGACCACTCGATAGTGTGACAAGACCGGTAAGTGACAATGAAATTATGAGAGTAATGAGTATGGTAAGTGATTATCACGCGAAGGTACAAAGTGGTAAGACAAGAATGGCTGGAGGGTAGTAAGAGATATATTCAGATGAGGCTAAGAGTCGATCTTGGGTCGAGCAGAAATAAAGCGGATGTGGTATTCCCGCGTTCTTCGATGATATAATGGTGAGTGAAAATAATAGCGGAGGTGGTATTCCCGCATTCTTCGACGATATATAAATGGTAAGTAAAATGATTGAATTCATTAGCTGATGAGAGCCCACTTTAGCTCCGTCGGAAAGAGGTTGAATTGCTCGAGCCCAAGGCAGGTGAAAGGGAGTCTTGAGGAGCAGGTAGAAATTGGTTAGCCGTCGGAATTCTCAAAGCAGCCAGGAAGGTTGTGCCGGCCGGCTGGTTAGCATGGTGAAAGCACGTCTGTCACAAGGTCGAGTTTGGCATTGTATTATATGAAGGGAGATAGTCCAACTCCCCGGGGTTTCTTTTGTGTGCCGCTTCAGGAAGCGATGTGTTATATTTGTCATTATTTTTGGAGTGCATTCATTATGTTGTTGTGTATTAATAATCACGGCGCACCGGCAACCGAAGTATTTATTTGATGCTTCATGTATGTTGACTTGTTTATTTTACCATAATTAACGGAGTTATAGCTCTGAGTGAAGTAATTGTTTTAAAGTTATAAAAACACACATGCCCGTAACCTAGAATAAACATATTGCCTTCATTATCTGACTCTTGTGAGGAAAGATGATGATTGTACGAATAGACGTGTCCGATTTCCCAAAGAACAAGTTTTGCAAGTTATAAAAATGAGTGCGCAATATTATTGTGATAGAATGGCTGGTTTATTTAAGCCATAGTTATTTGAATTAAGTCTGTTGACAATAACCCTTGGACTTGAAGCAGTGGACTGCAGTAAAATAGACTATTTTCTATTCCTGGTTTCAACCAGTGTGAAACATTATTTTGCATTTTTTTTGATATTGTTGTTTTTCAGTAATTTAAGGGAGTTGATTTTATTTTATTTGTCTGTGGTTGGGAGAAAAGGGAGATGATGTTTTTGTGAAATAAATTATTTTATATTAGGAGTTCTCTGACCTACTGATTTTAAGATAAGCCTCCTGTGATCCTGTGACAATATTCCTAGGATGTTTAGTATAAATTAGAGCTACCCCGAACAGAGCACCACCCGAGTGAGAGTCGGCATCCTAGAAGAACGCGGAAGGGTATATATGGATTGGTGATAATGATGCAGTTATTCATGTCCATATTAGCTTTCTTTTATTAATTAGTGGATCACAGTGATGGAAAGTGTCAGAGAGTAGCTAGCCGGAGCCTACTGAAGTCTATATGCCGCCTTGAGGTCATATAAACAGATGTAGAGCATTCCCCTAGAGATATATATATATATATATATATATATATAATGGCGCCGAACGGTGTGGCCAAATTAACAAGTAATTCAGGGGAAAGTAAAGCCAGGAGTTTGTTTAAAGTAAATAATCGAAAATGCTGAGTTTATTTTGCATAAGTTAGGTAGAAGCAGCGTTTTCGTGGCGCCCTTATATTTGAATAATTAGTAGCAAACTCCAAATGTATGTTGTAGGACGGCGTGAACCGTAAAAGTGATGTCAGTACTTTATTGACAGAACTGGGAAGTTAAAATTAATGCAGAAGGGTAAACTGAAAGTTCATTCACAAAAGCAAACATCAGATAGGCAGCTCTTCAAGCATATTAAAGTCATTAATGGGATTAACGTAAATTGGGAATAAGCGACTCATTTTATGATTGCAGAAGATGGGAACATGAGGCTCCATGCCCCAGTCTTCTCAAATAAGTATTATATTGTGTGATATGGCGTCAGTGGAGGAGATTCGACTTATTATTGAGAATTCAGTGGCTAGAACGATGGAACAGTTCGAACACTTTAAGAGGGAATGCAGGGAACAGAGTGAATTAAACAATGCACTTATAGCGGAGCAGAACGAATTAAACAATGCACGTATTGCGGAACAAATTGCAGAACAGAGTGAATTAAACAATGCACGTATTGCGGAACAAATTGCAGAACAGAGTGAATTAAACAATGCACGTATTGCGGAACAGTTAGCGGAGCAGATAGCGGAACACAGTAAGACAAATAATGCACTACTCGCGGAACAAAATACAGTTACTAACACACAGTTAATGGAACAAATTGTAGAACAGGGTAGGCTGAATAAGGAAGCGTTAAAAGAGGAACTGACAGATAAATTAGCAGGGCAAATAGCTAAAATCACGCTCGAGACTACCACACAGTTAGGTCAGATGGAGACGAACTTAAGGCAATCAATAGCGTTCAGTGAAGAAAAGACGGCAGCGAAACTCATACAGCTAGAAGAAATATGTAACGCTAACACAGAAGGGATAAAGACAGAACAATTAGCAATTCAAGCTACCATAAAAGGAGTAGATAACGAGGTTAAGTCTGCGGCAAAACAATCGCACAGCCTGGAAGGAGAGATGATAGAGATTAGAACGGAAATAGACAAGGCAGCTTTGACTTCAGCAGAACGATGGAGCATTCAGGAAAACGAGAATGATGGACTTAAAGAGAGGATCCGGGAAAGCAATGAAATGATAGGAGGCAGGCTCGATCAGCTGGAAAGCGAGAAGAAAGAGGGAAAGAGAAAAGAGGAAAATAGATATGAGGCAATAAGACTGGAAATAAACAAGACATGCCAACAAATTGGAATTGACGGGAAAGAGGATAGAAAGAAACTTATAGATTAGATGGAAGAAAACCAAAGGAGAATAAAGGAGGTCGAACTGCAGTTACTGGGAAAAATGGAGATACAAGAACGGAAGATCATTAAGACCGAGACACAGTCTCTACAACAACAGGAAATGCTTCTGGAACTGAAAGCTCACAGCAGCGGTAAAGAAACGAGCAGTGTGGCTAATCACTTCAACACAAGCCAGACCCAGGTAGAGAGAATGAATGAACTTAGTCCGGGCCGTGCGACCGCAGGTAGCAAAAATAATGAAGGGTTTCAAACATTTAGAGGAATGGCCTCAACACCTCAACAGCCGACTGGCGATAATAATAACAATAACTCAAATACACAGTATGTTCAAATAATTAGGATGCAGGAGGATCGCCCACGAAAATTTAACAATTGTAACATTTTTATAAAGTCCTTCATCGTGGTTGATGACTATTGTGGTTCAATAAAACAAACATGATATGAATAAATAATATACACTGTGGTGTGACCTTACCTGTGATAGTGTAATATAATAAGTTGTTGAGCGCCAGATTCCTATTTAAGATAGTGAATCGAAATTTATTGATTTAACCTCGGCTATCAGCAGTAGAGTCGAGAACCACTTACCCGGGCCGTAGTGAGACAAAGTCATCTAACCAATCCGTATTTAATCAAGGAGTATGATTGCCTTAAAGTACCAACTACAATGAAAGAAATAGGCATTACGTTGAAGAGAATGAATTTATTAAATGCAAAAACAAAATATTAATAAAACAGAATAGTGATAGTCACACAATTGAATTTAAAATTACTCAATGCGGCAATTAATTATTTAAAAGAAAATGAATATTAAAATGAATTGAAAGTTAAATGAAGTTAAATTATAATAGAGACGATAGTTTTATTGAATTGTTGGCTCACCCAGTCGAAGATTCGTCATATTTAAGAAATGATCGATGATCTCGATGTTACGTCGCTTATGTTTAAAAAAATGATGTGATATCTCATTTACTATGAAATATCCTCATTAAGTACGTTGCCATCTGTAGAAAGACTCTTGATCAGGGATATAACCCATTATGTATTGATATAGATGTCGGCAAGACATCGTTCAGTGTCGACTCTCGGTGCTCAGTCCATTAGGACCCAGAAAGCAAGGTTACAACTTCCTTCCTTCATTGATAGCTATAGATCAATGCGTCTTTTGTCGGAGTCGCAGGTACTAATGACTTCCTTGTCACGTGGTCTTCGACGGTCTCCCCCTCCAGTAAGCTTCCCTTTCTTCAGTGTTCATTCTCTCACGAGGGTTAATTGCACCACAATTTGTAATCTTAGACGCGTACGTACCGTAGAAAATGGCGTGTTGGTTACACCATAGTGGGTGTCTTAGCATCTCAGGAAAATGACGCAGTTTGCCGTGGTGAAATTCTTACTACGTCGTTCAGTTTGTGACGCACAGGGTTAGTCCATATCGCCAGTCTTGTTGCAATATATAATACTTCGTCTCTTTACAAGTAATTGTTAATAAAAATCTAATTGAATATAATAATCAAAACCGCTTACAATTATCTGATATAAAAATCATCTCATGGATGTACTAGTTAATAATAATAATAATAACATGATAATAAATGAATAACCCTTTAAATATAACAGCTATGGGATCGAATCGTTACAATCGCCCCTGATATAAATAATTTAAAATAAAATGTAACATTATTTGTATCACTACACATCCTACACAAATGAATACAAATGTAAATATTAATACCCCCATAACGACAACATACAAATAATACCCTTCAACAATACATAAAGATATACAAGAACATACTCTTTTCACTTTACATATTTGTACTATCATTTCTCATTCTTCCAAATGTTCATAATGTTCATTCTTCTTTATATATGTTGTAAAAAAAATATACATAAATGTATTCTTCACAAAAAAATCATATTTTAACTTTCATTCATCTCATTCTTCCAAATGTTCATA
The DNA here is from genome assembly GCA_946902985.2 of Meconema thalassinum. Lineage (NCBI taxonomy): Eukaryota > Metazoa > Arthropoda > Insecta > Orthoptera > Tettigoniidae > Meconema > Meconema thalassinum. The sequence goes on along the minus strand of OX336399.1, from coordinate 220,200,190 downwards.
ATGTTCATTTTTTTTTATATGCTGTAAAAAAATACATATAAAATGCCCTTCACTTTTATTTTTGACATATATGTCAACGCTGCACTCGTTTATATTTCGGTGATCGTATGCATGACATACAATTTTGGCTTCATCTCTTTTGTACGTAGTTTTTGTATATCAGTCTGGCGTAGAAGTACATTGTTGTAATACCAGCTGATTAACCCATAATACCTATTACAGCACACGATAATAGGATGCAAACAATACAATATTCCTTTCGTCTTTATAAAGGGATTACTCAAATGCAGTAAAATTTCAATAATTGAAGAAAAAAATAACTTAGCAAGATACCTAAGGCAATTCCTATTTCAGTGCATATGTCATACATGTAAATATTTCCCCAAATACATAATGACATCGAAATACCTCAAAGCAGTTATTAAACAGTTCATTTAAATATCCAAGTTACTACTCACCTGCCTTCGTGGCTTAATTCTTTCTTAGGCCACGGCCGCCTCCTTCCAAATTAATACTTCCTAAGTCTCCACGACTTCTTAACTTCTCATAAAACCATAATTCCTCTTTACTACTTCTCGAAAACAATAACTTGAATTTTCAAAATCACCAATAAACATAAAATCTGACTTCTCGTTCACTTTATAAAATTTAACTTAGCGTCAAGATATAACTTTACCGTAACGTCATTCCTTACTTACCATAACAAAATGATTAAGACTTGGACAAAATACTACTCAATACCTGAATTACGTATATCACTAAACTATTTCACAAAAACACATGACAAACTCCTCGGAATAAATATTTCGTTCCACAAAATATTAATGCTCTTATACTTTGAACTTAGTCTATTCATGATTTGACTTTTTGCTGAATGCCTAAAAACCCCCCTTAGTTTTCTCTCAAAACTCTTAATTAAGTACCGTGTCCTCCAAACACCACTTCCTACTTGTTCTGACCGCCTGGACTATAGCTCACTCTTGCTATACCAGAATCTCTCAAAACTCATCGTGACTTCACACGTCACATACAAAAAACCTCCCCTATTCGTGGTATAATCCCACATCTTCTTACTGTTACAGGTCACCTCTTACTGACCAATAACACACTAAATTTCAGCTAAAAAATCTTACATGCTTCGACTAATTCCTTGGAATAATAACATCACACTTAGCTTTCCTAACTATTGTCTTCCTAAAATAATGACAGTGTTCCAGTTGACAGTCAATAACACTGACACTCATAATTAGCAAATATTCTCCCATAATCACTTCATAAAGCAAGTTCTGAGTTCTAACACAGTTCAGATACTTTCTTCTCTATCAAATTAAATGCGTAACTTACACCTGCCTTTAATTGTAACTTCATTATTACCCCTTAGGTATACACTTATCTTACCAACTTATTCTTCCTTCAAAATATTAACTTATCTTTACTAACTCCGTATGACATAAATAAAACTTTAATTTCCTGTCTACTAAAAAAAAAGATTTATCTTTAAATCCTCAAACGTCGAATTATAACAAATTCCTTTCAATATTAGTAAATATTATGTCAACCTTTTAATTATAATTATTATCTTTACTTTAACCTGTGTGTAGGACAACAATCTACCACATCATTAATTCGTTATTAATCATCAGTAACTTTTTACTAAAAGTGGTTTAGCTCGATAACAAGCCTTGTAATATCTTTAAAACGTGCGTAACTGTAACTAAAACTTGGACAATCTTACCTTTGTAATCTCTTATTACCTTGTGTACATACATCCATATATACTTAAAAAAAACTCCCAACATTAACTTCACGTAGTCCCGTAGACACCATAAAAAATAATTATTGCTCAACGGAATATACCTCGCTGACCTACTTCATCTTACCAAAAACTTCCTCCAACCTACTTCATTTGGCATCTTACCAAAACTTCCTCCTTAAAAAACTTCATTTGGCATCTTACCAAAACTTCCTCCTTAAAAAACTTCATTTGGCATCTTACCAAAACTTCCTCCTTAAAAAACTTCATTTGGCATCTTACCAAAACTTCCTCCTTAAAAAACTTCATTTGGCATCTTACCAAAACTTTAAAACCACCTTGCTCAACGGCATTACCTTCGTTGGCCTACTTCTTCAAACTCACGTCCATTTACGTGAAAATACACACATACACACACACATATCTGTCACCAAGTAAGTTACCAGATGTCCTAATTAGTTACTACTTCCTCATTTCAACCCGATGTTGGTTAATTCATACAACGCATTACCATTAACAATTCTAAACCACTTATAAATTTCTCAACATATATCCGCTGATAACCTCGCTGTCCTCAACTGAAACTTCTTTATTAAATCAATACTTAATTCTTCAACTCACTAGTTTTATTACCACTGTATCATCTGATCTTCACTCACTTTTGAATTAAATCTTTATTACCATTATATTCTTAATTATGGTTGCCATAATAATTATTACTTTCTTTCGATTACTTACCTATGTAATAACCTTCCTACTTTTAAAATTTAATTCTTACTTCATCCAACTTACCTGCAGTTTAAGGACCTACATTCAACTTACCTGCATTGCTCAATAGCACGACAACCTCTGTCTTCAAAATTAAATAATTTTAGTCAATCTAAATCAATAAGCGTAGGCACTACGCGCCCCTTACCATCCTAACTTCACGACTGAATTAAAATTACACACAGCAGGTTCCTTATCTACCTCTGTTAAATCATATAAAACTTCATTACTTAATATTTAAGTCATACGGAACAGTAACTATCGGTAATATAAATTTACATAAATACGTTCACTGGCATTTCACCGTTCTTACCACATTCATCTTCAATTCTATCTTTAACTAGAATTCCACATAATTCCTTCCGTGTTACATTAGTTTCTACTTCCTCTGTACTACATTCATCCATAGTAACACAGTACTTCGGCTTTCCCCCTCTCACATCCCCAAGTCTGGCTAATTCAGTACGCCACTGCACGTCATATGCTTTCTTTCTCTCTCTCATCCTGATTTCTTTCTCCTCTAGCAACTTAATTCTCTTTTCTTTCATTTTACTTCTAAAATATCTACCTTTAGGTTTCATTTTCATTTCTCCGTTACTATCACTTAATGCTCTCTTTAGCCGTGGACTACTGCTTCTGCTCTTATCTATCTCTCTCCTCCTCTTAACCTGTTTACTAATTATGTTCTTCTGACTATGACTTAACGCACGCTTCTCTGCCACTAATAATTTCATATTAACTTCCTCTATCACAGGACTAAATTCTTCCCTAGTTTGCCTATCTAATTTATCTATGATTGTCTGCATCTTAATCTCTTGGGTGCTTAGTACTTTCTTTATCTTACCTACTTCTATCCCTATCTTTTCTCTCATCTTCTTCACTTCTTTTTCGCTACATTCTATAGTCTCTTCTACAGCTATCCTGCGTTCATCTAAAATCTCCTTCAACTCTACTATGCTTTCTCCTACTATCTCCTCTGACGCTAATCTATTTTCACCTAAAATCTCGTCTGACTCTAATCTGATTTCACCTAAAATCTCCGCTATTTGCCGTTCCTCACCTAAGATCTCCTCCGATTCCAATCTGCTTTCACCTACAATCTCCAATGACTCTAATCTACTTTCAATTACAGTCTCCACTAATTCCAATTTGCTTTCACCTAAAATCTCGTCTGACTCTAATCTGATTTCACCTAAAATCTCCGCTAATTCCAATTTGCTTTCACCAAAAATCTCGTCTGACTCCATTCTACTTTCAATTATAGTCTCCTTACAGGCTGTCTTTACTGATTCTACTGCAGTTTCCCCTAAAGTCTCTACCACCTGCCTAGTTTCCACTTCTACCAATTTGCTAAAACTTTCACCTTGAGTTGCTATTTTCTCTTCAATCACAGTTACTATTCTTTCCTGAATCCTACTTTCTGCTGCTTCTAATTTCTTATCTACTGTCTTAATAATATCTTTAGCCTTCATCTCTACCTCCTCCTTAATTTCACCTCTGATTTCCTGTTTCACCCCCTGAATACTCTCCTGTAGCATATCATACTTCATACTTAATTCTCTATTCATCGTTTCCACAATATCTAGTTTTACATTATTCTCTTCCAGCTTCTGATTTATTTTACTCATATCTTGATTTAGCCTACCCATCTCTTCTCTCATCTCCTTACTATTTTTTTTCATATCTTTATCTAATTTCTCAAATTTACCATTGAATTCCAAATAATTTCTTTTATTCTCTTCACTATTTTTATTCATATCTTTATCTAATTTCTCAAATTTACCATTGAATTCCAAATAATTTTTTTTATTCTCTTCACTATTTTTATTCATACTTTCATCAAATTTCGCACTTAAATCTCTACTCATCTGCCTTATGAGCGCAGTTAATGGATCTTCAGGAATCTCTATAGACTTTTCTTTCTCTAGACTACCACTAGTCTCAGGATGTACCTCTATATTCGTCTCGATATTTTCCTCTGAATTAGTGTCAGGGTTAACCTCAGGATTATTTTCAGGATTACTCTCAGGATTATTCTCAAGATTTACCTCCGACATCTTGGTATTATTCTCTACGCTCTCAACATCGCTACCGCTATCAACCTCCTTATAATTAACTTTCTTGACTGCATCCCTACTTCTCAACTGCCTCTGTTCCTCCTCCGACATCTCGAAGTACACCGTATAACAATTGCCCTTCCAAAATTTCACTTCACTTCACTGTCCCCCAAAAGCACTGACAATTTGCACTGAAATTATACACTCCTCTGACTAAATACCGAATGGTTTTCGTGTCCTACTTTGTGGCGCCAAATGTAACATTTTTATAAAGTCCTTCATCGTGGTTGATGACTATTGTGGTTCAATAAAACAAACATGATATGAATAAATAATATACACTGTGGTGTGACCTTACCTGTGATAGTGTAATATAATAAGTTGTTGAGCGCCAGATTCCTATTTAAGATAGTGAATCGAAATTTATTGATTTAACCTCGGCTATCAGCAGTAGAGTCGAGAACCACTTACCCGGGCCGTAGTGAGACAAAGTCATCTAACCAATCCGTATTTAATCAAGGAGTATGATTGCCTTAAAGTACCAACTACAATGAAAGAAATAGGCATTACGTTGAAGAGAATGAATTTATTAAATGCAAAAACAAAATATTAATAAAACAGAATAGTGATAGTCACACAATTGAATTTAAAATTACTCAATGCGGCAATTAATTATTTAAAAGAAAATGAATATTAAAATGAATTGAAAGTTAAATGAAGTTAAATTATAATAGAGACGATAGTTTTATTGAATTGTTGGCTCACCCAGTCGAAGATTCGTCATATTTAAGAAATGATCGATGATCTCGATGTTACGTCGCTTATGTTTAAAAAAATGATGTGATATCTCATTTACTATGAAATATCCTCATTAAGTACGTTGCCATCTGTAGAAAGACTCTTGATCAGGGATATAACCCATTATGTATTGATATAGATGTCGGCAAGACATCGTTCAGTGTCGACTCTCGGTGCTCAGTCCATTAGGACCCAGAAAGCAAGGTTACAACTTCCTTCCTTCATTGATAGCTATAGATCAATGCGTCTTTTGTCGGAGTCGCAGGTACTAATGACTTCCTTGTCACGTGGTCTTCGACGGTCTCCCCCTCCAGTAAGCTTCCCTTTCTTCAGTGTTCATTCTCTCACGAGGGTTAATTGCACCACAATTTGTAATCTTAGACGCGTACGTACCGTAGAAAATGGCGTGTTGGTTACACCATAGTGGGTGTCTTAGCATCTCAGGAAAATGACGCAGTTTGCCGTGGTGAAATTCTTACTACGTCGTTCAGTTTGTGACGCACAGGGTTAGTCCATATCGCCAGTCTTGTTGCAATATATAATACTTCGTCTCTTTACAAGTAATTGTTAATAAAAATCTAATTGAATATAATAATCAAAACCGCTTACAATTATCTGATATAAAAATCATCTCATGGATGTACTAGTTAATAATAATAATAATAACATGATAATAAATGAATAACCCTTTAAATATAACAGCTATGGGATCGAATCGTTACACAATGATGGTTCACAAACACCGAAAGCTTTTCTAAAAGATTTGGAACACTACCTTACTGACAATAATATTCCTGAGAATAAGAAACTCAGAATAACAGAGAAACTACTGGCGGATAGCGTCCTGACGTGGTTCAGAAGCTTTCGCTACACCTTTGAGGACATGGATACCTTCAAGCAGGCATTTTTACGTCGTTACTGGAGCATGTCTATACAACATAATTTAAGGATGGAATTATATAGTAGGAAGTACCACGCGTCGCAACCAACACGCTACTCAGAATATTTTTCGGCTCAGCTACTTAGACTGAAGGATATGGATATTTTACCACCGGAGTCAGAACTGGTGATGACAATTGGAAAGCAGTTTCCATTGCCAGTACAACCGTTTTTAATTGCGGCAAACGTCTCGAGCGCACTGCAAGCAGAGGAGGTGTTACGTCAGTTGGACGAGACGTCACTAAATAATCAAAATAGACACGTCAGAGCGAGTGACAGCGCAGCGCTAGTACACCAAGCCGAGCTAGTTAAAACTAGAGAGCAAAGCACCAACACGAATGTTAGCCATAGAAGCGGGAATAATAACGGAAGGCCAGACTCGCCGAAAGAGGAGCAGAGGAGATATGAGCCAAGGAACGAGAGGAACTGGCAGCCACAACAGTACAGGAGAGATGAATGGAGAGGGCGTGGTCGCGAAGGTCCATATCATCATCGCAGATATGATAGGAGAGATAATAGAACGTGGAACCGAAGACGAGAGGAGAACCGAGGATATCCGGAAGACAGTCGACGGGAATTACAAAGCAGGCATGAGGCATCACAACGATACCTAGATGAGTTGCATCGCAACCAAGAGACGGAAAAGGATAGCTGGCGAAGGACAATGGAGAATCGCGAGAACCCAGATATGGAAATCACTGGAGCAGAGAGTGAATTAATGCAGCAGCACCGCGAAAGCCAGAATGAGAAAAGGAACATGGGGGCTATAAAAAAACGTATTAGAGGATGAACGAGATAGGCTAAATTTCACGCCAGATAAGACACAATGGTTGATAGCGAACATCGAGGAATGGGTCGCAACTCCTGAGGATTTTACACGTGAAATTATTCAACCGGAACAACATTGTTTGAGGAGATTACCAGTCATCATTACGAGGATAGAAGGACTAAGAGTAAAAGGATTAGTGGATACAGGGACACAGCTATGTCTAGTATCAGAGGCATTAATTAAAGCTCTAAGTGAGAAACAGAGAATACCTACGATTCCAGTGCCACAGGTCAAAATTCGAGGAGTCATTCCCGAAAAATCAGCTGTATGCAAATTTCAGGTACAACTGGATCTAGAAATATTAGGACACACTTTCTCACATGTATTCATGGTGATGAACAAGATGAATGTAAATTTGATTCTGGGGGCGGATTTCCTATATGAGCACCAAGCAGTGATTGACCTGCGCAACAATGTCATTAAATTCAGAAATGTGGAAGGATTATCAGCAGTAGGACTGAACATGAATAACCACGGCTTAGATAGAGAAGCTGACATTTGGAAGCTGGAGGCCATTCCTGGGGAAGAAGAAGAAGAAGAAAGTCAAGCAGATGAAGAGGACTCGAACACAGGACTCCTGGAGGGAAAGCAAGAATTGGAAGATGAAATGTGGTCCATGGCAGTAGAAGAAGATGGCAACAAAGACAGTTTTGAGGCACTTTTGAAAGAAAAATTAAGAGAGGCAAAGCTGAATGATGATGAAAGAAATTGCTTGGCACAAATGCTTTGTAACCACTCAGCAGCATTTAATACACTACCGGGAAAAATTTTAAATTTCAAGTACGCTATGCAGGTAGATGACTGGACACCATTTAAGAGCCGACTCTACCCAACTCCAGAAAAGCAGCGTGCAGCAGTTAGGAAAATTATAGGTGAGATGCTTAAAGGGGGCATAATTAAGAAAGCTCCAACCCCATATTTGAACGCCATATTAGCGGTGGCGAAGCCAAATGGTTCAGTGGGTTGTGTCTCGATGCTCGCACCCTCAATTCCAGATTAATAGATGAAACCGACCGGGCACCGTTAATTAAAGATGTACTCAAGAAGTTCCATAAGAAGAAAATATATTCGTCTGTCGACCTTGCGAATAGCTATTAGCACATCGAGTTAGAAGAGAAATCACAGCTGTTAACTGGATTTCTATTCGACAATCAGAGTTTCACCTGGTGTCGCTTACCATTTGGAGTTAAGACAGCCGGATCTGCACTAATCCGAGCATTGGATCGAAATTTAACAGAAGAAGTGAAAGACATGACTGTCAGATATGTCGACGATATCTTACTAGCATCAGAGAGCAATGAGGAACACATGCAAAATTTAAGCAAGTTGTTAGAGAACCTAGAAAGGGCAAATTTCAAGATCAATCTAAAAAAATCACACTTTTTTCAGCACGAAATTTTATATTTAGGACATATTGTTGATGGAGAAGGGATCAGGCCCAATCCAGTGAAAATCGAAGCCATTAAAAATTTTCCTCGACCGACCAGAGTCAAGCACATAAGGATGTTCTTGGGAGCCACCAACTTCTTTCGTGAAAACTGTCCAGGATACACCGAAGTAGTAGCACCATTACAAGAGATGCTAAAAAAGAACAACCGTTGGTTTTGGAACGAAGAGTGTGAGAGGTCATTCATAGCTACGAAGGAATTATTGTCAAATAACATCAAACTGAGCTACCCAGATTTTTCGAAGGGGTTTATAATTCAAGCAGATGCATCTTTAGTGGGCATTGGAGCAATGCTTTTCCAAGAAGACGCAGAGAGAACAGCAAACCGCTCATACCTAGCATTCATCAGCAGGAAATTAAGAAAACATGAGAAAAGTTATACCATCTCAGAGCTGGAGCTTTTGGCGATCACATACGCGCTTCAACAATGGCGTCGTATTATATATGGTTTTTCCATAACAATCTGCACTGATCACAAGGCGCTGACCTTCTTATTAAAGACTACCATGGTGAGTGAACGTATCAACAGATGGGCCATTTATATGCAGCAGTTTAATATACAAATTGAGCACATATCAGGAAAATTGAATGTAATCCCGGATATTTTGAGCCGAAATCCAGAAGAAGAGGCACAACAGGAGGAAATGTTAGTGCAGCACATTGAGCTGACAAATGAAGATCGAGATTTCTTACAAGAACTGAAGAGGTTACCGCAGGAACAAGAAAAGGAGCCATGGATGATGCAGATGATTAAATTCCTCAAGAGAGAGATAACACCTGATACCCCAGCATATCGAGAAATTGAAGCTCAAGCGAGAAGTTATTCATACTTCAATAATATGCTCCATAAATTTATAGATGAGGATCATATCAAGTTACGGATATTGTTACCAGCTTCGTTACAGAGGAAATTAGTGTGGCATACTCATTACACACTTGGTCACATAGGGTTAGACAAGACGCAAGCAACAATAGGTGAAGCTTTCACTTGGCCACGGATGAGGATTACTATACGCGATGTCCTGAAGACATGTGATATTTGCCAGCGCGCAAAACCCAATAACTTCCTCATGAGACAATACCCAAAGCCAATATTGCCACAGAAACCGTTAGAGCTCATTGCTACGGACTGTCTTGGTCCATTGCCAAAAGGACGTAGAGGAGTGCGACATGTCCTTGTATGTGTGGACGTCTTTTCTAAATTTGTTGTTCTATGTGCTATCCAGAAAACAACTTCGAAACAGGTCCTGAGCCGCATCAAGAATCGAGTTATACCTATAATGGGAAAGCCTGAGTTTATTCTTTCTGACCACGGAAGTTATTACACATCAGCAGAATTTAAGCGCGGATTGATTGAGCTAGACATCAAGCATGTACTATCTAGCATACGCCATCCACAAGGAAATCCGAGCGAGAGAGTCATACGTGAGGTCTAGAAGCACATCCGGATGTTCATTCCTACAGAACACCACCGTTGGGCCGATACATTGAAAAATATTGAGATTTGCATCAATATGACACGTCATGAGTCAACTGGACAAGTACCGTACACGTTACACTTGAACCAGCAACCACCGAGATCTTGGACAACAGTACTAGATTGCCCAAGAGATCCGCAACCAGCACCACAGCTGAGAGTCGAACGGACGGTCACCTACATGAGAGAACAAGCTGACAGGAGGCTGAGAAGACTGAAAGGAAAACGCTTTCACAGGGAATTGAACGTCAATGAACTAGTTTTGTTGAAGAGGCCACCTATCTCTGATCCAGCAAACAAAGTATTTCATAAATGGTGTTTCCCATACGTAGGACCGTATCGGATCATAAGAAATTTGGGGAATAATGCATATAAGATACAGGACGTAAACGGTGGAAACACATCAGTTGTAAATTGCTCAAACCTCAAATTATATTACAAAAGGGAACCGTTTGATCAACCACGCAACACCGCGGGTGTCAACATTATGGAAATTGAATAAAGATGAGCCAAATGCACGTGGAACGAGGAAGTAGTCGATCATAAACAGACCCGGTGTTTACAGTGAAAGACCGTGAAGCAAGTAAACTGGGCGAGACAGGCGGACAATAGCTAGCTACCTGCGCCAGACAGCAGAGACACTAATCTTAGCAAGAATGTGGAGAGGGAGACAAGGATCGTACCAAGGGAATCCCTGCACACGACAGCAGTGGCGAACCAAATAAACAATAAGGAGTGACGACGGAACCTTGCAGCATCCGTGAGGCGGCTCGAGATTGAAAAAAAATCATACGTTCCATATCGATTTTTTGTCTTGGCAGAAGGGTAATGTGACCTTTATGCATATCTGATAGCATAAAGTCCACATATTATTCCAACAAAATTTAAGTCATGTCTCAAAGCTGATGTGAGAATGGAAGTTGCTTGTGAAACTAGAAGGACAAAAGGACGGTTCGTACGTGACTTGAAGAAGCTTTCTCCCAGCGCGAACAAAGGTGGCAGGAAAGAGAAAATCCACATCTGGACACCAAATGCGCCAGACAACGCGCGAAGGTCGTTCAACTGCGCGGGCAAATGCAGAAAACTCAACGATTACCTACCAAATAAACCCCGCCCATTTGAAAGGAATTAGAGCAGTAATTAGGATACAGAGACAGGAGTTATACCATCGTATAGGGGATGATCCCAGCCTCTCAGAAATATCATCAAAATTTAAATCGGATTATTCTGTGATTTTTGACAGAATTAAAATGAAATCAGGGGGTGGATTTGAAACGACCAATGGCAGTGAGAGACGCTAGACGCGATCAAATCCCGCCGAAATTGAGGGACAATGAAGCAAATTACGGAGCTCATTATCTAACGATCCTACGATCGAATTTTGAATATGAAGGAGTCATTGAGACATTGGGGATGAGGACGTTCTAAGGAGCTAGTTCACATATTCATGTGAGTATTATTTTGGAAATAAATTCTGAGAACCCCTACTCCACGTCCCTTTAAGAGAAATCGTATAAATAATGGATTGAAACACAGCGAAGTTAGTCTACTCTGGGGCAACATCAGCGGCGGAAGCCCGTGCCGCGAGCCTTCGGACAATACGGTGATTTTTACAAGTTCTATAAGTATACTTTGGGGCATCGTCAAAGGCGAAAGCCCGTGCCCTGAGCGTTCAGAAATTAACATTTTACAAGTTTTATAAGTCTTAATATACGCTGTGGACGCGAGAGCCTGCGTTGAGGCATAAGAATAATTAACATTGTTACAAGATATAAGTAGGAGCTAGCATACCTCCGAAATTGAACATCGCTAAGTATTCGCGAGTGCAAAGTAGAACAGTGCATATCATAACAGTATGACGCAGTTGTAATGATAGGTATAGCTGCACGCGCTATTAAAAGCTAGACCAGTATTCTAGGAAGCTACGAACTGTCGGCCGAACTAAATAAGTAATGATAGCTATATGAGATAGGAGCTTCATGTACGAGAACCGTGCATTGTGTTAATGGTAATAATTCACAGTGGACCTTTGTTTTTGGTGAAATTTTGAGAAAAACAGTGTGTAAATTCTCCTCCCATCAAGATGAATCAACTATTGAAGAAGACTGATATCATGGACCAGAACCGCATCAGGAAATATGAGAGATAAGTAAATATTGTATGGGGCATGAGGGTCATAATGTTTCCCATTATTGGGGTCGGATAAGTCTATCTCGATCATAAGCAGTTATGATAAAAATAGATATTTTAGGCGTACCGGGCATGTTTGTGTAGATTTGTGTGTTTATCAGTAATGAGAATTTTGTGTGTTTTATAATGTAATAAGTATATGAGCATCAAAGTGTTATTTTAAATATGGTTTTGTTTTTGGGATGTCATTTATCTTTGTGAATGCACAGTCAAGGGAATATTTGTTTGATAGTGCTTATGCCCAATTTAATTGTAAAAGCTAAATGGGGAAGACCACTCGATAGTGTGACAAGACCGGTAAGTGACAATGAAATTATGAGAGTAATGAGTATGGTAAGTGATTATCACGCGAAGGTACAAAGTGGTAAGACAAGAATGGCTGGAGGGTAGTATGAGATATATTCAGATGAGGCTAAGAGTCGATCTTGGGTCGAGCAGAAATAAAGCGGATGTGGTATTCCCGCGTTCTTCGATGATATAATGGTGAGTGAAAATAATAGCGGAGGCGGTATTCCCGCATTCTTCGACGATATATAAATGGTAAGTAAAATGATTGAATTCATTAGCTGATGAGAGCCCACTTTAGCTCCGTCGGAAAGAGGTTGAATTGCTCGAGCCCAAGGCAGGTGAAAGGGAGTCTTGAGGAGCAGGTAGAAATTGGTTAGCCGTCTGAATTCTCAAAGCAGCCAGGAAGGTTGTGCCGGCCGGCTGGTTAGCATGGTGAAAGCACGTCTGTCACAAGGTCGAGTTTGGCATTGTATTATATGAAGGGAGATAGTCCAACTCCCCGGGGTTTCTTTTGTGTGCCGCTTCAGGAAGCGATGTGTTATATTTGTCATTATTTTTGGAGTGCATTCATTATGTTGTTGTGTATTAATAATCAAGGCGCACCGCCAGCCGAAGTATTTATTTGATGCTTCATGTATGTTGACTTGTTTATTTTACCATAATTAACGGAGTTATAGCTCTGAGTGAAGTAATTGTTTTAAAGTTATAAAAACACACATGCCCGTAACCTAGAATAAACCTATTGCCTTCATTATCTGACTCTTGTGAGGAAAGATGATGAGTACGAATAGACGTGTCCGATTTCCCAAAGAACAGGTTTTGCAAGTTATAAAAATGAGTGCGCAATATTATTGTGATAGAATGGCTGGTTTATTTAAGCCATAGTTATTTGAATTAAGTCTGTTGACAATAACCCTTGGACTTGAAGCAGTGGACTGCAGTAAAATAGACTATTTTCTATTCCTGGTTTCAGCCAGTGTGAAACATTATTTTGCATTTTTTTGATATTGTTGTTTTTCAGTAATTTAAGGGAGTTGATTTTATTTTATTTGTCTGTGGTTGGGAGAAAAGGGAGATGATGTTTTTGTGAAATAAATTATTTTATATTAGGAGTTCTCTGACCTACTGATTTTAAGATAAGCCTCCTGTGATCCTGTGACAATATTCCTAGGATGTTTAGTATAAATTAGAGCCACCCCGAACAGAGCACCACCCGAGTGAGAGTCGGCATCCTAGAAGAACGCGGAAGGGTATAATATGGCATAAAAATCTTCCACAATACATACAAAAAACCTCCACTTACAAATTCCTCAACATCATTAATTACTGTGGGAACCTCCTTCGCTTATTCAAGGGCATTATTCATCAGCGACTTTAACACGTCCACTGAACTAACGATTATACATCCATAGTTCCTCTTAAAAAATTCTTATATTCATTAATTGTTTCAAAACTGTTATTATATTAACCTTCGTGGGTTTCATTCATGAATCGATATGAAGTAAAAATTTGCCAATCACAAATAAATTTAATAGCAAATACGATTATACACGCCTCTCTGGTCTATCAAAATTGAGATTAATATCTTCAATGTAATGCAGTATAAAAATACTATCTTCAATCAAAGTTCATCTAAACTGCATAAATAATCGAATGGAATACAATTAGACTGTGGAATGCAAACATTATTGTTCCAATCTAGAATTGAGAAAAACTCCTATCAAAAGTTCATTACTATATTGTATTCAATAAATCGTAATCAAAGTTTATAGTTCATAAAATTGTCTATAATGCAATGGTATTTCAGAACTGACGATAAATGTCTATGTTGCAATCATGTTCATAAAACGACTAGTATTTCCAAGATCGTCGATACAGAAATAGATTTTAACGCTCTAAAATCTATTAGTTATTCTTCTTTCTTGATGATGACAGAAAATTGGTCAAAGTAATTTACTGGATAGAATTACTTTAATAAAGTGACACGCTGTCTGAATTCAAATCTGCCATAGAAAATCGTTAACTTTACAGTCAAATCGTGACTACAAAAATATGCAAATTACTGAAAGAAAATTAATTCAGTCTCAACTGATCCAAAATTAATTTAACTATGCCACTGACATAACAATGTCTTAATAAATCGTAGAAAAAGGCATAAATCAACGAAGTGTACTGAGTACAGAAATATCAAGCAAGAATATGGGGCAAAATATATGGGACAGAAAAATATGGGGAAAATGGTTGCTCAGATATCGCTAAAAGGCTCAAATAAAACAAGAAACGTTCACGACTACCTTATCTGTTGATTGAAGTTCCAGAGGAAAATTTCCAAAGAAGACTGCTGATGGTTCCATTTTACCAGCGTAAAGATGTGCTCCGACCTCGAACCTGGAACCAGCGCCCTCGGTGAATCGAACTGCTTCCTCCTCCGGATATTGCACTGCTCCGTGTAGACGATAGACATCCTTCTGGCAAAACTCTTCTTTGTGAGCCGGGTCCACCCTGGCCTCTCTTGATAGTTCCCTGAAGTTCTGGCAAAACTCTTCTTTGTGAGCCGGGTCCACCCTGGCCTCTCTTGATAGTTCCCTGAAGTTCTGGTAGAAATTCGCCATGAAGTTTATTGCAGTTATTTCCGTAGAAATATTCATAATTGTAGAGTATGAAAATATTTCCACTGCCATTTGATATAATTCAGCGTTGGACCACGATGCATGAGTGTAGTTGGATATTCACTACATGCTCGCTTTTGTAGAAAGACGATTAGCGAAGTTCCATGCTGCTATTTCACTCCATCGATATATGTCCCAATTGCATTAAAGTCCTTAGCCTTCCATCTCCATTTCCGTTATAATAGTTGAAAGAACTGCCATATTATATTGTTGCATTGTAGAACGTAGCGTTGTATGGCCAAATGCAATATGCAGTATCACCGTTGCAATACACGTGCCAGCCGTAGCGTAGAATGTGATATTATAAAAGTGTTTCTCTGGTGGTGAGAAAATCACTTTTGTCTGCCGTCTTAAAATGCCAATATCTTCCAAATTATAATCTTGAAAATGTTCAATTTTACTACACACTTTAATACTGTTATGCACAATAGAATTAGCTTATAGGCATTAGCTAACTCTTGATGTATATTCTTGTAGACTCGTTAATGTGTGCGTTTCAACTTCGCCTAGTTTCAATCACCGTAAAATGGTACTGCTGCACTGCTCCGTGCTCGTTCGATGCGGTGGGCTTTACCACGCACGCTAAAGACGACTTGCTTCACTGTAATCACTCGAAGTCTGACCAACTCAGAAAAACGACTATATGTCCTCAGAAATATGAGACACATGAGATATCTATGAGATATGAGAGCTTCTCACTG
Source organism: Meconema thalassinum (assembly GCA_946902985.2). Classification (NCBI taxonomy): domain Eukaryota; kingdom Metazoa; phylum Arthropoda; class Insecta; order Orthoptera; family Tettigoniidae; genus Meconema; species Meconema thalassinum. Next base: position 220,184,274 of record OX336399.1, on the reverse strand, counting down.
CTGTGCAAGGCCTTTTATCAACTTCTTAAGGGGCGTATCCATCCCTTCCATAGCTTGTTCCTCCGTCATCGCTAGAAGTTCTAACTTTGGCAATACTTGACGGATTTTCAAATTTCAAAAACTCAAAATTAATTTCTTCAAAATTCCAAATCAATGCCATAACTGAAAATAGATTTCCACAATTCTGCATTCAAAAAGTAATTAAATATTGTATTTTCAGTAATCTCCGTCTCCCTCCAAACTATCGTTCATTGGTTCGAGCCTTTCCTCCAATAGCGTAACTTCTTCCTCAGCACAATTCCTCGTTTCCCTGCGACTGCGTCGTAAATCTCAGATCTTTCTCGAACAAAATCATGACGTCACCAAGAATCTCATCTCAACCAGCCTACTTGCATATGGTCTGCGTCATCCGTGCCTACGTCATGAATATCCACGTCACAACTATGACAGCCATAACTTTATTCAGATATGCCAATACAACCATCGTGGTCTTAATATAATTCAATTTACGGGGGCAGTACGTCGCCACAGCGCTTCCCGGTTAAGTGGCTGAACTTAAGTTGTGGCTTGCATTGTGCTCTTTTTTTAACGACGCTTTGAAATGTACTTATGAAGGTTGAGCTAAGAAAACAGGAAGAATAAAAGAAAAAAGAGGAGACGGTTCGTTCTTGAACTAAATGGTTGCACCGTCAAACTCAATCAAATTTAGAGTACGTTTCAGTGCAGAAACAAGATCAAAACGATGGAAATGAAAATAATGAAGGTAAGAAGAAACCAACGTTAACTATATTGTAAAAGTGTTATAAATTGTTAAGTAAAGTGAAATTATTTTTACTAAGAGTTCCATTAATAATTTGGTCAGGACGTAATATTTTATAACAAACTAATATCATATTACGTTAATATTATAAAAAGCATAGAATGTGTGATAAAAACAAGCAATGAATCGGTTTGCGAATTGCGACGGTTGAATCACTTCACTTGGACTGAGCACATTTGTTCGTTTTTCACTTCACATTAAAAATCACACTGTATCGGGTATACAGTATGCATCGTTTCAACGGACGACTATCATTGGTGACACAGACTTTTTGTCCCGATAACCAACCTATAATCAGTTAGTTGGCTTAGTTAAACAGTTAGTTGAATCTGTTTATAGAAATAAAACACTGCAATCAACTATAAACCACTACACTATATTTTATTGCTCAATATTATTCACTATGTATTTTTTTCAGATGTTGACGCTCATCAACAGCCTGAAGTACATAAAATTGATGTTCCGACCACTCATAGTGACCTTTTGTATCATGATCAGCCTGTCAATAATAACAAGGACGCAGTAAGCTTGGCTGAAACTGGACACGATGAAAATTATGTTTAGCAAGACAAAATTGAATTTTCCAGTCCCGTCAATAATCCAGCAATGAAAAGGTTAATCATAGCATCAGGACCTTGTCAAACCCATGGTTCCTTTCCAAAAAAGCCTGATGGACCAGGAAGTAAAAAATCATTCTCGTCTAATTACTATAGTTTTATATCAGGTTCTGAGATGAAATGTAACAGACTCTGGCTTTGCTATTCGCAGAAGTTAGACCATGTCTTCTATCAACCATGTTGGCTGTTCCCACAGCATTCAGAGAACATTTTCAGTAGTACGGGACCAAACGACTGGAAACATCTTTCTGATAGAATTAAAACTCATGAACAATCGGATGACCACATATTTTCTTGTGTTATATTTGAGAAATGGAGGAATGATGAAACAATGAGTGATGCTTCAGAACAAGAGTTGAAAGAAGAGACAATTTACCGGAGGAACGTTCTTGAAAGAATAGTTAATGTTTCATTAACTTTGGCCACCTGTAACCTTGCTTTCCGCGGAAGAAGTAGTAAAATGAAAGATCCAAATAAAGGAAATTTCTTGTCTATAATAGAACTTCTGTCTGACCATGACCCTGCACTAAAAACCCTTTTGCAAAAGCCAGCAGAAAGTGTAAACCATTTAAGCCCTAGCATCCAAAATTAAGTTATTTCTTTGATGGAAAATGAAGTACCGTAGGCTACCCTGAAAGAAATCAAATAGTTAATACAGGGCTCTCCTTTTTTCTCTGTTATTATGGATACAACACAGGATATAAGTACAGTTGATCAGTTAAGTGACGTTTTCAGGTACGTCAACGTGGTAAATGATTAAAGAAATAAACCCAAAGAAATAAAGTTTTGCGAGACGTTTACTTATTTTACAAAAGTTGAAGATCAAAGTGCATTTGGTTTGGCAAGTAAAACAGTGGAAAGTTCAAGGTCTTGAATTGAAAAAATGTCGTGGCCAAGGTTATGACGGCGCAAGTGTTATGAGTGGAGTTTACAACGGAGTGCAGAAAAAGATTCAAGAAGTTGCGCCACATGCATATTTCGTACAAGTTACAATTTAAATCTGGTGTTGTAAGACGCTGTAGAAGCCAATCGTGAATATCGCAGTTTTTGAGGATGTACTTGATGTCTACACCTTTTTTGGACACAGTATCAAACACTGGCTGGTGCTGCAAGATGCATCTGAAAATACAACCATAACGTTAAAAAAACACTCAACCCAACAAGATTGTCGGGAAGGTAAGATACAAAACAGTTTTTCTTTAAAGGAGAGGTTTGGCGATGTATTAAGAGAGCTATCCAAACTTATTTTGACAAGTAATAAGGAAAAATAAATGGATAATGCAATAGGATTGAAAAAGAAAATTGAAGTTTTGAATTTGTGCTTCTATTAGTTGTACAAACAGAGATTTTTCAGCAACTTAACATCGTATCTAAATGTATCCAGATGACGAACTGTTTATGAGGCAAAAGGTTTCGCAGATACTTTTTCTGATGATGTGTCGCCAACATTTCCTGCACAAATTTTCACCGTGCGTGCATCTTTTTCCTCTAAAATTATGAAAATGTCGACTGTTAAGCAACTGATAGACTACCTCTACATTGAAAATCACATTCTGGTTGCAAGCTATCCTGACGTGTGTACTGCTTGTTTTATGTTCTTGCCTGTACCTATCACAGTGGCTGAAGCAGAAAGATCTTTTTCCAAGCTGGAAATTATAAAGTCCTACCTAAGAAGCTATTGTGAGTAGTCAAGTAAACACGCGCCAATTCTGAGCTCCCCGGGTTTTAGTTTTAGGCGAAGTAAAACGTATCCAGTACAACTTATAAAAGTTACAAAAGTGCGGTAGGAAGTCACCCACAACGCAAGAATACAAGAACCTATCAATAGTAAAGGTAAATAGAAAATATCAGTAAGTATTAATACCTCCCAGCACAAGGGGATAGTGAGGTTCTATTGCACAAAGATGGTCATAACACAAATCGCATACAGCACCAAAAAATCTAAGTGAATGTCCTACCGCAGAAGTCACAGGTAACATATAAAAACCGTGTATGGACAAGAAGTACCACCGGCAAGAAACCAGTGACCTGCGCTAAATGCGGTAAAGCATTCTTCACGAATTGAAAGCCGTATGCAATAGCACAAATTTGTAAATGCCTTACAACCGATGATGCAGGAAAAACGCCATACACCAGAAGATACATACAGTATAACAAATTAAGTATCCTACATGAGTACGTTACATGCTATGCCACAAATCATTCCTAGACAGCACAAATATACCGGTATCCGACAGTAGTTCTCTCATATATAAAACACGTGAGAGAGCAGGAACACCTAATGAACATCAGGAGAGACAATATGCCACCGAAAAAGAAAAATCGGAAAAACCACAAGACCACTATGAAATTATCGGAAAGTTCCGGTGATGAAGAAAAACAGCAGGGTTCGGAAATCAAGGAAATGTTCTCGGAGATCGTGACTGAACTCAGGAACCTAAAATCCCAGAGTGACGAATTTAGTCGTGAAACGAAACAAGAAATAATGTCTATCAAATAAACCATAGAGAAGACAGACGAAAATGGAAAGAGGTAAACGAGTCAGTGGAGTCAAGAATAACAAACATAGAGAACACGACACAAGAAAAATTAAATTTGACACAAGAAAAATTAAATTTGATATCAGAAAGAATCAAAACCCTAGAGACATGGGAAGAACAAACGGAAAAAAGGATGAGAAAGAACAATATCGTAATTAGAGGAAAAGAACTAACGATGGAGAATGATAACAAAAAGAAGTAGGTGCAAAAGCTACAGAGATCTTAGGGAAGATAAATGCAGATGTTGAAATAGAGAACATGACATACATAGGGAAAGATAAAAACAACAGAGGGATCTTGAGAGTCACCTTCAAGAACTTCACAGACAAGTTAAGAATAGTTCGAAACAAGGTGACGTTTATATAGACGACGACCTTACTAAGAATGAGAGAGATATTCAAGCAGCACTAAGAAGCATAGCCAGAGAACAGAGAAATAAAGGCAACAACGAAGTAAAAGTTGGATATCAGAAGATCCATCTAAATGGCCACTGGACAAAATGGAATGACCTAAACACAAAAGATCTAAACACAAAAAACTGAGCACCAACAACCAGGAGGTGATGTGCACTAAACAGACGGTACACAAGGAGAACAAGGAAGAACTAATAATCGCCACCTGGAATGTAAGGACTCTGAGAACGGAAGAAAGAGAAACGGAATTAAAGAATGCATTAGCTGACCTGAAATTCGATATACTAGGTCTTAGTGAGGTTAGAAAATATGGGCAGGAAATAATTGAAACACTGGAAAGAGATATATTCAGCTACATAGGCGAAACGAAAGGACAGAAAGGAGTGGGATTCATAATAAAGAAGAAACATAAACATTGCATTAAAGAAGTTAAAGGGGTCTCTGAGAGGATAGCTGTACTATCCCTGAAATTAAACAGACATACCTTCACAATTATCCAAGTCTATGCTCCCTCAGAAGCTAGTACGGAGGAAGAAATCGAACATTTCTACGACCTTCTACAAGACACATTAAACCACTACAAAGCCCATAGAACCGTTGTAATGGGGGACTTCAATAGTAAAATAGGCAATCTAGAAATTGAGGAAGAGGAGCCGATAGGACCCTACGGCTATGGATCCAGAAACGAACGAGGGGACAGGCTTATACAATTCGCACAGGGACAAGGACTAAAAATCGTTAATACCTTTTTCAAGAAAAACCCAGCAGTAGGTGGACATGGAGAGCACCAAATGGGAAAACAAGGAATGAAATTGACTTCATACTAGCAGACAGACTAGAGGGCATCAAAGATATCCAGGTGATCAATGGTCTGAAACTTGACACAGATCACAGAATGGTTCGAATGAAAATGCTTATTCCAAAGAAACAATGCCCATACGATAAAACCCAAAGGTTTGACCCGGAAAGAACCAACCGAATCCAGTACACAGAGAAACTGAAGAAGAACCTGCAAGAGTTGGAAGAACAAGAGGAGATGAGCACACAGAACCTATATGATAAACTGGAGAAGTGCATCACAAAAGCTGCTACAGAATCCTCTATTGGGGTGAAAAAGTCAGGAAAGGGAAATAAGCTGAAAGAAAGCACCAGACGACTGATTGACGAGAGGGAGAAATTAAAACGAGAAGCAGAAACCAACCATCAGAAAAAGACAGAATATGCGGAATTGAACAAACGCACAAAAAGAGAAATCCGAAAGGACATCCGAGATCACAACACCGAAATGGTCAAGAAGGCTATGGAAAAATCGACATCAGTAAGAAAGATCAGGAAAGAAATATCAGATGGCAAACACTGGATATTAGGAGTGAAGGATGTAAAAGAAAATAGACTAGCTTCAAGAGAAGAGATGCTGCGACATGCCACGGAATTCTACGAGAAACTATACTCCAGCACCCTTGAGAGGGAAAGTATGATTCAAAATTTGAATAATCCGAAGGGTCACCAGGAAGAGGAAATACCCCCCATCCTTCAAAGCGAGGTGAGTGCAGCAATAAAAGAAATAAAAAATGAATGACGCCCAGGTGTCGATGGTATATTTAACGAATAGCTAAAATGGGGAGGTGAGGAACTTGCAGCAATCATCACTCGACTCTTCAACACAATACTCGAATCTGAAGAAATACTAGCGGAATGGAAACTAAGCACTATAATCCTGCTCCATAAAAAAGGAGCTAAAGACGACATCAACAACTATAGACCGATAAGTCTGCTGCCAAGTCTATACAAACTGTTCACAAAAATATTAACCAAGAGAATGTCAAAATCACTAGAGGAAAACCAACCTATAGAACAGGCAGGTTTCAGATCAGGATTCAGCATGGTGGACCACCTCCAAACAGTAAACCAACTCATCGAAAAACTGCAAGAATTCAACCTTAAAGCCTATATTGCATTTATAGACTATAACAAAGCCTTTGACTCCGTGGAACACACATATGTTCTAGAGGCCCTAGAGAACCAAAACATACAGAAAAGGTATATCAGACTTCTAGCAAAAATCTACGAGAGTAGCCAGGCAAAAATACGGACAGAAATGGAGGGAAAACACTTCGAGCTAGAGAGAGGAGTGAAACAAGGAGACCCCCCTCTCACCAAAACTATTCACTTGCCTGCTAGAAAACCAATTCCGGAAAATGAAATGGAAAACAAGACACGGCATCAACATAGTCGGACAAAATCTGACACCTACGGTTTGCAGACGACATCATACTCATGGCAAAATCTGCATCAGACTTAGGACAAATGGTAACAGAATTAAACACGGTCAGCAAAGAAGCTGGCCTAACCATGAACCCGAGTAAAACGAAACTGATGGCAAATGCGACAGAAAACCCAGTAAACATTGACGGTGAAACATTAGAGTATGTCGAGGACTATACATACCTAGGTCAAAATATTTCATTCCATAACAATACGGAGAAAGAAATCAAAAGAAGAATTGGGCAAACATGGAAAAAATTCTGGTCCTTGAAATTCATTTTAGGAGACAAATCTCAGAAACTAAGCCTGAAAACACAAGTTCTAGAGAACTGTGTAATCCCAGTAATGCTGTATGGATGTCAAGCATGGTCACTAACTTCGCAGCAGAGAAAAACGCTCCAGATAGTCCAACGCAGGATGGAACGAAAAAACCTCAATATCACGCTGAAAGACAGAATACGGAACGAGGTTATACGCAGAAGAACCATTATTAAAGACGTCATCAACACAGCGGACAGACTAAAATGGAAATTGGGAGGCCACTTAGCGAGGATGGAGCATAGAAGGTGGACGCACAGACTAACGATGTGGGACCCCAGAACCGGCAGGAGAAACGTAGGAGGACAGAGGACACGCTGGGCTGACACGTTCAAGAAATTTGCCGGACCACAATGGACAAGAAGAGCAAGAGACAGACAAGAGTGGAAGACCCTAGAGATGATCCTTTTCAAAACATAGTATATGCGAGGACAGGAAAGGAGCAACTCTGTGCAACATAGTGAACCCTTAAATACAATAGCGATAATGTATTGAGGATATTTAAAACTGTGCTAAAATAAAGTGAACGTGCTAGAAACATTAACAATTTTGCAAATATTAGATATAAGAACAAGAATACAGAACATAGACAATACTGTAACTAGGTTAGGAATAGGTATATCAATAGCTATAAGAACATTCAAGAACAGAGACTAACATGGCAGAAAAGTGCACCACTAGGTGCCTCACTACTCTTTAGGACTGCTCACCTAATGAGCATAATGGAGAAAAATCCCTGCCTAGACCGGAGGCCATTGCCCTTAGGGGATTAAAGGGATGTATTTATTATTTATTATACCTAAGAAGCACAATGAGCCGAGAACATAAGTGGGTTGGCCCTTTAGTGGATTGAAAATGAAAGAGCTCGAAAACTTAACTTCTCACATGTAATTAACATGTTTGCATATGCAAAGAGTAGGACAAAAAGTTTTGTGTAAATTAGGTTAGTTGACAAGTTTATTTGTTTTAAATAGTTTGTTTAATAATAAGTCAACACTTTTTTGTTACGGTAACAAAGAGTAAAAATGTATAGATTTACCGGTATTTTATTTCAAGTTATTTGTACAATACATTTATAATTTCGAGCTTTCGACCTGGCGTGTATTTTATTTTTAAAGTCTAGTACTTCACAGACGATCCAATCTGTTCCCTTTCGTTTTCCACTCTACCGGTAGCTTCATTATTGTCAGTAATAAAATAACAAATATGTGTACTTATTATGCATATTTACATGCAGTTCTCTTCTCTTTCTAAAATTTTTCTTATTTCGATATCACAATTTCACAAATTGAAAAGCTATAGCTATTATTTATCATAATTATATAGGTCATTTCATGGAGCCAACAGCATAAGTATAAATTAAATATTTCTAGAGAAAGGGAAGTGGCAAGGGGGGAGGAATTCGAAAAGTGCATAAAGTCACTTAGTTAAGTTCTTATCTTCGAACATTATTAATATTAAAGGCCTGCAGTTAGGTCAGGTTTTCAAAAGATAATGATGGGGCCTCATTTCACCTTCTTGCCCCGGGGCCCCTTCATGTGTAGCTATGCCACTGGTAGCAACGTATGATAAGTCAAACTACGGTATATATAGAGAGACGTTCCTATATTATCGGGATTCCGTCACTGGAATTAGTATATCTGATATACATTTCGGCAAGATGTTAGTGTAACAAGTTCATGTTTTACAGCGGAAATTAATAGGGTACAGTACAGATTGTCAATGGCACTCAAATTTTAATATTTTATGGTCTAACTTGTGTAACTAGGAACAGCTTTCCGACGACATTATACAAGTTTCACACCTGTTAGCTTGAGATGATGAAGAGTCTAGTTCGAACTGCGTGTTTTGTAACGAGAGGAGGAAGTTTTATTTCGTGGCGTCGGTCAATACCTGCAAGCAATTAGTGTCGATTTGCAGGAAACTAGATCCATTTTCACGTAGCCTTAATCATGTAGATAGGTTGCTTCCCAAAATATTTTTTTTGTGTTTATAGGAATAGAGAAATCGAATGTAGGATTCTTTATTTCCCTGCTCTACTAGCGGGCACCATAAGCTAGGTCTATTCAATTACAATGATCAACAGTGACGCCTTATTTGACCATGACGGTCAACTTGCAAACATATGACTTAGAGAAAATGTTGAGCGTCATGGTTGTGTATGTTTTACTATTGTTGACAAATTATAACCGCTCGTTATCAGTATGCACTTCGAAAGGTCAGAAAATACCTCATTTGATTTGTTAAATATGAGACTGATTTTACGCACTGGTATAGGTAAGATCTTGAATTAATTAGTTTCCTGATCATAATGGAGAAACAAATACTCATCAAGTGTGAGCCATAATAATAATAATATATATCGTATGGCCTCGGGTGCCTGGTGCAAGCTTTGCTATTTGACACCCAGAGGGTAGCTTGCATGTCGAATTTCGTAGTTCCTTGACTATGAAAGTCAAGGAGGTTAGATGTTAGATATCTAATCTCCTTGAACACAATAGCGCTTTCTAGTAGAGAAATGAGGAACTTTGTGCTGGCGGAAACTCCCGAGATTAATTTTGCCATTATGAACTCGGCCTACTGAATTCAAATGGGTTCTTTGACATGCCAACATCGTATGACATGCGTATCGTATTTTTGCCGCCTTTCAAAAATCACTTACCACGGTCAGGGGCGAACCTGCAACTTGGGGTTAGTAGACCGACACGCTATCCACTCACCCACCGTGGCAAGCTAGTGAGCCAGAATGTTTGGCTCATGAAATCCCTGACATTGTAAGTTGAATTTTAATTCGTAGGCGTATATGGTGTAACATTGCTATCTTAGTGATGTGCAAGGTTTAGTGGCATAATACTGTACTTTATAGTAAATGGTGCTCTAACCAGGATCTGTTAACTTTTACTGTTTATGATGCACATAACTTAGTAGGCCTACTCAAATTGTATCTATATATTTAACACTGGGTGATACTTCACAGGATCCAAATGAGCTGTTGCCCTCTGATAACCTGCAGGACGAGGCTGGTGATTTGACAATGAAAGGATAGCAGTTACGGAGGAACATGAACTTGAGGTAATTATATGTCCTACATTACTTCTCTTATAAAAATACGAATGATTTATACAATAAATATTATTTGGAAGAATGGATTGCTTGGTCTTGTTTTCTATGAGAACACCTAACAATAGCAGATGCTATTGGTACTGCAGGTCCACTCTGCTGGCACCCAGGATCCTATCACAGGTGAAGTCTACACAACGTGCCATGTTTAAACTCAATCAATTTGGTCTTCAGCAATCATATTTCCAGCGGATAATCATCACCAGGGGCGGATCTAGGGGAGGGCGAGGAGGGCGACCGCCCAGGGCCCCGCGCCATGATGATGTTAAATTTAATTAATTAATTTTACTTTTCAAACTATTTTCTTTTCAGTGCAGCTATGACCTCTGTTGACCGTTTAGCAAGTTAAGATTTCGGTGAAATAATAGAAGACTTCAGCCGGAAAAAACTGGCAAAGTAATATTTTATTGTTTACATAATCTTCTTCAAGGGACTTAAAGGTTTCTCTCATATTATAAAAAAAATTACTGTAGTGTACTCAAAATATTGTAACTATTCTTTATGTTATTATTATTACCAAACTATTTTCCATTTGATTTGATATTTTTTAATTTCCTATTGTTGTGGGCCCCGCCTTATCATATCGCCCAGGGCCCCGCAAGGCCTATTGTTGTGGGCCCCGCCTTATCATATCGCCCAGGGCCCCGCAAGGCCTATTGTTGTGGGCCCCGCCTTATCATATCGCCCAGGGCCCCGCAAGGCCTATTGTTGTGGGCCCCGCCTTATCATATCGCCCAGGGCCCCGCAAGGCCTATTGTTGTGGGCCCCGCCTTATCATATCGCCCAGGGCCCCGCAAGGTCTGGATCCACCACTAATCATCACCATATCTTTCTTTTTCTATTTGTTGAAAACGTGACCACCAATGGAACGAACAGTATACCTGCTAACACTTCCTTTGACCAGAATCAAAGTAACAATTAATTCTTAAACTACTGCAATCAGCCAGAATACCTGCAGTAATGGTAGGGATATAGTAATAGATGGTTACTCCTCCGCTGTCTGTAACCCACCCGACCGCCCTAAATACGATCACGACTTATATAGATGACACTTCAGAATTTTTTAGCAACATGTAAAGTATTGCCAACCCCACGCTTTCGGTACTATTTCGCATCTGGTATCGTAAAACGAAAGAGTGCCGTCAAGTTAATGTGAAAGCACGCCAAGCTGCGGCCACGTTAGCTAACTTAAACACCTGTTTTTTTTCACGCATCAATAATCTTTATCCAGGCTAATGGTTTCGCCAATTATTACTTTTCACGTAATTACATTGTAACTTGTGTCGGACATGTTGGCAACAGTGATGTGACGTAATATGACGTCAATGTGTCGGTCACAAACATGGCGGGCGTTGTTGAACAGGTAGGAAATAAAAACCTGTAGTAATGCAATATTATAAATATTTCCTGTCCCGCAGTGATATACAATCCCTAATGAGAGGTTGTGAATTGTATATTTTCAATAATCTACCGGGTTCTGGTTTGGTGCTGGTTCTGATCAAGGGAAGAGTTGTCTTTGCCTGTGGTAGCTCATTTGTCAACTCTTGATGTAAAGTGCAATGCTCTCTAGAATTATTTGTATAAACACATGTTTTAGGTAGCTTAAGTGAATACACAGAATCTAAATATTAACTTGCCACAATAACAGTAATTGGAAGTTGAGACCCACATGGTCTGAGGAAAGCCCGACATTGCTTCTGGTTACTTGTCCATCTTATCATTTCACAAACCCTGGTTAACTCTCCCTTAATTCTTATTCTGATGGTTGTATGTAATCATCCATTTGCTCACTCTAATTGACTGTTTTCCTTACTAGCTGATAACTTGCCCAAATTATTTTACGGGGTCAGACCTCTTCCTTCTTTTCATGATTTAATAGTGTAATTGCGCAGCACAACTGCTTGGAATCTATTTAGGCCTATATAAAGCTCAATGTTTGTTTGTTTGTTTGTTTGTTTGTTTGTTTGTTTGTTTGTCTGTTATGTAGGCCTATACAAATCAACACCGTTTTACCGATCTAAAACAAATGTATACATACCCTTTGGAACCCTGCGAGTAACACTGTCTACTTGAAACTTCAGACAGACCTCTCAATTCCTTGCAATTAGGCCCTTTGGCACAAATCTACACCGTTTCACCGATATGCATCAAATTTTAGGTACTTACCCTTTGGAATCCGACGACTATAACAGACAAAGGGACATGAAAACCAGGGTTTTAGGCCCTAGGACCAATAATATCCTATGTAGTGTAACTGTAAGAATATTTATTTGAGCCTATTTAATAAGCGAGTTGCATTACTCCGCACCTACCAGTGTTCTGATAATAAGATGTGAAAATAATTACAATATTTTGTGCTGCTTACAAATTACAGTCACGGGGAGTAATTAGTGACAAAAATATCCAAGCCCCTAATGTTAGGGTTATTATCATCATGCGCAAGTGTAGGCGACATCTGCTAACTAATTATTAGGCCTCTGTTATTCATACAAACCTACACCGTTTCACCGATCTGAACCGAATTATATGTACGTACCTTTGGAAACTGCGTGTTACGCTGTCTACTAGAAATTTGGACAGCCCTCTTTTTGCCTGGATTTAGTCCGTTCGGCACATAGGCGAAATATCGAATTTGTCGTAGAAGGACCAATCTAGGCTCATTTTATGTCTCGCAATGCATGTAACAAAACTCGCGACTTAAAATTTGGTTCAGTTCGGTAAAACGTTGTAGATTTGTATGACTCTCATTTTAGGCCTCGCAACGCAAGACATAAAATTATGGTCATAAAATTTGGGCAGGTGACTAAACTTCTGCAGATTTGTATAATAATAAACAGACATAGTTTGCCAAAAAACACGTTTTATGAGCTAAGAACCAGCCTTACCGGAAGTATTACGGTTTTGTAGTAGGGGTCCAGATATGCCCCGAATTGAGGTGCTATTGTTTGAATATTTAAATGGGTCTATTGTTGGCTGGCAATGCGGGCTGCATCACTCTGCGACAACCCGTGTTCTGGTGCAGAATTGTGAAAAGAGTTAAATCTTGCGCTGTTTACAAATTTCAGTCACGGAGAGTAATTTGTGCAAAAAGGTTTCTTAGGAATCTTAAAAGAGTTGTCGTCATGAAAATATTAGACCTCCGTATTAAGTGCGTTGGTGTTGGCGCATCAAATTTTCTTTGATGTACTCCGATTATTTTCCTGCGTCGCTATGTGGCGATAATTGACACTATTGCTCTTTCAGTAGCTCGGAACAGCCGACGTTTTCCGAAGTGCTACGATTATTTTCATTCAGCGCTATGCGGCAAAAGACGACATTGCTCACTACCTCTCTAACAGCCAATGAGATATAAGGCCTAGGCAGCGTCTTTTATTTCACTTGCTCCTGATTCTAGTATTTCTTTTCAATTCGTTTGTAAATTACAAGTGTCAGTACTATAGTTAGTAAATTGCTGTCTCGCTGTTCATTATTATCATTATCATAAGGGCAAATGGCCAGGATGTTACGCCCATTATACTGAACTGCTTATCACTTCAGCACCACCACCACCACCACCACCACAAAAAGTTATATTTTTAAAATATTTCTTTCTGTTAGTTTGTAATTATCATGTGCAAGTCCTGTATTAGTATTCATTATCATCCATAAAGCAAATGAATATACCACCGGGCGATGCCGGATACTACTGCTAGTGTAAAATATTCAGATGTATTCCATCTTTCATGAAGATCACGGTCCATATGGCCCTGTTTTTATGAGATGATTGGGAAATAAAATTATAATTATGCATTTTCTTTGCTAGTCTTATTACCTTACTTAATATGCTAGTGTAGTTTTTGTCCTGTAAATTGAATTCAGGTGTTGTGTGGTGTTGTTTATATATTTTGTGTAGAAATTTCTTTCTTTGACATGAATTTATAGTCCCTGGTGTTATCCAATTGCTAGTTTTATTATTTTGAATTGCTCTTTGTTTAAAGGGGTTTGCTGTTTCAAAATATTGTTTTAGGGTACTGTTAAATGAATTTAATTTATCATTTATATTTACTAGTTTATAAACTTCGGACGGAGAACGGTATGCGCATACAATTATTAACTTAACTGCTGTATTTTTACGGCGGAGAATTCAAAATCCTGTTCCATAATTAGATAATCATAAGCTGTTAACTGTTCAAGATCTACATTATTTCTAAGATACAAATACCACCATAGTTATATTAGATCTAGAATATTTACTAGCTAGTATAAACCCTGGGAATTGAATTAATTCGAGTTGTTCCTCATTCAGGAAATGTCTGAAATACATAGTGCCGTGATGTCTTTAAGTTCATTCTTAAGCATTATATTAATGTAATCATTCTTATTATAGGGAGACTAAACTTTCTGGTGGTAAATTTTAAATTTGATACTTTTGAAAGCTTGTGTTGGTGATTTATTTACATTATTGTAATTATTGTTGCTAGACAAATCCGAAATACCATTGTTAGACTCAGTTAAATTTGACATCAAAATTACCGTTTCCCCGCTTCCACTCTAAGGACATTACCGTTACACTATTCTTTCCTTTGTAATTTTCAATTTTGCAGATTTTATCACTAAGATACTCTTTTCCTAACCTATTTAAGTGTAGGCCATGCCGAGTGTAGAGTTTCCTGTCTAATTTACTTATATCTATAATTTGGGCACTTGAAAAACTCTTTCAAATTTAAGTCATATTCCCATTTGTAGTCTCTATTTGTACATTTACACATGATTTGGGAATTAAGTCATATCTCTGCGGAATGTTTACAACAATTACATTAGTGTTGTTTATGGATGGCAATGTACCCTGTAAATCTTTGATTACCTTTTTACTCTCTTAGTACTCATATTGTGTATATCTATTTAACATTGGGTAATACTTCGCAGGATTCAAATGAGTTGTGGCCCTCTGATAACCTGCAGAACGAGGCTGGCGATACATTTGACGATGATAGTATAGCAGTTAAGGAGGAACATGAACTTCTGGCAATGATATTTTCTACATTACTTCTCTTATAATAATACGAATTATTCATACAATAAATATTATTTGGAACAATGGATTACTTAGTCTTGTTTTCTATGAGAACACCTAACAATAGCAGATCCTACTACAGGTGAAGTCTACACAACGTGCCATTTTAAAACTCAATCATATACGGCATTTGATATATGATTGCCCTAAAGTGAATGCACTGCTATTGCTTATAGGCTAAACTGCTACAGCAAAGCAAGCTTGTAACCTGCAAAAAACAATTTGAAGATTGTATCTTGGCAGTCAGCAATCATATTTCCAGTGAATAAGCATCACTGCTTCTTTCTACTTCTATTTCTTGAAGACGTGACCGCCAACGGAACAAACAGAATACCTTACATTCCAGGCAGTTGTAATGGTCTTTGCCTGTGGTAGCTCATTTGTGTACTCTTAATGTAAAGGATAAGTTGGTACAGTGCCACGCTCTCTAGAATAATTTGTATAAACTCATGTTTTAGATAGCTCAAGTGAATACACAGAATCTAAATATTAACGTGCCACAATAACAGTAATTGGAAGTTGCTTGAGACCCACATGGCCTGAGTAAAGCCCGACATTGCTTCTGGTTACTTGTCCATCTTTTCATTTCACAACCCCTGGTCAACTCTCCCTTAATTCTTATCCCGATAATTGCAGGTAGCCATCCATTTTCTCTCCCATATTGACTGTTTTCTGTACTACCTGATAACGTGCTCTAATTCGTTTACGGGGTCAGAACTCTTCCTTCTCTTCATGATATAATGGTGTAATGCTGTAATTTCTAAACACAACTGCCTGGAATGTAATATATTCAGATATATTTCACCATTTATAAGAGGTAACATAAAGGGTGGTGTGTACCACTCCTTGAATAACCTGGTGAGCACAAAACCAGCATTCTGTCGAAAATTAAATATATATAATCCTTCAATAAATGCGAGGCACGGAATATCTTCAAGGGTTAATACACTGACGTCTAATTTAATTAAAATGTTATGTCATCTTAACATTGACGGCTGTGCACAATTTCTTTACTTTCAATTTCATCTTATCTATCATAATAATTGTATCACATCTTCTATACTTGTCTTATCTTGTCATCATACTAATATATAAAAATGAGATGGTGTGTGTGTCTGTCTTTCTGTCTGTCTGTTACTCAATAACGCAAGAACCACTGGTCCGATTTAAATGAAATTTTGCATGGATGTAGCTAATTTACCAGGTTTACATATAGGATACTTGATTACGATATTTTGCACTATTGAAAAATGGCGACTATTTTCATATTTCCATTTCAAATAAAAAGAGAACGCTAAGATATAGCAACCTTTCGATGGCCCTACGAGCTTTAAAATTTAATTTTCTATCCGAAATGTCCAGATCATTTTTCGTGTATCTACAACGGTTAGCGAGTAAAACCTACATTTGTGACGTCACTACACCCTTTGGTTTAAAAATTTCATATTTTCATCATCATACTAATATATAAAAATGAGATGGTGTGTGTCTGTCTTTCTGTCTGTCTGTTACTCAATAACGCAAGAACCACTGGTCCGATTTAAATGAAATTTTGCATGGATGTAGCTGATTTACCAGGTTTACATATAGGATACTTTTGATTACGATATTTTGCACTATTGAAAAATGGCGACTATTTTCATATTTCCATTTCAAATAAAAAGAGAACGCTAAGATATAGCAACCTTTCGATGGCACTACGAGCTTTAGAATTTAATTTTCTATCCGAAATGTCCAGATCACTTTTCGTGTATCTCCAACGGTTAGCGAGTAAAACCTACATTTGTGACGTCACTACACCCTTTGGTTTAAAAATTTCATATTTTCATCATCATACTCATATATAACAAGTAGTTCCGTGAAGAACTATACAGCCTATTTTCATATATCCTACTTATGTTAATTGCCACTATTTAACATACACAATTTCAGTTTCATTGCTGTAATAGATTCGTAGATATTGAGAACCGACTAAATATTTCGGATGGTCGCCATGTTGGATTTTATATATGTAGGTCCTAGAGTTATGTACTGTTACATGCAGATTATTGTGAACGTGCAGTATTCAAACTTCAATCGCATAATTAGGACACAAGAAAAAAACAAGGAGATTAAATTTTTTTCACAGCTGCCATCTTGAGGTTATGGAAACAATTGAAATAAATTAGATGCCAGTGGATTAACATTCGGGTAAAGATTTACTGTACCAAGTTTCACTGCACGCGGATGGTTAAATTGCGAGAAACGTCCATGTGAATATTTATAATTCGCGTCACCGCCATGTTGGATTTTTGATCACCAGGTTATTTAAAGTCCTATAGGTGAACTTAAGTTCATAGCCCCTATGAACATTAAAAAATGCAGTTTGATTGCTAAAATAAATTCGTAGATATTCAGTATCGTCTAAATATTTCGGATGGTCGCCATGTTGGATTGTTAAATGTATAGGCCATAGAGTCATGTACCATTAAAGGAAAATTATTGCGTAGGTTCATTATTCAAACTTTCACTTCAATCGCATGACTACATCACAAGAAATAAAAACTTAATTTTAAAATTCGCACTGCCGCCATCTTGCGGATATGTAAACAATTGAACTAAATTAGATACCAGTGGATTACAATGTGTATAAATATTTCCTGTACCAGGTTTCAGTGCGCTTGGAACATTAAATCGCGAGAAAGGTCTATTTAAAATGTTCAAATTCGCTTGGCCGCCATGTTCGTTTTGTAGTTAACCGGGTTTTGAAAATCTTATAGGTGGACTTCCAGTAGTGCCCTTTATCTCAGTACAAAATTTTAGGGAGATACCGCTAATAGTTTCAGAGATATAGAATGCCGGTGAAATATTTCGCACATCCGCCATCTTGTGATTATGTAAACAATTGAACGAAGTTAGATGTCGGTGCATTACAATGTATATAAACATATACTGTACCAAGTTTCATTGCGTTTGGTTGTTCAAATCGCGAGAAACGTCTATTTAAAAGTCGCAAATTCGCTTGGCCGCCATGTTCGTTTTGTAGTTACCAGGTTTTCAAAAGTCACATAAGTGAACTTATAATAGTTCCCTCTATCACCATAGAAAATGTCAGGGTAATATCGGTAATAGTTTCGGAGATATTGAATGCTGGTGAAATATTTCGCACAGCCGCCATGTTGGATTGGTGAGTCGTAACAAAATTTTAAGGGCACGGTCGAGGTCGCCGGGAATAGTGCTATGAACTTTCCCAGTTTCATTGAAATCGTTCCTGCCGTTTAGATTTTATTAGGGGGGACACACACACGAATCACACACACACACACACACACACGCACACACACACGGACAAAAGGTGATCTCATAAGCCTATTTTTTCAAAATTGAAAATAGGCTAAAAATGAGATGGTGTGTGTCTGCCTTTCTGTCTGTCTGTTACTCAATAACGCAAGAACCACTGGTCCGATTTAAATGAAATTTTGCATGGATGTAGCTGAATTACCAGGTTTACATATAGGATACTTTTGATTACGATATTTTGCACTATTGAACAAGTAGTTCCGTGAAGAACTATACAGCCTATTTTCATATATCCTACTTATGTTAACTGCCACAATCAACATACAAAATTTCAGTTTAATTGCTGTAACAGATTCGTAGATATTGAGAACCGTCTAAATATTCCAGATGGTCGCCAGGTTGGATTTTTATTTTTGTACTATTACATTAAGATTATTGTGAACGTGTGGTATTCAAACTTCAATCGCATGATTAGACAACAAGAAGTAAAAACGAGAATTTTAAATTACGCACAGCAGCCATCTTGTGATAATGCAAACCATTGAAATAAATTAAATGCCAGTGGATCAACATTTGTATAAGCATTTAACGTGCAACTTTTCACCGCACTCGGATAGTCAATTCGCGAGAAACGTCCATTTAAATATTTAAACTTTGCGTCGCCGCCATGTTGGATTTGTGCTCACCAGGTTCCTGAAAGTCCTATAGGTGAACATATGTTCATAGTCTCTATGAACATTAAAAAATTCAGTTTGGTTGCTGTAAAAGATTCATAGATATTGAGAACCGTCTAAATATTTCGGGAGCTCACCATTTAGGAGTGTTATGTGTAAAGGCCATAGAGTTATGTACCATTCAAGGACAATTATTGCCTAGGTTCATTATTCAAACTTTCACTTCGATCGCATGATTACGACACAAGAAATTAAAACTTAATTTTAAAATTTCGCACAGCCGCCATCTTGAGGTTATGTAAGCAATTGAATTAAATTAGATGGCAGTGCATTACAATCTGCAAAATCAATTACTGTACCACATTTCACTGCGCTCAGAGAGTTAAATCACGAGAAAAGTCTATTAAAATATTTTAAATTCGCTTGGTCGCCATGTTCGTTTCGTACTTTACAGGTTTATGAAATATACATAGGTATACCTGTATCAGTACCCTTTATCACCGTACAAAATTGCAGGGTGATATCTGTAATAGTTTCGGAGATATAGAATGTCAGTGAAATATTTCGCACAGCCGCCATTTTGAGGTTATGTAAACAATTGAACTAAATTAGACTCCAGTGCATTACAATGTGTATAAACATTTGCTGTACCAAGTTTCATTACATTTAGATAGTTAAATCGCGAGAAAAGTCTGTTTAAATATCTCAACTTCGCTTGGCCGCCATGTTGGTTTTGTAGTCACCAGGTTTTTGAAAGTCTCATAGGTGAACTTATAGCAGTGCCCTTTATCACCGTACACAATTTTAGGGCGATATCGGTAATAGTTTCGGAGATATTGAATGGTAGTGAAATATTTCGCACAGCCGCCATGTTGGATTGGAGAGACGTAACAAAATTTGAAGGGCACGGTTGAGGTCGCCGGGAATAGTGCTATGAACTTCCCGAGTTTCATTGAAATCGCTCCAGCCGTTTCGATTTTATTAGGGGGGGACACACACACGAATCACACACACACGCACACACACACACACACACACACACACACACACGCACACACACACGGACAAAAGGTGATCTCATAAGCCTATTTTTTCAAAATTGAAAATAGGCTAAAAATGGCGACTATTTTCATATTTCCATTTCAAATAAAAAGAGAACGCTAAGATATAGCAACGTTTTGATGGCATACACGAGCTTTAGCATTTAATTTTCTATCCAAAAGGTTCTTATCACTTTTCGTGTATCTCCAACGGTTAGCGAGTAAAACCTACTTTTGCGACGTCACTACACCCTTTGGTTTCAAAATTTCATATTTCCATTTCAAATAAAAAGAGAACGCTAAGAAATAGCAAACTTTTGATGGTATACACGAGCTTTAGCATTTAATTTTCTATCCAAAAGGTTCTTATCACTTTTCGTGTATCTCCGACGGTTAGCGAGTAAAACCTAAATTTGTGCAATAAAACACGGTCAACACCGAGCGGTGCAGTATATCGCTACATATATAAAAAAAAAAAAATTTTTTCTGAATTTCTACGGAAATTTGAGTTATTTACACGTTTTAGACTGTTTTATGATAGATCCGCGCGAAAATAATGTTTTGGTCTGTCTGTCTGTCTGTCTGTCTGTCTGTTTGTTTGATTGTCTGTGGACAACTTTGTTCCCTTATAACTCAAGAACGTCTGGGTGTATCAACGTAAAATTTGGTACAGATATCCATCAGAGGCACGACACTAATCATTGATGTAACCCTTCTCCGTACCTCTCATAAAAGAGGGCCTACCCCCTTAAAATACATGCTGAAATAGGAGTAGAAGGAAGAGACAAAGCTCATTTTCAGCCCCTTAATGTGAGAGACGAAACTTGGGGGCCCTAAAAGCACATTTTAAAGTCCTACGTACAACCGCTTTTGAGATATTCCCAGAAAACTAACTTAATTTAATAAACTAATGAACGAATGCAAGCCGATAACCATGGCAACAGATTCTCAGAGGTCCATCTATTGCAGTAAGACGCAATACAATTCCATTAATTACATTAGTGTGAAAGTTTGCAAACGGTTAGATGGTTATTATGGAACCAAATTAAGCTGTAAATTTCATAAATACGTACAATGCGCTTAAGGGGGTCAAGGGGTAGTCTAGAATTTTTTCACGCGATTTACATCTGCGGGTGTGGTATGGCAGGTCTATTATATTCCTATCCCCATATTATATTATTATTATTAGTATTATATTATGGCGAACAACGACGAGACAAAGCCCCTCGGTGCCAGAAATAAAACTCGAGGATCCTCGAAAACTACATTATAAGGCTCTAAAACCAACAGTTTCTGAAACATTCCCAGAAAACTAATTAAATTTAATTTAACAAACTAATGAAGGAATGAAAATCGATAACCATGAGAACATTATCTCAAGGGGTGGCATCCAACTTTCCATTTATTTCATTAAGAAGCAATTTATTACATTTATTACATTTCTGTGAAAGTTTGCAAATATAAGGTTATCACGGAACCAACGTAGACTGTATAGTTCATCAATTCAATTAAGGGGGTCAAGGGGTAACCTAGGATTTTTTCATGCAATTTTCACTGCGACATATAGTACAGAAGGTCTATTATATCTCCAAACAAGAACATTATTTTCAATAATTCCTGAATTGAATCAGCATTTTTTGCTGCTTTTAGGAATTTGGGCCATTTGAGACTAAAGAACCTGAATTTTCATGCACCACAAGCTATTATAATTTATGATAGAGGTCTTCCTGTGTATGGGGACCCAACACAACGTAGAGGGTCAGTTTTTATGTGACGTGTATTGCGTTTCATCTACAAGGCTTTCAATTCTATTTCATGTCAGGAAGTACACGTTAGGTGAATTTAGTTTGAGAGCACATTTTAACTAATCTTTTTTTTTTTGTCGACATACGGGTTCATCGTAAGGATGATTTTCTTTGATACTGTGTGGTAGATATACCCATATTTGGATTCCTGGGTGATATGTTGTAGACAATAGTATTGTCTGTCTGTCTTTCTGTGTATCCTTATGTATGCCTATAACTCATGTTCGGATGCTTGGTGCATCGTAAAATTAGGTATGGTAAACATGAGTCAATACACCAATCAATTATAAAACTCTTCACCGTACATTTCATACAGTAGAAGGGTGGATATAGGGAAAAACTTCTCAAAATACATGCTAAAATAGGCGAAATATAAAAATTATCCTAGAAGGACGACCAAAGCATATCTTGCACTTCTCAATGTGAGACACAAAATTTTCGAGTCTATAAAGGGTCTCCGAAAACCACAATATAAGGCCCTTAAATTAACAGTGCGTGTGATATTCCCAGAAAACTAACTTCGTTTTGATAAACTTATGAAGGAATTACAAGCCGCTAACCATTGCAACAGTAGCTCAATTGATAATGTCTGGTGCGTCTCTAAAAGCAACAGTACTCAAAAGGGACGTAACACCAATAACATTATTATTATTATTATTATGTCTGGTGTTAACACCGAACACCGTTCGAAGAACGGGTACTTCTGCTAGTATATATATATAAAATGAATGTTCGTTTGTTCGTCTTTTATGCGTTCATAAACCATTCATCAGATTGCGATCAAATTTTGGTGAGTCGTTGTGAACACTTCCGGGATGGTTATAGGCATAGTTAATCCAATTTACAATAGAGAGCGCGCGAGTAGTTTAAACAAATGAGTGTTGGCGATGCGTTCATATTGCCTACAATTCATCCGATTGCGACCAAATTTTGGTGGGTTGTTTAGCACACTTCCGGGATGGTTATAGCCATAGTGAAACCGATTTACAATAGATAGCGCCACTAGTTTAAACAAATTAGTGTTGGCTAAGCGTTCATATACAATTCATCCGATTGCGTTCAAATTTTGGTGAGTTGTTGTGCATACATCAGGAAATGTTATAGGCATAGTAAATCCAATTTACAATAAATGGCGCGCGAGTTACTTCAACGATATGACGTGCATTTGTTTCAAAAAAAGTTCCACCTGCGTTCATATTCCTTTCACCCCATTGCCATGGAACTTGGGTGAGGTGTTGTGTACACTTCAGGGAAGGTTTCTGCTTAGTAAATCCACTTAACAATAGGTAGCGCTCGAGTAGATTCAACAAATGAGTGACGACACGCTAAGCGTTTCAACAAAGTCCCGTATGCGTTCATATACCATTCGTCCGATAGCGATGAAACTTGGGTAAGTGGATGTGCACACTCCAGGCAAGATTTCTGGCTTAGTAAATCCATGTTATAATAGATAGCGCACGAGTGGATTCAAAACATGAGCGACGAAGCGCGAAGTGTTTCAACAAAGTCCCGTATGCGTTCATATACTATTCGTCCGATATCGATGAAACTTGGATGAGATGTTGTGTACACATCAGGGAAGATTTTTGGCTTAGTAAATGCATTTTACAATATATATAGCACAAGTAGATTAAACAAATGAGCAACGACGCGCGAGGTGTTTCGACAAAGACCCGTATGCGTTCATATACCATCGCCCGATAGCAATGGAAGTTCGCTGAGTTGTTGTTTACACTCCAGAGAAGGTTTCAGGCTTAGTAAATCCATTTTACAATATGCAGCGCACGAGTGGACTCAACAAATGAGCGAAGCGCGTCTTCAAAGTCCCTATGAGTTCATATAAATCATTTAACGATAGCGATGGACTTGGGTGAGATGTTGTGTATACTTCCGGAAAGGTTTCTGGCTTAGCAAATCCACTTTACAATAGGTAGCGCACGAGTAGATTCAACAAATGATCGACGGCACGTGAATCGTTTCATCAAAGTCCCGTATGCGTTCATATTTATTTAAGAAAAGCGCACAATGAGCATAATGGTACATAAATTATTCTTGACCTAGTCCTATTATTGAGATTGTCCTGTTTTGGCAGTTTTGTGCATGATATCGCTCTCAATGTTTATTGCACAATTTGCACACGCAGGATTCTTCCGGTTGATGAAATCTTAGGTTCTGACATAGCTTGTGATGAAAGCCGTGCGTTGCAAATCTTGTCATTATGTGTCTAAATTCATAATTTGGCTGCTTCCATTCCGATGTTGTCATGGCGTCTGTTGAGTAAAATTCGGGCCATATGGCATTCGTTTTCTCTTTTAATAGGTGTAGTGTCTTTTCATAAGCCTTAGTACTTGGTAGCCAGAATTGTGCTCTTATGTCCTCAACGAAGAAGGTTTCTTTTGTTAACACATATGTTAGCCTCGATGGTGCTGACTTCCCTACTCCTAGAATCCGTTTTAGGTAACGGGCTTTGACCTTCTCAATTGTTGATAGATTTGTGATTGTTAGTTTGTCCCAGATAATGTTAATGCCATAGGTTGCTATTGGTGCTATAGCAGTCTTCAACAGTGTTAATTCAGTGGCTATTGAGATTCGCTGTGGTTGTTGGATATGATATATGGCTTTAATTGCAGCAGTGGCTCTCTCTGAAACATGGAAGTTGAAGGATGATAATGTTGTTTGTAAAGTAACTCCGAAGTATTTAAATTTTGAGACTACTTCTAAAGGTTTATTGTGTAGTGTTATTGTGTTTCTTGAAGCATGTTTCCCTCCTTTCCTAAAGGTCATTTGTTTGGTTTTATTTTGGTTAATTTGTAGTTCATTTCTGTCTGCCCATGCGATGAGTCTGTTTAGGACATCTTGAAGCTCTTCTTTATCACTTGAGCCAATTGTCATGTCGTCCGCATATAGTATAAGTGACGCTGATGTGTCTTTGATTATCTCCGTGACGTCTGCAGTCATGATATTGAATATTATTGGGCTTACTGGATCGCCTTGTAGGACTCCATTTGTATGTATAATGCTCTTGGATATAGTTGTGCCATCTGATATTTGGATGTGATTGTACATTAGGATGTTGGAGAGAATTATTGTGAGTGGATGATTTTCTCCTATCATGTGTGTAAGTTTCCGAATGAGTATCTCTCTTGATAAAATCAAAGGCCTTACTATAATCTATAAATACTACAAAGAATTTCCTCCCCATGTGTCTAAGCGAATCTTGAGCTTGGTCTATTAGGAAATTGACGGCCTGCAATGTACTTCTCCCTTTCCTGAAACCAAATTGATTTACTGGTATTTGGGAGTCTGTTAATGAGGTAAGCCTGTTCGTTATGATTTTCATGAAGATCTTGAATGTGGTGTTTTCTAGTGCTTTGCCCCGGTATGAATCGGGATTGTCAATGTTACCTTTGCCTTTGTAAATAACTTTTATAGTCGAAGTCCGCCACTGTTCTGGAATTTGCCCTGTACTTATGCATTTATTGAAGTGTTCTGTCCAGTATTCTTGTAGGATATGCACAGAGTCTTTAAGATGCTCTGTGAAGATGTTGTCTGGACCTGACACCTTGCCGTTTCTTGCTTCTGGTATTGCATTGTTTATTTCGTCTTTTGTTATGAGGGGGTGGTTTTCTGTTGTTCTTGTTGGGGGAAAGTATACGTTCATATGCCATTCATCCGATTTCGACGATACTTTAGTGAATTATTGTGTACAACCAAGGAAAGGTTTCTGACTTAGTAAATCCATTTTACGAAAGGTAGCGCACGAGTAGATTCAACAAATGGGTAACGGCGCGCGTATCGTTTAAACGAAATTCCGTTTTTGTTCATATATCATTCATGCGATTTCAATGAAATTTGGTGAAATGTTGTTTCCACTCCCGCGAAGGTTTCTGATTTAATAAATTCATTTTACAATTGGTAGCGTGCGAGTAGATTTAACTAATAAGCGACAGCGCGTGAATCGTTTCAACAAAGTCCCGTATGCGTTCATTTACCATTCATCCGATTGTGATAAAACCCTGGTGAACTGAGTAAAGTCCTGCGAAGGTTTATGAATTAGTAAATCCGTTTTTCAATGGGTGGCGCACATGAAGATTAAACACATGAGTGACGGCGCGCGATTCGTTTAAAGAAAATCTCGCATGCGTTCATATTCCATTCATCCGATTGCGATGAAATTTTGATGAGTTGTTGTGTACAGGCCAGGAAAGGTTTTCGACCTAGTATATCCAGTTTACAATAGGTAGCGTACGAGTAAATTCAACAAATGGGTGACGGCGCTCGAATCGTTTCAACAAAGTCCCCTATGCGTTCATATACGATTCATTTCATTGCGATGAAACATTGGTGTGTTGTTGAGCCCGCTTCCTTGATTGTTTCTGAGATATAAATCAATTTTACAATAGTTTACAGGTGGATAACGGAAAAAGAAGAAAATATTGGGAATTCAAAAGCACTTCAACTAACAAATTCACAACGCCAACACTTTCTTTGATTGGCATTGCAACGCATGCCGTGTATAGCTAGCAGGATGTTCGTTTGTTCGTCTTTTATGCGTTCATATACCATTCATCCGATTGCGATGAAATTTTGGTGAGTTGTTGTGCACAGTCCCGGAAAAGTTATAGGCGTTGTAAATCCAATTTACAATGGATGGCACGCGAGTAGCTTCAACAAAATGGCGTGCGTTTGTTTCAAGAATGTCCCACATGCGTTCATATGCCATTCATCCCATTGCGATGAAACTTGGGTGAGATGTTCTGTACACATCAGGTAAGGTTTCTGGCTTAGTAAATCCACTTAACAATAGGTAGCGCACGAGTATATTCAAGAAATGAGCGACGACAGGCGAAGCGTTTCAAAAAAGTCCAGTATGCGTTCACATACCATTCGTCCAATAGCGATGAAACTTGGGTGAGAGGTTGTGTACACTACAGGTAAGGTTTCTGGCTGAGTAAATCCATGTTATAATAGGTAGCGCACGAGTATATTCAACAAATGAACGACGACGCGCGGATTGTTTCAACGAAGTCCCGTATGCGTTCATCTACCATTCGTCCGATAGCAACTAAACTTGGGGGAGTTGTTTAGTACACTCCAGGGAAAGTTTCAGGCTGAGTAAATGCATTTTACAATAGGTAGCGCACGATTATATTCAACAAATCATCGAAGACGAGCGAAGCGATTCAACGAAGTCCCGTATGCGTTCATATACCATTCGTTCGATAGCGATGAAACTTGGGTGAGTTGTTGGGTACCCTTCAGGGAATTTTCTGGCCTAGTAAATCCACTTTACAATAGATATCGCACAAGTAGATTCAACGAACGAGCGATGACAGGCGAAGCGTTTCAAGAAAGTCCCGTATGCGTTCATATACCATTCATCCCATTTTGATGAAACTTGGGTGAGATGTTCTGTACACCTCAAGTAAGGTTTCTGGCTCAGTATATCCACTTAACAATAGGTAGCGCGCGAGTAGGTCCTACAAATTAGCGACGATGGGTGAAGCGTTTCAACAAAGTCCTGTATGCGTTCACATACCATTCGTCTGATAGCGATGAAACTTGGGTGAGAGGTTCTGTACACTTCAGAGAAGGTTTCTGGCTTAGTAAATCCACTTAACAATAGGTTGCGCACGAGTAGATTCAACAAATGAGCGACGACGGGCGAAGCGTTTCAACAAAGTTCTGAATGCGTTCATATACCATTCGTCCGATAGCAATGAGACTTGGGTGAGAGGTTGTGTATACTACAGGCTAGGTTTCTAGCTTAGTAGATCCAAGTTATAATAGGTAGCGCACGAGTAGATTCAACAAATGAGCGACGGCACGCGAATCGCTTAAACAAAGTCTCGTATTTGTTCATATTCCATTCATCCGATTGCTATGAAACTTTGGTTGAATTGTTGTGCACACTCCAGGAACGATTTCTGTCTTTGTAAATCCTTTTTAGAATAGGTAACACATGAGTAGATTCAACAAATGAGTAAAGGCGCGCGTATCGTAAAAAAATATCCGTATGTGTTCATATACCGTTGATGCGATTGCAATGAAATTTGCTGAAATTTTGTTTCCACTCCCGCGAAGATTTCTGATTTAGTAAATCCATTTTACAATTGGTAGCGCACGAGTAGATTCAACTAAAAAGCGACAGCGCGTGAATCGATTCAACCAAGTCCCGTGTGCATTCATATACCATTCATCCGATTGTGATAAAACTTTGGTGAGTTGAGTACAGTCCTGCGGACGTGTATGAATTAGGAAATCCGTTTTTCAATAAGTGGCGCACAAGTAGATTCAACAAATGAGTGACGGCGCTCGAATCGTATCAACAAAGTCCCGTTTGCGTTCATATAACATTCATTTCATTGCGATGAAACTTTGTTGTGTTGTTGAGCACGCTCCCATGATTTTTCTAAGAGATATTATATCAATTTTACAATAATTTAGAGGTGGTTAACGGAAAAAGAAAAAAAATATTGGGAATCCAAAAGCACTTCAATAAACAAAGTTACGACGCCAACACTTTCTTTGATTGGCATTGCAACGCATAGTAAATAAATGGTCTGCTTTCATATTTACCACAGATTCTAGCATTGCAGCACTTAGAATAATTTCTCTCGTTCACATCTCTCACCTGGCCAACTTCATGTTTAATTCTCTATCACATATATCTCATTCTGTTTGAATAATTGTGCTTTCAAAGCGTCCTACAATTAATTTATGGAGTACAGCTAATATTTCTGAACTATATTTGAGCTCCATCTTGTCGGTTTAGCACTTTCAAGTTATATGACATGTACTCAAACTATCGCACATTGACCTTGCACTGGACAGTTCGCAAAATTCAATAAATACACAAATATTTGTATTAAATCGTCTATCGCGTACTTTTAGTGTATTCCACACCCAATAAGATATTTTTGCACTCTATTTCACTAATACTCAGTTCTATACACCGTAGATTACCATGGTGTTCGATGCTCGCATCCACCCTCTCTGGCGTTCAACAAGTTCTGTTTTGTGCGTAGAGAAGCATTTCTGTCTTCTCTTTTCTGTAGCCAATCAACTTCTTCCTCTTCCTATTTTCTTCCGGGTTGTTCGAAGTATCTCCATACAAAGTACGGTAAATGTCTAACTCAATTTATTGTATTGTCCGTTTCTTCAATCTTTATAATATTCAATTTGGAATTGTGTTTCCATTGAATTACACCACTCGCTCGGTCCTTTCACAGCGTTCACAAGTATCTTTTTCCGTGCCCTGTCTTCATAATTGTAAGCTGACAATCTCGGAGAATTACTCAGTGATGTCACGTGGTCTGGCATGAAATTCAGATCTTGGGGCGGTTCATGAGCAAGTGAACAAGGACAATAAATAAATATATGGAGATGAACAGACGAAGTTACCCAAGTCTGGGATGTTAACTCAGAAAAGAGAACAGCCATTCTGTACTTAATTTTTGATCTACTGTAGGTCGTGTACGTCGCATTGTGTTTGGAATATTCAAAGCAATAGAAACATGTGTATGATTTAATTCCAACTATGCAAAGGAATATGTTTGTGAAACAAGTAATTTCTCTACAGGATGATGCTGATCTCACTGAGGTTATTAAAATAGAAGATTTCTCCATACCAGAGTTTGTTCCACGCATCAAAACGGAAACTCCATCATTAGCGAGTGGTGGAGATTTCAAAGAGGTAAGAACCTTTGTTTCATCATATGAAGGACATGTCCTGACCGCCATCTTCTCTCCAGTCCAATTTAGGGATTTCAGAATTGTGTGATGACGAATGGAAGCTGTCTGGTGTTAGGTTGTGTGAAGTACGGAAAGTACAAGATGTCTAGATTGATGGTAAAGCATTATATTATCCGACTAGTGCTGGACTCAAACCAATGACCTCCCTATCTGAATACCGTTGGTCTATTCACTGATGTAAAAGAGGTTATCTTAATCCTTATATGTGAAGGGTACATTATATATTGTTAGGGCCCATGGGGACCCTACACCCCTTTGGGACCAAACGCACCCCCCAGAATGAAGATAGCCCCACGCCACTGGATCTACACTCACCTATAAAAATCTACAACTACTCATATATCTATAATCTATAACTACCCCATAAAACCCGTCTACGCATCTACCCAACCCATTACACCAATTTCACCCCAAAAGCACCCGCAGGCCGTAACCAGCAACACCAGACCACAGTTCTATTACACACAGCCAGCAGTGTTGAAACCTCAGCTCTTGCTCAAGGCTTGCATCATTCACATACACACATACTGGGGCTACCTGGAACAGCAACAGTGTGGGGAAACACTTAACTCAAAAGGTTTAAGAAGACCGACCCCAAGGGACTAATTGTCTTTGCCGGAGGCTCTGTCCAACTGCTACGACATCACGAGCATCCTGAACTTCACAAGTTATAATCCTTCCCCTTTGATACCTGAATCACTTTATTGTAACATTCACATCGTGCTACACAGTCCCTAAAAAGAGGGACGCATTCATAACATTTCTGGTACAATAAACAATTGACCACAAACAACACCATTGTAACACTTATTCACAAACATTGTCTTTATCGCCTAACTCCCTACCTTACACCTTGAACTGCCAGTGTCTTTAATTATAGAATCGCTGTGTAAGCAGTATAGACCTTTTCAGGGTCATAGCCTTAAAGTACTTGGTTGTGTGCCTGTCGAGCGTACCGTTGCGCGCTCAGCAGATAATTGAATTGCTCACCAGTAGTATTTGCTTTACCAGCCAAGGGTTCCCCATCAAGAGTGCATCCCTTATATTTACGACCCTAACCAATTAGAGCTCCGTCCCGTCACCCAACACTCGCTCGCACACACATTCGGAGTTTCAGCACACTCGTTGAAGCTCACGACAATTAAACACCATCCTCTAAACTCACCCCCATTCAGGGTACAGAACAATATATTGGCCTGCACCCGCGAGTGAGTATGAATTAGTCTTCCTCAGATGACTGATCAGTCCATTGCGTGAGCTACACTCTACTGCAGCCAAATGACAATTCCATAGACTTGAGCTGGTCACAGCTTGAAAATGTTACTCTTAACATCAGGTTAAGTTAGCTCAAAATTCACGTTAAATAACGAAAAGGAAAGTTCTAAAGTACTGCAAATCACCAACCAGTTCAGATAAACATTTGTTCTCAAATAATGTATTTATCAATGATCCTTAGCCTACACTTTATTGGGGATATATTTTTTTAAATGTGAATTGCAAGTAGGATAACAAAGCCCCTTTAGCTGCAATTAATTGCCACTTAAAATATATGTTTTATTTTAGAATAAACGTATATTAACATAGTCTAAATACTAAGGAAGAATTATTTGCAAACCATTTAAAGTGACTTATTGGCTCTCCGTAGCCTTTATATAGTTACATTTCAAAGCAGTATCAAAAAGCTCTTAACACCTGCACCTCAAATAAGTTTTCACGGTCTCTGGAGCACCTCCTAGATTATACTTGACATATGTTACATCTCAATTCAGCATTTCCATCTCCTGAAGCCAGATCTTCGAATTTTGGTTAACCTCACCTTCCAGGCTTGAATGGAATTTGCGAGAATTTCCAGGAAATCTCCTTCTCTCTTCTTCTCATGTTGAATTTCGTCGCTCATAATGTTGGTTGGAATTATCTTCTCTATAGTGTGAAATGTCATAATAATTGTAACATAGTTTCTTCACTTGTTTCAATTCTAGTATATACCTAGTAAATGCACTGCTTTCAGATTTAGCACTGATTCTAGTAATTTAGCACTGTGAATAATTTTTCTGATGCACTTCAAACACGTGCTCAACATCAAGTTTAAATCATTGTTACTTATACCTGATATTATAGTGCTTTTAAAGCCTCCTACAAATATTTACGCTGTACGACAAATAATTATGAACAATATTTCAGCTCTCTCGTGTCGGTGTAGAGCTTTCTAGTTAAAATGAAATGTGCTCAAACTTTCGCGCAAACTCCCAGTTTGCAAAATCAATAAATGTAATATTTTCTTCCACACTCAATGAAAAATAATCTGCACTCTATTTCACAACTTATATTCAATTCTATACACTGTGGATTACCCCGGTTGTTCGATGCCCGAATCTCTGCATCCCCTCTCTCAGGCGTTTGACAAGTTCTGGTTAGAGCGTAGTGTAGCAATTCCGGCTTCTGTGCTCTGAAGCCAATCTGCATGATCCTATATTCTTCCTTTTTTCCGAAGTATTTCCATTCAATATACGGTAAATATCTAACTATATTTATTTTATTGTCTATTTCTTCAATCCATATACTATTAATTTTGATTTTCCAATGAATTCCACGCCTCGCTCGATTATTTCATTCTTTCTAAAGTATCTGTTTTCGTGGCATTCTTCATAATTGTACTCAGCTTACAATGTCGGACACTGACTCGGCGTTGTCTCGTGTTTCTGACATATAATTCCGATTTTCGTGCGGTATATAAAGAAGTGAGCGGGGTCAATAGGTATGTAGATCAGCTAATGACGTTACCCAAGTCTGGGATATCTACTCTGAACAGTGAACAACCATTCTGAACCAAATTTCTTATCTAGGTGTTGTACTGTATGTCGCAAAATTTGGAAGGAGTTCAAAGTAATGGAAACCTGGATAATATTTAATTCTATCAATGCAATGGAACATGTTTGTGAAACATGTAATTTCTCTGCAGGATGATACTGATCTCACTGTGGATATTAAGACAGAAGAATTCTCCATACCAGTGTTTGTTCCAAGCAGCACAACAGAAACTCCATCTATAGCGAATGGTGGAGATTTCAAAGTGGTATGTACCTTATTGAGTCAATACTTGGTGTATCTAATAAAGGACAGAAAGATGGCGGACGACATAGAATTGTGTCTTGACGGTGCTCTTAAAAATTGCAAATTATCGTGGATGTAGGTGGATACCTAAAGAATGACACAAAGGACGACATACTAAAAGCGGTAAGTGTCATCAAGAATTGTTTTAGTCCACTGAAGACTACTCAATTATGTAAAAGTATGAGAAAGGAAACGTATCAACAAGAGGTCTGTGAAGGTCAAATGCCAGACATGCACAGAGAAGACAGCACTACCGCAGGACAAGTGGAGACATCTTTCGGCTAAACGCATGACCCTGAAGTCGGCAAACAGGTACTACCGACATCCAGTGGTCAAACGTCGGAAGCGGAGTGAAACGAGGCTGAAATGGCTAGAGAATGCATGCTACAAGCGACATCTGATGATCTAGTGTGCAACTTGTTTATAGATGCAGAATTGGAAGCAAAAATAGAAGATAAGATCTCACTTCAAATGCAATCTGTGATCAAAGAGGAAATTCTCATCAGATTTCCACAAATACATGAACTTTCCTACGGGATTACAACACTGAATTTAGCAAATCAATATGAGAAGAGTACAAGTAGCGCTCATGGTCATAGTACAAGTATACTTAATCCCAGGAAAGAGATTATAGATAGATAGATTTTATTAATTCCATTTGATCAGTTACATGTATACAATACATTTTTGATATAGGACACGTCAGAATTTACATCTATAAAATAAAAGCACTAATAGGTATATAAAAGTCCTCTCGGCACGCCGGAAGGCGGAGGTAGATTTCACCGGACAAACTTGGGGATAGGCGAAAATAGGCAGAATATGCAGGTTTTCGTAGAAGGATCAGACCTAATTTTATTGCGTGAAAGTATTTTATAATTGGAGATTAATTAACCTTGTTTTTCGTCATTTTATGCATATTTTAAACATTTTATTGTCTTATGATGAAGGTAACCTTCTTGTCATTTGGAGTCCATTTTTGTACTTGTGGTCACACTGTCCTTATGCAAGGTTTCGACACTGATGTGTAACTATGTAACGGTCTGTTACTTCTTCACGCAAAATTATGTCTCCCGCAGAGATGTTGGTTGGTTCCTCAGTTTAGGGGCTGCGACAACGCGGTCATGTAACCCCGTGTACTTTGGGTGAATGTAGAATCTGTCTGATAAACGGTGTGAATTGTGATGGCTGTATTAGTCTGTAATTCAGGTAAGGAATGCAGACGCTCAATTTCAAGCAGTAGTTCCTAATGTTGCTACCATATACTACCGTCATCGACACCTAGCTGTGAACTTGGCTACTATATGCCACCGCAATCAGCAACTCGCAACGAACGTTGGAACCTCCCCTCCAAAGGAAAGCATACTGAGGGATTTTTAGCGCTCTAAGAAAATCCGACGACTTTGGCCGGCTTTGAACCCGCGACCTTGGGCATGCTACCAGTTACGTCACCGAAGCCGCTTCACGCTTAGTCAGATGGAAATCTGAATCTGATCTCGCGCAAGTGCGTTGTCATGGCAACGTCTGATGGCTCATCCCTCATCAATTTAGTAGTGTTGCCATGGCAGCCACTGATAGCTCTTGGCATTTTCTTATAATTCCGAAATCATTTTTCTCATCCCTTGGTGTAATGGTGGGTCATATCAAAAATTCTTTCAGACAAAAGTTTTAGGTAATTATTAGGGGAATATTGTCCATTTTGTACGGTTTTGATATTGTGCCTATTAAGAGAGATATGATTAATGTTTCCCGAAAAACCCACTTTTTCCCACCCCTTTGGTCAATGGTTGGTGCTATAAAAAAAACTCTTCAAACATAAATTTTTGAGCTTTATCCGGCACATAGTATGAACTTTGAACGGATTCGATATTTCACATATTAAGAGAGTTATAGCAATATTTCATTTTTTCGAAAAAAAAGTCCCCCATTTTCATCCCCTTCGACCGATTTTGCCCAGTAACGAACTCGACCGAGATTTTATAGGTATACATATTCGGTAAAAAATTAAAAGTGATTGGTGCAAAATTACGGCAGTTATCGTGTCCACAAGAAACTGATATACATATATATATACTAGCAGGTACCCGCGGCTTCGCCTGCGATCAAGACAATGGGGACGATGCATTATTGCTGATAATTGGTCTATTCTATTACAGCAATCGCGGCTATAGGTGTGTCTATTCTAATTCTGAATATTTTGATACATACAGTATATTGATATGATCAGCAAAGTGGGAATTTTATCGAGTTGTGAACGTCTGCAGGGTTCGATGTTACATTATGTTAACACATTTTAAAATTACGTTTATGGTTTTGCCATCTTCTGCTGAGACATAACGATTTTGTTGTCCGGATGCTCGCGAGCACGCCACATACTGTTGGCCATGGGAAAAAATGGTTTTGTCTAAATGTGCACGTGCTACTGTTAAGTGTGTGTCATTGCGTTTTGTTAAAGAAATTGCGAATATCGTTTGAAGAGGGAACTGCACTCTTGCACACTGGAATGGCAAATCTATC
Organism: Meconema thalassinum; assembly: GCA_946902985.2. Classification (NCBI taxonomy): domain Eukaryota; kingdom Metazoa; phylum Arthropoda; class Insecta; order Orthoptera; family Tettigoniidae; genus Meconema; species Meconema thalassinum. The sequence goes on along the minus strand of OX336399.1, from coordinate 220,148,947 downwards.
GGAATATGGGGAATTAAAAGTATTCTTGCTTAAGCTATTCTGGGTGTAATTTGGCCATACTAATTGATGATTTGAACGTAAACATATCCCTATTAATAGACCTATAGTTAAATATCGCTCACCTTGGCCGCTGATGTACATTATGCAGTCTCTTCCAGTGTTACATCCCAGGGATTGAAATTCTCCAACGACCCTTTTGCCCCACATGCCTCTCTAAGTAATTAAAATTCCTGATTGTTGTTGTTTGAGTCTTCAGTTTGTTAACTGGTTTGATGCAGCCCTCCATGTATCCCTCTCCTGAGATAATCGTTTCATTTCTACATAGCTACCACACCCTACATCCGAGGCAATCTGTTTAATCCTGGCTTACCCCTACAGTTCTAGTCCGCAACCCTCCCATCCATAACTACTGTCGACCAAACTATTATGTGTACTCGAGTTTGAAGTTTGTTTGTGAAGTAACCGATAGACCTATATAAAATCCAATAACATCATCATTTTCGTCGTTCTATTTTACGTTAGATCATGTAGGTTTGGAATTTTTAATTTATATTTTAATATTTTTTATCACAGTTGGAACACAAGAAGTGCCCGTTTTTAAGCGTTTTTCAACCATGCGTCACATTTAAGAATTATTATCTCACAAACCCGTCATCAGATGGAATCCAAAATTTAACAAAATATACACTGGAATGTTGTATAACAGGTTTATGAATTTTAAAATTTTGTGTGTCCAAGGAACAAAGATGTTATTATTTTTGTAAAGTAACTTTTCCTCGACTCGGGATGGTTTGAAAATGTAATTCTTGGTCGCGTTGTAATCCTTATACATCAAAAAGGTATGCTGTATGATTGTGAAATACGTAAATTAATTCACTTATTGTGTATCGGTTTGTATTTGTACGGAGAATTAAGACATGGTTCACCAGTTAGCCGCTCCGGTGAAAGCAGTACATCATAGCCAAGAAGGGCTACATCACGCGTCATGGCGCGTCTCGCTCGGAAGTGATGGGCTCCATATCAGCAACGCTGTATAGCATTTCCCGGAGCGGCTAGCTGGTGAACCATGTCTTAATTCTCCGTACAAATACAAACCGATATAAAATGAGTGAATTAATTTATCTATTTCACAGTCATACAGCATAATTTTTGATGTGTAAGGATTACAACGCAACCAAGAACTACATTTTCCAACGACCCAGAGCCGAGAAAGAGTTACCTTACAAAAATGATAACAACATTCGTTCTTGAACACACAAAATTTTGAACTTAATAAACCAGTTATACAACATTCCAATGTATATTGTGTTAAAATTTGGATTCGATCTCATGACGGGTTTGTGAGATAATAATTCCTAATATGACGCATGGTTGAAACACGCTTAAAAAGGGGCACTTTTTGTGTTTCAACTGCGATAAAAATATTAAAATATAAATTAAAAATTCCAAACCTTTATGAACTAACGTAAAATTGAACGACGAAAATGATGATGTCATTGGATTTTATGAAGGTCTATTGGTTACTTCACAAACAACCTTCAAACTCGAGTGCACATAATATTTCTGTCGACAGTAAGCTTGCTATTTCTGGGTGTCATAATATGTGTCCTACCCTCCTATCTCTTCTCTTCATTAGCAGTCGCCAAGAACATCTCTCCTCTCCCACTCGTCTTAATACATCTTCATTTGTTACCCTATCTACCCATCTGATCATCATTCTCCTGTATCACCACATTTCAAAAGCTCCAATTCTCCTCTTTTCAGCTGCACCATTAGTCCATTAGTACAACTCAGCAACTTTTCTAGGTTTAAGCCGTGCCTTGTGCGGGGATTCAATGGCCGTGAAAGACAAAATAACAACTTTATTGAAGTAAGTTAGCCCAATTCCTCAGTAAGAGTAATAAAGAAACAATAATAATTAACGTGACAGCCAGTAGAATACGACACATTCGACTGTGAATATACGTTGCAGATCATGGTTAAGAACGAAAAAGAGCAGACCAAAATTGGCAAACAGAAATATTCAGTTAAGAAAAAACAAATTTATAAAGAAAATGAAAGCATACCGTGCAAAATAGAAAGTACCTTAACATTGTAAATTCGAGTAAACTTCCGAAAGCTCGCTTACAACAACCAGCTGAAAGAGTATAAAATTAGACTCAAAATCACGATCGTATCCGAGCCCCAAAAGCAACCTCTATATATAAAATATATCTCATTTTACGCGTATCAATGCGAGGAGCAACGTTCGTGGTTAGAAGTGGGAACCGAACCCAGCGTTTTAAGGACCTAAAACGAACGGTTTTCGAGATATTGCCAGAAAACTATCCCCGGTCTGCGAAATTTCAGTGGTTGCCACAGTAACGTTGATCTGTTTCTCAGAGGGAACACAGTTATTTGGGAATATCTCCGAAACCGTTCATTTTAGGAACTTAAAAATTGTGTTTCGGGGTCCCTACAGGACCTCCGAGTATTGTTTCTCGTATCTGGCGGCTTAAAATGTGCTAATTCCGAACATTTTACCGACTGTCCTTGCTCAGTGCCAAAGGGCCGAAAAATGTCACTTACAAATTGAATTTTCAAAAACCGTTTCTTATTGGGCCTCTACGTACTCGGATCAACCAACATGCAAAATTTCAGCTTTCTAGGTGTAGTGGTTTGAGCCCTGCGTCGATGAGTCAATTTTGGATTGCCAATGCCAAAGGGCCGAAAAAAGTGACTTACAAATTGAATTTTCAAAAACCGTTTCTTAGTGAGCCTCTACATACTCGGATCAACCAACATGCAAAATTTCAGCTTTCTAGGTCTAGTGGTTTGAGCCCTGCGGTGATGAGTCAATTTTGGATTATATATAAGATATATATATATATATATATATATATATATAAATTATATATAAACTTTTGAACTGACGGTGGTTTTGGGGTCTGGGGGAAGTGAAACGCGAAGATATGTCGAAATTTTCCGGAAATCGAAACATGGTACCCATTGCAATAGTTAGCTTTCTAATGAAATCTACCTAAAATACTACCATCAACGACACCTATCTGTGAACTTGGCTACTAGATGCCACCGGAACCATCAACTCGCATCGAACGTTGGAACTTCTCCTCCGAAGGAAAGCAACCTCAGTTTTTTAGCGCTCTTAGTAAATCTGATGACTTCAGCCGGGTTTGAACCCGCGACCTTGGGCATAGAAGTTCAGCATGCTACCAGTTCCGATACCGAAGTCGCTTCCCTCAGACAGATGGAAAACTGAATGTTATCTCGTGCAGTGGCGTTGTCATAGCAACTGCTGATGGCTCATCCCTTATCAATTAAAAGTAAAGTTGTCATGGCAACCTCTCTTGGCACTTGGCATTTTCTTATAATTTAAATCATTTTGCTCACCCCGTGGCGTAATGGTGGGTCATATCAAAAATTCTTTCAGACTAAAGTTTTAGGTAATTTTTGGTGGAATATTGTGCATTTTGTACGGTTTTGATATGGTGCCTATTAACAGAGATATGATTAATGTTTCCCGAAAAACCCACTTTTTCCCACCCCTTTGGTCAATGGTTGGTGCTATCAAAAAACTTTTCAAACATAAATTGTAGAGCCTTGTCCGACACATAGTATGAACTTTGAATGGATTCAATATTTCAGATATTAAGAGAGTTATAGCGATATTTCACTTTTTCGAAAAAAAAAAAGCCTCCCATTTTCACCCCCTTGGACCGATTTTGCCCATTAACGAACTCGACCGAGATTTTAAGGGTATACATATTATGTAAAAAATTCGAAGTGATTGGTGGAAAATTACGGCAGTTATCGTGTCCACAAGAAACTGATATACATATATATATATATATATACATAAATTATATATAAACTTTTGAACTGACGGGGGTTTTGGGGTCTGGGGGATGTGAAACACGAAGATATGTCGAAATTTTCCGGAAGTCGAAACATGGGACCCATTGCAATAGTTAGCTTTCTAATGAAATCTACCTAATACTAGTACTATAACTATTTATAACTTATTATATAAACAGATTTTAAGAGATACAATCTTATTGGACAACTATTTATACCATACTCTATTATCATAATATGAAAACTTAATTCCATAAATACAACAACTTACAGTTAGGTATTACAATTAAAACAGAAAAGTAAAATATAATTATAGATTTCATCGCTCCTATACGCTACGATATTCAACTACAGAGTAAGAACAATGGCACTGCAGATAAGCTTTCAACATTCTATCAAAGTTTTTTTTGGGGGGCGAGTTTTATATACTGGGGTAGTTTATTGTATAATTTAACTCCTGTGTGAAAAGTTCCTTTTTGATATATGCTTGTGTGTGTGTGTGTGTGTGTGTGTGTGTGTGTGTGTGAAATATGAATGTTTTGATTTTGTCTTGTGTTATGCCTATGAACATCATTGTTTGTTTTAAGAAAAACATCCTTATTCATTAAATTATTTTTTAAAAATCATAATACTTTCAAAGATATATATGCAGGGCAGTGGGAGAATGTATAAATCTTTAAACAGAGCTCTACATGATTCTCTAGTGTTTTCATTTGCCATAATTCTAATCGCCCTCTTTTGTATCCTAAACGTGCTTAGTACATCTGGCGACATACCCCAAAATATAACCCCAGATCTTAAGTATGAATGGAAATAAGCAAAATAAGTATTTTTTAATGTGTGCATGCTAGTGCAGGTTTTCAAAATACGTAACGCAAAGCACATCGAGTTCAGTTTAGTATCCAGATATTGTATATTTTTATTCCATTTCAAGTCATGTTGTATCCATAGTCCTAAAAACTTTGTTTCTGATTTATTTTCTATTTGATGACCATTTAATGTTATATTTGGCTTCGCAGGATTCCTGTTCTGTATAGTGTGGAAATTTAGACATACTGTTTTTTATAGTTTATTATGAGGCGATTATCTTGTGACCATTTGGTTAACTCTCCTGTAACGGAGTCAGCAGACTGCTCTATGACCTGTTTATTTTCACCTTTTATTACGAGTTTTGTATCGTCCGCAAACAAGATTTCCTTATGTGAATGAACGTTCTGTATTATATCATTGATATATAAAAGAAAGAGTAGTGGGCCCAAAACCGATCCCTGGGGTACTCCAAATTTAATAATTCCCTCATTGGACAATGTTTCATTTAGTAATTTTGTTCCATCATCCTTGTGTCCTAAGCTTACTATTTGTTTACGCCTTGTTAAGTAAGACTCTTATCCATTTATTAGCTAGACCTCTAATACCATATTGATTTAGTTTTGTAGGGAGGATTTTATGGTCAACAACATCAAATGCTTTCGATAAATCCAAGAATAGGCCAGTTACATGTTCCTTATTGTAAGTTAATTTCAGTATACTATTAATATATTCATAAATTGCTGTATGTGTAGATTTTTCCGTTCTGAATCCATGTTGTGAGTTTGATAATATTTTATTTTTTTCTATAAAACTTATGAGCCTCTTATACATGATTTTTTCCACAATTTTTGCAATACCAGTTGGTAAGGCAATAGGACGATAGTTATCTAATTCATCTTTTGAACCGTTTTGGTGCACTGGAATTACTTTTGATAACTTCAAAATAACCGGGTAAGTTCCTGAGAGAATTGAACTGTTTATTAAGTGTGTAAGTGGATTTATTATATTTTCTGCACATTTCTTTAAAATTGCATCAGGGATGCCATCAATTCCAGCACAGAATTTATTTTTAGCTCTTTTATAACTCTTCTTACCTCTTCACTTGTCACATGATTTATAAATAAAGAATCACTTCATATATTTATTTTATTATTAGAATTTCGTTATTTACCTGTGATTTATTTAATAATTTTTGCGGAATTTCCAGAAAATAGTCATTAAAAGTGTTTGCTATTTCCTCTGGATTATTAATCCCTTTATTATTTCTGGTCAGTGTAATGTTCCTTTTTATTTTAGCAGATTTTCCAGTTTTTTTCTTTATCACGGACCGCATAGCCCTGTTTTTATTAGATGATTGGGAAATAAAATTACAATTATGCATTTTCTTTGCTAGTCTTATTACCGTATTTAATATGCTAGTGTATTTTTGTTGTATAAATTGAATTCAGGTGTTGTGTGGTATTGTTTATATAATTTGTGTGGAAATTTCTTTCTTTGACTTGAATTTATAATCCTTGTTGTTATCCAATTGCTAGTTTTGTTATTTTGAACAGTTCTTTGTCTAAAGGGCAATGCTGTTTCAAAATAGTGTTTTAGGGTACTGTTAAATGCATTAAATTTATCATTTACATTTTCTAGTTTATACATTTCTGACCATGTTTCCTTATTTAATAAGTCATTGAAATATGTAACACGTGTTTCAGTGAATGACCTGCACTTTGATTTTAGTCCATTATCATTATTTTTGATTGTTTCGGGTACTTCAAAACTCAGTATTTGTCCATGGTGGTCACTAAAACCCGGACAATAAACTTCTATTGAATGGTGATATTTATCTGTATTTTAAAAAAAATGATCAGGAGTGGTTTTACTAAATTTTGAAATTGTTGTTGGGGGTATTTACTGTAGGTTTCAGTCCATAGGAAATTAGTAACTGTGTTAATAATTCACAATTTCTAACAAATTTTAAGGAATCCACATTTACATCCCCACAAATTATTATATCGAAATTTACTTTGCTCGTGTTATTGAGTAACAATTCTAATTTATCTATAAATAAAGGAAACTTTCCTGACGGAGAAAGGTATACGCATACAATTATTAACTTAAACTGCTGTATTTTTACGGCAGAGAATTCAAAATCCTGTTCCATAATTAGATAATCATAAGATGTTAACCGTTCATGATCTAAATTATTTCTTAAGAAGATACAAGTACCACCATGGCTAATATTAGATCTAGAGTATTTACTAGCTTGCATAAACCCTGGGAATTGAATTAATTTGAGTTGTTCCTCTTTCAGCCAATGTTCTGAAGTACATAGTGCTGAGATGCCTTTAAGTTCATTTTTAAGTATTAGATTTATGTAATCAATTTTATTATAGAGAGACTGAACATTCTGGTGGTAAATTTTAAATTTGTTACTTTTTCAAGCTTGTATTGTTGATTTATTTACATTATTACTATCATAATTGTTATTATTATTGTTGCTAGACAAATCCGAAATACCATTGTGGGACTCAGTTAAATTTGACCTCAAAAGATCTGAATGCCAAACCTCACGTTTGGCTTCTTTTACCAGTTTCTCTGCTTCCACTTTAAAGATATTACTGTTGAACTATTCTTACCATTTGAATTTACAATTTTGCAGATCTCATCACTAAGCATTACAATTATAACCACACATAGTCCTACATTCTACCAAATATTGCCGATGCTAAGGCCCACACATGGAACCTCGGAAGATCCCAAAGATAGAACATAATGGTTCTACCCAATATTGAGAATCGACAGCCTGCTTCCAGTTGACCGACCTGGTCAGGGATGGAATTAATGAAGCCCCCATCTAGCGGCGTCGACCCAATATTACTGACACGAAAGCACTGCTCCTGGGTTGGGATTTATAAACCAAAAACAAAAAAATCCAGCAGAACCCGATTCACTCCCGGTCAATTTGTGAAAGATTATTAACTTGCTGATAAAACCTGTGTGTACATATTGTAAATATTGTCAATTCAAATAACAGTACAGTAAGTATGTAGTTAGTTGTAAGTAGGTAGTTAGTTTGTCTATTAGATATATGTCATTGTTCTATTAGACTGTGGTGTGTGAGTGTGTCTGGTAACAGTTGCATTGTTTATTAGTTATAGTTCATTGTTTCAGTAGACTGTGATGTGTGATTGCATGTGAGTGTGTCTGGTGACAGACTGTTTTAGTGGTAGTATTTGTTGTAGGTGGAACTTTAGTATTTTTTCGTTAGTAGAATTTTGGTATTTAATTGTTAGTACAGTAGAAGGTTAGTATTTTTGTTAGTAGAATTGCTCTTTACTTATTCTGAAAGGGAGTAGCAGCCTTTCAGAATAAATCAATTCTTTACTAGTCTTATAGACGGTTAAGATATTGATAATACAAGCCAAATAATGGCTACACTGCGTCCTGCTGCACGGCTGAAAGCAAGGGGAAACTACAGCCGTTTGCTATTCCCGAGGATATGCACCTCTCTATGCATAAATACATGTGATGATGGCCTCCTCCCTTGTAAAATTTCAATCCGGAGGTAAACTAGTCCCCCGTTCGGATCTCCGGGTGGGGACTACTCGAGAGGGGGTTAACATCACAGAAGTGACAAAGAGGAACTCTGACATTCTACGGATCGGAGCGTGGAATGTTAGAAGTCTGCTAGGAAATGGAAGGTTAGAAAACTTAGAAAGGGAAATGGATAGGTTGAGGTTGGATTTGGTTGGGATTAGTGAAATGCGCTGGCAGGAAGAACAGGACTTTTGGTCAGGAGACTATAGGGTCATTAGCACTAAATCAAACAATGGCCAAGCAGGGGTTGGCCTCATATTGAGTAGGAAACTTGGACAGCGGGTGGAATATTATGAGCAATATAGTGAACGGATTATTGTAGCAAAAATAAATACTAAACCTACCTGCACCACAGTGGTACAAGTCTATATGCCTACCAGTCAAGCTGATGATGAGGATGTTGAAAAGGTCTACGAAGAAATAGACGAAATTCTGAGGTATATCAAGGGTGATGAAAATGTTATAGTAATGGGAGATTGGAATGCTGTGGTAGGAAAAGGGAGAGAAGGGAAGATAGTAGGAGATTTCGGATTAGGTGAAAGGAATGATCGAGGAAGCAGGCTGGTAGAATTCTGCACTGAGCATGAGTTGGTCATAGCTAACACCTTATTCAATAACCACAATAGAAGAATATACACATGGATGAGACCAGGAGATACAGGGCGTTACCAAATCGACTTCATTATGGTCAAGCAGAGGTTTCGAAACCAGATTTTGGATTGTAAAACATATCCTGGTGCTGACATAAACTCTGACCACAATCTGGTTGTAATGAAATGCAGATTTAAGTTGAAGAAACTGAAGAAAAGTCAAAAGCCAAAAAGGTGGGCAATAGACAGACTGAAAGAGAAGGATGTAAACAAAAGATTCAAGAAGAGTATAAAGGAAGGACTAATGAAAAACCCTAAACAAACTTCAATTGCAGACGAATGGGCACTTTTGAAGAATGAAATAACAAAATCCGCAGAAGAAAACATTGGTAGGAAAGAGAGAATAGGTAGAAAACCGTGGATCACTCAGGATATACTCGAATTGATGGATGAAAGGCGGAAGCACAAGAATGTAAGAGATGAAAAGGGGAAAGCAGAATACAGACGTCTGAGAAATGAGGTTAACAAGAAGTGCAAGGAAGCGAAAGAAGAATGGTTGAAAGAGAAATGTGCTGGTATAGAAAATTGTCTGAAATTAGGAAAAGTAGACACAGCTTATCGAAGGATTAAGAATACTTTTGGGGAAAAGAAGACTAAGTGCTGTAATATTAAGGACACAAATGGAAAGCCTCTAACATATAGGGAAGAAAAGGTTGAGAGATGGAAAGCTTACATAGAGAGTTTGTATAAGGGAAAGGAGATTGAGAATCATGTAATGGAAAGGGAGGAGGAAATTGATGAGGATGCGAAAGGAGATTTAATATTGAGATCAGAATTTGATAGAGCTTTGGAAGACTTAAGCAGGAACAAAGCACCAGGCATAGATGATATACCGATTGAGTTGCTACGCTGCATAGGAGAGGAAGGTCTGATCAGGTTATTTCACTTGGTGTGTAGGATTTATGAGACAGGTGAGGTACCCCCTGATTTCAAGAAGAATGTAATCATCCCTATACCAAAGAAAGTGGGAGCTGACCGATGGGAAGATTACCGTACAATCAGCTTGATTACTCATGCTTCAAAGATCCTGTCTAGAATAATTTACAAGAGGATTGAGAGCCAGATAGAAACGGAGTTGGGTGAAGACCAGTTTGGTTTCAGGAGAAATGTAGGAACAAGGGAAGCTGTACTAAGTCTTAGGCTGATTTTGGAAGGTAGGATAAGGAAAGATAAGAGAACGTTCATGGCTTTTGTAGACTTAGAAAAGGCTTTTGATAACGTTGATTGGACTAAATTGTTTGACATTTTGAAATCGATTGGAATAAAGTACAGGGATAGGAGGGTGATATACAATCTATACAGAAACCAGACAGCAGTCATTCGAGTTGAAGGACATGAGAGAGAAGCTGGTATTCAGAAAGGTGTAAGGCAAGGCTGCAACTTATCACCCATACTTTTCAATCTTTACATTGAACAAGCAATGAAGGAAATTAGAGAAAAATTTAAAGTGGGAGTGAAGATTCAAGGAGAAATAATTTCAACTCTGAGATTTGCTGATGACATCGTCATCTTGGCCAACAAGCCTGAGGATTTGAATGAGTTTTTGAATGGTATGGACTCCGTCTTACGGAAAGAATTCATGATGAAAATTAATAAATGTAAAACAAAAATACTGGAATGCAGCCGAAATAAATCAGAAACCTCTATGGAGATCAAATTGGCAGGTGAAAAGCTGAAGGAAGTAGGAGATTTCTGTTACTTAGGAAGCAGAATAACCAGTGATGGACGAAGCAAAGAGGATATAAAAAGTAGGTTGGCTCAGGCAAGAAAAGCATTTCTACAAAAAAGGAATCTGCTGACATCGAATATAGATTTAGGTATTAGGAAGTCATTTTTGAAAGCCTTTGTCTGGAGCGTGGCGCTCTATGGAAGTGAAACTTGGACTATTGGTGCAGCAGAAAAGAGGAGAATTGAAGCATTTGAAATGTGGTGTTACAGGAGAATGATGAAGATCAGATGGGTAGATAGGGTTACAAACAAAGAGGTATTAAGGCGAGTGGGAGAGGAGAGATGTTTCTGGCGACTGCTAATGAAGAGAAGAGATAGGTTGGTAGGACACATACTAAGACACCCAGGAATAGCAAGCTTAGTTATGGAAGGAAGGGTCGAGGACAAGAACTGTAGGGGTAGACCAAGGTTAGAATATGTTAAACAGATTGCCTCGGATGTAGGGTGTGGTAGCTATGTGGAGATGAAACGATTAGCTCAGGACAGGGAGGCATGGAGAGCTGCATCAAACCAGTCAAAAGACTGAAGACTCAAACAACATCACTAAGATACTCTTTTCCTAACCTATTTAAGTGTAGGCCATGCCGAGTGTGGAACTTCCTGTCTAATTTACTTACATCTATAGTTTGGACATTTGGAAAACTCTTACAAATTTTATGAATTTTTCCATTTGTAGCCTCTATTTCTTCATTTACACATGATTTGGGAATTAAGTCGTATCTGTGCGGAATGTTTACAATGATGACATTTGTGTTATGCATGGATGGCAATGTACCCTTTAAATCTTTGATTACCTTTTTACTCTCATTTCTATAGACGTCGTTTGCTCCAGCGATGATTACTGCATAGTCCTTTGAAGTAAGGGACGCACACTCTCCTACCATCCCTTTCGTGACCGCTGCATCCTGGCTTTACTGTCGAAGTGACCTCCATTTATCCGCTTCTCTCCAATACGCTTGCTGCTACATCTCGCCCGTGACTATCCGCAAATATCCGCATCTTCCTGGATTTACTCTTTATCACTTTCTTCTTGAAGAAAGTCATCGTTTACTTCGATGAGTGCTCCAAATGAATTTGAGACGGGAATTTCAGTTACATGTACCTGTATTCCATTTATAGGACTAGGCATATTCAATCTTACCTTACCAGCAACCACTGTCGACCAAGTTTCCTTGCTTTCCTCTCTGTTTCCTTTTAATTTATTCAACTCTTCCATTAACTTAGTAATATCTTCCTTTAGCAGCTTTATAATTTCATCTTTTGAGGACAGTTCGTTTCTCAGGTTATGACATTCGCATGACGGTACCGGTAGGCCTACATTACGACAATCGGTTTCACTTTTCTCCTCACTCAATTTTACCTGAGATCTTGTGATGATTTTATTTGCATTTTTTACTTTTATTTTGCACGACGAGCATAAATCCGTAACGATTACACTACCTGACGAGACACTAACACTGTTTACTGTCGACGTACCGTACTAGAGATCTAAGTTTGCCTTGATGTTTACACCAAATTACACAAAATTTATTTTAATTATTACTAACTAAATGAATTAATCTAATTACCTACCAATAAAGAAGGATGTGAAATACGTATATCTTCCAATCGGGTGAAAACTCATAAAAGCACCACTGCTCTACTTGGTTCAAACAGTGATTGAAGAAGTCACCGAATGTTTGGATACACGTTCCCACAACTTAGTTTAAGTTTATTAAATTATCAATAAGAATTTCTAAATACTATCAATTTTTCATATTTCACTTGACCTAAGGAAAGTAACTTTATAGATTTCAAACCTCTGTTATAATATTTTACCACTTTTGTCAAATATTTACACTAGCTGCTATTTCACTACACTTTCACTGTGACGCCAACTTGCCGCAGGCCAAGAATACTGAATACTGAATGCAGCAAAAAATCATGCGCAGAGTACAAGTAGCGCTCAAGGTCAAAGAGCAAATTAACTTACTCCCGGGAAAGAGATTAGAATACTGAATGCAGCAAAAGAGCATGAGAGTACAAGTAGCGCTCAGGGTCCAAAAACAAGTGAACTTTCACACTGACAAGGGATTGCAATACCGTATACAGTAAATCAGAATGGGGATGATACAAACACTGCTTCAGGAATATATGACAACATCGGGGAGGATGAGAGTTATAAGCGTCTTTCGATGCAGTGGAAGCGATATAGAGAAAAGCATAATATTGGTACAGGATCAACTGATGATCCAGATTTGATGGCGGGGTTGTGCAACACTTGGCTTTATATGGGGAGACACACATCGGGTGACAGAGGATGCAATCATAGCTTTCCTACATAGAAAAGGCTTACAACGAGAACTCATCACATGCGAACAACGTAAGAGACTCGAAACAAATAAGGCGTTTAAAATAGGAATACCATCTCAATTTCATGTTGACACAGAAAATCCAGAATTTTGGCCAAAGGGAGTAATAACACGGCCCTTTCGGTTTCCTCATGGCAGATGGCCAACAGGGGTCGACCTGCCAATCGCAAATTGAAACTTCACGTACACTAAAATATAATACTTCAGCAGATATCTCATCAGAGGTTGTTAAAATAGATTGTACAATGTGCTTATGGAACATAGAAGGACAAAGACATGTTATGAACATAATACCAGAAACTGTTCTACAAGAATTTGATATTGTCATGCTTACAGAAACTTTAGCAATAATACCATTCGAGATACCAGGGAAATACTCATCACACACTCCAGCAATGCAAGGAATAGCAGGAAGGCCTTCAGGAGGAGTATCTTGCTACATTAGTCCTATCACGGGACAGAAACACTTTGAATACACAGAAAGGAACATGGTGATTGTAAAGACCAATCTTATCTCTATAATCGGTCTTTATTTCAACCCGAAAATAGATATAGTTGAACTTGTAGACTCAACGATGGGCGCCATCAAACATACAAATCCCACTGAAACAGTAATTCTTGCCGGCGATTTCAACTGCAGATTGGACACAGGCAATCAACGATCCAGAATTCTAATTGATACATTGGAAGAAGAAGGCCTTAAGCTTATTAACAAACCAGACCTAAAAACCTACTATGCCTATAATGGGAGCAGCACAATAGACAACGTTAAGGTGAAGAAACAGGAGATTCTCATGACATCAATACTCACCACACTCAGAAAACATTTGCCAGTCATAACAAGATTTGAAATGGAACAAGACAAAATGAATAATGCATTGAAACACACTACCAACGTTTCAAGAAAAATAAGTATTTGTAAATTAAGAGATTCAGAACAGGAAATCCGATCAATAAATGAAGATATTCGAGAAGGGAAAATCACACAAGCAACAGGAATAATAGAGTATCTGTTCAAAGAAGCAACTATGGAAAGGTACCAGAGAACAGCAAAATCATGGTTTGACACAGAGTGTTTCGGTCAAAGGACCGAAACTTTTAATGCATTGCATAAGGTCAAATTGACAAACAACATATATGATCTAAAACTCTATGCAGAATCCAGAAGAAAATATAAATTATTTTTAAAACAAAAGCAAGACGCTTATATCGAAAAGATTGGTTTGGAGACAGCAATATCAGCAGAGAGACCCCCGTCTGTGGCAGTGAAAAGAAAAAAAACAACGCATGGAATCCTGGTATGCTCATTCCCAGTCAATTCTAAATCCGGAAAAAACTGTTCAAGCGTATCAACGAATGACACCACCCTCACACGTAATGCCACAATTATTCAGTGCTCTTGAAGTTCATAGGGCAATAGAAGGGTTCAAGAATAATAAAGCAGCAGGACCTGATAGAATTTTTAATGAATACCTTAAGGACTCAACCTCAGAATTAATAACAACATGGGTTGCACTTCTCAGCAAGTGCCTTGAGCTAGGTGATATTCCAGTCTCCTGGCGACAAGCCACAATAAAGGTACTATACAAAGAGAAGGGGCCCACGACCGATCCAAATTCCTACAGAGGAATCGCTCTAGAATGTAATCCTCTCAACCTACTGACGAATATCCTGAATGTAAGGCTAACACGAGCATTAGATGAAAAATACCTGACCAGAAATTCGGATTTAGAAAAGGACGTTCTACTTTGCAAGCAGTTGATAACTTACTTCAAGACATCCATGACGCTCTGAGAAGTCTGAGACAGAAATTCTATACTGTTTTCGTTGACTACAGCAAAGCGTTCGATAACGTGAACAGGCATTTATTACTTACTAAACTAAGAAACATGGAAGAGTGGGATGGACACTCCCTTGCACTTATCCACAACATATTGACACAAAATATCATAAGAATAGACGATACAGTGCACCAATAAAAGGAAGCCATTCAAACAAGAGGTGTTCTTCAAGGAGACCCTTTAAATCCTCTCGTCTTTAAGGTAATGACAACGGATATAACTCAGATATGTAGTTCTTCAACAAAAATGTATATCTACGCAGATGACATGGTCCTTGGATCAACAGACTTGGAAGACTTACAAGATGCAATAGACAACCTCACAATATGGGCTAACAACAATGAATTCTCCATAAACTAGGAAAAAACAAAACTAATGGTTTTCAGAAAAGGAAGTCGTCTCACAGTAGGCGATTGTATCAATCTACAGGACAATATTCTGCAAATTACTAATGCCTTCAAATATTTACGAATTACACTTCAGACAACAGCCAAATCCTTTCGGATACACGTGAAAGAAAGAGAGCGGCTGCTGCTATCATAGCAATACATGACATACAAAACATCACGCAATTGTCACTAACGACAGCTATGAAACTATCCTCACACATGGGATACATATAATTAGGAATTATCTCAGCTACAGCGACCTTCAAACTATAGAAAGTGTGAAAGCAAGGTTCCTAAAAGCAGCACTAGGAATTTCGAAATTTGCTCGAACTAAATTTGCATATGAGTTAGCGCACGAAACCTTCCACGTGAAAGACCTACGCACTAAACTCTTACTTCCAGCTACCCGACAAGAATCACAAGTAAAACAAAATAGACAACCGAAGAGGAATGATATACCGACACAATTTTACGCAACTGACGCGATGCTCAACTGGAATTGGACTGGACCAAACGTCACAATACGCAGCGCAGTGACGATACATGGATATCACCGTAAACTTTGCAACAGGACATACTTTCACGACCCAGCACCAGAATGCGTATGCAAATTGTGTAACAAATCGTGCTCACGATACCATCTTGGTGAATGTTCCAAAAGAACGAAATCTCTGTTGGAGTACAGCAGATATCCGATCTAATTTGCAATGTATTAATAGTAATCGTGTGATTGTTACCTAAATAAATTAAGTTGTATTTTATGGCCATTGGCTGCATTAAACTATTATTATAAAGGGCATGACCTGATCGCCATCTTCTTATCACAAATGCTATCTAGGGATTCCAGAATTGTGCATTCAGACCGTAGTGATGACAAATGGAACCTGATTGCTATTAACTTGTAGGAAGTACAGAAAATGGACGACGTCAAGATTGATGGTAAAGCATTATGTTGTCCGACTTGAATTGAGAATTCAATAGGCCTACTGCTTGCAGGTAGAAGCATCATATAGTGGCAAAATGTGTGTTAAATAGTCTACAAATCACTCTCTCTCTAGGGGCGCATACTGTAATTAGATTACTGGGGGATTTTTGAATATGTATCTGCCCTAATCACAAAATGTTGCAGTGTTTTAGGAAAATATTATTGTGGAATACTGTTTATATGGGATATATGAGTGATTTATAGATTCATTCTTAAAATATGAGCTGGTAAAACTATTGAGGACCAAGTAACGGAAGTGACATATGCATGTATTATGTGCTGTGAATAAAATGGACCAAAGGATGGACTAGCAAGAGAAAAGGCTTTTATAAGATTGCTGCTAGAAAATTCAACAATTATTCTATCAGCTCGTAAGCCTGTTACTTCCTTTAAAGTACTCTTCTACACATTTTCGATCCACAGTTCAATTTGTTGTTGTTTTGGTTTCATCTCTTCATAGCTACCACAGCGTACATCGGAGGAAATCTGTTTAACATATTCTAACCTTAGTTTTTTCCTACCTTTCTTATGCTTGGCCCTACCGTCCATAACTAACTTTGCTATTCTTTGGTGTCTTAGTATGTGTCCCACCAACCTATCTCTTCTCTTAATTAGCAGCTGCCAGAAACATCTCTCTTCTCCTACTCGTCTTATTAACTAAATCTATATTCGATGTCAACAGATTCCTGTTTTCTAAAAATGCATTCCTTGCCTGAGCCAACCTATTTTTATACCCTCTTTGTTCCGCCCATCAACGGTTATTTTGCTGAAGTAACGGAAGTTTCCTATTTTATTTAGTTTTTCACCTGCCTATTTGACGACCATAGGGGTTTCTGATTTCTTTCGGGCGCATTCCAATATTTTTGTCTTTAATTATTCATTTTCATCATGAGTTCTGTCCTCCAGACAGAATCCATAACATTTAAAAGCTCATTCAAATCCTCTGGTGTAACAGCGAAGATGACGATGTCATGAGCAAATCTCAGTGTTGCTATTATTTGTTTTTGAATCTCTAGTCATACTTTGAAATTTTCTCCAATTTCCTTCATTGCTTGTTCAATTTATACATTCAAAAGTATGGGTGATAAGATTGAGCCTGCTGCTGCCTGCTGAATACCAGCTTCTCTCTAATGTCCTCCGGCTTTAACTGCTGTTTGGTTTCTGTATAGATTGTATAGCACCCTCCTATCCCTGTACTTTATTAAAATATTTTTCAATATATCGGACAACTTGCTCCAATCAACGTTATAAAATGCCTTTTCTAAGTGTACAAATGCCATGACGTTCTCTTATCTTTCTTCATTCTTTCTCTCAAAATCAGCGTAAGACTTAGAATAGTTTCCCTTGTTCCTACGTTTCTCCTAAAGCCAAAATGGTCTTGACCCAACTCTGTTTCTATCTGTGTTTCCTTCCTTTTGTAAGTTATTCTAGTCAGTATCTCTGAAGCATTAGTGATCAAGCTGATTGTAGGGTAATCTTCACATCTGTCAGTTGCCGTTTTCTTCGGTATAGAGTTGATTACATTCATATTGAAATCAGAAGGAAACTCGCCTCTATCATAAATCCTACACGTCAAGTGAAATAAACCTGATCAGATCATCATCACGTATGCTGCGTGGCAATTCAATCGGCATATCATCTCTGCCTGGTGATTTGTTTCTGCTGAAGTCATCCAATGATCTGTCAAATTCTGATTTACATGACCTAAAAAGACGAATATCTTTGATAAGTTTCAGATCTAGATGAGACTTGTATAATGCAGTAAGGTATGATCGAGATTAAGAAAGTAATTTCAGACAGTTGTACAGCTGATAAATCCTTACTCTAAGTTGATCTGTGTGGTAAAGTTACATTATTTGTTATTGATTGTTTAGAAGCGTAATATAATAGTGAATACATTAATGATTCGATCTTGTCCCTAGGATATAACAGAACAAATCCATGATGAAGAGATTGATACAAGTGGAAACCATATAAATGAGTAAGTTGACAACTTAATAAGGAAAAGTATTGTTTTTAATGTATGAAAACTGAATATGTTGAATGTGAAGAAGTCTTGTTGACAAAATGAGATATTCTCTTATTTTTATCGTTGAACGATTCTGTATTTGTCTGTCTTAAGTGGACATTGATATTCACTTTTTAGTTGGCAGCTCAAGGACTAACTATTCTCATTCAGAGTTTTAACTGTTGGAAGTATTCATGTATATATATATATATATATATATATATAGTACCCAGTGTGAATGTTATTGCACTTATGACCTACTAGTTGTACCCGCCATGCGTTGCGTAGCCAATCAAAGAAAGAAAATGTTTGTGTTCAAAATTTGTTTGTTGAAGTGCGCACAACTTCTCAACAAAATTCACTTCTTCAAAAGATCACCGCGCCAAAACTCATTTGTTGGAACGACTAGCACGCTACCTTTTGTAACACGGATTTACTAATAAAGAAACTTTCTCGTGCTTGGAAAAATCATTTGTTGAAACGAAAGTCAAAAGTTTCATATACATGAAACCACAAATCGATTCGAGTTCTTGTTCTGGAAACATAGCTATTCATATGAGGCAATGAAAAGGTCGCATCACGCGATTCCTTCATTTCAAGCAGATTGTGTGGGTTGTCCCGAACAGAGAGTTTTAATAAACAAATGTGCAATCAGGGAATTACCCTGCAAAACCTAATCCATTTATTGGCAATTATCATAATACCTGGGATATGTTAATGCCTTTTCCGCAAATGTACAGTGAAAGTAAGCTAAGGCGTATTATACACTAAATACATTAAATAGGAAAAATATAAAAAATCAGCTATATACAGACAATGGATCGATATAAAGTGGGTTCAAACAATACCATTCACGCCTTTATTACAATTACTCACTGCATTAGTATGGTTCAGAATCACTGTGTAGCAGAAGTAAGAATAAATAGCTTTGTTTCCTACCCCTGCCATTCTAAAAGTGGTTTTCCGTCGTTACCCACTTCTACCCTAAGCAAATGCTGGGATTGTACCTAAATTCAGTTCATGGCCGCCTCCTACCCAAACCTTTTCCCCAATTAAAAATACATTAGTTAAGCCAGCGCTAGAAAATGAAGTTGCCAGTGTCCAAAATTATATAGTGGATAGAGGTCCAAAACTTGGGCTGAGACATCTGTGGATTCATGATCCCGGGACCAACGTGGGCGACGTGTCTGGCAAGTTTGATGGAGGACTGTGGTTGTGCTGGAGATGCTGTCTCAGGTCCTGGACCGAAACCTGTGTTGCGGCTGCGTGAAGAGGCGGCTTTGTTTCCTGGGTACAATGTAAAGGCGAGGCACAAACCGCACAACAAGGGTCGTGGACCATAACCTGATTTGTGCCAGCATGGAGTCGACTGCGTCACGCAAGTTTGCCTAGTGATGAATCCAGAGTCCAGGAGACTGCCGCCCGCGACTGTAGATTGAGCAGTTGCTTGTTGCCCGCAGACTTAGCACAAAACCAGCAGAGCTGGTAGAACGCAACTACATACGCTATCAGAGCTAGGGGAACGCAGCTGTGGGTTCCCCGGGAGGTTGCAAAATGGTCCTCAAAATATGGGTTCCAATTACTCAGGAGGACACATCTCCTGCCTAAATTCAAGGCTTACCGCTCTATCACATACTAATTGGCTACCAGAGACACGAAATCCCGCTGTGATAACTTCCCGTGTCCTCTTTCCATACCCACGCTGAAACTAGGGCATCGTTCTGCACAGGAGTATCACAATGACCGCCTGTCTCTAGTCATCATGCATACAAATAAGCCTACAACTGCTGAGTCACTCTTGACAGATTTACTGATTCATTGCCGCCCAATTCGTTGACTGACTGCACTGTCGTACACATGTCACTGAACTGCGTGGCATTCCGTATACGTTTGCAAGGATAATCTCGAAATTTTCAGGTGGAGGGGATATTCTGGACGTTACATTGTCTAATGGTACACACTTACATCATATTACACCTTATTGAAAAGAAGAAGAAAAACAGATACTCTCCAAATTTAACATCTAAATTCAAAACATAGTCCTCAGATACAGGAGTCTCTAAGTTATGTTACCACCATAGGCTCGTATAGGACAGTGCTTCATCGTTTGTCTATCGGCTCCACAGTCACACTGTAACCTGTTCCACTTGAACGAAGAGTCCACACAAACACCAGAATTGGTCCTGATCCTAATTAATTTCGACCATATCTGACGAGGAAGATCAAATCCAGGTACTTAAGATGTGACAGATGACATGTCTCGGTACTGTGGAGCAAAAATCTTCCAATCATGAGACCACTGCTGGACTATGTCAAAGTTCTTATTCATAAGTCTCGTAGCTGTCTTCACTGTGGGCTGCCTTGAGGGAAGTCTGGCTAGACAAGCAGCAGGTATGTCAGCGTGAATAGGGAGATCGTCATTTTGAAGTATGTTGAGGCATGCTTTGACCAGGATGGGGATGGGGTGGAGGAATGTAGCTCAGAGTAGGAAGCCATTGAATAGGGGTGCATTTAATGGTACCAGATATCAATCGCATCGTCTTGTTGATTTCAACATCGATCTACCCTATCTGAGGGCTGTTTAACCACACAGGGGCACAATATTCAGCTTCAGATAGAACGAGGCTAATTGCATAAGAACGAAGAGTTAAAGAATTAGAGCCCCGTGTTCTTCCTCATAGTTTCTGGATGATGTTGCGTGATTTCAACTTAGCGGTAATCTTCATGAGATGTTGTTTGAAGGATGAGGTTCTGTTCTTACGTCATCAAATTCACTCAAGTCCTAATCCACTACCTAGCGTTTAAGAACTATAATCTATATATTTTTACCAACATCCCACTTAAGTCCATCACTATACTGTATTTCTAACCATAAAGTCACCTTGTGTGGCCTAGCGATTACTTACTGAGACTGCTGGATTAGCCAGAGGAGCGTATGCTAAGGCATTAAATAAAAAAGCCATCCTATTCAACATAATCAAGAATTCAATCGAATAAAGTATTGAAATATATTTTGTGTGTGTCATAAAAATGAGAGATTACCTGTCTGTTCCGCCCCTTATAACAACAATTATCATCATCATATGAGTCATGAAGGCTATCCAAACAGTACCTGTATGGTTTCAGGCTGCTCTGTCACTTCAATGATATTTGCCTCTTTGCGTCACATCATCTGAAAAAAATCCTCCGGTAGGCGGAGGTAGATTTCACTAGAATATGCAGGTTTTCGTAGAAGGATCAGACCTCATTTATTGCGAGAAAAGTACAATTGGAGCTTAATTAACTCTGTTTTTCGTCTTTTTATGCATATTTTTAACATTTTATTGTCTTATGGGGACGGTAACCTTCTCGTCATTTGGGGTTCATTTTAGCCTATTTTCATATATGAAAAAAAAAGGCTTATGAGATCTCCTATTGTCCGTGTGTGCGTGTGTGCTGTGTGTGTGAGATGGTGTGTGTCCCCCCTAATAACTTCTAAACGGCTGGAGCGATTTCAATGAACCTTGGTAAGTTCATAGCACAATTCCGGAAGACTCTGACCGTGCCCTTCAAATTTTGTTACGTCTGACCAATCCAACATGGCGGCTGTGCGAAATATTTCACCTTCATTCAATATCTCCGAAACTATTACCGATATTACCCTGGAATATTTTGCGATGATAAAGGGCACTACGAGAAGTTCACCTATGTGACATTTGAAAGCCTGGTAACTGCAATACCAACATGGCGGCCAAGCGAATTTGCGACTTTTAAATATACATTTCTCGAGATTTAACCAACCAAACGCAATAAAACTTGGTACAGTATATGTTCATACACATTGTAATGCACCGACATCTAACTTCGTTCAATTGTTTACATAACCTCAAGATGGCGGTTGTGCGAAATATTTCAACGGCAATCTATATATCGGAAACTATTAGCGGTATCACCCTGAAATTTTGTACGGAGATAAAGGGCACTACTGGAAGTTCATTTGTAGGACTTTCAAAAACCGGTTAACTACAAAACGAATATGGCGGACAAGCGAATTTGAACATTTTAAATAGACTTAACTCGATTTAATGATCCAAACGCAATGAAACTTGGTACGGGGTATGTTCATGCACATTGTTATGCACTGGTATCTAATTTAGTTCAATTGTTTACCTTACCTCAAGATAGCGGCTGGGCGAATTTTAAAATTAAGTTTTTATTTCTTGTGTCGTAATCATGCGATTGATGTGAAAGTTTGAATAATGAACCTAAGCAATAATTTTCCTTTAATGGTACATGACTCTATGGCCTATACATATAACAATCCAACATGGCGACCATCCGAAATATTGAGATGGATCTCAATTTCTACAAATCTATTACAGCAATCAAACTGATTTTTTTAATGTTCATAGGGGCTATGAATTTAAGTTCACTTATCGGGCTTTCAGTAACATGGTGATCACAAATCCAACATGGCGGCGACGCGAAGTATAAATATTCACATGGTCGTTTCTCGCAATTTAACCATCCGAGTGCAGTGACACTTGGTACAGTAAATCCATATACATATGTTAATCCACTGGCATCTAATTTTATTCAATTGTTTCCATAACTACAAGATGGCAGCTGTGCAAAATTATAAAATCTCGTTTTTTTACTTCTAGTGTCCTAATCATGCGATTGAAGTTTGAATACTAAACGTACACAATAATCTTCAGGTAACAGTATGTAACTCTAAGACCTACATATATAAAAATCCAACATGACGACCATCCGCAATATTTTATCGTTTCTCATTATCTACGAATCTATTACAGCAATAAAACTGAAGTTTTGTATGTTGATAGAGGCAATTAACATGAGATGGATATATGAAAATAGGCTGTATAGTTTTTGACGGAACTACTTGTTATAGTTGTGGTCACCCTCTTATGCAAGGTTTCGACACTGATGTTTAACTATCTAATGATCTGTTACTTCTTCACGCAAAATTTTATCTCCCGCTGAGACGATGGTTGTTTCCTCAATTTAGGGGCTGCGACAACGCGGTCATGTAGCCCCGTGTAGTTTGGTTGTGTGTAGAATCTGTCTGATAAACGGTGTCAATTGTGATGGCACTATTACTTTGTAATTCGGGGAAGGACTGCAGGCGGACAATTTCAATAAGTAGTTCCTAATTTTGCTACCAAATACTACCGTCAACGACACCTAGCTGTGAACTCGGCTACTAGATGCCAGCGCAATCAGCAACGAACTTTGGAACATACCCTCCGAAGGAAAGCATACTGAGGGTTTTTAGCGCTTCTTAGAAAGTCCGACGACTTTGGCCTGCTTTGAACCAGCGACCTTGGGCATAGAAGTTCAGCATGCTACCAGTTACGTCACCGAAGCCGCTTCCCACATAGTCAGATGGAAAACTGAATGTTATCTCGTGCAGTGACGTTGCCTTGGCAACCTCTGATGGCTCATCCCTTATCAATTTAGTAGCGTTGTCATGGCAACCTCTAATGGCACTTGGCATTTTCTTCTAATTCCAAAATCATTTTGCTCATCCCTCGGCGTAATGGTGGGTCATATCAAAAATTCTTTCAGCCAAAGTTTTAGGTAATTATTATGGAAATATTGTCTATTTTTTACGGTTTTAATGTTGTGCCTATTAAGAGAGATATGACTAATATTTCCCGAAAAACACACTTTTTCCCACCCCTTTGGTCAATGGTTGGTGCTATCAAAAATATTTTCAGTCATACATTTTTGGGACTTATCCGACACATAGTATGAACTTTGAATGGATTCAATATTTCACATATTAAGAGAGTTATAGCGATATTTCACTTTCTCGAGAGAAAAAAAACCCACCCATTTTCACCCCCTTCGACCGATTGTGCCCATTCACGAACTCGACCGAGATTTTAAAGGGATACATATTATATAAAAGGTTCACAGTGATTGATGCAAAATTGCGGTAGTTATCGTGTCCACAAGAAAGTGATATATATATAGATAAATTATATTTAAACATTTGAACTGAAAGTGGTTTGGGGGTCTAGGGGATTTGAAACGCGAAGATATGTCGAAATTTTCCGGAAGTCGAAACATGGTATCCATTGCAATAGTTAGCATTGTAATGAAATCTAGCTAAAATAAAACCACGGCCTTATATATGTTAAGTAAAATGAGAAAAGTACGTCTACAAGCTAACCTTAAAATAATTTTAAATTTCGAGAGTACATTCATAACCGTATCTTGAAACTCACCTATTCTATCTCCATCAAACGGATTGCATAGTCCCTCAGCCAATGTTCCCATTAATGAAATACATTTTTCCACATAGTTAGATTTCTTTGCGGGAGTTTACCTTCCTCCACTCGTCAGAAAATCCTGATTTTATTTTTTATCAGTCAGCTCTTTCTTCGCTTTCTTCTTCGTAATTTCATATTTATCCCGTAAATGTTTCACAGGTCTTCTTCAACCTGGCAATGCCTCAAATGTTTGGGCTACTTTCCATGCCCTCTTTTTCCATGGAACGGCATCGGACTTCTTATTTCCAATTACAGATTTCTTTACTTCTACCACCTTGATGAGGACTTCCTCTTCTGACGAAGAGAAATTGGTGTGCCTTTTCCTCTTCAGGCGTTTATTCATCTCATTTCGAGATAACTGTTCTTCCATTTCAAATATATATCTTTATAATCGTAACGTGAAGAATTAAAACAAACAGATTGCTCCAAGAACACATATCAAGGAATATAGAATATACTTTTATTATTTACTCCCTGACGTAGATTCACTCATGCCAACTCTTGATAGGTAACAAGTAATCTGCAAATCGAAACAGAAATATATTCCAACTGTTGAAAATTATGCGCAGATCTGCTAACCTACCGTAAACATTAACCGGAACATTGTAAGAACGATTGAATGTTACCAGGACTTAACTCCGATCGTAGAATCAACTGTCAGTTAGAGTTTACTGGCACGTCACTGGAGATTCTGAGAACGGGCCTATGCATTATTACTTGTGGTAATACCGTCCTCTCCTGTAAAATGCAAATTCTACTGTATGTTGGTCGCGCTTTCGGATCTCCTTCTGAGGACTACTCGAGAGGGTGTTAACATCACAAAGGTTATAAAGGTAACATCTGACATTCTGCTGGGCAAAATGTGGCTGATAGAATTGTGATTGGCAGAGGCAGGTTTAAAACCATTGAAAGGGTAACGGTTAGATTGACGTTGGATTTGGTTGGGATGTTTGAAGTGTTTAGATCGTAGGCTTTTGTGGCCGGAGTCAGTTTATTAACTAGGCTTACTGGATTGAGCTGCTTCGTGCATAGGTGATTGATTCCCGACGTTTCGGCTTTCATTGAAGCAGCCTCTATCATGGGTACATTTTCGTGTCAGTACTTAACCCATCCGTGGGTTGTCAGTCAGGCACTGCTAGATCGGTATTGTCCTCGTGCTGCTCCCTGATTGGTCAGAGCCCTAGCCAGTCAAGTGCTAAGAGAACTCTCTATGTATTGCTAAGCCTGAATCTGTCATCGTTATTGAAATTATAGGGATGCTTCAAGATCTCTAATGCCTTTTGTATCCTGTTTTGATATCTAGGAATTTTAGCAACACTTTCGGCCTTATTAAATTCTATGGCGTGTCTCTTGATGTCAGTATGTTCAACTATTTATTTGTTTTTTGTCTTGAATGTGCCTTGATATCCTAATGGAAGCGTGACTTTTTATATGCCCTATGTACATCTCTCCATAGGAATAAGCCGAATTTGTAAACTTCTGCGTCCTGCCTTACGCATTTCTTGCGTCAACTTGTTTAGTGGTTCCTTAACTGTTGTCACGTTGTGTTTTCTTAGCAACCCGACGATTCTATTTGTCACCCCCTGTATATTAGGCAGAAAGACTTTATTGTGGGACCGATCTTCGTTCTTTCAGCAGTTCATCGGCTTTGTTCCTTATTCCGTATGATCCTATTTATCTGTACTTTGCTGTATCCATTAGCTAGGAGCGTATTCCAATCTCGTTCTTTCTCTTTATTTACGCTATCCTTATCGCAAATGCGGTTGGTGAGTAGTGTCCTAGCTACCATTTCCTTCTGCGACGGTGGATGGCTTGAGTTCTTATGTAGGTACCGATCTGTATGAGTGTCTTTCCTATAGACCCTGTGTCCGAGCGTGTTTTCTGTTCGCTTATAGACCATAAGGCCAGTGGATTATTTTCTTCTACTGCCATTGTTTAGTTGATGCTCAGATGTCTGGACCACATGAAGCCTAGGAAGTCCTGATGTGTGTTGATTCCATGTTCCTATATCAAAAAACCTTGTCTATGTATCTCAACGATCACTTACGTTTCAATGGGCTCTCCATTACAGCCTCTTCTTCGAATTTGCCATGAAAATGTTAGCCAATAATGGAGAGAAGGGGGATTCCCATGGCTGCTCCCTCCATATGTTGAATCATCTGTTCATTGAATACAAAGAATGTGGATTTAATGCAGTGTTCAACTAAGTCATCTAAGTCCTTTGAACCTTCTGTGGCTGTATGCATATACCTGAATATCTGTGTAGCTCAGGTACCGGAACCATGGTAAAGAGGGACACCATATTGAGGCTTGCCAGTAGATCGCCGTAACACAGGTTTATACTCGCTATGATATCTGTGAATTGTTGGGAGTTTCTGACGTGAGAGGGTGGTGGAGGGGATAATGAATGCAGGACCTGATTCAAGTATTTAGCAAGAACGTGATTTTGGGACGCTCTGGTGGTAAATATTGGTCTCTGAGGCACATCGGTCTTGTGTATTTAGGTAGGCCGTTCAACGTGGGAGTTTTTTTAAGTAAATAAGTTCTAGGGATTTTTAGTTATCTTTTGTAATTGATGACTCCTTAATTATCCACGTCTTCGTCTTCGCTATTTTCTTTATGGGGCTCCTTGGGATCGCCTTATTAGCTGGGTCTGATCTACGGGCCTCACATGTTTGATGTTCTGAGAGGCATCTGTTCTAATTTATTCTTCTTCTTAGGCTGATAGATGACAGATAGACGCTTCTAGCCCGGTAATATCATCCGTAGAAGGACGTCTCGACGTGATGTTGAAATTAAGTTCATTGCTTCGGACGTAGGGTGTGGTAGATTTGTACCGAGGAATGAATTGATAATATCAAAATGAGGAGACATGAAGTGCTGCATTGAAAGCGTCTAAAGACTGATGACTCAAACAAACACAACAACGATATCGTATCCTTGTCACTCATCAATATAGGTGCCTCTGTGAAATATCAGCCAATTAATCGCAAGAATAGACTAATTTTCTTGACCATTGGCTAAGGTCTTGCCGAGTTGCAAAGGGTGGAGGAATGTCCTTTACGGTACTCGGCATGTGAAAAATCTAACGACTTTTGATCGGAAGACTTTGGTGGCTAAGATACTATCCGAATACCCTGAAGCTGTGAGAGGTATGAAACCAATATCTCCAACAAAACACATATCAATATAATCTACAGGTGTGCCTTGTAATATGTTCAGACTGTTTGTCCAACATGTTAGTGATGAGTGGAAACGACATCAGTTACCGGTACTTCTTGAAGACTAGTTTTCTGGTAATGGTATTAATAAAAGTTTTACTGTTTATATTTACTCTTCTTCTTTGATCTCTTAAGATTATGTTATTCTTCTTCCGGGATAATGTAGCTCACTTTAAAATGTTAATACTAATTATTTCAGAGTGATATATCCAGATACATCGGATACTGCTGTAAGGAAGATTTACCAAGTTAGTAGCCTAATAGTGTAAGACAATATGATAACACAGCATCTAGAGGAAAATGTACTACCGAAATACAATTCTATCAGTAGAAAGGTGCTAAGTGCCATTTTTTGAAAAAAGCCGTTTTTCTTGCTAGAATGGTGCTATGTGCGATGTAGCATTACATATCGAAAGGGCTAACTCCTCAGTGGTTTCGAAGGACCTTCCAAGAACATCACAAGATGGCACTAGTGGTAAGTCCTGCAGCTCTTTCAGAAGAAAGGTGCAATGTGCCAATCATTTGTTCTCATTTCCCTCCAATACGTGCATCGTTGACAGAATTGTTCAAGGAACTTAGAATACTCAATTATTAGCAGTTCGTACTGGTGGGAACCTGTGTACGGATAGCACAGTTTGTTTCCCGTTGGACACGCGACTTTGCCGTGCATTAGTCTCGCAAAATCTCGAAAACTACTGCTCAGATTTCAATGAAAATTTTACGATTTGTTCTCATTATGGTTGACAGTGTTTAGAAAGTGGTTTGAAAAAATCGAATTGGCAGTATTTTTAAATTAATTTACATTAAAAAGCCTTGCCAATATTGAATCTAATAACTTGACTGACAGATGGTGACACAGTGCATCCACTTCAAAATTTTCTATGAGCAAAGATAACATCCCGTACCATACCCTTTGATCAATAAGTGCAACAAAATAATACTTAACTTAATAGAATCATACTCTATAATCAAAGTACAGCATATTAAATATGTTAAG
This sequence comes from Meconema thalassinum, assembly GCA_946902985.2. Lineage (NCBI taxonomy): Eukaryota > Metazoa > Arthropoda > Insecta > Orthoptera > Tettigoniidae > Meconema > Meconema thalassinum. Next base: position 220,120,243 of record OX336399.1, on the reverse strand, counting down.
ATAATATTACATTTCACGTTAATGTGTTTCGACCAACATATCTAATGTGAGAATGTACTACTAACGGAAAGGATGTCAATATTGTCAAGTTCTCAAGGTAGGTTCGATAGATTTGAGTTACTATGAAAACAATTCCGTGTCGTTTTACGGTGTCCATTACATTACCGGTACTAAAATTCCATGTCATTTTAGTGTCCATTACAATGCCAAGGAGAGGAAGAGCTGACAGAGGTCGTCGAAGCCAGTTAAATGCGCGGCGAGCTACTTCACGTGCAAACCGCACTGATGACCAAAGAGCGACGGATAATGAATATAGTCGTATGGGCATGTCTGACTTACGTTCGAGAGCGACTGAAAATGAACGAACAGCGAATAGATTCAGAATGCAATGAGTTCGTGAATATTAAACACAACGCCACCGAGCACGACACAATGGATATGACTGATTGCGCCAACGCGATGCTCCTATGAACCTGGAACATCAGTTGAACGAATCAAAGGAGGATCTCATTCGGCTTGTTTTTACGAACGTAGCGCAGAACTTCAAAAACCATAATTTGCTGAGCGAACGAGCCATATTGGCAGCGAAAAATAAAGATCCCAACGAGTCAATTCAAAATTTCATTCCGGGACAGTTGTTTTCCTTCAAATCGGTTGACACAGTTGTCAACCAGGATGAGGTAGTCAGCCATCTCACAGAATTTTTGAATTCGCTGGAATTGCCTGGATTACCACCTCACAATTTGCAATTGAAAGTAGGTTCAGTCATCATCATGTTGCATAACATCAATCAACTTCGACTATGCAATGGAACACTACTGGCTGTGGAGAAGCAAATGAACAACGTCATCGATGGAGAAGTTGTTTTGATTCCGCGCATCCCAATGATTCCACCGGACGTGCTATTCGATTTTAAGCGGTTGCAATTTCCCATGCTTATGGCCTTCGCAATGACCTTCAACAAATCACAAGGTCAGTCGTTGGAAGTTTGTGGAATTAACTTGGAGTTTCAGTGTTTCGTGCATGGACAACCGTATTTCACGTGTTTGCGTGTCGGAAAGCCTTCATATTTGTTTAATTAGCACGTCGCACATTCGTAAAGACTAGTGGACTTTGCACCTTTCACAACTTCTCACATTTCACTCAAACTGAATTCCACAATTTTCATATTATGAACCTGTATCTGCCACTGGATAGCAAGGAATACCATATCTATATGTTATTCAAATTAGAAGAATAAATACTCACAAATAAACTGACTAAACACTTTTTACTATAATACTCAATGTTCATAAAAATGGCACTTAGCACCTTTCTACTGATAGGTATCCAATTGAAGTCAGCCATTGTTTGTCATACCGGTAGAAAGGCATATCCATGAAGTGTAAGTAAATCCAAGTTTACCCAGAGAGGTGGTTTGAAGACACACATGCTCGTCCATAGCGGTGAGAGGTCATACTCATGTAGCGTATGTGAATCCAATTTTACCCAGAAAGGGAGTTTGAAGAAACACTTGCTAATCCATAGTAGAGATCGGCCATATTCATGTAGCGTATGTGAAGCCAAGTTTAAATAGAGAGGGAGATTAAAGCGACACACGCTCGTCCACAGCGTCGAGAAGACATACTCGTGTAGCGTTTGTGAATCTAAGTTTATTACGAGAGGAAATTTGAACACCCACATGCTCGTCCACAGCGGAGAGAAGCCATATCCGTATGACGTATGTGAATCCAAACTTACCACGAGAGGAAGTTTGAAGACGCACATGCTCGTCCATAGCGTCAGGAAGCCATATTCATGTACCGTATGTGAATCCAAGTTTATTTCGAAAGGAAATTTGAATACACACTTGCTCGTCCATGGCGGCGAGAAGCCATATCCGTGTACCGTGTGTGAATCCAAGTTTGCCTCAAGAGGAAATTTGAACACACACTTGCTCGTCCATAGCGGCGACAAGCCATATCCGTGTAGCGTATGTGAATCCAAGTTTACCACGAGAGGAAATTTGAACACAAACATTCTCGTCCATAGCGGCGAGAAGCCATCTCTGTGTAGCGTATGTGAATCCAAGTTTACGCGCAAAGAAAGTTTGAAGACACACATGCTCATCCATAGCGGCGAGAGACCATTTTCTTGTAGAGTATGTGATTCCCAGTCTAACCACAAAGGGCATTTGAAGACACACATGCTCGTCCATAGCGGGGAGAAGCCATTTTCTTGTATCGTATGTGAATCCAAGTTTACCACGAGAGCAAGTTTGAAGAAACACATGCCAGTCCATAGCGGCGAGAAGGCATAGCGTACGCAAAGACAAATTTACCGTAAGAAAATCTTAAGTGAAACACATTCGAATCCATAGCCGTGAAAGGTGATATTCATGTAGCGTATTTGAATCCAAGTTGATCCGGAGAGGACCTGGAAAGACACACTTGTGAATCCATAGTGCCGAGTAGCCATACTCATGGAGTGTGTGTGCATACAAGTTTAATATGAGAGGAACTTTGAATACGCACATGCTAGTCTATAGCGGCGAGAAGATATATTCATGTAGCATAAGTGAATACAAGTTCTCGCAAAGTGTATCTTTGAAGAGAGACATGCTAATTCAGAGACACTTCCTAAACAACAGACGCGAGGAACCATCCTTATGTAGTAAAGCCAAGGTCATATTACCTTAAATGTGAACATTGTATGACGTTACTTAAGGTGGCAAGAAGTAATATTAATGTAGTACAGGGAGATTCTATTCCTGGAGCGCAGAATGCGGCCAGTTACCAGGTGCGCACGCCTTGCGCCAGCCAACCGAACTCGCATCGCAGATTACGCGCAGGTAAAATACATATCATAGTGCATTAATTAATGCCAAATTCACCCTGCAAATCATGATTAAACATCTAGCCTTTTCGCAGAAGATTCTGAAAATATTCTTCTTCAGCTGACCGACAGTCGTTATATCGTGTAAATAAATTAGCGCTTACACGCTGTAATTGCCTTCTGTTGTGAGGGATATCTGCTGACGTATAGTGTTCTCCAGCTCCACTAGGGTACGGGAAATTGATTTTTACACTTTGTGTTATGAAATACCCCACGATTACTCATAATGCAACTCTGTAACTGTCAAAGAGTTAGAATTCAAGTGTTGAGGGATGTTGGCTATTGTCATTCTTCAGATGAGAATCCAGGCCTTATTTTTATTTTCTGCATTTCGTATGAGCCTAGCCAAATATCCCCGCTGCCTGGAGTGGCTAGCCAATCCTTTAATTACAGGCAACGACTGATACTGACCAGTAGTTGTGCTTGCTGCAACAGCTACGAACAGTTGTGAGTGGTTAGTTTTTATCTGGCCCCCTTACAAGTTTGGCTGCTAGGTTCACCACCCAACAGTTAATTTCCATTTGCTTTACTTTTATTAAGAACGAGTCTGTTATTGTTACTTGCAGAGCATTTCAACAGGACTTTCCTAGATTTAAGGAGGCTTCCAAAACGGCAGTTTGGAAGGTTGTGATGAAGTTCAAGTCTACGGTGTCACTTTAAAATTAAAAATAATAAACGGAGACGTCATTCTTTGACGGAAGGGAAATTAGAGGACATAACTGCTTTATAATTAAGGTCAGCGAGGAAATCATAGTTAAAACAAGTCAGTTTGTCATACTCAACGGCTCAGAGGGACGCAAACTAATAAAGTATCGACCGTACAAAATCACTCAGGTTCAAACCTTAAGTCCAAGAGCCCCAGTGGCAAGAGCCAACTACTCTAATTGTTTCTTCCAGTCCGTGCACAGCGGAATTTTAGATCCACAGATAGTGTTTTTCAGTGACGAGGCGTGGTTTTATTTACATGGACGTGTGAACTCACAAAACAATCGATACTGGTCACCTGTGAACCCAAAACTGATCCACCAAATCGGTGTGTGGCGCGCAGTAACCGCAAAAAGAATTATAGGCCAAATTTCTTTTCCGTGAAACTCTTAAGTCTGCTGGATACGTTCAGGTTATTTTGAATAATTTCTTTGTCCGGTTAACTGGCAGGGAAAGATTTTACGTATTTTCCACAATTAATTGGATGCAATAAGTGCTGTGTTTGGTGACAGGGTGATTAGAGCTGGATTGTGGCCGCCTCGAAGCCGGGATTTAACACCGTGTGATGTTTATTTGTGTGGACTCTTAAAAGACAAAGTGTATTGGTCTGATCCTCAAACCGCAGAGGAGCTGGAGAACAATATACGGAAGCAGAAATCCCTCTTTACGGAAGGAGAATTGCAACGTGTAAACGCTAATTTATTTACACGATACAGCGCCTGTCTGTCAGCTGAAGGAGAACATTTTCAATATCTTCTGTGAAAAGGTAAGTTCTTAAATCATAATTTGCTCGTAAATACACCATTAATTAAAGTACCATGTCACGGTTTTAACCTGCGCGTAATATGCGGCCCGAGTTCGGTTGGCTGGCGAAAGGTTTTCGTGCGCCTGGTAGCTGGCCGCTGGCCCCGCTTCAGTCAAATAATCTCACTGTATATGCGAAAACAACTCAGCTCTATGGAGATATTTGAGGACTTACGATCGAATCTATAGAGTCTAGAATCCATGTTTCTGTATTAGTTGTGAAGCTTCATTTGCTAAGAGAGAACATTAAATAACCACATTTTAATTCATTGTGGCAAGTTCATACTTTTGATTTGTAATTGACGGGTGGGAGAGTAAAGTGCGTTATGTCAAGAAATGGTGGGAACTGAGTTAATACTGGCATCGAAGAGAGGAGGGCGATCTGCTTGCGCGTGTATAGCGCGTTATGTCATATTGTGGAAGGTTACGAAGTTATTGAGTTGGGTATTACGTGTTATATTGACTTCGGGTGTGCAAAGTGCGTTATGTCCTTCCCGTCATGACTTACCACACTGAGCATTATTCAACACTTCATTCTGTGCTTGCAAAGAGCGTTATGTTAGTTTGGTAGTGACTAAGCGCATTACACATTCGCGCTCCTCGTGAAGTTGTCCAACAATATAAATAATGAATTAGTACACCAAGCATCACTCATTATTACTGTGTGATTATTATACTAAATTCCCGCCAATTGGAAGGTCACGTAGTCCATTGTCAATCGTAATTTGCCCGCTGTTGTGCTTGTTGGATAGTGACATACCGTATTGTGGTACCTATTGCTTTGCTGACGGCAGCTATTCACAGTGTATGTTATGAGCTTAGTTAAAAAGAATTATGTATTCCAGAGTGGAAAAGATTTTTTATTAGCTTTAATAAGCATTGATCATAAGTTCCTAGTCCTTGGCCAGGCCAGTCAACAAGAGACTTATTTAAATATTCTTGCAGTTATACTACCTCCGACGCGAATGGTTCTATGGCTTCAAAACGTGGTTTTCAGGTCCATTTGTCTGTTATGTATACAAATCTGCACCACTTCACAAAACTAAACTAAAGTTTACGACCCGAGTTCTGTTTCTTGCTTCATCCAGGCATTTGGGAATGCGCGGTAGCCGTGAGCCGTACCAGTCAATTTACTGGCACGTTTATGATCCCCTTCGGGGCAAAATCCTGGCACCCCGTCGCGTGTCGTCTCTAAAAGCCACAGTAGTTAAAAGGGACATATAACCAATAACATTATAACATTGTTTCTTGCGTTGCGAGGCTTACAATGAGCCTAGATTGGTCCTACTACTACAAATTCGATCCTTTTGTTATGTGCCGAACGGCCTAAATCTAGGAAATGGATATGGATGTCCGGATTTCAGATACACAGTGCTATCTGCTAGGTTTCAAAAGGTAAGTATGTAAAGTTTGGTTCAGTTCGGAGAAACGGTGTAGATTAGTGCCAAAATGCAGTGAATGGAGAGGGCTGTCGGAAATTTCAAGTGGACAGTGTTTCTCGATGGGTTTCAAAGGGTATGTACATACAATTTGTTTCTGATTGGTGAAACGGTATAGATTTGTGCCAATAGACCTAAATGCAGGGAATGGAGAGATCTGTTCGAAATTTCAAGTGGACATTGTTACTCGTCGGTTTCCAAAGGGAAAGTATGTAAAATGTGGTACAGAAATATGAAATGGTGTAGATTTGTGACAAAGGGCCTAAATGCTGGGAGTGGGGAGGTCTGTATGAAATTTCAAATGGATAGTGTTACCCGCAGGATTCCAAAGGATAACTAGGAAAATCCGGTTCAGATTGGTGAAACGGTGTAGATTTGAATAAATAACCGACAGACAGGCAAATCAACATTGAGCTTCATATTACCCTATATGGGCGAGATGCGGGTGTGCACAGTGTGTTAAGTCATAATTTATGAGACACCTCGTGTTGTTTAGCTCCGTAACTACGTGAAGTTACATGGAATTTATTATGACGAGTTATCCCACCGTAGTGAACAGTATTAGGTTCCTGAAGACATGATTCAAATTACTTACATTCCACAACTCGATTTTGGGTTTCGAATTGAATTTTAAAAGATGATTTTCTCAAATCTGGTGAATTGTGACATAACGCACTTTACACACCCATCCGTCAATTGTTCCTGTTGTTGGCGCCTTCAGTTTTTGTAACTGGTTTGATACAGCCCACCGTTCTTTTATGTCCTGCGTCGATCGTTTCACTTCTACATCCTACAACCGTGGCAATCTTTTAAACGTATTCTAACCTCCGTCCATCCCTACAGTTTTTAATCTCATCACGTCCTTCCTTAACTAAGTAAGCTATTCCTGGGAGTCTTAGAATGTGTCCTGCCAACTTACCTCATGTCTTCATTGGTATTCGCCAGAAATATCTCCTCTCACCTACACATTTAAATACCTTTCAAGGTGTTGTTTTACTACCCATTTCATCTTCAATATTATCCTGTAACAGCGCATTTCAGGTTCTTAATTTCCCCGTTTTAGGTAGATTTCATTAGAAAGCTAACTATTGCAATGGGTCCCATGTTTCGACTTCCGGAAAATTTCGACATATCTTCGCGTTTCACATCCCCTACACCCCAAAACCACCGTCAGTTCAAAAGTTTATATATAATTTATGTATATATATATATATATGTATATATATATATATGTATATCAGTTTCTTGTGGACACGATAACTGCCGTAATTTTGCACCAATCACTTTGATTTTTTTACATAATATGTATCCCTATAAAATCTCGGTCGAGTTCGTTAATGGGCAAAATCAGTCGAAGGGGGTGAAATTGGGGGGCTTTTTTCGAAAAATTGAAATTTCGCTATAACTCTCTTAATACGTGAAATATCAAATCCATTCAAAGTTCATAATATGTGTCGGATAAGTGCCAACAATTTATGTCAAATAAGTTTTTTGATAGCACCAACCATTGACCAAAGGGGTGGAAAAAAGTGGGTTTTTCGGGAAACATTAATCATATCTCTCTTAATAGGCACAATATCAAAACCGTACAAAATGGACAATATTCCCCTAATAATTACCTAAAACTTTTGTCTGAAAGAATTTTTGATATGACCCACCATTACGCCAAGGGATGCGAAAAATGATTTCGGAATTATAAGAAAATGCCAAGAGCTATCAGAGGTTGCCATGGCAACACTACTAAATTGATGAGGGATGAGCCGTTGCCATGAAAACGCACTTGCACGAGATCAGATTCAGTATTTCCATCTGACTAAGCCGGCCCCGTGGTGTTGGGGTAGCGCGCCTGCCTCTCACCCGGAGGCCCCGGGTTCGATCCCCGGCTCCGTCAGGGATTTTAAAACTGACGTGAGGGTTGGAACGGGGTGCACTCAGCCTCGTGAGGACAATTGAGTAGCTGTCTGACAGTGAGACAGCACCCCGATCACGAATACCAATATTAACGGCCGAGGGGACCCGACGCGCTGATCACGCGTCACCCCAATATCTCCAGGCCAAATGGCTGGGCAGCGGTCGCTTGGTCGGCCTTAGCCCGTCATGGGCTGGATGGTGCCAGGGGTTGACTTTGACATCTGACTAAGTGGGAAGCGGCTTCGGTGACGTAACTGGTAACATGCAGAATGCCTATGCCCAAGGTCGCGGTTTCAAAGCCGGCCGAAGTCGTCGGATTTTCTAAGAGAGCTAAAATCCCTCAGTATGCTTTTCTTTGGAGGGGAAGTTCCAACGTTCGTTGCGAGTTGCTGGTTGGGGTGGCATCTAGTAGCCAAGTTCACAGCTAGGTGTCGTTGACGGTAGTACCTGGTAGCAACATTAGGAACTACTGCTTGAAATTGACCGTCTGCAGTCCTTACCTGAATAAAGACTACTACAGCCATTACAATTCACACCGTTTATCAGACAGATTCTACAATCACCCAAAGTACACGGGGTTAGATGACCGCGTTGTCGCAGCCCCTAAACTGAGGAACCAACCAGAGGTAGATTTCATTAGAAAGCTAACTATTGCAATGGGTACCATGTTTCGACTTCCGGAAAATTTCGACATATCTTCGCGTTTCACATCCCCCAGACCCCAAAACCACCGTCAGTTCAAAAGTTTATATATAATTTATGTATGTATATGTGTATATATATATGCATATCAGTTTCTTGTGGACACGATAACTGCCGTAATTTTGCACCAATCACTTTGAATATTTTACCGAATATGTATACCTATAAAATCTCGGTGGAGTTCGTTACTGGGCTAAATCGGTCGAAGGGGGTGAAAATGGGGGGCTTTTTTTCGAAAAAGTGAAATATTGCTATAACTCTCTTAATATGTGAAATATCGAATCCGTTCAACGTTCATACTATGTGTCGGATAAAGCCCAAACATTTATGTTAGAAGAGTTCTTTTTATAGCACCAAAGGGGCGGGGAAAAAATTGGTTTTTCGGGAAACATTAATCATATCTCTCTTAATAGGCACTATATCAAAACCGTACAAAATGGATAATATTCCCCTAATAATTACCTAAAATTTTGTCTGAAAGAATTTTTGATATGACCCACCATTATGCCAAGGGATGAGAAAAATGATTTCGGAATTATAAGAAAATGCCAAGAGCTATCAGTGGTTGCCATGGCAATACTACTAAATTGATGAGGGATGAGCCATCAGACGTTGCCAAGATAACGCACTTGCACGAGATCATATTCAGAATTCCATCTGACTAAGTGTGAAGCGGCTTCGGTGACGTAACTGGTAGCAAGCATGCTGAATGTCTATGCCCAAGGTCGCGAGTTCAAAGCCGGCCGAAGTCGTCGGATTTTCTAAGAGCGCTAAAAATCCCTCAGTATGCTTTCCTTTGGAGGGGAAGTACCAACGTTCGTTGCGAGTTGCTGGCTGCGGTGGCATCTAGTAGCCAAGTTCACAGGTAGGTGTCGTTGACGGTAGTACCTGGTAGCAACATTAGGAACTACTGCTTGAAATTGACCGTCTGCAGTCCTTACCTGAATTACAGACTAATACAGCCATCCCTAAGTACACGGGGTTACATGACCACGTTGTCGCAGCCCCTAAACTGAGGAACCAACCAAAATCTCTGCGGGAGATATAATTTTGCGTGAAGAAGTAACAGACCGTTACATAGTTACACATCAGTGTCGAAACCTTGCATAAGGACAGTGTGACCACAAGTATGAAAATGGACCACAAATGACAAGAAGGTTACCGTTCCCATAAGACAATAAAATGTTTAAAATAAGCATAAAATGACGAAAAACAAAGTTAATTAAGCTCCAATTATAAAATACCTTCTCGCAATACCTTCTACGAAAACCTGCATATTCTGCCTATTTTCGCCTATCCCCAAGTTTGTCCGGTGAAATCTACCTCCGCCTTCCGGCGTGCCGAGAGGACTTTTTTTATCCTACTTCAAGAGTCCTAGTTTTACTTCTTTGGCGTGTCGTGCCCCAGGAAAGAATTCAAAAGTGACTTTCTTACACATAAATCTATATTGGGTGTCGACACAATTTTATACTGCAGAAATATCGTCCTTGCCTCAGCCAACTTAATTTTAGTATCCTCCTTGCTTCGTTCATCACTGATTATTTTGCTTCCTAGGTAGCAAAAGTATCCTACTTAATTTAGCTCTTCACTTGCCAATTTGACGTCAATATGGGTTTCTGATTTCTTTCGGCTGCATTCCACGATTTTGGTTACATTTATTGATTTTAATCATGAATTACGTTATTAATACGAAGTCCCTATAATTCCAAAACTCATTCCAAACCTCTGTTGAATCGGCTATGGTGACAACGTCGAAAGCAAATCTCAGAGTTGAGTTTATTTCTCCTTGAGTATTTACTCCTACTTGAAATTTTACTCTAATCTTCATTGCTTGTTCAATTAATAGATTAAAAATTAGGGATAATAAGTTGTAGCCTTGCTTTCAGTATAGCCTGCTGATTAGCCTCTCATCCCCGTACTTCATTCCAATCTTTTTCAATATGTCAAACAACTTACTCTAAACAACGTTATCAAATGCTTATTCAAAGTTTACAAATACTACGAGCGTTCTCTTATTGTTCAGTATTCTGCCTTCCAGGATCAGCCTCTTACTTAAGCACAGCATTCCTTGTTGTCACGTTTCTCCTGAAACCAAATTGGTCTTCACCCAACTCCGTTTCTATCTGTCTTTCCGTGCGCTTTCAAGTCATTCTAGTCAGGATCTTTGAAGGTTGAGGTATCAAACTGATTGTGCGACAATCTTCCCATATTGCAGCTCCTGTATTCTTTAGTATAGAGATTACAACATTCATCTAAAAATCAGAGGGTACTTCACGTGTCCCCTAAAATCAAGTGCTCTATCAAATTCAGATATCAATATTAAATATCCTTTCTCGTCGTCATAAATTTCCTCCTCCCTTTCCATCACATGATTCCCTATTTAATACCTTTATACTAACGCTCTATGTTTCTGTCTCTCTGCCTTTCTTCTCTTTTTGTTACGGGTTTTCCATCTGAAACCTAATATTGCAGAGCTTAGTCTCCCATTCCTCACAAGGACCACCTATTCAGCAAACTGTAAATACTCTTCCAAATTTTCGAATTTTTTGCTATAATGACACATTTCTTTTTGATTTTTTCTGCTTCCTGCACTTGTTAACCTGATTTTTCAAACGTCTGTATTCTATCTTTCATTTTCCATGTCCTGCAATCGCCCAATGTTCTAGGATCGCATCCAGGCGCAGTCAGCTGGCATTAGAGTGTGCGCTAATGCGAGGGAGCCGTGTCAGTAGAATACTGATTTCCTTTGGGGCAAAAGTTTGGCAGCTCGTCGTCTCTAAAATCCGCCGTTATTAATAGTGACATAAAATCAGTAACGTTGTATTCTTGTGTCTCCTCGTTACGTCCAATAAGTCTTGTAAATCTTGAGTGATCCACAGCTCTCTACCTATTATTTCCCCTGAGGATATTCTTATTTCGTTTTTCAAAAGTACCAGTTCCTCTGCATTTGAAGTTTGTTCAGAATTCTTAAATAGTCCTTCTCTTATACTCCTCTTGAAATTTCAAGATCCAGTCTCTTGTGTACGAGTGCTTTTCTCCCTCTCCATCTCGTCCTGAATCCTAGCAGAAATATCTGAAAACACCTCAATGAAAATGATAAATAATAAGTAGCCTACGGAATTGTTTAGTACCAGTGGACCAGTGACAGTGCAACAAAACTCGCCCAATTAGTTTATTGCGAACGTCTCGTCTAATGGTAATTCTTAAGATTCAGGGTATCCATCAAATATTTAGATAAAGTACACATCACAGTGTGCATAGAATGGAATAAATTCGGTATGTGAGTTTGTGAACATCCCTGGAATCTTCTGTACGCCTATGATTTCTTTTTGACAAGCACGATACGCCAAGTCCTGGAGCAGCAAACACACATTTGGAATGACCACCTTGATGCATATGGACTGAAATTAAACATTTCCAAAACTGAATACATGGAGTGTGGAGAGAAAACCGATGGCTCTACTTCTATTGTTGGAAAACAATTCAACAAGATCTTTAGATTCCGATATAAGGGCTCCTACATAACATAAGATGGAGACATAATGAGAGGAGTACGAAAGCGATCAAATACAGCTTGGCCTAAATGGCGACGGGTGACCGGAGTTTTATGAGATCGTAAGATTCCTGTTCGACCAACTGCAGATCTTTCTGAATTTTTGCTTGAGACGTATCATCAATCGAAGATGGCCGGATGTCATATCAAATTAAGCTCTATGGGAGGAAACCAACCAGCACAAAATGGATATACAAATAAAAGGTAGAAAGTAACGATGGATAGGTCACACCCTAAGTAAGCCTGCTGGAGCAATTCAGAAGACTGCCTTCGCTTGGAACCCACAAGGATCCCAAAAACGAGGCCGTCCGAAGAAAACATGGAAGAGGACGATCGAGGAAGAATTCCTGGAAATGGGAAAGACATGGAGTGAGGTGAAGAAGTTGACCAACAACATGACCCGATGGAAGCGTTTCACGGAAGCTCTATGCTCCGAGAGGAGCAACAGGAATCAAGTCAAGTAAGTCAAGATTCCTGTACTGCTGAAATCAAAAGTATACCGCACTGTGATCAGACCTGTAGCATTGTATGGAACTGAGTGTTGGCCAGTAACCAACAGATGTGAGCAAGTGCTGCTCTCCATGGAGATGAGGATGCTGCGCTGGTCCATTGGTCTAACAAGACTAGATCATGTCACCAATTACCATGTACAAGCCGGACGTTAGTTTTAGACGAATGCCCTGGACCTTGAGGCTTGAGGGTGAGCCTGTACACAGTCACTCTGTCTCCCTCTCGCTTCACAGTTGTCACCACTGGTCTGATGTAATTGAATTCCAGACTTGAGCACGTGACGACACCACCGTGAAGAACAGTATAGTCCACGTTCAAGTATTGTGAAGCAGAGATTCACGTTACATAGTTTCGAACAGAACGCCATTATATTTGCCAATGACTGTACTTCAGCAGTATCGTAAGATAGTTTTGTCCGTCAACTGACGACATGGGGCAGGTGACAACAACACAGGTGCTGTATTTACTCGCCTCCAGGCTTACATTATTATTTTTCACTCGTCTAAAACCCTTGGTGTCCCACCGATCCCTGACAAGATGCTGGAAGCTCGCCTGCGTTGGTACGGACATGTACTACGGAGTTGCGAGGACACAGTGGCAAATATAGCACTACCACTAGATGTAGTAGACAAGCGACCACAAGGACGGCCCAAGAAGCGGTGGCTTGACCAAATCAAGGAGAACATGAGAGCAGCCAATGTTGAGAAGAGGGACGCTGCAGACCGTGCAGGATGGAGGCTATTGTGCAGAAGAGCCGACCCGGGACAAAGGCTAGAACAAGAAGGTGTGAGTTTGTCAACAAGGATTGGGTCACGCAAGAGAATCATGCACTCCACATTCCAGTGGCTGCCACATCTAATGTCGACACACATGGAAACCTTTAATATAACAAAAAGTAGTCGTCGGATTTGCGAAATAAGAACATCACTGATCTTGTCACTCGATTCTTAGTTGTTCCAGTAGGTGAAATTAGTATAGTCGCATTGAAAAAACAAAGTTTCTACCGGTAAATCGGTGTATACGTATGTGATGGGGGCGAAATGGATTGTGTTGCATGAATCCCTCAATACGACTTAAGAACTTGAAAACAGAATGACGATATCTTAAACGGTTCCGTAAATATTTGAGGTGGTCTTCTTAGCTGAATAATGATTGGCATTATTAACCATCTAGAAAACGAAAGGAAAAAAAACTTGTAAATCTCATGATCATGAGCCACGGGACCTCAGTTTTACGTGGAATCTGAACCACATAACATGGCATGGCATTTTACTTCGTAAATCTCACATGCATTGACCGGGAATCGAATCTGGTTTACCTTGGTGAGAGGCTAACGGCTTCACCGCTGCGCCACCACGCCCCTTAACAATCTAGAATTAATGACTCTTACTGTCTCTCAGCCATGGATGGCCACTGCACGGCTCGGCATCGAACTTAACTATATTTTCTCTCTCAAATTACTTTTAACTACCGTACATTCCTTGCACACGACGTTAAGAATGAGAAATTGTAACATTCAAGAAGAAAAGAAAAATCGGGTTTAAGAAACAGTGTAAAACATAGAGATATTATCTGTGTTTTAGATTTTTGTCATATAGAAAAGTAGACAATCATCAGAGAGGAAATCTTCTATGAAATATTTAGACATGGCAACACCGGACACGAGAATTGAAGAAACATGGGAACTGTTAAATCCTTGCTAAGCAACTCATCATCATCTTGCACAGTTTCCAGCCACTGGCCGGGTCTGTTTGGAACACAAGCCTCTCCAACGTCTTTTGTCTTCCCACCATCTCTCAGCCTCCACCCTTGTCCAGTCTTCTCCTCTCTTCCTCACGCTTTCTTCCACCCCCTTCAGCCACCTGTCTCTCGGTCTTCCTCTCGGTCTCTTGCCTTCCCACTTCGTCTCGTGTACTCTCCTGGGTATCCTCTTCTCCTCCATTCGTTTTACATGACCATACCATCTAAGTCTAGATTTCTCTATACCATCTTGTAATGGTTCCTCCTTCATTAATTCTCTGGTCCTCTCATTTCTTATTCTGTCCATCTTTGTAGTTCCAATACTGCTTCTCAAGAACCTCATCTCACTGGCCTGTATTTTGCTCTTCTCCCTTCCTTTCATAACCCAGGTCTCCGAGGCATACGTCAGGATAGGGACATAGTACGTCCGATATATGATCTTTTTGCTGTTCTGAGGGACATCCTTGCTCCATAACATGCTTCTCACACTCCTCCGAAATGCTTCTGCCTGCCTCCCCCGCTCATTTATTTCTCTATCGTTTCTTCCATTATCTTGTATCAGGCTTCCCAGATACTTGAAACTCTCCACTCGTCACTTTTCAGGGTTCCTGTAGGACCTTCACAGCTACCGTAACGGTCCCGGGGCACACGAAGTCCCCACTGTACTTCGCCCCTACAGGCGATCCCCTACTTTGTGCCGTTGCCCGTCTCCCACGACGTGGACGAGGGGTTGGACTTATGGGAGACCCTTGCTAAGCAACTAACATTATTTATTTGTTTGTCTTAGCTCTGCTTGCTGTTGCCTATTTGTTAATTCAGTGTTTGTACACTAATTTACTTATTTATTTGATTGTACTGGGCGTTGATAAAAAGATCAAACTATATACTGTAAGCCATGGGTTAATAATATGTATTCTGCAACATAGCACTGGTTGTTACTCCAATTAGCTGATTATAAACTCGGAAACGCAGCTCAGAGGTTCCGAACTCCCGCCATATCCTTAACGTTCCATCTTTAGAAAGGCAGAATACTGCTGTTTATCGTGATCCCGGCTGGAATTGATATATGAGCCAACAGAGAATCGATGGTCGAATCTCTTTTTATATATATAGATATTAATTTCGAATCATTATTATGTATATTCCCGGAATCTGCTTATATATATTTATGGATGTAGCGATTTATGTGAAACATAATTAAATCATTTACCAGCGATATTCTTACGATCGTTCCTATCAATCTTCAGTATTTCGGGGTTTGAATTTTTGATGAGTGCGATTTTGCGACTCCACCGTTGCGAATCAAAGCATACACGCTCAGTTTTTAACATGATTTAGAAGATCCGGACGTCAGAATTTGTGAGTTTTAAACGCACACAACTATTTCGTTTGTTATCCGCCTATCAATACATTTAATTACTATGATAAATATTACGTAGGCAGATCAAAAAATAAGTTGCACATCCCAGTTATGGCCATTGATTACACCACCTGTACAACAGCAACACGCCTATAACGACATACAATGTAACATCACTTTTCCACATAGTTTCCAAGAGACTCCAAACATTTCTGCGAACGCACAACCAACTTGTCGATGCCGGATGCATAGAAAGTTCCTCCAGCGTTCTGGAGCGTTTATGCAACTGGTGCGATTAAAGCGATTAAAGAGAAGAGCCGGGGGGAAATTGAGCGTCGGTGTGATTTTGTTGCACGATAACGCAACACCTCACAAGGCCGCCAAACGAGCGATCTGCTGCAGCGTTTCAAGTGGGAGGTCTGGCAACATCCACGCTACAGTCCCGACCTAGCGCCATGTTACTTTCATCTGTTCGGTAAGCTCAAAACGGAGCTCGGTGCTCAACGTTTCCAGACCGATGAGGAGGTGAAGACCGCTGTCTCCGTGTGGTTGCAGAACGCTGGAGGAACTTTCTATGCATCCGGCATCGACAAGTTGGTTGTGCGTTCGCAGAAATGTTTGGAGTCTCATGGAAACTATGTGGAAAAGTGACGTTATATTGTATGTCGTTACAGTCGTGTTGCTGTTGTATAGGTGGTGTAATAAATGGCCATAACTGGGAAGTGCAACTTATTTTTTGATCTGCCCTCGTACATATTTTGATACTTTAAGGATTCTTCAACCACTAATAAATTAACTTGAAAAAGGCCAGAAAATGGTTACAATTATTGTAAAATGGCCTGGAATGCTTCCTAGGTTGCGCATTATTCTAGAGAAATGCTGGGATGGTTCTTAACTTAGGGCCTCGGCCGCCTCCTTACTATTCATATCCCCACTTTACAAATACACACACATGTACAGCCATCACAATAATAAGTTATTACACAAATTCCACAACCACACCCAAAACTACACGGGGCTGTACAGCCCTTAAGGAGCAACTATCACAACTAAGATGTCGCATATAAATAATCCCTTTTATAATAAACTATTTATTACCTTAAGTCAATACATTGTACATTGTGACCTTCCTCAGCCTGGTAAATGTGCAATAACATACACTTAATAACATTACAGAGGATTCTAAAAATATTTTTGTTCCAAAAGCTTACAAAGTAAAATTTCAAAAACCAGATCTGTTACAAAACGAAAAAACATGAAATAGTATTGATAAAACAGCGTTGAATTGAAGAGGTCTAAAGAGAAACAAATAAACTGAGGACAAATAGACAATAACAGAACGGAATACGATATATAAAAACTTAACGAGTCTTACAGTAGTCGCATATGATGTGTAACATGGAAGAAACCTTACATGAAATTGTTGATACACCGGTATTGTATGTCTACCCCTAATTATTTGTGGCTGATGGTTTTTACAGCCGGATGCCCTTAATGACGGCAACCACACGAGAGGAGTTAATGAGAGATGAAATGAATGATGGTGAATGAAACTGGGTAAGGATGTGGAAGGAAGCGGCCGGGGCCTGTCAGAAGGTACCGTCCCAGCATTTTCCTGGAGTTGAAAATGGGAAACCACGGAAAATCATTTCAAGGACGGCAAATTGTTGATACACCGGTATTTGATACTATTCTTGGCACAGGTATTAATCTATTGTAAAAGGGAGTGTTTTACAGATATTGTAGTTTATAATACGGATCTCATTTTATTAGAGGTTTTTTAGCATCCACCAGCACTAGCCTAAATAAAGAATACGATACGGATCAACTGGATTAATAGACGGGACTCCGCTCATAACCTTAAATTCCTTATAAATAGGCCAACTTGCGAGTAAATGCAATGTGCACAGCGGTAGGTCATGAAAGGCCTGCCCAGTTCCCGGACCACTTGATTCACAGACCAACACGTAATTTCATATGGATTCTGTTAAAATGAGTCATATTGATATGATAAATATAGTTTAAAACGATAATCTGATAGCAAAAATATCTAACCCGTCCGGGATTCGAACCCCAGATCTCTAGATTCACAGCTATTTCGACCACATGAATATTAGGTACAAGATGGTGACTTATTTTCACGTACCAATAATACTGCATCACGGAATTAAGTTTCATTTATATTTCGCTTGTTTCGATAATGTTCCTGAGTTTAAAATGCCTGATGAATAGGCCCTCTTAAGAGTAATGAGAATGTATTCAGCAATAGTCCATGAAGGCTTGCTCAATTCTCGTATCAACACAACGATAATATTATATTGATGACTGCATTACCGTTATGTGGGTTAATATTTAAATAGCCATTGTGCAAAAACATAATACCGGCAATGCCGACTACCTACAATGTTTGATAATCTTTTAAATACTGATATGAAGACATCGAACATGTGCCTTGTGCTTTGTTTTAATCACTTGACACCAGAGTTCGCATGAGCGTTTACCGTCAGAATGAAAGTGTTCAGAAATGCGATCCATCTGGCAGTACGCCTTACACACTTCCGTTCGATCCACCACTGCCAGCTCGATCGTGCGATACACGTCCGTCCCATTTTTCAAAATCACTCCCACAAATATCCAGCAACCTAGTGGAAAGTTGTTGCACATCGAAAACTATAACACTTACGTGGATGTGAAAATAGAAATGCTGGATAAGTTAGGTTATAAATGACGGTTGATATGTATTTGCCAGGTAGAGAAATGTGTGTAGATATAAATAGTCTTGTATATTGTAATTAATGTGTTAGAATATTGAATCATGAGAGCAAAAACTTCTTTTACTTACATTGTGGAGAGTACGTTGGAAATAAGTGTGACGAAGTTGTTATGAATTGGTAAGAAATGTATTGGTTATATAGTTGCCAAGAAACTAAATAACGTGATCGAAATGGATTGCCTAGAAGGAAAGGATGATATGGACAGATATGAATAGTGGATCTAGTATCTAGAAACCTCCTACAGAGAGCATTTGTAAAGAATGAAGCTTGTCGGAAGTCCCGTTACCTTGGTGACGTTGCATGCTAAATGAAAAGAATTTGGAGAAGGCTGTTTGTGCTGAAGTAATATGAGTATATTACAAGAAGTACACAGTATCAGCCATCCGATGTAGAATTCCTTACTCTAACTTGTTGTCACAATTCCAAATGACTAAACATTCAACACGCAGGATTATTCCTCAGCAGATATATTTGTATAAAATTATCAAAGGTATCTCAGACACGAGTGAAACTTTTGGGTAAATAAATTTTAACGTAAGAAAGAAATGTCTCAGAAAACGAGAACTTCTGTTAGTTAAATAATGTAATACAAATTTCAATAAAAATTCACCCGTATTGAATATGTGCTGCACTTACAACAGGCTCTTAGCTGACAGCAATTTGGATTTCGGAATGTCCTTGCTAAATTATAGAAGAACATTACTCTTAGTTTTAGCTGTCAAATGATTCACTGTTACAAAGATATTAAATTTGGCTGCTGTTAGTTTTAGGGTTTACTTTTGACACATTGCTCCTGTTCGAAACTAGACATGACCTAATTTTTTACTAATTACCAATATTAATCATTAATGCCAACCTTACAGCATTCATTGCTATTGTATTAATACCTAAAAATATAAACCTAGTTTTACATGATGTGACCAAATGTTCGAAATCATGCTTCATTTACTGTTATTACGACTGGAACTTGTGGATATTACTTGTTAACAATCATTTTTTATTTTAATTTGTAATTTTTAATTTCATGAATCATTCATTTAAGAAAGGGCACATGTCCAAATTACCTTTTTACATAGTAACATGCTTCTCATCCTGTCACAAAAGGAAGGGCACTTATCCATCCATTAACATATTGATATTTAATGTTCATTTGTGAGTTGTTGTTTGAGAAGCACGTTTCTCTGTAAGAAGAAAAATAGACAATTTGGACATGTGCCCTTTCTTTGACTGATTCAATTGCATTCTAATGTATTTTTATTTTGTATTGTAATGTATTTCCATGTGTTATCTGGGTGTAAACAATTGTTTGCTATTGTAATTGGGTCACTGCAGTGTTGTGGCAAAAAATAAATAGGATATATGAAAATAGGCTGTATAGTTATTCACGGAACTACTTGTTTTGTCATATGTTGAGTGCATTTAAAATGGATACTACAATGGGTGTGATTGGCTAGATCCCAGGATGGGGTAAGTCAAATTGTGGACCTAAGGCCGCCATGTAGGGGTTTTTAGCTAAATACTCAGCCCATGCTGAGGGGGTAGGCGTAATGGGTTTGACACATAGGTAACTGTAAATTTAAATCAGTAAATTATTCATCCCACTTTTCTGTTGGTGACCAGTTTGTTCAAGTCATAAAATGTGTTTTACCTTGTGCGTGGATCGCGCGTTTTCTTAAGAAAAAAGTGTTATTTTCTGCGTGTGTGCATGTTGAATGAACCAGCATTCCCCCCTTTGTTTAATCTGTGTTGTGTGCCTGTGGCCATCTTCGGTTTTTGGAGTCGCATTCACATTAGAATGCATGGTTTTGGCTTTGTGAGGCAGGTTTTTGAGGATGGCCGAGAGTAAAGTAATATCGAGAAGTTAGTTGTGTGTGTGTGTAAAGTGGCTGGTTAGGTGAGTTATATTAGGGCGTTGTGAATCAGGTTGAGCGATGCATGTAATATTATTTTATTTTACAAGTAAACGGTCGGCGGATAATTGCATCCAGTAAAGATAATTTCATTCAGGGTAATTCAGCCACTGATTTTTGAACAGGGTTGATTTTTGAGCATTTGTTGAGGCCAGATGCGAGTTTGAGTGCTTGCTTTTGTTCCCCTGTAAAATGTCTTCGTCAGCGGTGTAATTTGTGCCGAAGAATAATTTTGTATCGTCCATGGTAAGATGTGGTTTGTTTCAGTATTGTGGCCATGACGATAAACACAAGAATGCAGACAGTTTGAACGTGAAGAAGAACGAAACCCCGCTTGCCTTACTAAGCTGACCTTTTGCGTGATATCTGTGGCTAGGGGGCATTATCTTTAAATGTTTTGTAAGGTTAGTTACCCTTTTCAAGCCATGTCTTTTATGTTTCAAAGCCGGGTAGTTGGCAACCGTGTGCCTATAAGGTAGCATTGTGCAGTGGGGAGGTTTGTGATCCTCTAGCCTTGGCCACCATGAAATGGCACTTTTAAGATCCTCTTCGGTGAAAGAATCCGGCACCCCGGCGTCTCTAGAAGCCTCTGTAGTTAAAAGGGACGTAAAACCTATAACATTATTATTATTATACAAGATTCTTACCTCTTCTTCCTCTCCATCAATGCAACGGCTTCTGTATCATTCGTCATTCAAGATATGTGAAGCTGTTTCTTTAACACAAATTACTGAACCTTTCCCTGGAATATCTGATACCAAACCAGAATCTCCAAAATGATTTACAAATTCTCTTTTAAGATAAATATGAGAATAGGACTCAACTGTTGGATGCGAAACGGCAAACATATCTTGTATTTGTTTGATTGAGTACCGGCACTCATCATTAGGTCTACTTTCCACACTGTGGCAGAAATGTTCAAATGCAGCATCTCTTCCTTCATCAGCCTTGCTCCCTCCTCTCTTTTACCCTTCTCCAGGTCTTTTGATCCTTTTCTTTAGAAAGCACTTAAGCACTATCGGTGGTATTTTCCCCCTCAGCTACAAGATCAATTATAGCCTACCTCTCAGTCTATGAAGTACGGTACTTCATTTCCCCACTCACAGTTTCGCTCAAGTGCAGTTTTACATACGTTGTTGATGAATTGTATAGTTGTGACGCTCTTCCATTCTTCCTTTGTAGCATTGCTGCATTTGGTGTCGTCAATGCACTCACGGGTACAATACAAACAATGAGTCTCGAACGAGAATTCAGCTCGTTTTCTTGGTAATAAGTAATATCGTATGGCCTCGGGTGCGGGTGCAAGCTTTGTTATTTGACATCCAGAGGGCAGCTTGCATGTCGAATTGTGTTGTTCCTTGAAGCACTATGAAATTCAAGGTGGTTAGATATCTAAGCTCCCTGACACTGTAGCGCTTTCTAGTAGAAATATGAGGAACTTTGTGTTGGCGGAAAATCCCTAGATTAATTTTACCATCATGCACACGGCCTACTGAATTCAAATGGGTTCTTTATCATGCCAACAGCGTATGACATGCTTGTCGTAATTTTTGCCGCCTTAAGAAAATCACTTACCACGCCAGGAGCGTACCTGCAGGCTTGGGGTTAGTAATCCGACACAATAACCACTCACCCACCGTCGTTGAAACACAGCACATTCCAGTGATGAGGGAGGTTTATTGCGAGGTTTTCAGGGGGTGCGAGATCTTATTGAGGCGCCCCCTCCCCTATGGTGTCTACAAAGAACATAGATTGAAGATAAAATACATTTTTTACATTATTTGTAAGTCGCACCTCCGATAGATTAGTATAGTAGAAGTGTGGATGAAAAACAATAAAAGTACAAAGAATTATTTTTTGAAAAGGTATATTTCAACTGCTATGTCGCAGACAACGCTCACATCATACTGTACCCGAATCAGGGACGCTTCTGTGACGTAGAGGCGTCGGGAACATGTTTACAACGAAGCGGTAGGTTTTGAATCGCGCGCTGCAATCCTTCGAGCAGCGAGTGGAACATGACGTGGTGCCTGTGACGCGCACATGGCCTACGTGATTGCATAATTTTGAAATTTCCTCAAGACGACGGATTTGAGTTTTTGAAATTAGTACAGTTTTCTTGCAATTAAATTTGCAGAAGATAGAACTATCTAGGAAGGAGATACGTTCACTAGGAGCCGAGAAATGACAATCGAATGTTCGAGAAGGTTTGATAGCCGTGAAGCGTGGACCTGTGACTTATCGCCGGAATCAGTACAAAAGAAGCAAGAAATATCACTGAGACATGTACTTTGTCCGAGCAATTGCTTGGGTAAGCATCATCGCCGCGTTGTGAATCTATTAAGATACTGTTACTATAGACGACGAAAGAACATAGTCGCTGGACTAGTGTTCAGGACTTAGTTTATTGTCAGTGAACTAAGCACTTGCACAATTCACGATTTTGCCTGTCTGGGTGGAACTTAGCCAACGATTGGTCCCGTCTGTTTTACAGATTGAGGTGGAGCTTATCCAACATGACAGTTTATAGGATATTAGAGGGGACTATCTACATGGTAGAGACGTCTGAGCAGTACCCATTACCCGAAAATAGTTTAGCCTACAATGCGGGACAAGTGTTGTCTAGCGCACTTGTTGCAGATAATATCTGATTACTCGCTGAGGAACTAACTTATATTAGGCAGTCTTCGACATCCACAGATACCAGATTGTTAGTGCAAAACTTGCTGAATTTCGTGCTGCTAAATACTGTCCCTGTCATGACTAGTCAAATACAGAACAGTGAAATCACAGTCTACGAATGAACATTCTAACAGTGAACAAGTCGTGTTCAGAAATGGACCATTTCATAATGTCGGACAGTAGAATGTATAACGGGAGAGTTTATGTACTCACATTTATAAACACCAGTATGTGTCGTTAAATCGTGCGAGGATAGGTTTGCAATGGAGGGTAACGAAGACGAGGCAATGGAGTCGCTGATGACCAAGGGAAATCGCAATGCTAATAGTTAGTGGCGAACACCAAGGACACGCAATACCATCACATCAAGAATGAAGTAAGCTGATATTCTACATGTATTTCTTACTAGGCTAATGTAGTTGAGAATTCCTTTTTACCATTCATAATAAAAAGTCAACACCATCATCGAGTCAAACATCATGTGTATGTGTCCAGTACGACAAATGGAGCACCATTGCGGGGTCTGACAATTTAATATAAAATTTTCTATACTGTTAGAATAACACTTATTTTGATGTCTTCCTGATATAAGACATTCTGAATTTATTTACAGGATGGGAATATTATTTTATATAGCTTCTTAGATGCTTGATCGAAGCTTGAATTGTTTAAATTAATTCCTTAATTAGTTAATAATGATAAAGTACAGTGAAGTAATAATGAAAGAGAATAATATTCTATTAATAATTATTTATGTGAGGATACACCGTTAAATAAATAATTTAATTTAGTCAAACTATTTGAAAGGTGATAGCACCATTATCATCATTTAATTTCACTATTAATAATCTGTAATCAGTAATCATGATATGAGAATGTTGTAAATAATTTGTGATGCTTGTTAAATCAAGGTGAGGGTTTAAACATTTTGTTTAATTGTTTATATTTAAATATTTAATAACTAGGGTCATAATAATAATTGTAAAGGCGGCTTCGGTGGCGTAGTCGGTAGCATGCTGAGCTTCTATTCCCAAGATCGCGGGTTCAAATCCGGCCGAAGTCGTTGGATTTTTAAGAGCGTTAAAATCCCTCAGTATGCCTTCCTTCGGACGGGAAGTAAAGCCGGTGGTCCCATGTCATAGATTTATGGAATGTTAAAGAACCTTCCACTAATTACACCTGTGTGAAGCTAAATTGTATAGGTTAAGAATGTAAACAACGCTCTTAGATTTCTACGTCCGTTGCCAAGAGCCGACTGTGGTGACGTCTGGTAGCTACGTTCAGCACTAGCAGTCGTTGACAGTGGCGTTTGGTGAAAAAAAGTAGGAACTACTTGAAAATTGATCGTCTGCAGTCCTTACTTGAATTAAAACAGATACACACACTAATACAGTCATCACAATTAACACCGGTATCAGACAGATTCTACACACACCCAAAGTACACGGCGCTACATGACCGCGTTGTCGCAGTCCCTAAACTTAAGAACCAACCAACCAATAATTGTAAATGTTGTAAGAATCATAACAATGATTTTTTAGAGATTGCCAATAATAATAATAATAATTATGTCATGTGGTTATAGCCTCCGTGGCTTAGGCGGCAGCACGCCAGCCTCTCACCGCTGGGTCCGTGGTTCAAATCCCGGTCACTCCATGTGAGATCTGTGCTGGACAAAACGGAGGCAGACAGGTTTTTCTCCGGGTACTCCGGTTTTCCCTGTCAAAATTTCATTCCAGCAACACTCTCCACTATCATTTCATTTCATCTGTCATTCATTTAATCATTGCCCCAGAGGAGTGCGTCAGGCCTCGGCAGCCGGCACAGTTCAGATCCTCGCCGCTAGATGGGGGCTTCATTCATTCCATTCCTGACCCGGTCGGAGACTGGAAGCAGGCTGTGGATTTTCATGTCATGTGGTTAGAAGGAATAATAATAATAAACAAAGAAATTGTTTAAATATTTATGGGACTGTGATAAATATAATAACATTCATTTATTTCAATATTTGTGAAGCAGAAATTACTATTTATGAACAGAGTTAGAAATAACCGTGGTTATTTATATTAAGGAACATGGTTAGACAAATGAGATTGCTTAAATAATATCAAATGCCAATAGTTTTGAAGGGAGAATAAGTTTAGGAAACGTTTCTAAAAGCACCAAGTAAGAACGAAGAGGGAGGTAAGATGATGGCAGGTAATAGAAATGTATCAACTAGGTTGAATTTGTGTTAAATAGAGGCAGCGAGATTTAGACCAGAAATAATTACTGCTTAACATTGGAAAACTTTATAAATTCAGGAATATACAGTAATTTGTATGACGGAATATTACAATACTTATAAAAGATATCGTGGAGAAAACAAGATGTCCAGGAAAGAACATATAGCCTACTTTCTCCTAAATGTATGGGTATAGTTATAGCTCTTTGTCTCCTAATTTCTTCCAATTCGAAGTGCAAATTGGCACACTGGATTTGAGGAGTGGCGTTCAAATAATTTACCCCAGCATTTTGCAATTTCATCAGTAAACACTCCAAACAACGTAGGTATTCAGTTTATTAACACCGACTACTTACAATAATTTCAACTAGTTGCTCTAAACGTAACACTGGGAGAAACATATTTAATATAACTATTACACAGCTAATTTGTAATCGCGCGCGGCTAACGAGGAAGACAGGCCATGGCGCGTAAACCAAACCCTTCTGTGACCTAGGCAATGTACCGGTACTGCTTGATGATGCCGTGATAATCGCGCCTTATCTTGGGGATGTGTACCCTCTATCGGCAAAAATAATAACCTTCGCAATTATACTGTAGACATGGGTTCACTAACTGGCCGGTAGTGAGCATAGCTCGTATCTAGAAGGCTGTGGTTACCAATAACATAGTTCAAGTAATTACTCCTAGATGTCACTCCGGTGGTGAATGTTGTTTTAATTAAATATATATTTTCCATTTCAAAATGCACCATATAATGCTTTATTTTATAACGTCTCAGTACTCAAGAAATAATAAATATGCCTGGTGAAAGACTAACGCGCTGACCACGCAGCCAATCGTGCACACTGTAATAGATCGTTAGGAACCAATACATATACCACGTTATAGCAAATCATGACTTGGACTAAACGATTTCTTTACTGGAGTATATTTTAAACCGAGTTCATTTCATAGAAAGTTCATATATTTGTTACCACTAGCCTATATTGCATGCAACATACTGAAATTAATAAAATATAGGTCAGAACGAGAGATCAGCTGCCATCTTGTCAAATATCCAAAACGACTCAGCTTTTTAAAATCACTTCTAGACTATAATATTAAAATATAAACTTTTAATTTCAAACGGGCCACGTCGTTTCAAACAGATTAAACGATTCTTGGTTCGATAGTCGGAACTGGTGGGTCCCATGTTAAGGATTATAAAGTTTGCATAATTCACACGGCCGCCATTCTGAAATGGTTCGGTTGATGACCTCGTAGTTTGGGCACAAGACGCGCCTCATATGAAGGAACGTTGTTACCAAATTTGGTAAAGATCCGATTATTAGTTTGGTTGTAATGCATTATTACGTTTTGACCATTTGAGTGGCCGCCATTACCTTTTGGTAAAGATGGCGGCAATATAAAACATGACACTGAAGTGCCCTTTGCCAGTGCTACCTCTGTACCAAATTTCGTTCAATTCGGTTTAACCGTGTTCGAATTGATAGGGGGGGGGACAGACATTCAGAGTACACACTCACACACACACACACAGACTCACACACATACACACACACAGACAGACACACTTTTTTTCGCCATGTAGTGATCTCATAAGTCTACTTTCATTTTTTGCAAAAATCGAAAGTAGGCTAAAAATATTAAGAATCATTTGTAATGATTATTGTTAATAATATTATGCGACTAGGATGTCGGCATTTATATGTATGTGGACACTGAGGGTCATCCATGAGGAAATTATTTCCTGAGTTGTGGAAGAGGTTATTGAGAGCATGTGTTGCTCGTAGTTGTTAAAGAAGGGTAAGGCAATAGGGCCGCCCCATATTCCAGTCCAATTCAAATCCTGTAGAAGTGGATATTTATTTCCAATATGGGTCAATTATCTTGATTCCCGATTTTGTGCCTAATAAATAAAATATAATTGTTAGATTTTATGAACCTGGCCTAAGCTTATTGAGAAAATAAATGGTTGCAAATGCAATAAAAGAAGATAAATAATCTGGGAATGTTTATAATAAATACTTGGGAGTGTCTGAAATAATATTAATAAATTTTCAACCAGTCAACTAACTTAATGCCAATCTTCATGAAGTAATTTTGAGAGAAGTGAGACCTGTTAAAAAATAGTTTTGAAGAAAATTCACGAATGATAATAATAATAATAATAATAATAATAATAATAATAATAATAATAATAATAATAAATTCTGTTATGAATATATTGAAATCTTAATATTTTGAAGATTAACTGAGAGTGAAAATAATAATTGTTTGATTAGAAATTTAAATAATTTAATGATTGAAAATTATAGCAATTTTTATTGTTAATAATAATTTGTGTTTATTTATATAACATAATTTGAGATGGTTATCAAATAATTCATTGGTGATGTGAGACCAATAAATTGTGAATTTTAAGAAAATGATAATTTTCATATTACTCTAAAAAGATGAAAATTATAAACATATTGTTCAATGAAACAAAGTCATAAATGCAAATAATATTAACATTAGGCTACCATGTTAGTCGAATATTAATAATAATAATAATAATAATAATAATAATAATTAATAATTAATTAATATTAATAACATTAATAATAGTGCATAATCCTACAAAAGAATTTTGTGCAATAATCTT
The DNA here is from genome assembly GCA_946902985.2 of Meconema thalassinum. Lineage (NCBI taxonomy): Eukaryota > Metazoa > Arthropoda > Insecta > Orthoptera > Tettigoniidae > Meconema > Meconema thalassinum. The sequence continues at coordinate 220,092,405 of OX336399.1, read as the reverse complement.
CCATAATTATTAATTTTGGAAAGCACATTAGGCAGGTGAAAGTGATATCACAATTTTTCGAAATGAATCATAAAATATTTGTTTAATACTTGAACAATCAAAGATCAATCTTCAGAAATGGAAAACTGCGAGTGTACAGATAGGGATCATTAGAACTCCCCACCGAATCATGATCGCCTAGAAGTGTGTAAATAGAATTTTTTAATGATACCAGAATAGACTGACAATTTTCTGGATATCATTCGTCGAAGAGTAGGAGTGTTATTTAATTTTTGTGGTGTGTTGATTTTTTATGTGAGAGTGTTTTGTTTATTTTTGATGATTTATGCCAAATATTTAATTTTTTTATTATAAATAAATTGAGATATTTTATTGAATTGCGCTATTTTCGATTAGTTCCCTTCCTACCTTACTTGCATATTACCGATATCAGTGAAGCCAGATAGACCCTGAGATAGCTTCTGTCTCGTGCTGAACTGATTTCGGAAATTTGCAAAATGGGGTCGTTGGACTCTGGTCTAAACGGGCTCAATATATACGTAAAATTTACATCGTGCAGCGTGTCGAGCAAGGCATTGGCGCAAGCAGCAGCGTAGCGCCCAACTACAGTGCGGCCCCTCCCTATAGAACGGAGACTCACTGAGGCCGTGTGGTGGCCAGGGCACTGTGTATTGCAGCGTGTGGAGCAAGGCATTGGCGCTAGCAGCAGTGTAGTGCCCAACTAGTTAACACATTTCCACTTTATAACGTACTTAATAATCATAGTTACTTCCGTGAATATCAGAGCAGTTGCTGGAAATGATGTCCTTCAATTTCTAAACACTCGCTGTAATTCATCCTCACTGATATTCCGTTCTCGAGAGCCTCCAGAGTGCGCGGATTGTTTCTGTGTACCTTTTGTTTGAGGTTTCCCCACAAGTGAAGTAAGTCTCCACTCGGAAAATTCAATGTTTTATCCTATACCTAACCATGTTCACGTGATATGAGTTAGGCTACAGTACTTCACAGCAATTATCACAACTAAGGTATCTTGCCAGCTGCGTGTGCTATGACAGCATCCAGAGCTTCCCGCCCCGCTGTTGTAATCGGTACATGCTATAATCTAGCGGTGAGTCATTGCGACCTGTCCGCGGCACGGCCTCCACGAGGCTCCGTTCTTTAGGGAGGACCCTCACTGTATAATGTTCCTGTGACATTATTCGAGTCCGACATATAATATTCTAGGAACACTCCAGTGATATTATATTATTTCTGAATATTACTAAAACGCTCCTAGAATAGTATTAATATTGTGCAATTATAGGGATGTACTGTAAGTCGCGCTTCTAACATCATGCTACTAATATCTTACATTACATAACAACATTTAGTATACCGGTACTCACAGAATACCTGCTTTAACAGTAGTAACGTTCTATCAATAACGTTTCAATTTCACTCATAGCTTGCCACTCAGACACAAACCACAAGCTCGCGAACGACTGCCCAGACAACGGCCGGTGGTCGGGGAAAGAGGCACGGTGGTGGACAGCTGTATAGCTATTGGTTTCAACTCGTTTATATATTTTCTAGAACGTTAAGTGCGAATTTCACGCTATATGTCTCCACCATTGAAATTCGCTCACCCCAGGTCACTGATATACAGAATTAATTTTTGCTGGTGGGGTTAAATACAGTAGTAATAAGGTGATTGGGTTTTATTTTTTGCGCAGACAATCTATGGATGCCTTTTCTGCGCCCCCCAATATGACAGCACCTGTTCGCACCGCACAAAGGCCGCCCCTGCAACATAGACTTCAGTAACAGCATGGTTGATGAACTTTTCTTTAACTCCGTCCTGCTTGATTTCACTGCATTCAATTATTTGCTGTTCCCCATTTTCAGTTAATGCAACTACTTTACAAGCTCTGTCTTTGCATGATTGCAGCGCTCATTCCATATCGAGTAAATTACCTAAACGCTACAATAGACTCACCACTCAAACATATATGATGCTTCGAGACCTCGAAAACCATTAGGTAGGCCTATGTATATGTACTAATTATCAATCCTATTAGTTTGAAACCAAAAAATGAAAAAAGAATACAAACAAAACAACGACCACACCAGCCGGAGGGTAGAAACAGACTGGTTGACTGCGAGTGGGGAGGCTAAAGGTGGTGGGGGGTGTTGTTAGGGGACCATCTAGGGTCAAATTGTCGTTATCGCTGAAAATTGCATCAAAATCCGATAACAACCGTGGACGTTATACGTGCGGCAAGGAATAGCTTTTAACCGCAGCCCCTCCTACCTTACACCCCACCCCCCCCCCCCTCTCCCACCGTCTGCTACCATGCTCGCCTTGATCTTTTGAATGTTGGGGTTCAATGCTTGTTTTCCTGTACTATAGGTCGTGATGGTAGCAACGTAATAATAAGTCAAACTATGGTATACATATATATCGGTAGTTGACAGGTACCTCATAAGGATTCCGTCACTGAAATTTTTAACATGCAAACCCCATTACGTGCAACAGCTAACACGAGAACACTCTGATCGCAGAACGGAGTACCGGTATGGAGAGTCGACGTTGGGTTGGCACGAAAATTAGTCTCAATTGTTTCACAACATCCTTTGGAGTGCCAAGGCCTTATTCCATTTGGGAGGTTTCGTCAATCGGCACAATTGCCATTACTGGGTGGCCCAGCATCCTGCAGTTACGGTGGAGAAGATGCAGTCTCGTCCAAAAGTGTGATGTGAAATAATGGCTAAAATGTCATCAGCCCCCTCCTGCGTGCCATAATGAACGGGGAACGCTACCTTCAAATGCTTGAGGATTACGTTTGACCTACATTGTATGGATGGAAAAATACCGCCGACATTATCTTCATGCAAGATGTCGCACCGCCTCTCTCTGCAAATATCGTGAGGAACTGGTAGGATGAGAAGTTTCGAGGACGTTTTCTAGGGAGTCGTGGCGTGCAAGAAGTATATACGGGACACCCTGTGACCTTTTTTTATAGGGCTGGGCGAAAGAGGGGCTGTATCGGACGAAACCTCACTCATTGGACGAATTGAAAGCACGGATTTGGGAAGTTCTTACCAAGGTCCTACACAACTTCCTCCAGATAACTGTGGATTGTATTCCAGGTCGTTTGAGGAGATTGGTCGACGCCACAGGTACCTACATCGAAATGTAATGATCTTGTGAGGTATTATATTCCCATATAATAGTGCAGATACTGAATTCATTTAAAATAAATATCTTATAAACATAAAACTTAGCCTCTACGTCAATTTTGATTCTTAGTTACTTCACACCCACCCTGAACAGGGTATTTCAAAAGGCAATGATGTGTCAATGATCGGGCCGGAGTTAGTTTTTATGCGCTCCTTCATACTATCGTGAAAGATGGTTGGTTGGTTCTTAAGTTTAGGGGCTGCGACAACGCGGTCATGTAGCCCCGTGTACTTTGGGTGTGTGTAGAATCTGTCTGATAACCGGTGTTAATTGTGATGACTGTATTAGTGTGTGTTATCTGTTTTAGGTAGATTTCATTAGAAAGCTAACTATTGCAATGGGTCCCATGTTTCGACTTCCGGAAAATTTCGACATATCTTCGCGTTTCACATCCCCTACACCCCAAAACCACCGTCAGTTCAAAAGTTTATATATAATTTATGTATATATATATATATGTATATATATATATATGTATATCAGTTTCTTGTGGACACGATAACTGCCGTAATTTTGCACCAATCACTTTGATTTTTTTACATAATATGTATCCCTATAAAATCTCGGTCGAGTTCGTTAATGGGCAAAATCAGTCGAAGGGGGTGAAATTGGGGGGCTTTTTTCGAAAAATTGAAATTTCGCTATAACTCTCTTAATACGTGAAATATCAAATCCATTCAAAGTTCTTAATATGTGTCGGATAAGTGCCAACAATTTATGTCAAATAAGTTTTTTGATAGCACCAACCATTGACCAAAGGGGTGGAAAAAAGTGGGTTTTTCGGGAAACATTAATCATATCTCTCTTAATAGGCACAATATCAAAACCGTACAAAATGGACAATATTCCCCTAATAATTACCTAAAACTTTTGTCTGAAAGAATTTTTGATATGACCCACCATTACGCCAAGGGATGCGAAAAATGATTTCGGAATTATAAGAAAATGCCAAGAGCTATCAGAGGTTGCCATGGCAACACTACTAAATTGATGAGGGATGAGCCGTTGCCATGACAACGCACTTGCACGAGATCAGATTCAGTATTTCCATCTGACTAAGCCGGCCCCGTGGTGTTGGGGTAGCGCGCCTGCCTCTCACCCGGAGGCCCCGGGTTCGATCCCCGGCTCCGTCAGGGATTTTAAAACTGACGTGAGGGTTGGAACGGGGTGCACTCAGCCTCGTGAGGACAATTGAGTAGCTGTCTGACAGTGAGACAGCACCCCGATCACGAATACCAATATTAACGGCCGAGGGGACCCGACGCGCTGATCACGCGTCACCCCAATATCTCCAGGCCAAATGGCTGGGCAGCGGTCGCTTGGTCGGCCTTAGCCCGTCATGGGCTGGATGGTGCCAGGGGTTGACTTTGACATCTGACTAAGTGGGAAGCGGCTTCGGTGACGTAACTGGTAACATGCAGAATGCCTATGCCCAAGGTCGCGGTTTCAAAGCCGGCCGAAGTCGTCGGATTTTCTAAGAGAGCTAAAATCCCTCAGTATGCTTTTCTTTGGAGGGGAAGTTCCAACGTTCGTTGCGAGTTGCTGGTTGGGGTGGCATCTAGTAGCCAAGTTCACAGCTAGGTGTCGTTGACGGTAGTACCTGGTAGCAACATTAGGAACTACTGCTTGAAATTGACCGTCTGCAGTCCTTACCTGAATAAAGACTACTACAGCCATTACAATTCACACCGTTTATCAGACAGATTCTACAATCACCCAAAGTACACGGGGTTAGATGACCGCGTTGTCGCAGCCCCTAAACTGAGGAACCAACCAGAGGTAGATTTCATTAGAAAGCTAACTATTGCAATGGGTACCATGTTTCGACTTCCGGAAAATTTCGACATATCTTCGCGTTTCACATCCCCCAGACCCCAAAACCACCGTCAGTTCAAAAGTTTATATATAATTTATGTATGTATATGTGTATATATATATGCATATCAGTTTCTTGTGGACACGATAACTGCCGTAATTTTGCACCAATCACTTTGAATATTTTACCGAATATGTATACCTATAAAATCTCGGTGGAGTTCGTTACTGGGCTAAATCGGTCGAAGGGGGTGAAAATGGGGGGCTTTTTTTCGAAAAAGTGAAATATTGCTATAACTCTCTTAATATGTGAAATATCGAATCCGTTCAACGTTCATACTATGTGTCGGATAAAGCCCAAACATTTATGTTAGAAGAGTTCTTTTTATAGCACCAAAGGGGCGGGGAAAAAATTGGTTTTTCGGGAAACATTAATCATATCTCTCTTAATAGGCACTATATCAAAACCGTACAAAATGGATAATATTCCCCTAATAATTACCTAAAATTTTGTCTGAAAGAATTTTTGATATGACCCACCATTATGCCAAGGGATGAGAAAAATGATTTCGGAATTATAAGAAAATGCCAAGAGCTATCAGTGGTTGCCATGGCAATACTACTAAATTGATGAGGGATGAGCCATCAGACGTTGCCAAGATAACGCACTTGCACGAGATCATATTCAGAATTCCATCTGACTAAGTGTGAAGCGGCTTCGGTGACGTAACTGGTAGCAAGCATGCTGAATGTCTATGCCCAAGGTCGCGAGTTCAAAGCCGGCCGAAGTCGTCGGATTTTCTAAGAGCGCTAAAAATCCCTCAGTATGCTTTCCTTTGGAGGGGAAGTACCAACGTTCGTTGCGAGTTGCTGGCTGCGGTGGCATCTAGTAGCCAAGTTCACAGGTAGGTGTCGTTGACGGTAGTACCTGGTAGCAACATTAGGAACTACTGCTTGAAATTGACCGTCTGCAGTCCTTACCTGAATTACAGACTAATACAGCCATCCCTAAGTACACGGGGTTACATGACCACGTTGTCGCAGCCCCTAAACTGAGGAACCAACCAAAATCTCTGCGGGAGATATAATTTTGCGTGAAGAAGTAACAGACCGTTACATAGTTACACATCAGTGTCGAAACCTTGCATAAGGACAGTGTGACCACAAGTATGAAAATGGACCACAAATGACAAGAAGGTTACCGTTCCCATAAGACAATAAAATGTTTAAAATAAGCATAAAATGACGAAAAACAAAGTTAATTAAGCTCCAATTATAAAATACCTTCTCGCAATACCTTCTACGAAAACCTGCATATTCTGCCTATTTTCGCCTATCCCCAAGTTTGTCCGGTGAAATCTACCTCCGCCTTCCGGCGTGCCGAGAGGACTTTTTTTTAATTTAAGTACTGCAACTTAGAATTTTTCAAATAGTTCCTACTTTTGCCGCCAAGCGCCACCGTCAACGATTACTAGGCCAAGTTCAGAACTTAGCTACTAGACGCCACCGCAGTCGGCTCTTGGCAACGAACGTCGTGAAAGAGGGAGAAAAATCAATTATATAAATTAAAATAATATGAGAATCAACTGTTTCTAATCATTATACACTCACAGATATTCAGCTATACATCATACAACTAAGGACAATGAATTAATCAAATTAAACCGATATTAATATTCAAGACTTAAATTTTCTCGTAATAAATCATAAACATTCCTGTTCTAAAGCTGAAGTCGAAACATCTGCTGCTGCTAAACATTTGTTGGAAAATTATGGCCACAATATAAATTGGAAAAGTGGCAAAATTTTGGAAAGTTTACTTTAAATCATAAAATTATGCGAAATTGTTTTAAAAATATCATAAGTCGCAAAAGTGTGTTTAGTATAAGTTGCGCCCCTCAGCATGGTTCGCCCCTTGGCCCGAGCCTATGGGTCAATGATATCTCACAAAGAATGAATCCCGACTGTGGATCAGCTGACCCCCCATCGTGTTGCAATTCTGTAACTACTCCTTTACCCACGAGAAATTCCTCTTCATTCAACGTATGTCTGTTTGCCCAATAGCCAAAGTGTACACTATTGCTCACTCTCACTCGGAAGTAACGTCAGCGGTGGTGTTCCAAATACGATCGAGTGCAAGTGTACGAGCAGAGTGCGAGTGTACATAGCGACATTCTCGAGGGTGCAGACTCGGTTCGTTCACTCGGTTCAGGCTCTGTGATGTCGCCATTCTAACAGAAATTCGGTATTCTCACTTGACATGATCAATTGTGTATTTCAGACGATACAAGGAGGGATACTTATATTTAACTAGTAGAAGTACCCGCTCTTCGAACGGTCTTCGGTATTGATAACCAGACGCTATCAATTGAGCTACTGCAAGATAGGTAAGAATATGTGATTTCTGAATAATAATAATATTAATAAATAAACTGGGTTAGGCAATTAGTTTGTTTTTATAGCTAGGACCAATTAATTACTGTATTTATGCTGGCTGCAAGTAACGTCTGGCAATTGGATGCAGCATGTTGTGGTTATCAGCATACGAAGTATGTTTATCCAGTTTGCCACTCCTGCAGATAGTTAGTTATTGTTGTTTTAAGGGGAGGAACTACGAGGTCATCTGCCCCTACACCTGCAGATAAGTTCCCCATAAAATAACAGTTGGTTACTCCTGCGAGTGAGTGAGTCTTGTTAATAGTGTTTGCATCTATCAGGTGCGTTCAAAACGTAACGAGCCGGAGGCATAATTACAGAAACCTGTACCGGTATGTTATAAGTATTAGCCCTGGCTGTTGAGGCACTTGTCCCACTGTGACACGAGGCGGTGAATGGCTGTCTAATAAAATTCCCTGGGATGTGATCTGAACCATTTCCGCATCTACAGCTGGACGTCGACGTCCGAGGTGAATCGTTGGCCCCGCAGAGCTTTTTTCAGGGGACCAAAAAATGGCGTAATCACAGGGAGGGAGGTCTGGACTGTCTGTAGGGTTGCCGAGAACCTCCCATTTGAATTTCTGCAGGAGTGCCGCGACTGTGTTGGCCGTATGAGGTCATGCATTGTCGTGGAGTAGAATGACCCCACGGGTGAGATTGCCTGGTCGTTTTGTTTTGATCGCTTGGCGAAGGGTGGTCAAGGTTTGCGACTAACATTGGGCATTCACTGTTGTCCTGTGCGGCATGAAGTCTATCAGAAGGGGGCCATCTTGGTCAAAGAAGAACGTCAGAATTACCTTTCCTGCACTCGTGTGGATGGCCTTGCCTTTTTTTGGGTGGTGGTGACCCTGGATGCTTCCACTGGAGGCTTTGTCGTTTGGATTCTGGTTCGAAGTGATGACACCATGACCCATCTCCAGCCACCACTCGTGCCAGGAACCCATTCCTTTCCCTCGCATAGCGCTGCAGATGGGTAAGAAAGTGGGCCATTCGACATGCTTCCTTGTGTGGTTGAAGACTCTGGGGCACCCATTGGGCACACACTTTGCGCAAGTGCAGTCGTTCCTTTATGATGGTGTGCTCACTTCCGACGCTCATTCTGACCACGGTGGCCATGGCGTTCACTGTCACTTGGCGGTCCTGCGTAATGAGTGCATCAACCAGCTGGACGTTGTCATCGGTAATGCAGGGGGGTGCCCCAGACTGGGCATCATCGGATAACGACACCCGTCCTTCCCTAAAGCGCTTATGCCACGCCTCGACCCTTGCAAGGGACATGCAGTGTTCGCCGTACACTTGTGACATTCGGCGATGAATGTCCATTTCCCCATACTCCTTCCGCTGTCAGAAACCGAACAACACCTCTTCGCTCTTCGTTTTACGCCTCCATGTCTCTGTTTGCATTGCAACTGGCAGCGTTGGACGATTGATGCATACAGCTGCTCACTTTGTATCGTCACGTGACGTGCACGCGTGCCCTCTAGTGACGGGCTGTGACCTTCCACACTCTGGTCGGAACCACATCTCTTTACACACGCCACGATTAGCTGTTGTCGTCACCGGTTTGCGCAATTCAGCCTCCGGCTCGTTACTTTTTGAACGCACCTTATAATTGAATGAGGAATTCCACGTAGGCCTACTTCAATCTCTAGAAACTGGCTCCACATTCTACTTTTGATGGAGCAACACATATATGTCACCTCCATCTGTTTTCCTTGTTGTAAGATCTTTTCAGTAGCTTATTAATATAGTAGCGCTGAATGAAGTTAGAACGAGCGATAACATTCTTTATAATACAGTACATGAACTAGCCAAAATACCTTATGAAACGATGAGAAATAAATCAGGGAACGAAGTTTTAATAGATGATTCCTCCTCCGCCGTCTGTGACCCACGCAAACATCCCAAATAGGATCACGACTTAAAACACCCAAATTACAGCTGTGGCCGCCATTAGTCCAAATCAATCATCGGTTACGGTCATGAGTATTCGGGTCTCTTCGTTAGCCCCACTGATCCTCTGGTCTGTTATCAAGACAATACTGCCAATCTCCCCCTTACAGTACTATATAACACAAAGAAGCGTCCAGTTCAGTCTCTACTGTGCAGCACTCAGTTCACCGCTCTAATTAGGCTAGTGTGTGCAATATTTATCTTCTCAGTAATTTTTTTTTCACGGTTGAAATGAGTGTTTTTTGTTATCTGCTCTGTAATTACTATGCAGTATATCGCTCCGCTGTAATAAATATGTGTGGGTTTTTTTTCGAACGACTGTGATTTTGACAATGGTTACAGCGTAACGTGCCCAGATCAATGGTTTTGTGGCCACCGTGCCCCGCTAGCTACGTACCGCCAAGGCCACACCTACACCTGACCCTCTAACCTTCGTTTTGTCCAATCCAATGGTTACAGCCTAACACGCATAGACCAATGGTTTGTGTCAACCGTGCCCCGCTAGCTGCGCGCGGCCAAGGCTTCACCTGACCATCTTACCTTCGTTTTGTCCAATCCAATGGTTCTTGAAAATGGTTACGGCTTAACGCGAACAGACCAATGAATTTTGACAATGCTTACAGCCTAACACGTCCCGATGATTGTTTTTGATCAACAGTGATTTTGTATCCCACATGTGGGCAACACTGTGTCCGCCTCGGTGCGAGCCGCTAGAGTGAGTCTTGATAACAGTTGGTCACCACAATTATTGTAGTTATGATAAGAATAGAATAGAATACCCTCTGTTCCAAATTTAATGTTTATACTCTTAATTTTTGCCCATAGCTGCAAACAACCCACTTTTTGAACTCGGTGACTGAACATGCGCATGCTTGTAAGATGCAGTGTAATTGTCTATGGCAAATATGGTGCGCTTATTTACAGTGTAGATGTAAAACTCTTACATGCAAACCACAACTATTTTGCAATTTCGATCGCAACTTGTGCTAACTATCTCGTTAGAAGAGGTGGGTTCGCTTCCCTGCTCATACATCCTGGAAGTGGTTTTCTGTGGTTTCCCATTTCGACTCCATGCAAATGCTAGGATGGTTCCTAATTTAAGGCCATGGCCGCCTCCTCCCCAAACCTTACCTGAATTACAAATACACACACTACTACAGCCTTCAGACTGTTCTTATACATAGGCCTACACTCAAAAGTACACGGGACTAAATGACCACAATGTCCAAGCTCCTCCAATGAAGCAACAATATGATATGGCTACTCTCTATGCCAGTGTTTCAAACTTTTGTTGAGGTGCATATATAACAATTTTTCCTTACATGTTATGACTGCATAATTTTGAAATGTTTTTAAGCACATAATATGGCTAACCTCTGTCTTTATATTGGCAGCTGAGGAGTGCGATATAGAATTTGTTAAGGAAGCTTTTAATAAGCCCCATTATATTCTCAACTCCTCGACAACATTTACATTCTCTCCCCTCCATCCAGCAACCCGGTCGATGTCATCTGCCTCCAGGACAGGACAGGATCTACACCAAGACTGAAGAAATGGGCGACCTCCCTTGTAGAATTGCTGCAATATACATAAGAAGAAAACAAAAATGTGTAATATGAAGAGTCAATAAAATAGAGAAATAAAATTTAATTTTAAAATCATATCTGTACAGTTTACATTAATTTAATGTGTTCCGACCTTTTATTCCTGAAAGTATTTATAAACAGTAAAAATTACAACATTATAGACTTAACTCCATGTGGTACATCACAATTTTGTTCTCATACATCAGGATGTGCAAGATGTTGTTCCAGTGCTGCGGCATGATTTAGGCGCATGGCGCAGAGCTAATGTTTTCGCCTGCTGTTCCCAAGGTAGCAAGATTGAATCCTGGCTCAGTCAGTTGGTGCATAAATGAGGGGGAGTCGTATCACAGATTTTCTGGCATGTTAAAGATACCCATTTGGGTGGAAATTCTGGCACCGTGGCGTCTCTAAAAACTGCAGTAGTTAAAAGGAACGTAAAACCAATAACATTATTATTATTTGATTTAGGATGTTCCAAGAATGAAGCATGACTGTCCCGCTATATTACTGTAGAGCTCATTTTTTAAAAACAAAACACTAAGGATAGTTTTCAGTGCTGAGGAGTGGAAGTATATATTGTTAGAAGCTACCTAATGATTGATGCAAGTTACTCTATGCCTTTTGAAAAAAATCCTTTTCCTAAACCAGGTTGGATTACATTGTTCTTCTAGGACAACGGCAATATCAGAAAGGCACTCCTGTGTGTATACGAGTCAGTGTCTCAGTGCATCTCTTATCCTAAGTGCTGCATGTCATATGCACTGATTTGTCAACTAGTCAGAATGCAGTTCATCTGAGCTGAGGGAAAAGAAGCAACATAGCGGTACCATGCTAGAATGTGAAAGCATGCTGCTCGATTGGAAATCGACTCTAAAACCTGCTTTTTCTAGGGTGAATTGAAAGCTAGCATGGCACTTGGACAACACACCAGAGTGACTTAGCTGCATTTGTGAGTGTATGTTTGTCATTTCTAATAATTAAGTTATTCACAAGATGTGAAAATACTCTCTATCTAAAGCAGGCTTAACGTGGGCACAGTGTTCACTGGACCACACGTCCTATTTACCTTCTTTCGACGAGCTGGGAAACATTTATCGCAGGTAAGAATACAGACTCTTAAAACTATGAAGTGTGTGGAATTGTCCACAAGTTGTTAATGCAGGTTTCTTACACTGAGTATTAAACTAAGAGGAACACATACCATAGCCTATGCTCTTGGTTTTGTAAGCTGTACCATAACGTGGCGCTAGGTAATTATTCTCAAGCTAGTAGTTTTAACGTGGCCTGAAAAGTTATGATTGGTCAGGTATGTGGTTTAGCCTATAAGGCCCCATGTCCAGCCTACTACATTCAAGTTGTGAGATTGGATCCTGGCATGAAGGAGGCCTGTGACCAGGCGCGTGTATTCCCTGGATGCAAGGTAAGCATTGCATACCCAAGTGAAAGAATGACACGTATAATAATTATTACTTTGGTTGACGTGATTTTCCAGTCTTTTTGGGCAATTGTTTAAATGTACCTCTTCGTGGTTTTTGATGTCTGCAGCGAGTTCCGTTCACAGTCGCTTCTAGCAGCACGATAGCGTGACATGCCATCTTTTGGTATTCCTTGGTACTACATGGCGAGTTGAAAGCATGAGAAGCAATTCTGAAGTTACATACCTACGGCCTGAAAGAAGAATCGGTCAGTTTGTGAAGATAGTGTGTTTACTTGCCCATTATAACTGAAAAAGGTGTGCTAGTGTTTGTGAAAAACAGTTTTTACATATTGTGTTTAAATGTGTGTGTATTATACTGTGGTAGGCCGTATTTTCTATATATAGTTGAACGACATGATGTACAATACAAGGGAGTAGGGTATGCAGTGGACGTTTCTGTTTATACTAGTAGCCGTGAGAAATCTGTAAAAATATGGAGTCGGAACTTGAGTCTAGAGATGACAGCGACAGTGACTGCATAATTTGTGATCTGCGGCAAGTTAGCTTTTCTTCTCGATCATTCGAGAACAAAAAATAATATTATTAGGAGGTCGTCCGACTCCTCAATTAAATATTAACACAAAAGTGAAAGCTTGTATTCGGCATTTTAATTTAAATCTATACACCAATAACACATGGCTGTGTGGCTGCCCTTCTGTTAACAAATTATATTGTTGGCCTTGTCTTCTTTTCTCGAACGAAAAGAGCATTTGGAATCACGGGGTATACAGTGATATGAATAACATACACAAAGCTTTAAAAATGCACAGTCTTTCTCAAAGTCATCTGCAAGCCGTAATTATGGAAAAGCCCTTTGGAAAATCCAAGATTGACCATTTGATAGACGAGCAAAAGAAAATAAGTGACCAGTGACGAGTTCGTAAAAACAGAGATATTATGAAACGTTTCATTGATGTTGTTTGTTTTCTTGGAAAACAAGAGCAAGCTTTCAGGGGCCATAATGAAAGTGCCGATTCCTCAAATAGAGGAAATTACGTTGAACTGCTAAATCTAGTTAGCAAATATGATGCATTATTGCATAACCATTTAGAGAATTCGAATGTATTCAGTGGCTTATCAAATTTAATTCAGAACGATCTAATAGAATCTGTTTCTAATGTGTCACTTGCATACATCAAACAAGAAATTTGTACAGCCAGGTTTGTTTCCATAGTACTGGATGAAGCCACAGATGTAAGCCGGACCCGATGGTAGCCTATCTCTAGAGAACGATAATGGGTTTATAAATGTTTCCGAGGATCGGTCAGCGACAGCTCTTCTCGACATTGTTTGCCAGGTAGTTGATGAGTACAGTTGTGGGGGAAAGTTAATTGCACAAAGCTATGATGGTGCGGCCGTTTTTGCAGGCCATTTGAATGGACTTCAGGCAAAAGTTAGAACATTGTGTCCTAATGCCATCTTTGTCCATTGTTTCGCCCAAAAATTAAACCTGGTGTTATCTCAGGCAACCTCAAGTATCAGAGACTGCAGGTTGTTTTTTCTTAATTTAAATGGATTATCTTCATTTTTCTCGAAATCAACGAAGAGAAGTCATGCATTAGATGAGGAAGAGGCTGCCCAGGGTGTCAGCTACGCGCTGGAACTACAATTCACGCTTGGTTGGAACCGTCTCCGAATATCGTGATCAGCTTATTTCACTATTCGAGAGAATGACTGATCCCGATGAAAAATGGGATCCTGAAGCCTTAATTGCTGCCCGTGGATTTTCAGTGTCATTAAAGGATTTTCGCTTTAATTTTATACTCGCCATATTTTCAAGCATATTCCCTCTCACTGACGTGTTATTTTCCATCTTGCAAAAGAAGTCCCACGATATTGGTTATTGTATTCGTAAAGTAGGAGAACTCAAAATTGAATTTGCAGAAAAAAGGGGTCAATTCGAAGAATATTGGGAGAAGACAGTACAAGAGGTAAAGGGCATCTGTGACCCGATAGTAAGAGACCAAGATTGCACGATGAGCTCGATTTTAAGACATCTCATAAACGTCTGTTTTATGAAATTATAGACACGTTGTACAACAGTTCAACGACAGGTTTGGCAGTTTAGATTCCCTACGATTCTTGGAACTCATCAATCCTGTTAATTCGGACGAGAATAAACGAGTGTTCCCAGAAATTGCTTTCGAGTCCCTTAAAGAGAGTTATCCCAATGTATTTGACTTTCTTGCTCTTCGATCACAGCTAATGGCTACGTACACTTCTGGTGACTTACGAGAGAAAAATGTTAGTGAACTGCTACTTTTCCTTAAATCTCATCTCCACGAAGCGTATGGAGAGGTAGTGCGACTCTGTGAACTTATCTTAGCGATTCCTGCAACAAGTGCTTCTGTAGAAAGAAGTTTTTCTGCGCTTAAACGAATAAAGAACTATGCTCGCAATACGCAAGGCCAGGATAGACTTAAAGGTTTGTCATTGATATCAATTGAGAAAGATTTAATTTCTGAGCTTCAAAAATTGCCAAACTTCTACAACCAGGTCATCAATGATTTTGCGAAGAAACCTAGAAGGATTGAGCTTCACTTCAAGTAGATTACATTCCAGGTAACACATTGCTGCTATATTATTATTATGATTATTATTAGTAGTAGTAGTAATAATTAAGATTGTCGTATGGTAGTGGTATAATTGTTGCAGTAATTTATTCTGAATGCTAATAGTTTAAGAAAAGCCCAAATGAGGAGCAAACACAATTCAACTGCTGGTACTACAGTATGTCTCATATTGTATACCATTGCTTACCCTAAGTAAAATCCCACCACACGCCACTGCCTGTGACTGTACATATACTGATATTTTGAGCCACAGGATCTCCTTTTTATGTCGACCAAGCATTAATCGGGAATTGAACCTGGTTCTCCAAGATTATGTACCAGGATCGTTATTGTGTCCATACCAATACCTTCTGATAGGGATTACAGTACAACCCTACTACACAAGGAAATGGGAGTGGGAGGAGATGCCGGATTCATGGAATGCTCCCCAATGAAAGAGATTGAAAGCTTAACTCCCAGTTTATTCAGTGGTCTAGGCCTAAGTGAGTAATAAATTTTACGCCACTATCAAGTGATTGAGCACTACGGTATCTCATTGGACTAAATGGCAGTATAATGCTAAAGAAATAAATGTAGGATTTATTTTCAAACAATACACTGCAGTAGTAGGTAGACCTATCAGGGTAGAATGCTTCAACTTATATTATCCTTCATCAGACATGGAAGCCTTTACATCCCACAGCTACTTTAGTTTACTTTTCTCACATAATTAGGTTGCCAGAGCCAAATACATGATGTACCCCTTCTTATTCGCGATAATCAGATCTCAACGAATGTAAACATGAGACGGTCAGCTGTTCTTGCCGCCAGCCATTATACTTCGCATGCCGCGCTCAAGGAGAGCGAGTGCAGATACGTTCCAAATTACCGAGTGTGTACACTTCGAGTATGGACGGAGTGATCGAGAGTAAGTGTACATGAGAGTGTGGAGAGCGAGTGCAGATACGTTCCAAATTACCGAGTGTGTACACTTCGAGTATGGACGGAGTGATCGAGAGTAAGTGTACATGAGAGTGTGGAGAGCGAGTGCAGATACGTTCCAAATTACCGAGTGTTTACACTGCGAGTATGGACGGAGTGATCGAGTGTAAGTGTACATGAGAGTGCGGAGTGCGAGTGCAGATACGTTCCAAATTACCGGGTGTTTACACTGCGAGTATGGACGGAGTGATCGAGTGTAAGTGTACATGAGAGTGTGGAGAGCGAGTGCAGATACGTTCCAAATTACCGAGTGTTTACACTGCGAGTATGGACGGAGTGATCGAGTGTAAGTGTACACGAGAGTGCGGAGTGCGAGTGCAGATACGTTCCAATTTACCGAGTGTTTACACTTCGAGTATGGACGGAGTGATCGAGTGTAAGTGTACATGAGAGTGCGGAGTGCGAGTGCAGATATGTTCCAAATTACTGAGTGATTACACTGCGAGTATGGACGGAGTGATCGAGTGTAAGTGTACATGAGAGTGCGGAGTGCGAGTGCAGATACGTTCCAAATTACTGAGTGATTACACTGCGAGTATGGACGGAGTGATTGAGTGTAAGTGTACATGAGAGTGTGGAGTGCGAGTGCAGATACGTTCCAAATTACCGAGTGTTTACACTTCGAGTATGGACGGAGTGATCGAGTGTAAGTGTACATGAGAGTGCGGAGTGCGAGTGCAGATACGTTCCAAATTACTGAGTGATTACACTGCGAGTATGGACGGAGTGATCGAGTGTAAGTGTACATGAGAGTGTGGAGTGCGAGTGCAGATACGTTCCAAATTACCGAGTGTTTACACTGCGAGTATGGACGGAGTGATTGAGTGTAAGTGTACACGAGAGTGCGGAGTGCGAGTGCAGATACGTTCCAAATTACCGAGTGTTTACACTTCGAGTATGGACGGAGTGATCGAGTGTAAGTGTACATGAGTGTGCGGAGTGCGAGTGCAGAGTGTTCATCAGCCAATGTTGTCAATCCATTGTAAATATATGAAGCTACAATAACTCATCCAGATATACTAACATACTGATAGAGATGACATAATTAAGGGGCACTGGCATTATGGGCACCCCCACCCCCCTGGAATCCCAAGAATATTTGGATTTTTCATTGTCACACGAGTTTATTTTATAAATTGAAGTTAATGATAAGTTACTGATTTAGATGTGGGGATAATTACACAGTTACATTTAACCTAGTAATTTGGGATTATTTGAAAACATCTCCAGTTATTTAGAAAATCGGGGAACTGTATTAACATTAACATTTTAATGAACTGCTTGATACATGGTGATATAACTACCTTCTTCCTGTTTGTAAGAAATGAACATTATGACGATGATTTACTTCTATGGACAAAAACTCTCAACTATCAAGAACTATTGCTGCTATGCATGCCATAACGATAATGTACCGTACCCAATGGTTTCAGAGCATACAGATAATGAATACCGGTACTTCGAAGCAAGCAAGAAACGAAAACGAAAATTACTGGGGTACGTCTCATCATGACCAAGTTACAGGTGCGGTAGGTGATGAGATGAAAAATATTACAAGCCTTGGCAAATATCCTGCGGGCACACATGAGTGACGTTCCTATATTATCGGTACTTGACAGGTTCCACATTGTGGAATTAGTGTATCTGATATACATTTCGGCGAGATGTTAGTGTAAGAACGTTTTAATACTCGCCAGTAACAAGTCCATGCGGAAGTTAATAGGGTACAGTACAGATTGTCAATGACACTCAAATTACAATATTTAATTGTCTAAGATACAGAGGTGTAACTAGGAACAGCTTTCTGACGACATTATACAAGTTTCACAGCTGTTGGCTAGAGTTGACGAAGAGTCTAGTTTGAACTGGGTGTTTTTGAACGAAAGGAGCAAGTTTTATTTCGAGGTGTCAATACTTGTAAGCAATTAGTGTGGATTTGCAGGAAACTAGTTCCAATTTCACGCAGCCTAATTAGACGTGATTATAGGTTTATAAGGTATCGTACTTTATCGTCTGACAGTATGATATTTAATATGCTTCCCCCAAATAAATTTCTTGTGTAGGCTATACAGGAATAGAGAATTCGAGTGTAGGATTCTTTATTTCCCTGCGTTGCAAGCGGGCACCATTAGTTACGGTATCTATTAAATAACCAAGATAAATTGTGACGTCTAATTAGACCATGACGGTCAACTTGCAAACATACGACTGAGAGTAATTGTTGAGCGTCAGGGTTGTATATGTTTTACTGTTGTTGACGAATATAAAACCGCTTGTTATCAGTGTGCACTTCAAAGGGTCTGACAATACCTCATTTGATTTCTTAAATATGAGACTGATTTTGCGCACTGGTAAGATCTTTAATTAATAATTGATCCTATGTTCCAGTTTCCTGATCATAATGGAGAAACAACTATTCACCAAGAGTGAGCCAGAATGTTTGACTCATAAATTCGCTGACATAGTAAGCTGCATTTTAATTCATATATGGTGTAACATTGCTATCTTAGTGATGTGCAAGGTTTAGTGACATAATACAGTACTTTATAGTAAATGGTGCTCTAACCAGGATCTGTTAACTTTCACTGTTTATGATACACATAACTTAGTACTCATATTGTGTCTATATATTTAACATTGGGTAATACTTCGCAGGATTCAAATGAGCTGTTGCCCTCTGATAACCTGCAGGACGAGGCTTGACTTAGAAAGGATTGCAGTTAAAGAGGAAAAAGAACTTCAGGTAATTATATGTTCTGCATTATTTCTCTTAAAATAATGCGAATTATTTATACAATAAATATTATTTGGAAGATTGGACCACTCAGTCTTGTGTTCTATAAGAACACCTAACAATAGCAGATGTGTAGGAGTATATGGCAGGAGAAAGACGTCTAGGCGTATATGCAGTATACATGTTTATACGAACTGAGCGACAAGGTTACAAACAGGCGTATATATACAAAAACATACAAAAGAATCAACGAGAACATTCTCGTATCTAGAACCGCCACCAAGGACGTTGCGCTTCCTGGCGCTGAATTTAAACCATAGATCAGCTGTTGGGTTACATATTTATAACACACCCACTTAAACCAATAGCTGATCTAAAATGTAATAGACATTTATCAACCAGACTTCAATCATAGAGTACCCTGAAAACATTTATGAACACAATGTATACTTAAAATACTAATTAACAGTTCAATCCCATTCCTAGGGTACAATATACATGTTTTGGTTTAATATCTGCAATCATTTCTTGTGTGGACAAATAGTGCAATGAAATGATTCTCTCTTGAACCTTTTCCCTAATGAAATGATGTTTGGTGTTGATGTGTTTAGTGCGCCTATGAAAAACAGGATTTTTTGCAATTTTCTGCGCACTTTGACTGTCATTATACAAATCAATTTCTTGATTACAATCCATCAACACACACTGCAAATCACATTCGCCTTGAACAAATTCAATTTTTATTTGACCTTGATTAGAACCAATCAAATCAAACATCAGATTCTTAAGATAAACTGCTTCCTTCGCAGCCTCTGACAAAGCTACATACTCAGCCTCTGTCGATGAGGTAGCAACTGAGCTCTGCTTACGAGCTTCCCATGATACGGCAGCATTAGCAAGCTTGAAAAGATAACCAGTCACTGTCACTGTCTGTGGAAAATCTGGCATCTGCAAACCCTACCAAATCTAAACCAGTGCTCTTAAAAATGATTCCTTGGTTTATCGTACCTTTAAGATACCGAAGTACCCTTTTGGATGCAAGCCAATGCTCCTCACTGTGGCAAGAATTAAACTGACTTAAATATGACAATGCATAGGCAAAATCTGGTCTAGTACACACACTCAAGTACATAAGTGAACCTATCAGCTGCTGATAAGGTTTATCATCCACGTTTTTGGCTTTAGACAATTTCATATTTACATCCATAGGAGTACCGATGGGATTAACATTAGTCGTCTCAAACTTATTGATCAGATTTTTTATGAACTGCGTCTGAGAAATTTTGAGTATATTCTTATCTGTGTCCCTTTCTATTTGCATTCCAAGAACCTGAGCAGCAGGTCCAAGAACTTTCATCATGAAATTTTGTTTTAAGACATCTTTTAGTTTACTAACTTCCTGCGGATTATTGTGGAACACAAAGAAATCATCAACGTACAGAGCAACAAGAATTATAGTATTGCCGATACTCTTTCTGTAAACACATGCCTCATTATGACTGTTTGTGTAGCCCGAAGCAGTCAGAACTGTATGAGCCTTTCTGTGCCACATATGTGCAGCCTGCTTTAGTCCATAAATGGCCTTTTTGAGCAAACAAACCTGGTCTTCCTTTCCCTTCACCTGGAAGCCCTCTGGCTGACACATAATTATTTCCCCCTGTAACTCTCCTTTGAGAAAAGCAGTCTCAATGTCTAGATGATCAATCTGTAAATTTAATTCAACCGTTAAAGCAAACAACATTCTGAGTGTGCCATGCCGCACCACTGGTGAGAATGTCTCAACAAAGTCAATGCCTAATTGCTGTGTAAAACCCTTTGCAACCAACCTTGCTATATATTTTACAACATCACCATTTGTATTACGCTTAGCTTTAAACACCCACTTATTCTGTACAATGTTTTTACCTTCTGGCTTAGGAACTAAAACCCACGCCTTATTAACCATCATGGAATCCATTTCGCACTTCATGGCTTTATGCCATTCCTTAGAGTAAGGTGATGACAAGGCTTCACTTACTGTACATGGTTCACTTTGATCAGAACAATGAGTGTAATGCAGAATGTAATCAGGATGTTGTCTTGGTCTTCTTTCTCGCTGGAGGTAGCGACGCGCTTCCTCATTGTGCCGTGATGGATTATCTTGATGATCAGGTTCAACTTCCACTTCTTCATTATGCTGTGGAGCTGGATCTGGAACATCCCTATCACATGCAGTCAATAGTGGTTTACTGACTTTGGTGCTTAGGGGTATTATTGTATTCCCTGGTACCACTGGACGATCTGTTAGAGCGGAGAAAGACATCTCATCAAAAATCACATCTCTCGCTGTGATTAATTCATGGGTTACTGGATGCAGGAGCCGGTACGCCTTTTTCTCATCTGAGTACCCAACAAATACCATTCTCTCAGTCTTGGGATCAAGTTTTTTTCTCAGCTGATCTGGAATATGAACGTAGGCATTACAACCAAATACTTTTAAGTTTGTCAGGTCTACTTTCTCTCCAGTCCACATTTGTTCTGGTGATGAATTTGGTGTTTTCCATGCAGGAGACCTGTTGTCAAGATATGCAGCTGTATTGACAGCTTCTGCCCACATGCGTCTGTCACAAGCTACACCTTGCATCATAGCGAGTGCTCTCTCATTCAGAGTCCTGTTCATGCGTTCTGCAGTTCCATTTTGCTTTGGTGTGTACCTTACTGTTAGCTGATGCTTGATGCCACGCTGTTTGAAAAACTCATCCATAGCATTATTACAATACTCCCCACCATTGTTAGAGCGTATGACCTTGATTTTCTTTCCACACTCAATTTCAACAGAATTAGAAAATTGTTCAAAGATTTCTCTTACCTCACTTTTCTTTTTTAGAAAAAAGACAAAAACCTTCCTCGTATGGTCATCGATGAAGGTGAGAAAATACCTGGCTCCTCCCCAGGATTCCTCAGGCATCGGTCCACACAGGTCACTGTGTGACATACAGGTTCTTGGCACGATGCTTGGTGGTCTTGAAGGGCTGTCGAGGTTGTTTCCCTTCTATACATAGAACACAGAGCTGCTTTTCACCCGAAAAATCAATACCGGTAGCCAAACCATTTTTTAACAAGTCCATCCCCACGTGATTGAGATGGCCTAACCTTTTGTGCCACAATTCTCTAGAATTAGAACTTTTTGAACAAACACTTTTAGCATCACTTAAACAAGACACTGCTGATGCATTTGCACTTACAGAACCTGAGTTATTTAAGATATAAAGTCCATTTGACTCTTCAATCAATAATTGCATATCACCTGTAACTTGACAGTCACTGTCTTGAAACACTTTACAACCTTCTTCATCAAAAACAATTACATGCCCCTTTTTAACAATACTGTTCACAGAGAGCAAGTTTGCTGTAAGGTTAGGTACATACAGAACATCGCTCACCTTTGTAAAAACATTTGCTTGTACTGGAACATCACCTATGACACCACTCTATAGTTTACAATCGTTTGCTACGGTGACTTCATATCCAACCTCCCTTTTATCATCAAATTTTGACATCAGTAGGATATAAAGGCCGGTTCTAGCGCTGGGGCTAATGCGCAACATGGACGCCGCGCGCAACCAGCCCTATGTTATTCTTATGGAGGGGACAGTCAGAGCTGGCACAGGGCTAATGCGCAAGATGGCCGCCATACTCTGAGACCGTGAATAATGTCACAGGGGGAGTTCGACCGTGTAGTTACTAAACGGAATATTTATTATTATTATTATTATTATTATTAATAATAATAATTTTATTAGGTAATTATTGACTGATAGCTTGCCACGGTGAGTGAGTGGTTATCGTGTTGGACTACCAACCCCAAGCTTGCAGGTTCGCTCTTGGTCATGGTAAGTGATTTCTGAAAGGTGGCAAAAATTAAGACACGCATGGCATACGATGTTGGCATGTAAAAGAACGCAGGGAGAGGTCGGCTATGTAGTTGCTAAATGAAATATTTATTATTATAATTATTTATTATTATTATTATTATTATTATGCAGTAATTATTGATTGATCATGTACAATCAAGACCAGCCTTATATTGCCCCACTTTATGGTGTAGTGGCTAGCATTCTTGGCTGTTACTGTGGAGGCTCGGGTTCGAGTCCTGGCTCTGTCAAGAAATTTAATTCTAGGCCGAGGGTTGGAATGGGGTACACTCAACCTTGTGAGGCAAAACTGACAGGAGCTGGCTTTTGATTCATACCGCTACCATTCTGCCTAACCCAACTTTACCTAACCTAACCTTACCTAACCTAACCAAATCCCACGTTACCTAACCTAACCTAACTTCAAAGTCAGAATGTGCAATACATTTATTGTTTTTATACCCTCATAAATTAGATATAGAGAATGTCCACTATGATTTAGATCCTCGAGCACACTTTTCTGACATATATCATTGAAACGTGTAGAAAGGAATGTCTGAAAATTTTCACTAACACATAATACACGTTCACCATACATTGTGTCCACTTTTTGAATGTTAATGATACGGAAAAGAGTATGCATTGGTAATTCAGTGAGCTTTTTTCTCTCTAATCAACAGTTCTACCCCCATAGCATTGTGAATATTTATTGTCTATATATATAAAGCACAAAGTTTGTCTGTCTGTCTGTCTGTCTGTCTGTTATGTATACAAATCTACACCGTTTCACCGATCTGAACCAAAATTTGTATACTTACCCTTTGGAACCCTGCGGGTAACCCTGTCAACATTAAATTTCGGACAGACCACCCCATGCCCTGCATTTAGGCCCTTTTGTCCAAATCTACACCGTTTCACCGATCTGTGCCAAAAGTTGTATATTTAACCTTTGGAACCCTGCGAGTAACACTGTCCATTTAAAATTTCGGACAGACCACCCCATTCCCTGCATTTAGGCCCTTTGATCCAAATCCACACCGTTTCACCGATCTCAACCAAAATTTGTATATTTACCCTTTGGAACCCTGCGAGTAACACTGTCCACTTAAAATTTCGGACAGACCACCCCATTCCCTGCATTTAGGCCCTTTGGTCCAAATCTACACCGTTTCACCGATCAGAACCAAAATTCGTATTCTTACCCTTTTGTACCCTGCGAGTAACACTGTCTGCTTGAAATTGCGGACAGACCACTCCATTCCCTGCATTTAGGCCCTTTGGCCCAAATCTACACCGTTTCACCTATCTCAACCAAAATTTGTATATTTACCCTATGGAACACTGCGACTAACACTGTCTGCTTGAAATTTCGGACAGCCCACGCCATTCCCTGCATTTAGGCCCTTTTTGCACAAATCTACACCGTTTCACCGATCTGAACCAAAATGTGTATACTTACCCTTTGGAACCCTGCGAGTAACACTGTCCACTTGACCTTTCGGACAGACAACCCCATTCTCGGCATTTAGGCCCTTTGGTCCAAATCTACACCGTTTCACCGATCAGAACCAAATTTGGTATTCTTACCCTTTGGTACCCTGCGAGTAACACTGTCTGCTTGAAATTGCGGACAGACCACTCCATTCCCTGCATTTAGGCCCTTTGTCCCAAATCTACACCGTTTCACCGATCTCAACCAAAATTTGTATATTTATCCTTTGGAACACTGCGACTAACACTGTCTGCTTGAAATTGCGGCGAGGCCTCTCCATCCCTTGCATTTAGGCTGTTTGGCACAAATCTACACCATTTCACCGATCCGACCCCAATTTTATATACTTAACCGTAGGTACCCGAAAAGTAACACTGTTCACTTTTAATTTCGGACAGATCACACTATTTCCTGCTTTTTGGCCCTTTGGCAGAAAACTACACCGTTTCACCGATCTCAACCAGATTTTACATAATTACCCTTTGGAACTCGACGAGTAACACTGTCCACTCTAAATTTCGGACAGACCACTCCATTCCACGTATTTAGGCCCTTTGGCAAAAATCTACATCGTTCACCGATCGAAAACAAAATGTGTATACTTACCCTTTGGAACCCGATGAGTAACACTGTCTGTCCACTTTAAAATTTGGACAGGCCACTCCATTCCCTGCATGTTGGCCCTTTGGCACAAAACTACACCGTTTCACCGATCTCAACCAGATTTTACATAATTACCGTTTGGAACTCGACGAATAACACTGTCTACTCGAAATTTCGGACAGACCACTCCATTTCCCGCATTAAGGCCCTTTGGTACAAATCTACATCGTTCACCGATCGAAAACAAAGTGTGTATACTTACCCTTTGGAACCCGATGCGTAACACTGTCCACTTGAAATTTCTGACAAACCACTCCATTCCCTGCATTTAGCTCAGGAATTCCTCGGGGTTGCCAGCTTCCTAACTCACCAGTCATGAGCCCTTGAGGGTGTACCAGAAGTGGTGGGTCTACACACACCCTGCCTCTTTGAGGGCCTTGAGAAGAACACAGGAGATATTATGAAAAGGAAAAGAAGGCCGACCCCTCCAAGAATGAGGGTATCAGGAAAGATGAGACAAAGCCAATTAAGGCGGGAAATTGAAAGACTCCCTAGCCCTCGGATACCCTAATACAGTCTGGGTCGAAAGAGAACAAGAGTTGACCAAGGGAGGCCGACAGGAAGTAGAAGCGATGCCAGACTCAGCTGGGGTCCCGTGGTCGCCAACCTACGTCCCACATGTTGTGAGACCCTGGGGGGGGGGGGGGTCAGTTGTGAGAATAGCTTGCTGATTCATCGCGACCCGCCGTGTTATCTCCTGCTGTCTATGCTGATGCCAGCACAGGGCCGTTGCGAAACAGTGAGTGATTCCCGGTCAATCTAAATAGGACGGGGAACCCCGCACGTGTGTCATCATATTTCGTCATTATCTGCGATCATCTCAGGTTCGTGCAGCTTGGACCTATATTCTTTGTCTTTGCCGAGCAGTACGCTCTTTCACTAGACGCATCGAGTACAGGCCTAAGCCAGAAAATAAAGATGAGACTTTGGAAGACATCGAAGCTAGACGCCTGAATTACCTATATCAGTTTTAAAATAACACCATGTTCGTTTAGTAGTCATTTTTTCATTACCTTATTATTATCATCATAAGTGCAAATGACCTAGATGTTACGCGCATCATACCAATAATCACCGCCGCATAAAGTCTTTCTCGACTGTGATTTTTGAAATATTTATTTTTGGTTGGTTGGTTCTTAAGTTTAGGGGCTGCGACAACGCGGTCATGTAGCCCCGTGTACTTTGGGTGTGTGTAGAATCTGTCTGATAACCGGTGTTAATTGTGATGACTGCATTAGTGTGTGTTATCTGTTTTTTAATTTAAGTACCATCTGCAACTTAGAATTCATCAAATAGTTCGTACTTTTGCCGCCAAGCGCCACCGTCAACGACTACTAGGCCAAGTTCGGAACTTAGCTACTAGACGCCACTGCAGTCGGCTCTTGGCAACGGACGTAGACATCTAAGAGCGTTGTTTACCTATCCAATTTAGCTTCACACAGGTGTAATTAGTGGAAGGTTCTTTAACATGCCATAAATCTGACATGGGACCGCCGGCTTTACTTCCCCTCCGAAGAAAGGCATACTGAGGGATTTTAACGCTCTTAAAAAATCCGACGGCTTTGGCCGGGTTTGAACCCGCTATCTTGGGCATAGAAGCTCAGCATGCTACCGACTACGCCACCGGTATATTATACGTTGAAGTGTCAATTCAATACCGGTAGTAGTTTCCCTTATCATCCTCTTCATAAGAGCAAATGACCTACAGTAGATGTTACGCCCATTACACCATTAATCAACACACACAATAAGTCTTCCTCGCCTGTGAATTTTGAAATATGTATTTCTATTACGGTAGTTTGTAAGTTTGACGTGTCAATTCAACAGTAGTTTTTATTATCATCCTTATCAAAAGGGCAAATGACCTAGATATTACTCCCTCATTGTCTTTGGGGGCAAATGACTTAGATTTTAAGTCCATTATATTTCTAAGGATACCTTAAAACATTATCATCATTCCACCGGGCGAAGCCGGGTACTACTGCTAGTAGTCTATATATATAAAGCACAAAGTTTGTCTGTCTGTCTGTCTGTCTGTCTGTCTGTTATGTATACAAATCTACACCGTTTCACCGATCTGAACCAAAATTTGTATACTTACCCTTTGGAACCCTGCGGGTAACCGCGTCAACATTAAATTTCGGACAGACCACCCCATGCACTGCATTTAGGCCCTTTTGCACAAATCTACACCGTTTCACCGATCTGAACCAAAAGTTGTATATTTAACCTTTGGAACCCTGCGAGTACCACTGTCCACTTGAAATTTCGGACAGACCACCCCATTCCCTGCATTTAGGCCCTTTGGTCCAAATCCACACCGTTTCACCGATCTCAACCAAAATTTGTATATTTACCCTTTGGAACCCTGCGAGTACCACTGACCACTTAAAATTTCGGACAGACCACCCCATTCCCTGCATTTAGGCCCTTTGGTCCAAATCTACACCGTTTCACCGATCAGAACCAAAATTCGTATTCTTACCCTTAGGTGCCCTGCGAGTAACACTGTCTGCTTGAAATTGCGGACAGACCACTCCATTCCCTGCATTTAAGCCCTTTGGCCCAAATCTATACCGTTTCACCGATCTCAACCAAAATTTGTATATTTACCCTATGGAACACTGCGACTAACACTGTCTGCTTGAAATTTCGGACAGACCACGACATTCCCTGCATTTAGGTCCTTTTTGCACAAATCTACACCGTTTCACCGATCTGAACCAAAATGTGTATACTTACCCTTTGGAACCCTGCGAGTAACACTGTCTGCTTGAAATTGCGGACAGACCACTCCATTCCCTGCATTTAGGCCCTTTGGGCCAAATCTACACCGTTCCACCGATCTCAACCAAAATTTGTATATTTACCCTTTGGAACACTGCGACTAACACTGTCTGCTTGAAATTGCGGAGAGGCTACTCCATCCCATGCATTTAGGCCCTTTGGCACAAATCTACACCGTTTCACCGATCTGAACCAAACTTTGTATACTTACCCTTTGGAACCCTGCGAGTAATACTGTCCACTTAAAATTTCGGACAGACCACCCCATTCCCTGCATTTAGGCACTTTGGCACAAATCTACACCGTTTCACCGATCAGAACCAATATTCGTAAACTTACCCTTTGGTACCCAGCGAGTAACACTGTCTGCTTGAAATTGCGGACAGACCACTCCATTCCCTGCATTTAGGCCCTTTGTCCCAAATCTACACCGTTTCAACGATCTCAACCAAAATTTGTATATTTACCCTTTGGAACACTGCGACTAACACTGTCTGCTTGAAATTGCGGAGAGGCTACTCCATCCCATGCATTTAGGCTGTTTGGCACAAATCTACACCGTTTCACCGATCTGACTCCAATTTTATATACTTACCCGCAGAACCCGACAAGTAACACTGTTCACTTTAAATTTCGGACAGACCACACTATTCCCTGCTTTTTGGCCCTTTGGCAGAAAACTACACCGTTTCACCGATCTCAACCAGATTTTACATAATTACCCTTTGGAACTCGACAACTAACACTGTTCACTCGAAATTTCGGACAGACCACTCCATTCCACGCATTTAGGCCCTTTGGCACAATTCTACATCGTTCACCGATCGAAAACAAAATGTGTACACTTACCCTTTGGAACCCGATGAGTAACACTGTCCACTTTAAAATTTGGACAGGCCACTCCATTCCCTGCATTTTGGCCCTTGGCACAAAACTACACCGTTTCACCGATCTCAACCAGATTTTACATAATTACCGTTTGGAACTCGACGAGTAACACTGTCCACTCGAAATTTCGGACAGACCACTCCATTTCCCGCATTAAGGCCCTTTGGTACAAATCTACATCGTTCACCGATCGAAAACAAAGTGTGTATACTTACCCTTTGGAACCCGATACGTAACACTGTCCACTTGAAATTTCTGACATACCACTCCATTCCCTGCATGTAGCTCAGGAATTCCTCGGGGTTGCCAGCTTCCTAACTCACCAGTCATGAGCCCTTGAGGGTGTACCAGAAGTGGTGGGTCTACACACACCCTGCCTCTTTGAGGGTCTTGAGCAGAAGACAGGAGATATTATGAAAAGGAAAAGAAGGCAGACCCCTCGAAGAATGAGGGTATCAGGAAAGATGAGACAAAGCCAATTAAGGCGGGAAATTGAAAGACTCCCTAGCCCTCGGATACCCTAATACAGTCTGGGTCGGAAGAGAACAAGAGTTGACCAAGGGAGGCCGACAGGAAAGAGAACTGAAATGAGCCCGGCACCAGGAAGTAGAAGCGATGTCAGACTCAGCTGGGGTTCCGTGGTCACCAACCCTCGTCCCACAAGTTGTGAGACCCTGGGGGGGGGTCAGTTGTGAGAATAGCTTGCTGATTCATCGTGAGGTGACTTGAAAGTACTTTCCAGAGCCCGCCGTGTTATCTCCTGCTGTCTATGCTGATGCCAGCACGGGGCCGTTGCGAAACAGTGAGTGATACCCGGTCAATCTGTATAGGACGGGGAACCCCGAACGTGTGTCATCATATTTCGTCATCATCTGCGATCATCTCAGGTTCGTGCAGCTTGGACCTTTATTCTTTGTCTTTGCCGAGCAGTACGCTCTTTCACTAGACGCATCCAGTACAGGCCTAAGCCAGAAAATAAGGTTGAGACTTTGGAAGACATCGAAGCTAGACACCTGAATTACCTATATCAGTGTTAAAATAACACCATGTTCGTTTAGTAGTCATTTTTTCATTACCTTATTATTATCATCATAAGTGCAAATGACCTAGATGTTACGCGCATCATACCAATAATCACCGCCGCATAAAGTCTTTCTCGACTGTGATTTTTAAAATATTTATTTTTGGTTGGTTGGTTCTTAAGTTTAGGGGCTGCGACAACGCGGTCATGTAGCCCCGTGTACTTTGCGTGTGTGTAGAATCTGTTTGATAACCGGTGTTAATTGTGATGACTGTATTAGTGTGTGTTATCTGTTTTTTAATTTAAGTACAAACTGCAACTTAGAATTCTTCAAATAGTTCGTACTTTTGCCGCCAAGCGCCACCGTCAACGACTACTAGGCCAAGTTCGGAACTTAGCTACTAGACGCCACTGCAGTCGGCTCTTGGCAACGGACGTAGACATCTATGAGCGTTGTTTACCTATCCAATTTAGCTTCACACAGGTGTAATTAGTGGATGGTTCAATAACATGCCATAAATCTGACATGGGACCGCCGGCTTTACTTCCCCTCCGAAGAAAGGCATACTGACTGATTTTTAACGCTCCTAAAATATCCGAAGGCTTCGGCCGGGTTTGAACCCGCTATCTTGGGCATAGAAGCTCAGCATGCTACCAAATACGCCCCCGAAGCCACCATATAGTTCTTTTTATTACAGTACATTGTGTACATTATACGTTGAAGTGTCAATTCAATACCGGTAGTAGTTTCCCTTATCATCCTCATCATAAGAGCAAATGACCTACAGTAGATGTTACGCCCATTACACCATTAATCACCACACACAATAAGTCTTCCTCGCCTGTGAATTTTGAAATATGTATTTCTATTACGGTAGTTTGTAAGTTTGACCTGTCAATTCAACAGTAGTTTTTATTATCATACTTATCAAAAGGGCAAATGACCTAGATGTTACTCCCTCATTGTCTTTGGGGGCAAATGACTTAGATTTTAAGTCCATTATATTTCTAAGGAGACCTTAAAACATTATCATCATTCCACCGGGCGAAGCCGGGTACTACTGCTAGTAGCCTATAAAGAAACAAAAAAAATCATATCTATTACAGTTTAGCTACAAGTGATCAGAACCACTATAACATTTTATTCTAATAAGGAGATTTCCATAATGATAAGGGGAAAAAAGCTTACCATAATGATGGATTGTGTGTAAGTAAACGTCTTTTGCTGCTCGACGCCACTACTAAACTGATACTCATACAACGGACAAGTGAGTTCATGTTTCGCTGACGTAATCGTATGTTCCCACGCACTTCCTGTGTGTTGCACGCACCGTAGTGGCTAAATTTGAAACTAGATGAGATGATTTGCTGACGTAATCGTATGTTCCCCTGCACGCACACGCAGGCCCCTGTAGACGGATCCTTGAGGACGAGTCCCTGAGGACGAGTCCCTGTGGACGGGTCATTGTTGACGGGTTCTTGTTGACGGATCCTTGTGGACGAGCCCCTGTGGAAGGGTCCTTGTTGACGGGTCCTTTTTGACTAATCCCTTTAGACCGGTCCCTTTGGACTGGTCCCTAATGCTATAATGAAATTAAACGTTGTTCCACATGAAAGGCAAGCGATGAGCCGATCGCTACTATGAATTAACATGTTTTTTTTGTTTTTTTTTGTTTTTACACATGTGCACTTGTTTTTTTTTGTAAGAGGGTGAGCTTTTTGAATACAGATTTATAGATGAGTTATTTTTTAATTACTAAAAGATCCAAAACTAATAGGTCATTAGCTTTTTTTTAATATTTCATGAACCAATAAGGCTAGAGACTTGTATGAGAGGTCGTTGGACTTGAGGTGACATTCTGTTTTTTAATGTATTATTTATTTTTTGTCAAAAGGGCTTAACTACACTTTTGTTAATATCTCGCTAACTAATAATCAGAGAGGGTTAAGTGAGGTGTCGTGGGACTCAGGATGGTTAACCCGTTTCCTTGGCCAAGGAATTTACCCAAAATACCCAATACATTAAGGTCATTGACCTGAGATTTTATAAACTAATAATTGGATACGAACATGTGAGATGTTTACCATGTGTGTGATGAAACATACCTAGGTAGAGAAGGAATTAGTGTAGGCTACATGTATGGTGACTGACAAGTCTTTTACCATTGAAACTTGTTTTCCGATCAAACTGCAGTATAGAGAGAGTATATGTTGCAGGTATGGGTTAATAAATGAGAAACGGTGTACGCAAACTCTGATTTATCAAGAATTAAGAGTAGACTATCTTTAATTGATTGGTTAAAGATGATAGCTTAAACACAAAAATGCTCAGTGGTTACCGAGACAAAATGGTCGCTATACACAACAAGCTTTAAATACTTGAAGCTAATAATCTATATACACACACACACACACTCGCTTGTTCTAAACTAAACTGTGTTGCAGTCAGTGCTCAGACAGTAGGCTGATGACGAAATGCATTGCTAACAGAAATATAATCATTTCCGGTTGTCTAATGTTACCAGTTATCCATTTATTTATTTTTTGTGTTGCAGTGGTAAGCACTTTTAGCTCTTGTATTGGTAGTCTTAACTCGATTTCCAGGTCTGAGGCCTAGAACGAGTCGAACTAAGAAACAAGGGCATGGTGGTGCAGTGGTTAAGCTGTTAGCCTTTTCACCAGAGGGTTCGATTTCAGGTTAATATGCATGTCATTAACATATTAAACAAAAAAACAAAACAGAGATAACGTTTAAAACTGATTACATTTGTGACTTTTCAAATTATTACTTGGATTACAAATACAAAGGTGAACTGGGTTTGATATACAGTTGATGCTGTCTATCACACACTCGACTGTAAGAAAGCTAAAAGAGCAAAAGGCTTAGGTAGAGCAGAGGTAAAATTGCTATATGTAGAGAACTACCTGGCAAAGCTATATCGCATAAACAGTGCAGGATACAATCCAGCAATCAAATTTGTATCTTGTGGAACAGAGAAATGCACTTACGTGAGAAAATGCAAGTTCATGTGTAATATGACCTAACACACAAGTGTTCACCTGTGCACGTGCACAATAAGAGCTAACAAGTCACATTCTGTTTAGTTCGTACGTAACGTTAGGTTAGGGCTAATGCACACACCCTAGTACACGAGGCACATGCCATTTGAGAGCAGGTCAAGGGATCTAACTTGGTGGATGGATGTGTTCTAACGAGTCATTTGTAGTTGAAAGAGAATAATGCTTGTACTTAAGATGTTAAAA
Organism: Meconema thalassinum; assembly: GCA_946902985.2. NCBI lineage: Eukaryota > Metazoa > Arthropoda > Insecta > Orthoptera > Tettigoniidae > Meconema > Meconema thalassinum. Next base: position 220,059,622 of record OX336399.1, on the reverse strand, counting down.
CTGAGGAGATGGTATGTACAGTAAGACGTCTTGTTATTTCCTGTGTAATATTACAGACATGGCAGAGAAGCACACAGTTCTGTTGCTATGACTACGCTGCAGTAATTTGAAACCCTACGTGTTCATTAAGACAATGGGTGATGATTATACAAAGTTAGCAGTCCTTGGATATTACACAGGTGTTCCTTCCGGTGTCATGTTGCTGACATGGCAGAGAGTGCACAGTTCTATTGCTACGACTAACGCTGCAGTAATTTGAAACCCAAGGTGTTGATCAAGACAATGGGTGATGATTATGCAAAGTCAGCAGTAATTGGATACCACACATCAACATTGACTAAATCATAAACGTATTGTCATAACCAGCAGAAACCTCATTTAAAGATTTTAGATTTTACATTTTAAATTTAAGATTTTTTTTGATTTTTAGATTTTACTTTTTTACATTTTCCTAAAAGAGTAAACAACAAGGTCACATACCTAACCTCATTAAACCTAACTTTACGAAACCTAACTTAAGCTAATCCAAAGGCTAATGCGCATACCCAAAGCATATAAGGTACATGCAACTATCCTTATGCTAGTCTTACAGGTTACTGTACAACATGATCACTACCCAAACGGATTTTTTTTTCATTTTGTTGTTTACACATATCTCAATTTTCCAATCCCCCATTTTCAGTTTTTTTTAATGTCAGTTTTTAGTTTTTTCAATTTCGTAATATGGAAAACATGGATTTTTGCATTTTGTTGTTTACACATTTATTAATTTCACAATTTCCCATTTTCAGTTCTTAAAATGTCAGTTTAAAGTTTTTCAATTTCATGATATAGAAACATGGATTTTCCAATTTGTTGTTTTCACATTTGTCAATTTACCAAATTCACATTTACAGTTTTTTAAATTTCAGTTTTGTGTTTTTTGTTCTATTTGTTAATATGAAAACATGGATTTTTTACAATTTGTGTTTTACATGTCATGCAACTATCCTTATGCTAGTCTTATAGGTTACTGTACAACATGATCACTATCCCCCACTGGATATTTTTTTTCATTTTTTGTTGTTTACACATACGCCAATTTTCCAATTTACCATTTTCAGTTTTTTTTAATGTCAGTTTTTAGTTTTTTCAATTTGATAATATGGAAGACATGGATTTTGTATTTTGTTGTTTACACATTTATTAATTTCACAATTTCCCATTTTCAGTTCTTAAAATGTCAGTTTAATGTTTTTCAATTTCATGATATTGAGACTTGGATTTTCCAATTTGTTGTTTTCACATTTGTTAATTTACCCAATTCACATTTACAGTTTTTTTTAAATTTCAGTTTGATGTTTTTTGTTCTATTTGTTAATATGGAAACATGGATTTTTTTACAATTTGTGTTTTTTACATGTCATGCAACTATCCTTATGCTAGTCTTATAGGTTACTGTACAACATGATCACTACCCCACTGGATTTTTTTTATTTTGTTGTTTACACATATGCCAATTTTCCAATTCCCCATTTTCAGTTTTTTTTTAAATATCAGTTTTAAGTTTCTCAATTTCATGATATGGAAACATGGATTTTGCATTTTGTTGTTTACACATTTATCAATTTCACAATTTCCCATTTACAGTTCTTAAAATGTCAGTTTAAAGTTTTTCAATTTCATGATATAGAAACATGGATTTTCCAATTTGTTGTTTTCACATTTATCAATTTACCAAATTCCCATTTACGGTTTTTTAAAATTTCAGTTTAATGTTGTTGTTTTTTTCTATTTGTTAATATGGAAACATGGATTTTTCCAATTTGTGTTTTACATGTTCATTTTGCATTAGGAGTGGAGAGAGGTGGGTAGTAATTAAAAAGTGAGTTCATGTTTCGCATGCATTACCTAAAATGTAATACCATGCAACAATTTACAACTAACCTGTTAGTATGATTTGCACACTACAAAGGTTATATCTGTTCTGGTAATAGAATTATTTAGCGTTGGCTTTTATATTTAATATGTACAGTTTAAAGTGATAGAAAAGTGGTAGAAATGTGGTAGCAAAGTGGTAGACAAGTGGTAGACAATTGGTAACAATGTGGTAGAAAAGTGGTAGAAATGTGGTAGCAAATTGGTAGACAAGTGGTAGACAATTGGTAACAAAGTGGTAGAAAAGTGGTAGCAAAGTGGTAGCAAACTGGTAGAAAAGTGGTAGAAAAGTGGCAGAAAAGTCGTAGCAAAGTGGTAGAAAAGTGATAGCAAACTAGAAAAGTGGTAACAAAGTGGTAGAAAAGTGGTAGCAAAGTGATAGAAATGTGGTAGAAAAGTGGCAGAAAAGTGGTAGCAAAGTGGTAGAAAAGTGGTAGCAAACTAGAAAAGTGGTAGCAAAGTGGTAGAATATATTACATGTATTGTTAAGAAATAGTTTAAGTGGTTACATGGATTCATTACACAATAATTTTAGCATGACAAAGCTCATTTTCTATATCCAATAGTTCTTCCTCATATTTAGTATGACCAGTTTACACTTTTATCAATTTCACAATTTCCCATTTACAGTTCATTAAATGTCAGTTTAAAGGTTTTCAATTTCATGATATAGAAACATGGATTTACCAATTTTTTTTTTCATTTATTAATTTACCAAATTCCCATTAACAGTTTTTAAAATTTCAGTTTAATGTTTTTTTTTCAATTTGTCAATATCGAAACATGGATTTTTCCAATTTGTGTTTTACATGTTCATTTTGCATTAGGAGTGGAGAGAGGTGGGTAGTAATTAACAATGTGCAAGCAGTGTCCATTGTTGACCGGTCATTGTTGACGAGTCCTTTTCATACAACAGACAAGTGAGTTCATGTTTCACATGCATTACCTAAAATGTAATACCATGCAAGTGTTTAACATTTTACAAATTAGCTTATGTGTTAGTTTATGTGTGGGGTCTTATGTTGGGCATTTTGTGTTGGTTTATTTAACAAGTTATTTTGTCAATGCATTTAGTGGATTTTTCTCTTAGTCTTGGAAAGTATATCAGTCCATTTTATCACAACATAATGCTTACTGCCATGTTTGTAAGCAACAACAACACACTAAACTTTCAAAAAAATCTAAAGTACTCTAAGGTACTCTCAACTCGTACTCTTACCTCTATCCCATGCCAAGTCAAGAACATTATTTTTTTTTCAAAAAAAGGTGAATGGGGAAAGTAGACTATATGTTTAAACTAAAAAAAATCATACAAAGTCATATGTTAACTCTAACACCTACGTTTATCCCATTCTTAGTCGAAAAATATTATATTTTTTTTAATTTTTTCTTAAAAATATTTGGAAAGTAGGCTATATTTTTGAAAAATAATCATTCTATAAAGTCATATATAGACTCAACCAATGGCTTTTATATCCTTAATAGTTAGAACAAAATATGGAATTTTTGAAATTTTTTCCAAAAATGTTCATTTTTTAAAATGGACTATATTTTGGAAACTAGGAATTTTACAAGAAAGTGTGTTTGACATAAATGACAGGTATTTACCCCCTCTACCCATAAACCAAGTCCCAGATCTCTGGGACAAAATCAAAAATGTTTAATTGTGAAAGTAGGCGATATTTTGAAAACGTATCCATCTAAAAAGTCATATATAGACTCAAACAAATGTTCTTTAAGTTATTTAACGTTAATACAAAACTTAACATTTTTTTAAATTTTTCCGAAAAAAGTCAAATTTTCAAAATTGTCTATATTTTGGAAACTAAGAATTTTACAAAAATGTTTGTTTAACGAAAATGAAAGGTAAACACAAATTGTAAAAAAATCCATGTTTCCATATTAACAAATAGAACAAAAAACACTAAACTGAAATTTTAAAAACTGTAAATGTGAATTTGGTAAATTGACAAATGTGAAAACAACAAATTGGAAAATCCATGTTTCTATATCATGAAATTGAAAAACTTTAAACTGACGTTTTAAGAACTGAAAATGGGAAATTGTGAAATTAATAAATGTGTAAACAACAAAATGCAAAAATCCATGTTTTCCATATTATGAAATTGAAAAAACTAAAAACTGACATTAAAAAAAACTGAAAATGGGGGATTGGAAAATTGAGATATGTGTAAACAACAAAATGAAAAAAAAATCCGTTTGGGTAGTGATCATGTTGTACAGTAACCTGTAAGACTAGCATAAGGATAGTTGCATGTAGCTTATATGCTTTGGGTATGTGCATTAGCCTTTGGATTAGCTTAAGTTAGGTTTGGTAAAGTTAGGTTTAATGAGGTTAGGTATGTGACCTTGTTGTTTACTCTTTTAGGAAAATGTAAAAAAGTAAAATCTAAAAATCAAAAAAAATCTTAAATTTAAAATGTAAAATCTAAAATCTTTAAATGAGGTTTCTGCTGGTTATGACAATACGTTTATGATTTAGTCAATGTTGATGTGTGGTATCCAATTACTGCTGACTTTGCATAATCATCACCCATTGTCTTGATCAACACCTTGGGTTTCAAATTACTGCAGCGTTAGTCGTAGCAATAGAACTGTGCGCTCTCTGCCATGTCAGCAACATGACACCGGAAGGAACACCTGTGTAATATCCAAGGACTGCTAACTTTGTATAATCATCACCCATTGTCTTAATGAACACGTAGGGTTTCAAATTACTGCAGCGTAGTCATAGCAACAGAACTGTGTGCTTCTCTGCCATGTCTGTAATATCACACAGGAAATAACAAGACGTCTTACTGTACATACCATCTCCTCAGTTTTAACATCTTAAGTACAAGCATTATTCTCTTTCAACTACAAATGACTCGTTAGAACACATCCATCCACCAAGTTAGATCCCTTGACCTGCTCTCAAATGGCATGTGCCTCGTGTACTAGGGTGTGTGCATTAGCCCTAACCTAACGTTACGTACGAACTAAACAGAATGTGACTTGTTAGCTCTTATTGTGCACGTGCACAGGTGAACACTTGTGTGTTAGGTCATATTACACATGAACTTGCATTTTCTCACGTAAGTGCATTTCTCTGTTCCACAAGATACAAATTTGATTGCTGGATTGTATCCTGCACTGTTTATGCTATATAGCTTTGCCAGGTAGTTCTCTACATATAGCAATTTTACCACTGCTCTACCTAAGCCTTTTGCTCTTTTAGCTTTCTTACAGTCGAGTGTGTGATAGACAGCATCAACTGTATATCAAACCCAGTTCACCTTTGTATTTGTAATCCAAGTAATAATTTGAAAAGTCACAAATGTAATCAGTTTTAAACGTTATCTCTGTTTTGTTTTTTTGTTTAATATGTTTATGACATGCATATTAACCTGAAATCGAACCCTCTGGTGAAAAGGCTAACAGCTTAACCACTGCAGCACCATGCCCTTGTTTCTTAGTTCGACTCGTTCTAGGCCTCAGACCTGGAAATCGAGTTAAGACTACCAATACAAGAGCTAAAAGTGCTTACCACTGCAACACAAAAAATAAATAAATGGATAACTGGTAACATTAGACAACCGGAAATGATTATATTTCTGTTAGCAATGCATTTCGTCATCAGCCTACTGTCTGAGCACTGACAGCAACACAGTTTAGTTTAGAACAAGCGAGTGTGTGTGTGTGTGTATATGGATTATTAGCCTCAAGTCTTTAAAGCTTGTTGTGTATAGCGACCATTTTGTCTCGGTAACCACTGAGCATTTTTGTGTTTAAGCTATCATCTTTAACCAATCAATTAAATATAGTCTACTCTTAATTCTTGATAAATCAGAGTTTGCGTACACTGTTTCTCATTTATTAATCCATACCTGCAACATATACTCCCTCTATACTGCAGTTTGATCTGAAAACAAGTTTCAATGGTAAAAGACTTGTCAGTCACCATACATGTAGCCTACACTAATTCTTTCTCTACCTAGCTATGTTTCATCACACACATGGTAAACATCTCACATGTTCGTATCCAATTATGAGTTTATAAAATCTCAGGTCAATGACCTTAATGTATTGGGTATTTTGGGTAAATTCCTTGGCCATGGAAAAGGGTTAACCATCCTGAGTCCCATGACACCTCACTTAACCCTCTCTGATTATTAGTTAGCGAGATATTAACAAATGTGTAGTTAAGCCCTTTTGACAAAAAATAAATAATACATTAAAAACAGAATGTCACCTCAAGTCCAACGACCTCTCATACAAGTCTCTAGCCTTATTGGTTCATGAAATATTAAAAAAGCTAATGACCTATTAGTTTTGGATCTTTTAGTAATTAAAAAAAATAACTCATCTATAAATCTGTATTCAAAAAGCTCGCCCTCTTACAAAAAAAAAACCAAGTGCACATGTGTAAAAAAAAAAAAAAACATGTTAATTCATAGTAGCGATTGGCTCATCGCTTGCGTTTCATGAGGAACAACGTTTAATTTCATTATAGCATTAGGGACCAGTCCGAAAGGACCGGTCTAAAGGGATTAGTCAAAAAGGACCCGTCAACAAGGACCCTTCCACAGGAGCTCGTCCACAAGGATCCGTCAACAAGAACCCGTCAACAAGGACCCGTCAACAATGATCCGTCCACAGGCACTCGTCCTCAGGGACTCGTCCACAAGGATCCGTCTACAGGGGCCTGCGTGTGCGTTCAGGGGAACATACGATTACGTCAACAAATCATCTCATCTAGTTTCAAATTTAGCCACTACGGCGCGTGCAACACACAGGAAGTGCGTGGGAACATACGATTACGTCAGCGAACCATGAACTCACTTGTTCGTTGTATGAGAATCAGTTTGGTACTGGCTTCGAGCAGCAAAAGACGTTTACTTACACACAATCCATCATTATGGTAAGCTTTTTTTTTCCTTATCATTATGGAAATCTCCTTATTAGAATAAAATGTTATAGTGCTTCTGATCACTTATAGCTAAACTGTAATAGATATGATTTTTTTGTTTCTTTATAGGCTACTACAATAAATATTCACAATGCTATGGGGGTAGAACTGTTGATTAGAGAGAGAAAAGCTCACTGAATTACCAATGCATACTCTTTTCCGTATCATTAACATTCAAAAAGTGGACACAATGTATGGTGAACGTGTATTATGTGTTAGTGAAAATTTTCAGACATTCCTTTCTACACGTTTTAATGATATATGTCAGAAAAGTGTGCTCGAGGATCTAAATCGTAGCGGACATTCTCTATATCTAATTTATGAGGGTATAAAAACAATAAATGTATTGCACATTCTGACTTAGAAGTTAGGTTAGGTTAGGTAACGTGGGATTTGGTTAGGTTAGGTAAGGTTAGGTTAGGTAAAGTTGGGTTAGGCAGAATGTAGCGGTATGAATCAAAAGCCAGCTCCTGTCAGTTTTGCCTCACAAGGTTGAGTGTACCCCATTCCAACCCTCGGCCTAGAATTAAATTTCTTGACAGAGCCAGGACTCGAACCCGAGCCTCCACAGTAACAGCCAAGAATGCTAGCCACTACACCATAAAGTGGGGCAATACAAGGCTGGTCTTGATTGTATATGATCAATCAATAATTACCTCATAATAATAATAATAATAAATAATTATAATAATAAATATTTCATTTAGCAACTACATAGCCGACCTCTCCCTGCGTTCTTTTACATGCCAACATCGTATGACATGCGTGTCTTAATTTTTGCCGCCTTTCAGAAATCACTTACCTTGACCAAGAGCGAACCTGCAAGCTTGGGGTTGGAAGTTCAACACGATAACCACTCACTCACCGTGGCAAGCTATCAGTCAATAATTACCTAATAAAATTATTATTATTATTATTATTATTATTATTAATAATAATAATAATAATAAATATTCCTTTTAGTAACTACACGGTCGAACTCCCCCTGTGACATTATTCACGGTCTCAGAGTATGGCGGCCATCTTGCGCATTAGCCCTGTGCCAGCTCTGACTGTCCCCTCCATAAGAATAACATAGGGCTGGTTGCGCGCGGCGGCCATGTTGCGCATTAGCCCCTGCGCTAGAACCTTCCTTTATATCCTACTGACATCCAATCCACTCTACCAGTCACGAGTTTGGAGGCTGCGGAATCCATGTACCAGCTGTCTGCTGAGTGGGTATCAACTCCAAGTGCTGTGAGCAGAGCCCTACCCTTCTTCTTTTCTTCTTTCTTCTCTAGTGGCTTGGCATCTGCTTGATGTGCTGCTGTCTTGTTTTGGTGTTTGCAATCTTGTTTCCAGTGGCCAGTTTTGTGGCTGTTCCAACAGAATGGTTTCTTGGGTTTAGTATTCTTGAATCCACTCCTGTTAGTGTAGAGTGCTGTTTCTTTGCTGGAGCAGCGTTTGTCTTCCTGTAGCAGTTTACATTTTACAAAGTCACTAGTCAACTCTGCGCCTGAATTTTCCAATGCCATAATCACAGGTTCATAGTCATCAGGTAGTCCCTGCAAGAACAAGGCACCTAGAAATTCATCATCAAGTGGTTTTGTAACTGATGCTAGCCGCTGGGAGAGTCCCAAAACTGTGGTGACATATTCTTCCATAGTCTTGAATTGTTCAAGCTTGGTGGAACACAGTTGGCGAAGAATTCTTGTGTGCCTGTTGGCGCCTTTATCTTCATATGCCATCTCGAGCGAATTACATGCTGCTTTCGCCGTTTTTGCTTCCATGACGTACGGAAAAACACTCTTTTGCACCATAAGGTTAATCTTGCACAAAGCACGTTCGTCGCGCCGTACCTTAACCTCTGCGCCCGTTTTATCATCTTCGGCATAACCAGATATGCACTTCCAAAGATCATCGTGCATAAGATAATTCTTCATCTGGAAACGCCAGTCAATGTAGTTTTCTCTCCCCTTCAGTTTCTCGAAGTTATAAAGAGAACCGGTGCTGGATTCCGCCATTATGCACACACGTATTGCGCGCGATCACAGTTTTGTTAATTCAAATAGAATCACACTGGTCAGAAAACTATACACACGTCACTGATCCTGCTGGGCCCATAACCTGTAGGAGTATATGGCAGGAGAAAGACGTCTAGGCGTATATGCATTATACATGTTTATACGAACTGAACGACAAGGTTACAAACAGGAGTATAAATACAAAAACATACAAAAGAATCAACATTCTCGTATCTAGAACCGCCACCAATGGCTTCCTGGCGCTGAATTTAAACCATAGATCAGCTGTTGGGTTACATATTTCTAACAAGATGTAATTATATTGATACTGCAGTTCTACTCTGCTGGCACCCTGGATCCTATTATAGGTGAAGTCTACACAACATGCCGTGTTTAAACTCAATCAAATAAGGCATTTGAGATATAATTGCCCTTAAGTGAATGCGCTGCTGTTTGTGTATCCTATTGCTTGTAGGCTAGACTGCCACTGCAAAGCAAGCTTGTTACCGGCATAAAACGAATTTAAGATTTTAACTTGGACGTCAGCTATCATATTTCTAATGAATAATCATCACCATATCTTTCTTCTATTTGTTGATAACGTGACCACCAATGGAACAAACAGAATACCTGTTAACACTTCCTTTGACCAGAATCAAAGTAACAAATCCTTATACTACTGCAATTTGCCACGATACATGTAGTAATGGTAAGGATATAGTAATAGATCGTTACTCCTCCGCTGTCTGTAACCCACCCGACCACCCCAAATACGATCATGACTTATATAGATGAAATTCCAGCTGAGTCCGCCATTTTTAGCAACATGTACAGTATTGCCAACCCCACGCTTTCGTTACTATTTCGCATCCGGTATCGTAAAACAAAAGAGCGCCGTCAAGTGAACGTGAAAGTACGCCAAGCTGCAGCCACATTAGCCAATATTAACACCCCTGTTTTTTGTCACGCATAGTGGGGGCAGTCACGCATCAATAATGTTTATCCAGACCATAATTACAATGCATCTTGTGTGGTTTGGTGTATTTTGTATCGGATATGTTGGCAACAGTGATGTGACGTAATATGACGTCAATGTGTCGGCCACACCTAGAAGAATTGCTGTGTTTTAAGACACTGGCCGTGAAAGCCAATATACCATTTTTTTGGGAGCCCCCATAGGGAGTTTAAGGCTCTTGAGCTTTTAGTTCTCGCTGTAAAAAGGTGTCGTTGCACTTAATATAAGGGGAGGTAGCGTGGTGTAGGGGTCCGGGCGGGGACACCAATAGCCTGCTGAGCCAGGTTGGTGTCCAAGGCGAAACCCCACACAAGACACGGCACAAACCTAAAAGAATTGCAGAGTTTAAGAAATCAAAACCTTTATTTAAGCAATATTATAAATATTTCCTATCCAGCAGTGGTATGACTCCCAGAAAAGTTTGTGAATCGTATATTTTCAATAATCTACCTGGTTCATGTTTGGTGCTGGTTCTGGTCAAGGGAAGAGTTGTTAGTTAGTTAGTTATTGTTGTTTTAAGGGGCGGAACTACGAGATCATCTGCCCCTGGGAAGAGTTGTGCTAAGCAATTACACAACTAATGGTCTTTGCCTGTGGTAGTTCATTTGTCAACTCTTAATGTACAGTGCCACGCTCTCTAGAATTAGCATTTGTATAAACACATGTTTTAGAGAGCTTAAGTGTATACACAGAATCTAAATATTAACTTCACAATTACAGTAATTGGAAGTTTCTTGAGACCCACATGGCCTGAGCAAAGCCCGATATTGCATTTGATTACTTGTTCATCTCTTCATTTTACCATCCCTTGTCAACTCTTCCTTAATTCTTATTCCAATAGTTACAGGTAATCATCCATTTTCTCACTCTAATTGACTGTTTTTCTTGCTACCTGATAACTTGCTTTAACTACTTTACGGGGGACCTCTTCCTTCTCTCCATGATATAATGGTGTCATTGGTCAGCGCAACTGCTTGGAATGTAAAATATTGAGATGTATTTCATCTCTCATGAAAATGGGCATTGATTGGAACCGAAGTAATACATCTGTGATGCTGTTTATTTCGAAATGCACTTAGGCCTGTGTGGAGGGTGATATGTGTCAGAGAGAGGCAGATAGACTGCTGAGGGAATGGTTGAAGATGTGCAGTTGGTTGGGGAGGATATGGGCTGCTCCATGTCTGGCTCAACTCCTCCCTTCTAAGTTCCTTATTCTTCGATGGTTAAGGGTATTCTTTGAACTTTTCTTCTTTGTGTTTATCGTCTCAAATGTTAGAAGACATTTTAATTCTATTTTCATCATATTAAACTCGGTTATAATATAATACTACCTCGTCCGACTTGGAACCTGCCTTTTACATTTTAACACGTTTCACCAATCCCATAAGGCAACCATGCGAAATATTTCACCGGTATTTTATTACTTCGAAACTGTTGCAGATCTCACCCTGATAATTTGCACGGTGATATAAAGTATCATGATAACATCACCTACGTGACTATTAAATACCTGCAACGTACAAAACTAACATGATGGCCAAGAAATATTAATGAATTTAAACGGAATTGGTTGCTTTTTAGCCTACTTTCGATTTTTGCAAAAAATGAAAGTAGACTTATGAGATCAACACAGGGCGAAAAAAGTGTGTCTGTCTGTGTGTGTGTATGTGTGTGTGTGTCTGTGTGTGAGTCTGTGTGTGTGTGTGTGTGTGTATGTGTGTGTGTGAGTCTGTGTGTGTGTGTGTGTGTCTGTGTGTATGAGTGTGTGTACTCTGAATGTCTGTCCCCCCCCGTATCAATTCGAACACGGTGAATGCGAATTGAATGAAATTTGGTACAAAGTTAGCACTAGCAAAGGGCACCTCAGTGTCATGTTTTATATCGACGCCATCTTGACGGAAACGTAATGGCGGCCACACAAATGTTCAAAGCTTAAATCAAATTACGTCTAACCTAATCATCCGATCTCTACCAAATTTTGCAACAACATACCTTTATGGGGGGAGCATCCTTTGACCAAACCAATAGGTCATCAGCGTAATAGTTTGCGGATGGCGGCCATCTTTGTGTGAAAATCGATTCCCCCTATTAATTCGAACACGGTGCAACCGAAAGGAACGACATTTGGTACAGAGGTAGTACTAACAAAATGCACCTCAGTGTCATGTTTTATATCGCCGCCATCTTGACGGAAACGTAATGGCGGCCACACAAATGTTCAGAGCTTAAATCAAATGACGACTAACCTAATCATCCGATCTCTACCAAATTTTGCAACAACATACCTTTCTGGGGGGAGCATCCTTTGACCAAACTAATAGGTCATCAGCGTAATAGCTTGCGGATGGCGGCCATCTTTGTGTGAAAATTGATTCCCCCTATTAATTCGAACACGGTGCAACCGAATGGAACGAAATTTGGTACAGATGTAGTACTAACAAAAGGCACCTCAGTGTCATGTTTTATATCGCCGCCATCTTGACGGAAACGTAATGGCGGCCACACAAATGTTCAAAGCTTAAATCAAATGACGATTAATCTAATCATCCGATCTCTACCAAATTTTGCAACAACATACCCTTATAGAGGAAGCATCCTTTGACCAAATGAATAGGTCATTAGCCTAATAGTTTGCGGATGGCGGCCATCTTTGTGTGAAAATCAATTCCCCCTATTAATTCGATCACGGTGAAACCGAATGGAACGAAATTTGGTACTAGCAAAGGGCATCTCAGTGTCATGCCTTATATCGCCGCTATATTGACAGAAACGTAATGGCGGCCACACAAATGTTCAAAGCTTAAGTTATATTACGACTAACATAACCATCCGACCTCTACCAAACTTTGCAACAACATACCTTTATGGAGGGAGCATCCTTTGACCAATATAATAGGTAATTAGCCTAATAGTTTGCGGATGGCGGCCATCTTTATGTCAAAATTGATTCCCCCTATTAATTCGAACACGGAGGAACCGAATAGAACGAAATTTGGTACAGAGGTAGCACTAGCAAAGGGCACCTCAGTGTCTTGTTTTATATCGCCGCCATCTTGACTGAAACCTAATGGCGGCCACACGAATGTTCAAAGCTTAAATCAAATTACGATTAACCTAATCATCCGATCTCTACCAAATTTTGCAACTACATACCTTTATGGAGGGAGCATCATTTGACCAATCTAATAGGTCATTCGCCTAATAGTTTGCGGATGGCGGCCATCTTTGTGTCAGAATCGATTCCCCCTATTAATTCAAACACGGTGAAGCCGAATGGAACGAAATTTGGTATAGAGATAGCACTAGCAAAGGGCATCTCAGTGTCATGATTAATATTGCCGCCATATTGACAGAAACGTAATGGCGGCCACACGAATGTTTAAAGCTTAAATCAAATTACGACTAACATAACCATCCGATCTCTACCAAACTTTGCAACAACATACCTTTATGGAGGGAGCATCCTTTGACCAATCTAATAGGTCATTAGCCTAATAGTTTGCGGATGGCGGCCATCTTTATGTCAAAATTGATTCCCCCTATTAATTCGAACACGGTGGAACCGAATGAACGAGATTTGGTACAGAGGTAGCACTAGCAAAGGGCACCTCAGTGTCATGTTTTATATCACCGCTATCTTGACGGAAACGTAATCGCGGCCACCCAAATGTTAAAAGCTAAAATGTAACTACGACCAACCTAATAATCTAGTCTCTACCAAATTTTGCAACACCATATCTTTATGTGGGAAACATATTCTGACCAAACTGCAAGAACATCAGCCCAATAGTTTGCAGATGGTGGCCAAGTATGTGTGCAAATCGATTCCCCCTATCAATTCAAACACGGTGAAACCGAATTGAACGAAATTTGGTACAGAGGTAGCACTAGCAATGGGCACCTCATATTCATGTTTAATATCCCTATAGCACGTTGTATTTCAGCAAGTTACTACAACCAACATTCAATCATACTCCTTGAAAAGGACAAAGAGTTATAACAATACCCATGCATTTAGGAGAAAGTAGGCTATATGTTCTTTACTGAACATCTTGTTTAATGAGGCAACTATGCTGTAACAATGCCGTGAAATATAGCCAGGCAATATAATGTATACCTGAGGTAGCTTAGATACCCACCTTCCTCAGCGTGAATGAATTCCTCCTCTACAGCCATGCATGTATGCTGCAACAATAACAAGATCGCAGTTTTGACCGCGCGCTCGTGGAATACAGCTGCAATGATTTCGAAGCAAGATCAAAGGAGCTGGTTGAAAGTAGAATGCGCTAGAGGTCGCAATGCATAGCAGTGTTACGAAGGATTGCAAGAGGCTTACCGCACTGTAGCACGGTGGATCAAGGCCTTCAATGACGGACGACAAAATGTGACAGACATGCAGCGGACTGGTCATCCTGCAGTAAGTGATGACGATGTGCAGAACGTTAACGCGTTAGTGCTGGAGGATCGAAACACCACAATTCGTGAATTGGCCAACGATACGCTTTCTACTGTGCTTCAAATACTGAAGAAGGGTTCGGGAATGCGGAAAATCGCCTCCTAGTGGGTTTCACATGATTTGACCGAACATCAACATTGGCTGCGATATGATGCAGCTTGTATGTACCTGAAGTGCTATGAACGAGAAGATGAGGCCTTCCTACGGAGGATAATCACCATTGACGAGACCTGGGCCAGAGGTTATGAACCGCAGCTGAAACGCCAATCAAGGGGTGTCGTCATCACAGTCACTGCGGAAAGTAACGGTTCGGCCGTCTGGGTCCAATATAAAGGCCATGCAGATCGTTGCCTCTGACTGGGATGTTGTTAGCATAAAGCATACCGTTCCCCGAAGACGTACCTCTAATGCGGTGTGTTACTGTGCATTTTTTGCAAACGAACCTGGTAGCAGCCCTAAGAAGAAAGCGAGGACATTTATTGCATATTCCACCCATCATTCTGCATGACAATGCAAGACCGCATGCAGCAGGAATTTTGACTGAGTTCAATCGGTGGGGCAGGGAAGTGCCTTACCACCCCCTTATTCTACAGATCTCAGCCCCTGCGACAACGATCTCATCCCTAAAATGAAAGCACCACTTCGAAGGTTCCGCTTTCGCTCAGGGCATGACGTTCTTGAGACCACCGGTCGCTCCATCCGCGACCTTCAGAGATCAGGTGCACTCAACGGCTTCCACATCGCTGGGAACGTGTGCTACACAACGGTGGTGATTACTTCGAAGGCCAGTTGAAGGTACAACGTTGTAAGTGTGCTATGTATCTAAATAAAAATAGTTGCCTTTATTAAAAACAACCCATGTATTTAGGGTATGTAGCATGTATACGTTTGAAATGGCATTTTTGACCAAAAATTCAATTTTTGTTTTTTCATTGTAACTGGAAGCCTTATTTGTCTGCTTCAAAATGACACATAATTCATGTCGAAATTCCACCTGTAAACAGTTGAAAAACTATTTTAATGAGACTCGTGTTCACATGTCAAGGAGGCGTGGCTCCACTCCATCTTACTTGCATCAAAATATCCTGTAATATCAAAAAAGGTATGAAAATCATGAAACAGATATATATATTAGCATAGAGCAAGTGTAGGATCCAGGTTCATCAGACCCTAATAAGTACCGTCCTTTATATGTCTAAATTACTGTACTTGGTGATATCACCAATGTGTAATTTCATTTACGTTATTCACAGTATTAAAATCTTTCATGACATTCAAATTAACAAGATCATCATCAAAAGTTGTTGTAGGAATATTGTTGATACATCAAATTAAAGCTAATGGAAGTAGAAATGTTGTGGACTAGGGATTTTTGGTTAATTTGAAAACCTTAGCATTCTTGTTTATTTTAAGCAATAGTAAAATTGCTTCGGTGGCGTAGTCGGTAGCATGCTGAACTGCTGCGCCCAAGATAGCGGGTTCAAACCCGGCCGAAGTCGTCGGATTTTTTAAGAGCGTTAAAAATCCTTCAGTATGCCTTCCTTCGGAGGGGAAATAAAGCCGGCGGTCGCATGTCATAGATTTATGGCATGTAAAAGATCCTTTCACAGACTAAACTTGTGTAAAGCAAAATTTGTTAGGTTAGATTTCGTCGGAACGCTCTATCAAAGTTCCAACGTTCGCCACTAGGTATCATTGATATCTGGTGGCGAAAGTTGGAACTACTTGAAATTGAACGGAACTTGTAGCTCACCCTTTACGGTGTCCGCTGGAAGCAGCTACAGACTCAGGCGAGCCGAACATGTCCTCGGACACTCCCGGCACTAAAAGCCATACGATAAATGAAATGCATTCCTTTATTGAAAATTTTAAAAACTACCCTGTCTGACGCAGATAAGTGCATGATTCTAGCTCAGAATATTATATGCGTTATATTGAAGAACGCAGTGAAATGAATTTGATGACTATATTTAGTAATTTTAGTGCAATTTGAAAAATTATGATTTTATTCTGTTTTTCCATAATTCACAGAACTAAAAATAGGAAACAAAGTTTCTGCTACAAAAAATTGAAACTACTACTAGGGATCATCATCGCTATCACAATAACTAACCATGAATCTATACAGAAAGTCTCCATATTCCTAATCAATCCCTACTCTAAATAAAAATGAAATAATCGATATACATATATTACACGTCTTAATTCTCTCTTACATTTCTTCAAAATGTTCACAACATCCCCACTCTTCTTCTTCTTTATGTGCCATCTCCTCTCAGGAGGTTGGCAACCATCATAGAGACTCTTGCTTTAGATGATGCAGCAGGAGACAGCTCAATACTGGAACAATTGAACCAAGTTTTTAGATTATCGATCCAAGAAATGCGTCTTCTTCCTGGTCTTCTTTTGCCTTGTAGCATTCCTTGAATGACCAGCTGCAGCAGATGATATTTCTCTCCTCTCATCACATGACCCAGATACTGCATTTTTCTAATTTTGACAGTATTTAATATTTCCATTCTCTTTCCCATCTGCCTCATCACCTCATCGTTGGTGACCTTTTCTTTCCAACTCAGCCTCAGTATCCTTCTGTACGTCCATAGCTCAAATGCCTCCAATCTGTCCATTTCTCGTTTCTTTATGGTCCATAGAACAAGGTGGAGAAGATATAACATCTCTGAAGTCTAATTTTTGATGTAAATTAAGGTCTCTGCTAAAGAACACTCTTCTCATTTTATTGAATGCATTTCTGGCTTGACCGATCCTGGACTTTATCTCCTCAGTACAGTCAATGTACCAGGTCACATTTATTCCTATATACTTGTACTTTGTCACTTGCTGTACTGTATCCCCATTGATTATCAAGCTCTCTTGAGGTTGTGTTCGTGATGCTATCATAAAACGTGTCTTAATGACATAAAGTGTTAATCCCCATTGTTCACTTGCCTCCACGACTTTGTTAGTCAGTCACTGTAAATCTGGTAGACCTTCCGCGAAAAACAACGTGTCATCTGCAAATCTTAAGTTGTTTATTATTTTTCCATTAACTTTAATTCCTGCTGTTTCTTCCTCTAAAGCTGCTTGTAATATTTCTTCTGAGTATTGATTAAACAGCATAGGAGACAAGACACAACCTTGTCTAACACCTCGTTTTATTTCCACCACTTCAGATAGCTCCCTACCTTCCTTTATGACCGCAGTCTGTTTGTAATAAATATTGCTGATGATTCTAATGCCCTTCACATCCAAGTTCTTCTTCTGGAGCATTTGAATGAGGCAATCATGACGAACTTTGTCGAAAGCTTTATTATAATCCAAAAAGCAGACATACATAGATTGATTCACTTCTAAACATCTCTGTGCCAGCACATTGAAGGTAAACGGGGCTTCTTTTGCTCCTAGTGCATTTCTGAAACCAAATTATGTTTCACTGATATCTTGTTCCAATTTTTTGAAGATCCTTCGATGGATAACTTTTAGGAATATTTGTAGAGTATGACTCATGAGACTGATTGCTCTATGATCGCTGCATTGACGGGCATTTGCCTTTTTCGGCAATGTAACAAATATAGACTGTAGCCATTCATGAGGAATGTCCCCTGTGTTGTAGATTTAATTATACAAATCTACTAAGACATCTAAATGTTCTTCATTAATGTGTTGCAGTATGTCAGCTGGTATGCGATCAGGACCAGGGGCTTTATTATGTATTACTTCTCCTTTTGTTATATCTGGTCCATTTTCGACATCTATATCTTCACTAGCATAAGGTTCTTTCTTATCACCTTCAAACAGTTCCTCTATATATCCCTTCCATCTCTCAAGTTTTTCTTTATTACCAATAATGATGTCACCATTTTTGTCAAGCAATATACTCCCTTTCCGTATCTTATTGATACCAGTTAGTTCTTTGACTTTCTTATGGATATTGAAATTGTCGTTTTTTGAAATAATGTCTTCAATATCTGTGCTCTTTCTGTGTACCATATCTCCTTTGCTAACCGTATCTTCCTTCTTATTTCTGCATGTGTACTCCTGTAAAGATCTTCATTTCGGTTTTTACAGAGCCTCCTCTTTTCCATCAATTGTATTATTTCATCAGTCATCCAAGTCTTTTTATGCACTGTTTTACCATCTTTCAGCATCTCTTGACTTATATGCTGGAGTAGTCCCTTGAAGGATTTCCATTTGTCATTAACATCACTGAAGAATTTTTTCTCTTCTTTAGAGAGCTCTTCATTGATTCGTTCCGTAATTTGTTCTCTCACTATAGGATCTTGAAGTTGTGAGATGCATAGCATATCCTTATTTTGTTTTGGTAATATTTTCTTAAGCTTTATTTCGAATCTAGCCACAAGTGGATTGTGGTCTGATGCCACATCTGCTCCCGGATAAGTTTTCACTGCCTTGATGGCATTCCTATAGCGTTTATTGATTAGGATGTAATCTATTTGATTCCGGATAATGCTGTTAACGTTATCTCCAGGTGCTTTGCAGGTGTACAATCTTCTTTCTGGTAGCTTATAGGAAGTGTTTGTAACAACTAACTCATTGTCCTCACAATACTGAGCCAGGATTTCTCCCCGTTCATTTCGTGATCCCAGACCAAAATCTCCTATTAAGTCACCTTCACGTCCCTTGCCAATTTTTGCGTTGAAATCGCCCGTGATGATTGTGATGTTTCTAGATTTTGTGGTACTCAATACTCGCTCAATTTCTTTATAGAACTGCTGCAACTCTGCTTAACTCTTGTCAGCAGTTGGAGCATAGACTTGTATAATGTTAACGTTTGCTCTTTTTGTTTGTAGTTGTAAAGCGATTACCCTTGTCGGAGATTGGCAAAAAACTTGTCACACACTGGCTCGTGGTTTTGTCAACAATAATAGCAATTCTATTCCAGTGATAATTATCATCATTACCAGAGTAATATATCTTCATTTTGTTGCTATGCATTTCACCTGAGCTAGGCCATCTTGTTTCACTTAGTCCCAATATGTTTATCTTGAATCGCTGCATTTCTTGGATCACGTTCTGCAACTTTCCTGACTGATATAATGATTTTACATTCCACGTTCCTATATTCATATTTCTCATAGCTCTTTTCGTCGTATTCCCTCCCGGAGATCCGAATGAAGGAATTGAAACTCCGGAACATTTTACTTTGAAACCAGCCATGATGGTTTTTCCCGGGGATATCTCTCAAGATCTTTAATGGAGTGGTCTCCCGTTGCCTTCTCCATTCTATGCCGCGTTGACCAAGATGCATTGGTTCATCCGCCTTTAGTGGCGATTTCTCAGCCCAAGGACAAGAGAGTGCCCTGACCTCAATTCGCTCATCCACCCTCAGAAGAGGCTGTTGGCGACATTGAGTGCGGCCACTTATACCGGTGGCCACTCGGTCCCCTTTTAGTCGCCTCTTACGACACGCAGAGGTTATCGAGGGTGTTATTGTACCGCCCCACTCACTTGGATCAAATTCAGTATTATTCGACATATATCGGAATCCATAATCCGTACATCTAAGCATAGCTTTAAATAATTACCAGTATTTAAGACTCTTCATTAATATTCAACCATATGAGCCGACTGTAACTTTCACTTTCGCTCCGATCAGCTGTTCACTACTGCTGCATCGTGTCTCACATATATGCCATAAAATACTACTCATATCTCTCGAACTGATTTCAAAAAAACAATAACATCTTTATACAACCTGTTTTCCTTCATAATATGCACCC
The DNA here is from genome assembly GCA_946902985.2 of Meconema thalassinum. Lineage (NCBI taxonomy): Eukaryota > Metazoa > Arthropoda > Insecta > Orthoptera > Tettigoniidae > Meconema > Meconema thalassinum. Next base: position 220,039,524 of record OX336399.1, on the reverse strand, counting down.
CTATTCACACAGACTATCTGTCCTCGCAGATATCAAAATATTTCAACCTTCAGTGAAACAATTTTAGACAACGCATTGTGACTATCACTTAACTAAGCATATCTTTCCTCCAATGTATGGGAATACTTTTGCTCCTGTTTACATAACACATATCCACGTAGACTTCGTGTAAAGACCTTAATTATCCTTGTATGTGTTCCTTTCTTTAATCCTTGAACTATATCTGACACTAGATATTTCAAGTTCGAAGCTCTAAATGCCTGCAAATATTTCAACAACTCCTGCTTTCGTTACTGGTTGAAATGCTTCACAAATATCTGGTAATGCAATACTTGTTTATTATATAAATAGCTCTACTTCGTCATCAATCCTTCTCACAAATTGTTGGCTGGCCACAATGCAACATGTCCATATGACATCATTCCATCAAATAATTTTCATTGCAATGCTTTATACATCCTGAGTGTTTGTAGATATCATTCCAAAATGTCAATTATATTATCCACAACACTTTAATGTTTATCAATATTCTTTCATAATATTGTTCAAATATACCACATTTCTCCTAGAAATGTCCTTCATCAGCCTTGTAAATCTGTCTACTTTCTATAAGAAAAATCGTGACATCGATCAAAGTATCGATCGTCAGCCTAAAATTCTAATTAAAAATGAGAAACCTATAAGAATCTCCATAATGCTACTAAAAAGTCCGAAAACGTCAATAATACGGTCTGAGACTTCAAATCTAAAATTATCCTACCTCAAAATCGGAAATATTAAAACATATAAAAATCCTGATAAATCCAAAAATCCCAATTCAAAATTCTTAAAACACAAAAATTACCAAAATGCTTAAAATTCGGTCAGCTTAAATATCAATGCAAAACTTCGAAAATGGTCATTCGGATTCAACCGTAAATCTTTAACTACCAAAAATGGGCTACTGAAAGGAAATCTTGTCTACCTTTTGTCGCGGATAGTTTTCTACCTGAGGTCCTTTTAGAACTGGATTCCATTGCCATAATCGCCCGTCTCGTACTTCCAGGTTAATGTTGTAATGATCTTCCTCGAAGTAATCACTTCAATATTATTCAATAATGTTCAATGCAATAATACCTCATTGCGTAATTGCGTAGATTCTCAATAACGTCGTAATTTATTTCGAAATATATTTGCGAAAATTCCATGTTGAATAATAATACAGAGTATTATTTTTATAATGTTCCCCGTATTCTATCACTTGTATTGTTAACTTCACAGATTTTAATTTGATGGCTATGAGACTACTTCTTCAAATTTTATTAGTCTTTCTGCATTGTTGCTAGTTGAAAATATATCAAGTCCTCACATAAAATCACTTACTCGAGCGCGAACACAGGCATTCACTTCGCCGGATATGTTGCCTTACTTCCCGATATCATATATGTTATTCCCGTCGCAATATTTAGACCCCGGAATAACACGTCCCATCACATCAATGTCACAAAAATAAGAAGCCTCGATTCATCTCCGCAATCCCCCACTTTCTAGTCAAATTTGGCGTCAGCAGAAAAATCACGCCCGGTAATTAGGCGGGATACTCTAATTATCCATATTTTGCTCGAACGAGTCTTCTATCTCGTTAAATAAATACATGGGAAACTCTAGTACAAGTTTGTATCATCCTGGTAAATAGAAATACTATCATAATGTCCAGTAATTGGCAAGGGGAAGCTTTCTCAATTACTGTAAATTCAGTATTCTCATTGGTTGCAGACGATCACGTGTTTTAGATTGGCGTGCTTCTGATTCGTGTCATAACAACTGGCTCGTGGCTAGTCGTCCTTCCATCGGAAAGGACCGGTGGGATATATGAAAATAGGCTAATTATTTCTCCTTGTTCAGAGTTGTCTTCTTAATCTTGCTCAGTTTATTAATTTCGTGCATACCCTGAAAAGTTGTGCTGCATCAAGTCAAGGGTCGACTTATTAATTTTCCCGCAATGTGCTGATTTTGTACAATCCCATTAACCATTATCCCTCTCATTTCCATTTTCATTCAGTTTTCGGGGTTAATTCTCATAGGAGAACTATTTATATTGCGCTCCTATTTCTACGATATACCACAGAGCCAAAGGCAAAAAGCAACCCTCGAGAAATCCCATCACAAACACATACCACCACAGAAATAGCCTTCAGCTAGTTACAACATACGAATGTTACTCTCATGGCATCAGGTAAGGATTGGGTGGAGTAATGAAATTAGTTTAAAATACACGTTAATTAATGGAAAGGAAAGTTCTAATGTACTTCAAATCACCAACCATTTCAGATAAAAGCGTGTCCTCAGATAATGTATTCATCTAAGCCTACACTTTATTGGGATAAATTTATTTATTTTAAGTTAATTATGAGGATTAAAAGTATATTTAGCTGCAAATACCTGCCAATACAATACATGTTCCATTTAAGACGAGACTTAAAATAACCTAAATAGTCTTCATTATATTGACGAAATATTTACAAAGCATTTCACCTACTTATCCTTTCTTTAGTTTTACAAGGTTGCATTTCAAAACAGTATAAAAAATCTTGACACCTGCAGAAGTTTTCACGGTCACTGCAGCATCGCCTCCTGGATTATACTCGACATCTTTTATATCTCAATTCAGAATTTCCATTTCCAAAGACCGGTCCTTCGCATTTTGGTTGAACTTACCTTCCAGACTTGAATTGGATTTGCCATAGTGACCTCCTTCCTCTCATGTTGAATTGAGTGGCTCATGGTGTTGGTTGGAATCATCTTCTCTATGGTGTGAAATTTCATAATAATTGCATCACATCTTCTACACTTGTAGTAAATAAATGCTCTGCTTTCATATTTATCACAGATTCTAGCATTGCAGCACTTACAATAATTGCTCTCGCTCACCTGCCCCATTTCTTGTTTAGTTGTCTGTCACTTATGTCTCATTAGCCTACTTTCGATTTTTGCAAAAAATGAAATTAGACTTATTAGATCTACACAGGGCTAACAAGAAGTTCCGTGACGAACTAAAGAGCCTACGTTTCTTAAAATTTAAGATTCAAGCCAATGATTAATCTAAAGGATCTATCTAGAATAATGACGAAATTAAGTTGGTAATATCGAAATTTCTAATTAGGTCGAAATACTGTATACCTGGCATAATGTAGCCTAATAGAGAACTACAGTTGGCAGCCCTGGTGACTGAGTATATTCTTAGTTCCATCTCTTAAGGTACAGAATACAAAATTTGGTTGAAATCCAATGGATAGCATGGACGTTCCATGCAGTTAAACATTGCATCTAACAGCGCGCGTAAAATCATGTTGGCATCAATGACATACATGTTTTGGTCAGAAATAATCTGAAATAATATGATCTATTGTTGTGTCAATTTAGAATGAAATCCATTAGTTAGTAGAGAAGTTACATGCATTTTAAAATTGGACCTGTCAACAGGCTTAGAATCATGTTGGCAGCACTGGCGTAGGCCTATATTAGTTACTCCAAATTAATCTAGAATGCCAGGTATTATACGTGCACAAAGTTTAAAGCTATTGGCTTGCATACTTTCTGATATATTGATATTAGGGTACCAGAAATAGAGACAGTATTTATTAACAGTTGGCAGCCCTGGTTGCTCCTAAATATACGCCTAGTCATATCTGTTATGGTACACATAACACACACGAAATTTGGTTGAAATCCAAATGATAGTATAGAAGTTACGTGTATTTAAAGTTGGAACTCTCAGCAGGCTTAGAATCATGTTGGTACCACTGACGTATATAAGTTACTCCATATTAATATAGAATGTCAGGTACTATGCGTGTGCATAGTTTAAAGCTGTCTGCTTGCATACTTTCTGATATATTGGTGTTTGGATAAAAACAATAGGGAGTGCATTCATTAACAGTTGGCAGCCCTGTTGGTTCTTAAAAATATGCTCATTCATATCTGTGTATGTACACATAGTACATACGAAATTTGGTTGAATTCTAATTGATAGTGTAGAAGTTATATGCATTTTAAAATTGGACCTATCAGCAAGCTTATAATCATTTTGGCAACACTGCCATGTATGGCCTCCTGGAAATTAAACTGCAATATTAATATCTACACGTGTGCCAATTTTGAAATAGCTCCCATTCATACCTTCCATGATATCCAACATGGAGCTCAAATTTCAAATGCGATTTTTCAGCAGTTGGTAGCACTGACATCATTTTCAAATATGGCCGTGAGATATTCAGGTATAGATCTTTACTCCTACCGAATTTTGTTTCGATTGCTCCAGCCGTTTAGGAGTTGATAGGGGGGGACGCACACACAGCCAGACAGACTGTCAGACAGAAGGACAGACAGACAGACAGACAGACAGACAGACAGACAGACACACATTTGCCCGATCTCATAAGTCTACTTTTTCTTCATTTTTGCAAAATGTGAAAAGTAGGCTAAAAATTGTGTGTCGGTCTGTATGTCGTTTGTGTGTGAGTGTGTGTACTCTGAATGTCGCCCCCCCCCCTATCAATTCAAACACGATGAAACCTAATTGAACAAAATTTGGTACTAGCAAAGGTCACCTCAGTGTCATGTTTTATATCGCCGCCATCTTGACGGAAACGTAATGGCGGCCACCCAAATATCCAAAGCTTAATTCAAATTACGACTAACTTAATCATTTGAACTGTACCAAATTTTGCAACAACATACCTTCGTGCGGGAAGCGTCTTTTGACCAAACTACAAGGTCATCAGCCCAACATTTTTCAGATGGTTGTCATATATGTGTGCAAATCGATTCCCCTTATAAATTCAAGCACATAGAAACCCAAATCGAATCACCTCTGGTACAGAAATAGCACTAGCAAAGGGCACATCAGTGTCATGTTTTATATCGCCGCCATCTTTACGGAAACGCAATGGCGGCCACCGAAATGTCCAAAGCTTAAATCAAATTACGACTAACCGAATCATCCGATCTCTATTAAATTTTGCAACAATATACCTTAATGTGGGAAACGTCTTTTGTCCAAACTACAAGGTCATCCGCCTAATAGTTTCAGGATGGTGTATATATGAATCATGCCAGTATTATGGCCCAACCATAACTTACGATTCAACAAGGCCTGATCTCAACAATTCAGCTTATCGTACATATGGAGGTTTAAACTGTCCTCAAGGAGGTGCCCGGTAGGATATTAGCCTATTATAATAGAATATGTACGGTAACCGTAGAAGTGACTTAACAGGTCTGCTTGACCATGCCATATAGTTGTGGGTCTTAGACTAAATGGCCGCTATTTGTGCTCATAAATCCATATACACACATCAAAAAAAGTTTTGCATCACCTCGGTTCCAAGAGTTCCGGAACCGTTAAATACAAAGGGAATAGAGATCAACACAAACAACATTTCAGCTCGTTTTATTGCTCATGAGACCCACACATTGCATGTTGTACCATCATACAGCTAGACTTTCAGCATTTGTGGTCCAGATTGCAGTACACACCACTACCTCTAATACCCAGTAGCACGTCCTCTTGCATTGATGCATGCCTGTATTCGCCGTGGCATACTATCCACAAGTTCATCAAGACACTGTTGGTCCAAATTGTCCCACTCCTCAACGACAATTCGGCGGAAATCTCTCAGAGTGGTTGGTGGGTCAAGACGTCCATAAACAGCCCTTTTCAACATATCCCAGGCATGTTCGATAGGGTTCATGTCTGGCGAACATGCTGGCCACTGTAGTCGAGCGATGTCGTTATCTTGAAGGAACGCATTCACAAGATGTGCACGATGAGGTCGAGAATTGTCGTCCATGAAGACAAATGCCTCTCCAATATTCTGCCGATATGGTTGCACTATGGGTCGGAGGATGTCATTCAGGTATCGTAAAGCCGTTTCGGAGCCTTCCATGACCACCAGTGGCGTACGTCGGCCGCACATAATGCCACCCCAAAACATCAGGGAACCACCACCTTGCTGCACTCGCTGGACAGTGTGTCTAAGACGTTCAGCCTGACCAGGGTGCCTCCAAACACGTCTCCGACGATTGTCTGGTTGAAGGCATATGCGACACTCATCGGTGAAGAGAACGTGATGCCAATTCCGTGGGTCCATTCAGCATGTTGTTGGGCCCATCTGTACCGCGCTGCATGGTGTCGGGGTTGCAAAGCTGGACCTCGCCATGGACGTCGGGAGTGAAGTTGCGCATCATGCAGCCTATTGCGCACAGTTTGAGTTGAAACACGACGTCCTGTGGCTGAACGAAACGCATTATTCAACATGGAGGCATTGCTGTCAGGGTTCCTCCGAGCGGCAATCCGTAAGTAGCGGTCATCCACTACAGTAGTAGCCCTTGGGCGGCCTGAGCGAGGCCTGTCATCGACAGTTCCTGTATCTCTGTACCTCCTCCATGTCCGAACAACATCGCTTTGGTTCACTCTGAGACGCCTGGAAACTTCCCTTGTTGAGAGCCCTTCTTGACACAAAGTAACAATGCGGACGCGATCGAACTGCGGTATTGACCTTCTAGGCATGGTAGAACTACAGACAACATGAGCAGCGTACCTTCGTCCTGGTGGAATGACTGGAACTGATCGGCTGTCGTACCCCCTCCGTCTAATAGGCCCTGCTCATGCATGGTTGTTTACATCTTTGAGCAGTTTTAGTGACATCTATGAACAGTCAAAGGGACTGTATCTTGGATACAATATACACAGTCAACGTCTATATGCCGGAGATCTGGGAACCGAGGTGATGCAAAACTTTTTTTGATGTGTGTATATCCGTAACTGCGTTAAAGTTATATCCTTTTAGGAATGTACTGAACAAAATAATACATATTTAGTATCAAATGGTTTATAGAAGCGCCAAAAAACGCTAATGAAATCGTTGATTACAACACAAAATATGATAAATTCATACTAAATACGTTATTTACATAGCTTTCTTGTTCCGCATCCGTGGCGCAGTGGTAGTGATTTAGCTTCATAGTTAATGGTTCCGTGGTCCGAATCCCCGTGGTTTCGTTTATTTTTACTTTTTTAAAATTTATTGATTCATAACTACTCACACGTTATAATATTAAGCATATATTGTGTGTATTAGCAATCAAAAATATTATGTAATATGCTGTACTCATAAGGCCACAAATTTCAACACTCGACTAGTGCTATTTATATTTATTGTCCTTGATCCGCGATAGAGTCTATTGTTGTTATTTTTGTTGTTGATTCTTTAGGGCTTTTGTGGCATCATGGTCTTGTAGCCCCGTGTACTTGGGTGTGTGTAGAAGTTGTCTGATAACCTGTATCACTGTGAGGTCTGTAGGCTTACTAGTGGGTGTACTTTTATACGAGGAAGGATTTGGGTAAGAAGCTGTTGTTGCTGTTGTTTCATTTGAGAAGTTTGGACATCATGGTCATTTAGTCACGTGTACTTGGGTGAGTGTTGAATTTTGTCTCATAACCCGTGTTATTGTGATGGCTGTATTAGTGTGTGCATATATCATTCAGGTGAGGATTCAATCAATCAACGTATAATATCCGTATAGCACGCTGTATTTCAACAAGCTACTACAACCAACATTCAATTATACTCGTTGAAGAGGACAAAGAGTTAGGAGAAAGTAGGCTATATGTTCTTTCCTGAACATCTTGCTTTGTTTGAGTAATCATGCTTTCAAAGCGCCCTACAATTAATTTACGGAGTACAGCAAATAATTCTCAACAATCTTTGACCTCCATCTTGTCGGTGTAGCAGTTTCCAGTTTTATGGCATGTACTCAAACTAACTCGACAGTTCGCAAAATTCAATAAATACACACATCTTTGTATTAAATCAGTGATCGCGTATTCCACACTCAATAAGAAACGTTTGCACTCTACGTCACTAATACTCAATTCTATACACACTAGATTACCATGGGGTTCGATGCTCGTATCCCCTCTAACTATTTTCTTCCAGGTTGTTCGAAGTATTTCTATACAATGTACGGTAAATGTCTAACTCAATTTATTTTACTGTCCGTTTCTTCAATCTTTATAATATTCATTTTGATATTGTGATCCCCATGAATTGCATGGCTCGGTCGATCCTTTCACATCTTTCCAAGTATCTTTTTCCGTGCCCTGTCTTCATAATAGTACTCAACTTATAATCTCGGAGAATGACTCAGTGTTGTCACGTGGTCTGGCATGAAATTCATATCTTGGCGCGGTTCATGAACACGATAATAAATAAATGTATGGAGAAGTTACCCAAGTCTGGAAAGCTAACTCTGAAAACAAAACTACCATTCTTTTCAAAAATGTTCATCCAATGTAGGTCTTGTACCTATGTCGCATTATGTATTGAAGGTATTCAAAGTAATAGAAACCTGTGTAAGATTTAATTCAACCTTTGCAAAGGAACATGTTTGAGAAACAAGTTATATATCTGCAGGATGATGATGATCTCACTGAGCATATTAAGATAGAAGATGTCTCCATACCAGAGTTTTTTCCATGCATCAAAACAGAAACTCCATCTTTAACGATTGGTGGATATTTCAAAGAGGTAAGAACATTATTGGGTTACGTGTTTATGCATCTTATAAAGGACATGTCCTGAGCGCCATCTTCTTCTCACCAGTCCTATTTAGGGATTACAGAATTGTGTATTCAGACTGTAGTGATGACGAATGGAAGCTCTCTGGTGTTAAGGTACAGGAAGTACAAGATGTCTAGATTGATGGTAAAGCATTATATTATCCGACTAGTGCTGGACTCAAAGCAGTGACCTCCCTATGTGTATGCCGTTGGTCTATTCACTGATGTAATGGAGGATATCTTAATTCTTATAGGTGAAGGCTACATTAAATGAAGCCAATCACGTAGTATTAGTTGCCTGTTGTGAAGTTTGTATTTTTGTATGAAGAAGTTTTAGTATTTTCATGGACAAGATTGATGGGCTATTATATAACAATTATCCAATGACACTAAATTATGTGACTTACTTTTCGTAAATCATAAGGCACATGCATTAGACTTTCTGAAAATGAGTTTCCAATACAGAAAGATGCCATGTTATTGGTTGAGACTTAATCACCTATACTGAAAGTAATGAAAATGATCATAGCCTCCGGATAGGCGGAGTGCAGGTCTTTCTAGTTGACGCCCGTGGGCGACCTGCAATATATACAGCTCATTATTTCTCAAATTTATGATATTGGTGGAGACAGATCGTGTACAAAAGACTTTACTACATGACATGGGTTTTATTTTTTATGGACTGGAGAGCTTTTAATGGAAAAGATCAGTTGGATATATGAAAACGGCTATTTTTTTTCTACTTATTCGGAGTTGACTTCGTAATTTTGCTCAATATATTAATTTCGTTGCTTTATCTGAGCATTTGTGCTGCATCATTGCAACGGTCGTCTTTTTCTTTTTCTCCCAATGTGCTGATTTTGTTAATTCCCATTGACCATAAAAATCTTCCTCTCTTCGATTTTCATTCAGGTTTCAGGGCTTATTCTTATAAGATAATTATTGATATTGTGCCCTTATTTCTCCGAGATACCACAGTGTCTATGGCCAAAATCAACCCTCGTGAAATCCCATGACAAACAAACACATACCACCTCAGACATAGTGATTTGCAGTACATTAGAACTTTCCTATTCATTCATTCATTCACAACATGTGAATGTTACTCTCAGGACATCAGGTAAGGATTGGGTGGAGTTAGCTCAAAATACACGTTAATTAATGAATAGGAAAGTTCTAATGTACTGCAAATCACCTACCGTTACAGATCCTCAAATAATGTATTTACCAATGATCCCTAGCCTACACTTTATTGGGGGAAAATGAAATTATTTTAAGTTAATTGCTAGCAGGATAACAAAACCCCTTTAAGGCGCAATTAATTGCCACTTAAATACATGTTCGCTTTTCGAATAAACGTTAACTGACATAGTCTAAATACTAAGGAAGAAATATTTACAAACCATTTAACCGACTTATGGGCTCTCCCTAGCCTCTACATGGTTGCATTTCTAAACAGTATCAAAAGATTCTTAACACCTGCACCTCAAACCAGTTTTCACGGTCACTGTAGCACCGCCTCCTGGATTATACTCGACATCTGTTATATCTCAATTCAGCATTTCCATCTCATGAAGCCAGTTCTTCGAATATTGGTTGAACTCACCTTCCAGGCTTGAATAGGATTTGCGAGAATTTCCAGGAATTTCCTCGTTGAATTTAGTTGCTCATAAAATTGGGTGGAATAATCTTCTCTATAGTGAGAAATTTCATAATAATTTTAACATAGCTTCCTCACTTGTTGAACAATATTTGAGCTCCCCCGTGTCGGTGTAGAACTTAAATGAAATGTGCTCAAACTATCGCGCAAACTCCACAGTTCACAAAATTCAATAAATGCACTTTTTTTTTTCTACACTCAACAACAAATTATCTGCACTCTATTACTCAATTCTATACACTGTGGATTACCCTGGGGTTCGATGCTCTAATCTCTGTATCCGCCATCCTAGGCGTACGACAAATTCAATTTTGAGCGTAGTGTAGCATTTGCGGCTTCTTCGTTCTGCAGCCAATCAGCGTCTTCCTATATTCTTCCGGTTTGTTCGAAGTATCCCCATACAATGTGCGGTAAATGTCTAACTCAATGTATTGTATTGTATTGTCTGTTCCTTCAATCATTATACTATTAATTTTAATTTTGATTCGTTTTTCCAGTGAATTCCACGGTTTTTCCGATTCCTTCACAGCCTTCACAAGTGACTTTTTCGTGCCTATCTTCATAATTGTACTCGCCTTACAATGTCGGAGATTGACTCGGCGTTGTCTTTTGGTCTGTCATAGAATTCAGTTCTTCGTGCGGTTTATAAAGAAGTTAACGGGTGCAATAAATATATATTAAGATCAGCTGGTGATGTTACCCAACTCTGGGATGTTTACTCTGAACAGGGAACTACCATTCTGTACACGATTCTTATCTATATTTTGTACTGTATGTCGTAATTTTAGGAAGGAATTCAAAGTAGTGGAAAACTGTATAAGATTTAATTCCACCTATGCAAAGGAACATGTTTGTGAAACAGGTATTTTCTCTACAGGATGATACTGATCTCACTGAGGATATTAAGATGGAAGAATTCTTCATACCGGAGTTAGTTCCATGCATCAAGACAGAAACTCAATCTTTAGCGAGTGGTGGAGATTTCAAAGAGGTAAGTACCTTATTGGGTTACTACTTGCATCTTACAAAGGACATGACCTGATCGCCATCTTCTTCTCACAAATGCTATTTAGGGATTCCAGAATTGTATATTCAGACCGCAGTGATGACAAATGGAACCTGTTTGCTATTATGTTGTAGAAAGTACAGATAATAGCGTCAAGATTGATGGTAAACATTATATTGTCTGACCTTTGCTTGACTCAAACCCATGACCTTCCTCTTCGTATGCCTTTGCTCTATATACTTAGGTAAAGGTGGATATATCTTAATCCTCATAGGTGGAGGGTACATTATATGAAGCTAGCATATCCTTGGCACAATCACGTTGTATTAGTTCCCTGTTGTGAACTTAGTGTTTCTGTATGAAGAAGTTAACCAAACGATCAGATTATGCATGTTGGCTTGTCGCTTTATATTTCACCTTTCTCGACAGCTCAGCCAAACGGGAAGGTTATTGTTATTTTTAGAAAAAATCCCTGCCCTGTGGTAACTCGTAATAACTGCTGTTGATCTATACTGAGAATTCAATAGGTTTACTGCTTGCAGTTTGAAGCATTATATAGTGGCAAAATATATGTTAAATAGTCTACAAATCAGTCTCTCTAGAGGCGCTTACTGTAATTGGATTAATGTGAGTTTTTTTATATGTATCTGCTCTTGACAAAAATGTTCCATTGTTTTGGTAAAATATTATTGTGGAATATTGTTTTTATGGCATATATGAGTGATTTATACATTCATTCTTAAAAGATGAGCTGGTAAAACCATTGAGGACCAAGTTACGGAAATGATGTGCTGTGACTGAAATAGACCAAAGGATGGACTAGAAAGAGAAAAGGCTTTTATAATCTTGCTGCTAGAAAATTCAAAAATAATTATTTCAGACATTAAGCCTATTAGTTCAGTGAAAGTACTGTTCTACACATTTTCTATCACACTTCAATTTGTTGTTATTTTGGTTTAATCTCTTCATAGCTACCACACCCTACATCCGAGGCAATCTGTTTTATTCTAACCTTGGTCTATCCCTACCGTTGTTATACTCGACCCTACCTGCCTTAACTAACTTTGCTATTCCTATCTCTTCTCTTCATTAGCAGTTGCCAGAAACCTCTCTCTTCTCCTACTCGTCTTATTACTTAAATCTACAGTATACTCGATGTCAACAATTCCTCTTTTCTAAAAATGCATTTCTCTCCAGAGCTAACCTACCTGTTATACCCTCTTTGTTTCGTCCATCACTGGTTATTTTGCTTAAGAGACAGAAGTCTGCTACTTTCTTTAGCCTTTCACCTGCCTATTCGACGTGCATTGGGGTTTCTGATTTATTTTGGGTGCATTCCAATATTTTTGTTTTAATTTATTCATTTTCATCATGAATTCTTTCCTCAATTAAGAATGCATACCATTTAAAAGCTCATTCAAATCCTCTGGTGTAACAGCTAAGATGACGATGTATTGTGGAAATCTCAGAGTTGAGATTATTTGTCTTTGAACCTCCTGTCCTACTTTGAATTTTTCACCAATTTCTTTCATTGCTTGTTTAATTTATACATTCAGAAGTATTGGTGATAATTTGCTGTCTTGGCTTACACCTCTCTCAGGTCCTCCGGCTGTACTTTATTACAATTTTTTTCGATATATCAAACAACTTGCTCCAACCAACGTTATCAACGAATGTCGTATCTTTCTTTATCTTTCCTCTCACAATCAGCGTAAGACTTAGAACAGCTTCCCTTGTTTCTCCTGAAGCCAAACTCTGGTTCTATCTGTGCTTCGATCCTCTTGTAAGTTATTCTAGTCAGGATCTCTGAAGCATGAGTGATCAAGCTGATTGTATGGTAATCTTCACATCTGTCAGTTCCTGTTTTCTTCGGTATAGGGATGATTATATTCTTCTTGAAATCAGAAGGAAACTCACCTGTATCATAAATCCTACACATCAAGTGAAATAAACCTGATCGGACCTTCGTCACCTATGCTGTGTGGCAATTCAATCGGTATATCATCTATGCCTGGTACTTTGTTTCTGCTGAAATCTTCCAAAGATCTGTCAATTCTGATTTACTTCACATTTGATAAGTTTCAGATCTAGGTGAGCCTTGTATATTGCAGTAATATATGATCGAGAATAAGAAAGAAATTTCAGTAAGTTGCACAGCTGATAAATCCTTCCTCTAAGTTGATCTGTACTGTAAAGTTACATTATTTGTTAATGATGTGAAGAAGCATAATATGAGAGCAAATAAATTAATGATCCATTCTTGTCCCTAGGACATTACAGAAGAACCCATGATGAAGATAGTGATGCAAGTGGAAATCCTATAAATGTGTAAGTGGACAACATAATAAGGAAAAGTATTGCTTTTTAATGTAAGAAAACCGAAAATGTTGAATGTGAAGAACTTTTGGTGGCAGAATGAGTTATTCTCGTATTTTTTATCGTTGAACGTTTTTGTATTGTCTGTCTCAACTGGATATTGATATTCACTTTTTAGTTGGCAGCTCAAAAACTAACTCTTCTCATTCAGAGTTTCAACTGTTGGAAATATTCAAGTATAGATATGGTATCCAGTATGAATGTTATTGCACTTATGCCTACTAGGCGTACCCGCCATGCGTTGCGTTGCCAATCAAAGAAAGAAACGAACCTTGTGTAGCAGAATTAAGAAGAAATGGCTTCGTGTCCTGCCATCCTAAAATTTGTTTTCTGTTGCTTCCTTACTTCTACTCTAAGCAAATGCTGCGATTGTACCTAAATTCAGATCATGGCTGCCTCCTACACAAACCTTTTCCCCAATTAAAAAATACATTAGTTCAGACATCACAATGACACTGGTTATCAAACATGTACACGACGCTTCTTGACCATGATGTAAACCTTATTATCATTAACCATCACCAATGTATTTAGTCAATTGGCTACCGATCCTAACCAGCGCACCTGGGGGTGACAAGACACCTGCACACACATTCAGTGTTTGTAACATTGTTTACTCTCAGTTCACCTACACACAAAAGCCAGGTATCCTGGGAATGGCGAACCTCCTGCTTATGCATTGTCCCAAACAATGTACGTATTGAATTCGCCTGCAGATCAAAACCGGGTCACTTAGTATCCCTGCCTGCTCGCAGCATGGAGCGGTGATTTAATGTGAGGCGTGTTGCCTATGTAGTCCGTGCTTCATATCGTCAAGTAGTGCAATGTGACAGCCGTGAGGGTTATCTCGTGGCGGGGTGAGGTAAGTAGTTTGTATCCCACCTTGGGCACAAACTTGTTTTTGTTGTTGTTGGGTCCAATTTTAAAAGAAGTTCAAGATTGGTTAAGGCACCGCCAAATATAATGCAGCACTTTCATGAAATAAAATTGTGAGCGCTAGAAAATGAAGTTGCCAGTGTCCAAAAATATATTGTAGATGATGGCCCAAAACTTGGACTGAGGCTTCTGTGGGTTCATGATCCAGGGACCAACGTGGGTGACGTGTTTGGCAAGTTTGAGGTAGGACTGTGGTTGCGCTGGAGGTGCTGGCTCAGGTCCTGGACCGAAACCTGGCTTGCGGCTGCGTTTCCTGGGTACAATATTAAGGCGAGGCTGAAACCGCACTACAAAGTCGTGGACAATAACCTGGTGTGTGCCAGCATGGAGTCGCGCAGGTTTGTCTAGTGATGAGTCCGGGAGACTGTATATTGAGCAGCTGCAGGTTCTCCGGGAGGTGCAAAATGGCTCTCAAAATCTCGGGTCCAATTACTTAGGAACACACATTTTCTGCCTCAAAGCGAGTCGTGTCACTGAAAAAGAAACACTCCTATATTTTACATGTTATCTGACACGATGAAACTTAAGAAATCCTAGCGCACAAACTGTGCACTGGATCATCATCTTCCTAGCGTTTGTCCCGCTTTGGAGCAGGGTCCGCTACTTTACATGCCAACCTCCATTTCTTTCGGTCAAGGGCATCATGCGGACACAGATTAACTTGTCGCATGTCTTCTCTAAGGCGATCAAGCCACCTCTTCTTAGGGCGCTCACGAGGTAGTTTACCATCCGGGTTGAGGCACAAGGCAGTTTTAGCCACTGATTGTTCGTGACTACGTATGACGTGGCCGTACCAGCGTAGACGAGCCTCCCGCATTTTATCCTGTATGGGCGCAACTCCCTTCCTCCCTCGGAGATCGCCATTCTTGATATGGTCAAATCGCGTCACACCAAGCACCGAACGAAGCATGCGCATCTCCATAACATGCAGGGCTTCCTCGTGTTTAACAGAGGCCGGCCAGCATTCAGGACCGTAGAGGGCCACTGGGCGCACGACACTCTTGTAAATCTTGTCCTTACGATAGGTGGGTATCCTGCGGTCAATGAGGACTCCAGTTACCTCCCTCCATTTGAACAACTGGCAATCACCCGAGCTCGGGCATCAGGAAGGGTGTCACCATATGAACGAGTCAAGGAGCCAAGATACCTGAATTGGTCGACTCTTTGAAGATCTTGACTACCTACAAGGATGGTGCCAGGCGTCGGGGACCCACACTCCATATACACGGTTTTCTGGATAGTCAGCTTCTGTCCATTCTCAGCCAGTCTCGTATTCCACTCCTGTAGTTTCTATTCAAAAACGTTGCGTTCTTCTGCAGCCAATAAGACGTCATCAGTATACAGAAGCGTCCATGGATGTTGCGATTGGATATCTCATGTTATTGCATCCATGAATAATAAACAGAAGTGGCGACAGGGCTGATCCTTGATGGACACCGACTTGAATGGGGAAAGGAGATGTGATTCCCGCGGGACATCGCCCTAGACTACTGCACTTACGGTACAGAAGTTGTGTTCAGTGTCCATCGGACGTATTCTTCAGGAACACAATGTGAACGGAGTGCATATCAGATCAGTTCATGTGGAACCCGATCAAATCTCGGTACCTCTCAGTGAGGAGCCGACCTGCGTGAATAGCATCCGTTGTTCCACATCCTTTCACGAAGCCACACTGCTTGCTAGTGATCTGGACAATGTCACGCAGTCGACTGTCAAGGATTCGCTCAAAGATCTTCATCGTGTGGCAGAGGAGGCGAATAGGTCTATAGGTGCCACATTCACTGTCATCGCCCTTGCCTTTCCAAATAGGCACCGTGGTACTCGTGGTCCAAATTTGAGGCACTACATCTTCTTCCAAAATATGGGTGAACAGAGATGTCAGTAGTTCAATACCATGCTGACCAAAAAATTTCCACAATTCGGCTGGAATGTCATCAGGACTTGTAGCCTTCATCCTTCTGACAGCCTGTGCAACCTCTGCCATAGTTATCAGCGGTGCTGGTCCAAGGATATTTACCGCACTGGGGATAGGTGGATGAGGGAACTCTTCGTTACTTATTACTGAAAAGTGTCTTTCCCAACGACTCAGAATAGCAGATGGGTCTCGGAGAATTTGGTGGTCTCCATCTTTGATGTGCCTAACGTGACCAATGTCTTGCGAGGACCGATGACGTGCGTTTGCAAGCCGGAATATCTTGTTGGCTCCTTCAGGTGAGCCCAGCTGGTTGTACACATCTGCATAATGTTGGGCCTTAGCTGCTGCAACAGCTCGCTTTGCTGCAGACTTGAGGGTCTTATATTCCTGATGATCGCTGGTAAGACGCGAGGTCTGCCAAGTCTTGAATGCAAGCCGTTTATTTTTGATCACGGTCTGCACATCCTCATTCCACCACTATACTTGTTTGTCAAGGAAGCGCCTCCCAGGTTTCATTTTCCAAACGTTTCTGCTGCAACCGAGTGAAGGCAGTCGTCTATCCTATTCCAGTTAGTCTATATTGGTTGGCTTGGGTCGAACGTGAGTGATCCAAGGGCGTTCACCAATTCGTTCCTATGGCCTGGTAGCCACCACCACGTAATGTGTTCAGGTCCCGTTGTTCGTGGGTACGTTGTAAAACTTGAGATCTAGTGCAAGGAGGCGGTGTTGGGGAGCGATGTCACCTGAAGGGATGACTTTGACATTTGTTTCCAACTTGAAATCATTCCGCCTGAGAAGCCAGTAGTCGATTTGAAATGTTCGACCACCGCTGTAATAAGTGATCAGGTGAGTTGGCCGTCTCTTATAATATGTGTTAGCCACAACAAGATCGTGTGCTTCAAGGATACGACATCCCTGGTCCCGAAACCTCGCCCACCATGGCATTGAGATCTCTGCCAATCAATACATATTCATCCTCTGCGAAGGAACGACGATGAGTATCAACACTCCCCCAAAATTCATCTTTCTCATCCCCTGAGCAACCCACTTGAGGGGCACGAATTGTTGAGTTGTAGTAGTCAAGCGTCACATAAGGCAGTCTGTCTGTGATGTGGCTAACCTCTACTACACTGCCCTGAAGCCTCTCGCAGACGACCACTGTGACACCGTAGATTTCCTTCCATAGTAGAACAACTTGAACCCGTCACTGATATCCTTGGCCTTGGCTCCTGTCCATTTCTTCTCCTGTACACATGCTATGTCTATCGATAGACTCTTCAAGACCGCTGCTAGTTCACGGCTTGACCTGTGAGCGTACCGATGTTGTTGGTCGACAGACGTAGGTGTTGGACTCGCTTCTTTAGCCTACTCCGTCCATAAGCAGGTTGTCCTCGCTCATTTCCCACGTTGTCTGTGGGGGACTCCCTAGCATTTATCCGTATATTCAAGGTTCGTACTGGCATGTTCATTTGATGCGACGAAGAAATATGATCCAACCGATGTGTCGCTCCTCCTGTCGTTAGTAATTGAAGGCCGCTCCTGACTTGGAGAACAGACGCCGTTGACAGACGATCCTAGCATGGAGTACAGACGCTGCCTGATAGATTTTAGTGGCGTTTCCTCCACTAAGGGACCATCACCGTTGGCCACATTAGGTAGTCAGGTTATTTACCGACCAACACTCGGCTTTAGCGATTTTCCAGCTGGGTGCGAAGCCAGCTGGGTAGATTATTAGCTTGGGAATAATCTAACCCCCAAGGGAAGATGATGAAGAAAAAGAAGTGGGTTTCGGACTGGAGAAAAAGGATGGAGAAATAGGACGAGAGTCCAACAGAAGTTATAATTTTAACTTTAAGTATACTCAAAGGCAGCTGCCACTGCAAATCCGCTTTCCGATACCTAAAGTGGGTAGGGAACTGGGCGAAGCTAACAGGAAACGAAGCAGGAACTTGGGCTATTCGCAAGAAAGCTGCTATAGCGTATTCCCTCTCAAGCATAAATATACCTACTATGGGGATGGGTGGTGGTCTGGCAAGACAAAGAGCAACAGATTTATTGTGTATCTGTTCAAAGGAGTTTGTTTCTAAACAAGTATTTTGAAGAGTACAAATAATTTCAATCAGCCTTGATATTTTAGTTCTTGAAATTGTAGAATTTCTAAAGAGCGACCGAATGCTTCCAAGAAGGATAGGGATAAAGCAATTAAACCCTTAAACCCTTGGGAATAATTTTGGTAAGAGCACCAATAGTTGCATTTAGAAATGACTAAGCTTTAACCCAGCAAGGCGCCGACTAAAAGTTTAGACAATGAGAAACACGTAAATTTTGAAAAACCAACCATAAGTGGTACAGAGAATCTCCACAAGCAGGAAGCTGGCGTAGCGAGCTATGCTTGCCTTGCTTGCCAGTTAGAATTAGCTATTAAAGCTAAGAGAGACTTTACTAAGTTAATAACTAAGAGTTCTTACTCAAATGCAACAAGTGGTGAAAACCCTATCAATGGATTTATTTTTATTAAAGAGGGCATAAACCTAGGAAGAGTCAAGGAAGACAGGATCTTGCCTAACCGTTATGTTAGAGAAATGATAAAGCAAAGAACAAATCTTAATTTATTTAACAATGTAAAAGGAAGTAGTTTATGTAACAAATATATAATTTTGATTTTTATAAACAACTAGCTGAAGTACCCGTGCTTCGCTACGCGTCATAAATAAATTAAAATGTGAAGGTGACAGTTAAAACAGGGGATACGCGAGGTGCTGGGCAGAGGGAGATTATGGATGGAACATTTTGTCCAACTACACCGCTCGGCGTTGACCGTGTTTTATAGCACAAATAGCACAATATGCCATCAAAAGTTTGCTATTTCTTAGCGTTCTCTTTTTATTTGAAATGGAAATATGAAAGTTTGAAATCAAACGGTGTAGTGACGTCACTAAAATGGTCGCCATCTTTAAATAGTATAAAGTATTGAAATCAAAAGTAACCTATATGTTAACCAGGTAAATCAGCTACTTCCATGTGAAATTCATGTAAATCGGACCAGTGGTACTTGCGTGATTGAGTAATACACAGACACACATCATCTCATTTTTAGCCTTGCTTCGCTCGCGTCATAGTCGTGTCATATTGTTATTCAATGAAATGTAGGGTTAACCCCGTTAACACCCCTTTAGAACTTGAATATCCAAAAATCTCTCCTTAGTAGACTTTTTCGACACACACCAAACATATCCCCAAAATATCATTCTTCTAACTTTAATAGTTTTGGTTGGTCGATGAGAGTGAACATCCAAAAATCCTTCCTTAGTGGACGTTTTAATTCCAGAATTTCACCCCTCCCCATGGGCCCCTTAAATTGGATTTATGAAAAAACGGTCAAACACCTATTTACTTATTTTTTAAGCTGATTTTTTTCCGCTGAGTTTCAAACCCCTCGCCTATGTCGTTTAAGAGATACACGCTCCGTTAGGAATCTTTCAACCCCCCCTTTTCATCCCTTTCACCTCATAATATACAACACATCGAAAAGCCATTAGACATGTGTCAGCTTATTTTTAATGATTAGTATATATGCCAAGTATCACATCCCCAAATGAAACCACTCGTGAGATATTGTTATTCAATGAAATGCACGTTTACCCCCTTAACACCTCTTTAGAACCTGAATATCCAAAACTCTTTCCTTAGTGGACGTCTTCGACATACAGCGAACATATTCCCAAAATTTCATGTTTCCAACTTTGATAGTTTTCGCTGGGGGTGGTGAGTGAGTGAGTCAGACAGGACATTTTCTTTCAATTATTTTTACCAGAATTTCACCCCTCCCCATGGGCTCCTTAAATTGTATTGATGAAAAAACGCTTGAGCACCTATCTAACTTATTTTAAGCTGTCTTTTTCTCCTGAGTTTGATGAGTGAGTGAGTGAGTTAGTCAGTTAGGACACTTTCTCTCCTTTTTCCCCCCAGAATTTCACCCCACCCCATTGGCCCCTTAAATTAATTTATGAAAAAACGGTCGAACACCGATTTACTTACTTTTTAAGCTGATTTTTTTTCGCTGAGTTTCAAATTTCTCGCCTATATCGTTTAAGAGATAGGCCTACACGCTCCGTTTGGTATCCTTCAACCCCCACTTTTTCCCCTTTTACCTCATAATAATACACCACATCAAAAAACCCTTAGACACATGTCTGCTTATTTTTAATGATTAGTTTATATGCCGAGTATCACATCCACAAATGAAACCACTCGTGAGATATTGTTATTCAATGAAATGCAGGTTTAACCACCTTAAGACCCCTTTAGATCCTTAATATCCAATAATCCTCCCTTAGTGTACGGTTTTGACATTCAACGAACATATCCCCGAAATGCCATGTTTCCAACTTCAACATTTTTGGCTGGGTGATGATGAGTGAGTGAATGAGTCAGGACATTTTCTTTCATTTTTTTTTCTTCAGAATTTCACCCCTTCCGATGAACCCCTTCAATTTGATTGATAAAAAAACTGTCGAAAAGGAATTTACTTACTTTAAAGCAGTTTTTCCCCCTGAGTTTGATGAGTGAGTCAGTCAGTCAATCAGTTAGGACACTTTCTTTCCTGTTTCCCCCCCCCCCCCCCAGAATTTCACCCCTTCCCAAGGGCCCCTTAAATTGGATTTATGAGAAAACGGTCAAACACATATTTACTTATTTTTAATGCTGATTTTTTTCCGCTGAGTTTCAAACTCCTCGCCTATGTCGTTTAAGAGATACACGCACCGTTAGGAATCTTCAATCCCCACTTTTCACCCCATTCACCTCATAATATACACCACATCGAAAAACCCTCAGACACGTGTCTTCTTATTTTTAATGATGAGTTTATATGCCGTGTATCACATCCCCCAATGAAACCAATCGGGAGATATTGCTATTCAATGAAATGCAGGTCTACCCCCTTAACACCCCTATAGAACCTGAATATCGAAAATTCCTCTCTTATTGGGCATTTAGGGTCCTTGAGGAAGCTGCATACCATATGTCATTCCAATCCGTTCGGTGGTTTCTGAGATTTCGTGATGAATGACTGAGTGAGTGAGTGGTATTTGACAAATATATAGTTGACTAGCAGAAGTACCCGTTCTTCGAACGGTGTTCGGTGTTAACACCAGACATTATAATAATAATAATAATAATAATGTTATTGGTGTTACGTCCCTTTTAAGTACTGTTGCTTTTAGAGACGCACCAGACATTATCAATTGAGCTACTGTTGCAATGGTTAGCGGCTTGTCATTCCTTCATAAGTTTATCAAAACGAAGTTAGTTTTCTGGGAATATCACACACACTGTTAATTTAAGGGCCTTATAATGTGGTCGGAGACCCTTTATAGACTCGCGAATTTTGAGTCTCACATTGAGAAGTGCAACATGTGCTTTGGTCGTCCTTCTAGGATAATTTTTATATTTCGCCTATTTTAGCATGTATTTTGAGAAGTTTTTCCCTATATCCACCCTTCTACTGTATGAAATGAACGGTGAAGAAATGATTGGTGTATTGACTCATGTTTACCATACCTAATTTTACGATGCACCAAGCATCCGAACATGAGTTATAGGCGTACATAAGGATACACAGAAAGAAAGACAGACAGACAATACTATTGTCTACAACATATCACCCAGAAATCCAAATATGGGTATATCTACCACACAGTATCAAAGAAAATCATCCTTACGATGAACCCGTATGTCGACAATAAAAAAAAAACAAAAGAAAAAAGATTAGTTGAAATGTGCTCTCAAACTAAATTCACTTGACGTGTACTTCCTGACATGAAATAGAATTGAAAGCCTTGTAGATGAAACGCAATACACGTCACATAAAAACTGACCCTCTACTTTGTGTTGGGTCCCCATACACAGGAAGACCTCTTTCATAAATTATAAAAGCTTGTGGTGCATGAAAATTCAGGTTCTTTAGTCTCAAAAGGCCCAAATTCCTAAAAGCCGCAAAAAATGCTGATTCAATTCAGGAATTTTTGAAAATAATGTTGTTGTTTGGAGATATAATAGACCTTCTGCACTATATGTCGCACGTGAAAATTGCATGAAAAATATCCTAGGTTACCCCATGACCCCCTTAATTGCATTGATGAATTATACAGTCTACGTTGGTTCCGTGATAACCTTATATTTGCAAAACTTTCACAGAAATGTAATAAATGTAATAAATTGCTTCTTACTGAAATAGATGGAAAGTTGGATGCCACCCCTTGAGATAATGTTGTCATGGTTACCGATTTGCATTCCTTAATTAGTTTGTTAAATTAATTTTAATTAGTTTTCTGGGAATGTTTCAGAAACTGTTGGTTTTAGAGCCTTATAATGTAGTTTTCGAGGATCCTCGAGTTTTATTTCTGGCACCGAGGGGCTTTGTCTCGTCGTTGTACGCCATAATATAATACTACTAATAATAATAATATAACATAGGGATACGAATATAATAGACCTGCCATACCACACCCACAGATGTAAATCGCGTGAAAAAATCTAGACTACCCCTTGACCCCCTTAAGCGCATTTTACGTATTGATGAAATTTACAGCTTAATTTGGTTCCATAATAACCATCTAACCGTTTGCAAACTTTCACACTAATGTAATTAATGGAATTGTATTGCGTCTTACAGCAATAGATGGATCTCTGAGAATCTGTTGCCATGGTTATCTGCTTGCATTCGTTCATAGTTTATTAAATTAAATTAGTTTTCTGGGAATATCTCAAAAACGGTTGGACGTAGGACCTTAAAATGTGCTTTTAGGGTCCCCGAGTTTTGTCTCTCACATTGAGGGGCTAAAAATGAGCTTTGTCTCGTCCTTCTACTCCTATTTCAGCATGTATTTTAAGGGGGCCCCTTTTATGAGAGGTATAGAGAAGAGTTACATCAATGATTAGTGTCGTGCCTCTGATGGATATCTGTACGAAATTTTACGTTGATACACCCAGTCGTTCTCGAGTTATAAGGGAACAAAGTTGTCCACAGACAATCAAGCAAACAGACAGACAGACCAAAACATTATTTTCGCGCGCATCTATCATAAAACAGTCTGAAACGTGTAAATAACTCAAATTTCCGTAGAAATTCAGAAAAAAACAGACAAATTTTCTTTTTATATATGTAGATATATACTGCACCGCTCGATGTGACCGTGTTTTATTGCACAAATTTAGTTTTTACTCGCTAACCGTCGGAGATACACGAAAAGTGATAAGAACCTTTTGGATAGAAAATTAAATGCTTAAGCTCGTGTATAACATCAAAAGTTTGCTATTTATTAGCGTTCTCTTTTTATTTGATATGGAAATATGAAATTTTGAAACCGAAGGGTGTAGTGACGTCACAAAAGTAGGTTTTTCTCACTAACCGTTGGAGATACACGAAAAGTGATCAGGACCTTTCGGATAGAAAATTAAATTTTGAAGCTCGTATGTCCCATCAAAAGTTTGCTATTTCCTACCGTTCTCTTTTTATTTGATATGGAAACATGAAATTTTGAAACCAAAGGGTGTAGTGACGTCACTAAAATGGCCGCCATTTCTTAATAGTGCAAAATATCGAAATTAAAAGTATCCTATATGTAAACCTGGTATTTCAGCTACATCCATGCAAAATTTCATTTAAATCGGACCAGTGGTTCTTGCGTTATTAGGTAACAGACAGACAGACAGAAAGACAAACACACACACCATCTCATTTTTATATATTAGTATGATATGATAAAGTCAAGTCTTTGTTATGCGAAACTCGTTTGACAGTTCTGTGTGAGCAGTTGAGTAACTAACGGGATTTCAAGTAAAGATCCTCATTTTCTATACCGGTAGTGCAGAGCGCAACTCGAATCCAGTCGGCCGTGTCTCCGACTTTAGCTATGTTGCCATGGAAACTATCTGCCTTGCCATTCCTTCATGAGTATATTTTATGATTTGATTAGCCTGTGCTTGAGTGCAAAAGGGCTGAAATCAGAAGAATGAGAAAGACTATCGAAAATTCATGTAGCCAGCGGTTCGTTCTGGGTCCTAAACTACGTGTATGCAAAATTTGGTTGAGATTGGTGGAACGGTGTAGATTTGTATACGGAACAGACCCACCTACATACATACATACATACATACATACATACAGACTTTCACTTTTATATATAAGATTGGGGTCGCAGACCTCCGAAAACATCTAAAGCTTGCGCCAGGCAATTGACAATTCTTTTGGTTTTAAACCTTTTATTTGCTTTAAAATCTTCGTAAGTTTTTGATATGTTGTTAAGATTAACAAAAGGGAAATTCAAAGATAATTGACGTAATTAAATTTAAACAATAAGTCAAGTACAAGGTGTGTACTTTAAGGATTTCTAGATAGGTATCTTAGAAATATGAACAAATAACAACTTTGAAAGTAACAACAACAAAAACAGGAAGAAATGAAATAGAAGTTTCTATAACGTCTTGTATTAATACAGAGCTACATTTGGTGATTATACAAATAGGGCAGGTCACTTATTGTAAAACCTGAAGAGAAAAATTGAAAGGAAGTTTCTAGAACCCCTATGTTTAAGTAGGGATCACGAGAAAAATGGGGCAAATTTCCCTTTCGTGAAACCTAGAGATAACTCACTTTTGAGTACAAAGAATTGGATTCCCTCATTAGAAGGGAGAAACAATATAATTTAAGGCGTGTACTAGACACGAAGTTTTACAGACATTAATTCGTTATACATGGAGCAAGTAAGGGAGGGCACTTATTGAGAGTGACACCTCATTGAAGAAAGACCTAAAGTAACAATTTTATTATTCTAGTTGGTTAGTAAAGGGTTTGGGAAAGATCAAATGGGATTGTGGAAGAGTGTTCATGGCCGTATTTATTGTACTCGGACGAGCGCGACGCGGATGAAAAATTGAACAGGCACTGTTTTCACTATAGTCTGTTGATATAGTTGAAAAGTTCACTGTAGTAGCACAAAACGTTTATGAAAAGAAAAGTTATTGCAGTTATGTAAAAGTTGAGTTTTGGCTTGAGAGAATTATGAGTTGTAGTTTATATGGGCGGCAGTTAAATACGGCAGAAAATTTCCCACGTAGGAAGACAGTTTATGTGGATTAGAAGTTTATCCCACATAAGATTCTCAGCGAGGAAAGTATTCCCATATCAAGTGGAAAATACATGACAGTATAACTGGTAGATAGAGTGTAGGTTCTGGAAGGTTCCAGAACAATGATGAGTTGTTTAAATTGGGTAGAGAATCCCTCGGCGTAAAACTAGATTATATAGACCCTGGGTATTTTAGAAATATCTCTCGATGTGAGATAGCATCTCAGAAAATCTTTCATTTTGAAAGTTAGACTTGATAGTTCGAGTTTGATCAAGAAGATCTCTAGAAAGCAGTTATTTTGTCACATATAGCAATTTTCACTGTCTATAAAATCCAAATAAAAGCATTGAGCCTTTTAAAAGCGATGAGAATGTGGTTAAAACATGAATTCGGTACTTATCTTCATGAAGAAGGCGATGTTGCTGTTGACGGTTGATTCTAAAACTCGAACATGGCGTCGAATTTAAAAGTTTGCCTCTAGACTAGAGGAGGCGAGCTTTAGTAAAGCTCCGACTGACTAGTTTGACTTCAGACGCACAAGTGAGACCCGCTCAACGGAGCGCGGAGAGACCAGGGAAGGGAAAAGAGTGGGGGTAGGAGACAAAAGGAATACATATACGAATAGCCAACATTACAGAAATAAATTTTCTTGATGAAATAGTCTTTAAAGAGTTGATAGAAGGCGTCACTAGCGCAGCCTGGTGGGTGAAAAAGTAGACGAAGTTCTCTTGATCACGGAGATGATAGCTGGCGATAGCGACGAGATCTGGTGGCTAGATTGGTTAGGAAGTCCTCTTGTGCAGGGAAGAATTGAGG
The DNA here is from genome assembly GCA_946902985.2 of Meconema thalassinum. Taxonomy (NCBI): domain Eukaryota; kingdom Metazoa; phylum Arthropoda; class Insecta; order Orthoptera; family Tettigoniidae; genus Meconema; species Meconema thalassinum. The sequence goes on along the minus strand of OX336399.1, from coordinate 220,013,082 downwards.
AACTTCAGAGATTCGCTGCTAGATGACGCTAGGTGGGTCATGGAAGATATATATCTAGAACAGACTTACAGGTAATGTAAGAAACATATACCAACAAAGAGAAATCAGGAGATCACTGTTGGTGTTTGCGAAAAAAGGAAGGGATGAACTAAAGCAAAGAGAAGCAAAAGCTTACTCTGTCTTACCGTGTATTCCAAAGAATACACCAGGAGTTCTGGAAGAACAAGAAGATCAGCACCAGGACATAATTTGCTTAATTTTTGGTTGTTCCAGTGGGTGGCATTAATATGGTCGCATTTAAAAAAAGTCGATACTGGCATGTTCATTTGATGCGACGAAAAAATATGATCCAACCGATGCGTCGCTCCACCTGTCGTTGGTAATTGAAGGCCACTCCTGACTTGGAGAACAGACGCCGTTGACAGACGCTCCTAGCATGGAGTACAGACGCTGCCTGATAGATTTTAGTGGCGTTTCCTCCACTAAGGGACCATCACCGTTGTCCACATTAGGTAGTCAGGTTATTTACCGCCCAACACTCGGCTTTAGCGATTTTCCAGCTGGGTGCCAAGCCAGCCAACCCCCCTCCTTTCTCATTCCGGACTTGGGGCCGGACAATAGCGGATAATAATAAAGGATATATATTTAAAAAAGCTTCATATAAAATTTGCTATCAATATAAAAGAAAATACAAAAGGTAGGAATCACCAGCTACTTCAAGGAGAAAGGGTGTGTACTAGATCTCTCAGCAATATATCAAAACTTCTAAATTCACGGCTTACCGCTCTATCACATACTAAGTGACTACCAGAGACACACAATCCCGCGGTGATAACTTCTCGTATCCTCTTTCCTTATCCACGCAGAAACTAGGGCATCGTTCTGCACGAAACTATCACAATGACCGTCTGTCTCTAGTCATCATGCATACAAATAAGCCTACAACTGCTGTGTCCCTCTCGACTGACTTACTGATTCATTGCAGCCCACTTCATTGACTGAGTGCACTGTCGTACACATGTCACTGAACTGCGTGGCATTCCGTATACGTTTGGAAGGATAGTCTCGAATTTTTCAGAAGGATTGGACATTCTATACGTTACGTGACTAAGCATTGTCTTGTGGTGCACACTTACATCATATTACATCTTAATGCAGAGGAAAAAAACCAGATAGTCTCATAATTTAACATCTAAATTCAAAATATAGTCCATTGATGCAGAAGTCACTGAGGTATGTTACCACCATAGGACAGTGCTTCATTGATTATCGATCGGCTCCACAATCACACTAACCTGTTCCGCTCGAACAAAGCATCCGCACAAACTCCAGAGCTGGCCCTGATCCGGTTCAATTTCGACCTTATCTGACGAGGAAGAACAAATCCAGGTAATTATGATGTGATGGCATGTCTTGGCAGCAAACATGTACCAATCATGAGACCTCTGCTGTACTAGGTCTTCACAGGGGCTGCTTTGAGCGAAATCTAGGTACGCGAGGAGCAGGTATATCAGCGTGAATAGGGAGGTCCTGATTGTATGTTGTGGTATGCTTTGACACTTGTTGAGTTGGGGCGGAGGAATGTAGCTCAGAACAGGGAGCCATTGAATAGGTGTGCGTTTAATTGTACCAGATAACAATTGCATAGTCTTGTTGATTTCAACATCGATCTTCCCTATGTGAGGGCTGTTTATCCACACAGTGGCACAATATTCAGCTACAGATAGAATGAGGCTAATTGCAGAAGAACGATGAGTTTAAGAATTAGAGCCCCATGTTTTTCCACATAGTTTCTGGATGATGATGATGATGATGATGTTGCGTGATCTCAAGTTAGCAGCAGTCTAGAGAAGATGTTGTTTGAACGATAAGGTTCTGTCTAAAGTAACACCCAAGCAGTTGGGATGCTGATTGTGTGGCAGAAGGACGTTATCAAAGTACACCCTGAGATCCATGTTAGCCGTAAGATTATTCAAGAGTAAGGAACAAACTTCTGTCTCTGTCATACTAGGATATAGTCTCCATTTGCAAAAGTGGCCCTCTAGGACACTCAGGTCTGCTGTTAGTTGTTTGAACTTCTTGTAGCTATCGCTCAGTCGTCCTCATATCCAAATGTCCTTGATTCCGTCCTTGGCATATCCGCTGTATACAAGCTTAAAAAGAGTGGAGCCAGGACAGCACCTTGTGATATTCCGTCATTCAATTTCCTTTGTGCACTAACTGTAATATCTGGAGCAATTGGGAGTCGATCCCAAACACGACTAAGGGTGGACGATGAATTGAGAAATGGAATGATGAGTGGAAGAAAAAGATCAGGAGCAAGGGACTGACCCCAATACACAAATATTTACTGCAAGAAGCATTCTGGAACCGTCTTGCTCCACAAACATTTTAAGAATATTTCTCTACCGCATTATATTGATTTAATGCTTAAGCACCTTCTGTGGCCAGGATTTTAGGATCCATAATTTTAGAGGTAACTCAGTTCCTTTTTATGTTCTATTGTATCTATGAAAGCACCCTAAGGGGTGAGATTCCGGCTCACTTGACCTACTGGTGAAGAGAGCAAACTAAGAGAAAGAAATCTTGCAAGAAGCAAACAGATAACGACAGTCAGAAGATTTAAATCGATAATGAACTTGAATCACTGCATGAGCCGGGCAAAGAGTGCCAGAAAATGGGGGAGCTCGTAGCTCACGTACAAATAATAATTATTATTATTAGTGATCCCAATGATGATCAAGTTGTGGTTTGCACAGCAAACAAGAATATGTTACTCGAATAGCATAGCTAAATTCAAAAAAGAGGAAATGTAACAAAGCACTAAAAGCAAAAAGGTAATAAACTACAAAATCCACATGGCGCATCAACAAATTGCAGCCGAGAGGAAATTGCCAATAAATTACTGAAAACGGGTTGGGGAACCCGAGCAAGTATCCCATACATGTACGTAGGACCAGGGTGTAGCCTTGGCCAAGATAAAACAAGTTACAATTTGGAGTAATCACAAAAAGAGAACAATTGTTGTGCTCAGAGTACACCAAACAGGGTGCTGATGAGAAGTTCAGCCAAAGAATGAACAAACCAAATCCTGATTAAGCAAAAACCATAATCCAGAAGCATAGATTGAAATGACAAGGTAACTATTACCTCAGGTAGGAAGTTTACATTTGCATTTAACAATCTAAAGAGAATAGTAGGACAAACTTGACTTGAACACAACAAGTGAGAGAAATTCTTTACAAAATGAACGTGGTGAATTTGAGGTTGCTTCAATTAGTGAAAAGGGTAGTTTGAAAAGGTGGGGTTGGCTGAGCCAACCGTTAGAATACTCTTCGAGTATTGATAATGTGCAAAACAAGTGAAATGCTCGCAGAGGGTGGCCGTGGCCCTAAGCTCAGAAACTATGTTTAGCGCCAAGTAAAAGCATTTTAATTGCTTTCAAATAGTAATACATGAGAGCAATGTGACTAGCTAAGACCAATGACAAATTAAACAACTAGGTAACAAACTTGCAGGATTTCTTTCTCTTAGTTTGCTCTTTTCTTAAAATGCTTGTGGAGCAAGACGGTTCCAGAATGCCTAAACGGAGACTAGCCCAAGAAGGCACTAGAATGAATACAATTATTGCTTAATTGAAAGTGGCTCACATTCCACGGTGTTATTTATGCTGAACTACATTTGTTATACATTCAAATCTTGGGAGGGTTTCGTTAGACGAAGCCTCGAAGAGCGAGAGAAAGAAAGTAAAAGTAAAAATAGATTTCCAAGCCTAAGAGAATGCACTACGAAAGAGATTCATGAGAAAAGTGTGTTAGTGGTTTGCACGGAAGGGAAAATTAATGGAAGAAAAGATCAAAGAGAACCCAATATGGGCGTAAATTACTAAACATGGAAGCGAATATTCAGAAGGAATATACCAAACTCTGGGAGCAAAAGGGCAAAACCTCCAACACAGAGAAAAAAAAAAGATCACAGGATCAACAGTCGAGTGGCAAAGGGGAAATCAACGATATAGGTCTTACAATTAGACCGTTTGGCTTATTTATCTTTACAACTCGAGTTTTGCCGTCTCGGCCAGGGTATCACTGGGTTACTCTGCCCGATATCCAAACAAGAGGGGGAGACGGGTCTCTGATGAGAACGAGCTCTCCCTTCCTCTCACTTGGATCAGAGAGAAGCCACTTTTGCCTCCTCTGAAGCAAAGTTAGGTATCCCAACATCCAACGTTTCCAAAATGAGTTACGTATGGCTTCAATCTGACGCCAAAACAAGTAGTTCCGTGAAGAACTATACAGCCTAATTTCATATATCCTACTCATGTTAATTACCACTATCAACATACAAAATTTCAGTTTGATTGCTGTAATAGATTCGTAGATATTGACAACCGACTAAATATTTCGGATTGTCGCCATGTGGGATTATATATATATATATATATATATATATATATATATATAGGTCCTAGAGATATGTACTGTTACATGAAGATTATTGTGGTCGTGTAGCATTCAAATTTCAGTCGCATGATTAGAACACAAGAAGTAACAAGGGGATTTAAAATTTCGCACAGCTTCCATCTTGTGGTTATGGAAACAATTGAAATAAATTAGATGCCAGTGGATTAACATTCGTATAAGGATTTACTGTACCAAGTTTCACTGCACTCGGATGGTAAAATTGCGAGAAACATCCATGTGAATATTTATACTTCGCGTCGCCGCCATGTTCGTATTGTAGGTAACCGGTTTTTGAAAGTCTTGTAGACGAACTTCCAGTAGTGCCCTCTATCTACGTACACAATTTCAGGATGATACCGCTAATAGTTTCAGAGATATAGAATGCCGGCGAAATATTTCGCACATGCGCCATCTTGTGGTTATGTAAATAATTGAACGAAGTTAGATATGGGTGCATTACATGTGTATAAACATATACTGTACCAAGTTGTATTGCGTTTGGTTGGTTAAATCACGAAAAAACGTCTATTTAAATGTCGCAAATTCGCGTGGCCGCCATGTTGGTTTTGTAGTTACCAGTTTTTTCAAAAGTCACATAGGTGAACTTCTAGTAGTTCCCTTTATCACCGTAATAAATTCCAGGGTGATATCGGGTACAGTTTCGGAGATTGGTGATGGATTGGTGAGACGTAACAAAATTTGAAGGGCATGGTTGGGGTCACCCGGAATAGTGCTATGAACTTACCGAGTTTCATTGAAATCGCACAGCCGTTTAGAGGTTATTAGGGGACACACACACACTCCTCGCACACACACACGGACAAAAGGTGATCGCATAAGCCTATTTTTTCAAAATTCAAAATAGGTCTTAAAATAGGCAGGCGTAAGTCTCTACGAGAATCGAGTATAGGAGGAGGTTGAGCGAATAATGAACAACCTATGAAAAAGTGACTGGGAGTAAAAGGAGTTAAATCATCGGGGTTACTAGACAGCGGAGTTAGGGGGCGAGAATTCACAACACCTTCAATGAGGATAGCAAGATAATTAAACGCTTCGTAGGTGAAAATACGATCACCAAGAATCTTCATCAGTTGCCGTTTAGTGAGCTTAACACAGGATTCCCATCTTCAATCATGATGGGGGTATTAAGGAGGAATGCATGTCCATTTGAAACCCACCGGGGCTAGAATTGGTGATGGGGCGAGTTGGGGAGGAGAAGGTGACACTCACTCCGTGGATGCTGCGAAGAAGGGTGTGAAAAGCTTGATTATCAGTAACAGAATAAGAAATGTTGTGAAGAGCATATTTAAACTGTCAGTGGGAATATTGCATGTAGATGGGAACATCTGAAGGATTTCCAATTCTTTTCAATATCTTGCTAGACGGAATAACTAAAATATGTAAGAGAAGGACATACAGAACAAAGCTTGGAATGTGGAGATTATAACCGGTTTATATGCAGGTGATATAGTATTAGTAGCTGACACTCCAGAAAGACTCCAGCAAACAGTGGCGGAATGGTATTGCGCCCTTATCCTACGGTCATAGGCTAAGTTCGGATAGATTTCAGTAATGCTAGAAACAGCGTTTAATTGAGCCACGATTTGCAGGGAGAAGGAAGTCTGATTTTGCGTCATTTTAATCATGTTAAGCTCCCGCCGCAGTGTTATTAGGACGAGTCATGCAACTGGCCACTTGACGAACCGAAGAAACGTCGCATGGAACTCACAGACAAAGGCTATTCGAGAACATACTTCTATAACGCGCATTTTGCCACGCAGGTGTACGCTCAAGGACTTTCGGAGGGGCTTGCATCAGATTACGTTCTGGAAAGTTCTGTAGTACGTCTTATTCTGGTTTCGCCACGCCCCTAAATAGCGAAATTAATTTATTTCTACGATACGGCAGCACCCAGGATCGAACCATTGACAACAATAAGCCGGAAGTAATCCTGAGATTTTTTTACAGATGAACAGAATAATTAAATCATCAAGAAATTAATAAATCAGTGGTCCAGAACTGAGATCCTTCCGCGGATCCGTCTGGGGTGAAGAGTTTGTTGTGAGAGTGGGGATGGCGTCTATTTCGCCATAAATAGTCCGGAGGACGCAGTGTTGATATCCCCTAAAATTACGATCGATTATCGATGATAATCCTATGATTCGACGGACCTTACTATCACGAATAATGTGTACACAGTGTATTGAAATAGATGTGTTGGAATACGGAGCTCTTGCTTGTGGAACGATCTTCAGGTGCTCTGTCGCCATGTTTTAGATATATTGCACCCCTGCGCAGTGCAGTGGGTGAGTTTTTCAGCAGACCGCACGGGGAGGAGATCAGGCTTCCACAGTTTGGCTGTCACGCAGTTAGCACGCGAGTGAATGTTAGTTGATGCTTAGTTTCGCGAGCCCGCTCGAGACTGTTAGGGCGTTCGCAATGTGCTATTGTGCAGTTCGACACATTTTCGATAAACAGTTACAAGCACTCGCGATAAGTCAGTTTACAGTCAGTCGTCATGCAGTTTTCACGCTACAGACAATGACACTCAGTTGTAGGTAAATGGTCAGTACAACTCAAGGCTGCAGGCTGGACAGTTCAGATAAGCAGTAGTAACTTCAGTAGGCAACATATGTGTACAGGGAGAGCTTGCAGTGTTACATGTTAACACAAGTTGTATAGCTGTAGAAACAGTACTGTCAGATGCATAAGTTGGGAGGTGCGCAGTTGATTGCCCGACACTCGAACCCTCGCCGCTGGAACCAGGACAGTTCTGTGAATGAACAGGGGGAAGAGAGAACGCATCGAGGTTGCCAGCCCGGCGCGCAAGTGAAGAGTGGAATAACAGAAGTAGTGGCGTGTGATCTAATGAGTGCTGCGTAATTCTAGCCCGATTTTTATGTGAAAAGTGTATTGTGAGGCAACGTACACGTGTTGGATAAGGTACGGGAGTACAACAAACGTACCAGTAGTGTTATATCTTTTTGTAAGAATAAGGTGAAATTTAGTGCTAATCATGATTATCAATCACTTAGTGGAGTAGTGCATTGAATGTGAATATGTATAGTGCCGGTATGGTGTGAAAGGCACATGGCTAGGGGTTGCTGACATCTATTGCTGGAGAGGATGACGACCAACGCTGGAAGTATGATGAGTATTAATTTCCATTAATTATCTATGTCATAGTTTTATGGGCCGTGTTTATTATAGTTTGATACAGGAATAGATATTCGTCTTAGTGTAATATTAGATTTTTAAATTTAAGTATCATTTGTGGTAGGTTAAGTGTATCCGTGACGACGGAACGCTATTTTGTTTAATTCAGGAGATGCTTAGCGATGACGTTTGTTCGCAAACCGCGCCAAAATTGTACACTGATAGGAATGCATGTGTTCACCCCATTATGTTGTATGTATTTCAGCCCCAGGATGAAGGCACCGAAAAGAGCAAAGGCACGTAGAGTTAGAAAGAGAGAGATTTAAAGAATGTACAATTTATAGACACACTAATGACGCAGGTTATTAATAAAAATAATAATAAATAATAATAAGCATGACGTCAACTAGGGATAATAATATCAATATCAAGAGTAATAATGATGTCAGATATGGATAGAAGGGGAGGAAGTCTAAATGTTAATGTCCTTATTACGGCACATGTGGTGGTGATTATTTATACGGATGCACTCTGAACTGTGTCAGGGACGATTTCACGCGTCCTTTCTCCTAGATTAACGCAGGTAAGTGTGGTATTAAGTAGGAGAAGTATTTAGGGTATCCTTCTGAGTGTATTGGGAGAGCAAGCTGAACATCGGCTTAATCGTAGTATGTTAATGAGAACATAGTTTGAATGTATGCCATGTGATACCGGGAAGTTCCATGAGGCCCCGGTGGTTCAACGAGGAATAAATAAAATGGTATAATGGTATTTAAAAGGTACGAGAAGTTGCAGGTGACACAGCCATATGTCACTCGATTGCCAACTGAAAAGGAAAGGAAGGTAAGTGAGGTATATTGGGCATACCCTGTGAAACAGGGGAGACTAAACTATGCGTACAGGTTTTGTGTAATGAATAGGACTACGATAATGTTAATGCTCCAAGACCAGGTTCCACTCAGGTCGAACCAAAGACTATCTAGACGGTGAGGTCATTTCTCCTTGTGTTTCCATCAGGCCTGTGTATCTTACTAAGAGTGCAGTTTGGGGAGCCCACAGCATTTAGTGTCTGAGATGCGGTAGCACTTGTCAAGGTCGTACACACCCCGCCCCTCTCCGTAACGGGACTCTTTGCGTTTCAAAGGAGGCTAGTTTGACAGTCATGTGGACGGCTGACTCCTTAGTCAGAGAAACGTATATAATATTCAGATTCATTTCCAAATTTAATTCACGATTGAGATTCACATATGGTACTGTAGTGCACTAACCTTGTGATCCAAGTCTATTATAAAGGTATTACATATGATAATATTTATGTCAATTATAATAATAATAATAATAATGATAATAATAATAATAATTTGTTACCGAGTTGAGGATAAACTTATGTAAAGGGTACTCTAATCCAATAACCTTTTGTGTCCTGACATTGCCGCGAGGATTTTGTTCAAATGGATTAATAACCATGTGGATATTAATAATAATAATAATAATAATAATAATAATAATAATAATAATAATAATAATAATAATTCATGGATTTCAAGACCGAATTTATTTTAGGGTACTGATACCCAGTAACCTTTGGATAGTTGATTCCATCACGGCGGTAATAATTAAAGGTGATAATCATATTGTTAGCATTAATCGCAATAATAATAATAATAATAATAATAATCATAATAATGGTGACTTTTATTATAATGGGATCCGTTTGGTGATTGGTTTTCCTTTTCGTGAAGTTAATTGCTCTCTCGGATATTAGCAAGCGTCTGTGAACGTGCAATGCTCTGAAAAAGTAAGGTGAGAGTCCTTGCTTCGAAGCCTACGAGTGTATATATTTTTTTCTGTTAGCGTTTTAACTTGTAAATACATATTTGTGTCATGTTGTTTATTGCAGAGACGCAGGCATCGTTGACAATATACACCCACCGTTGTTTAATTTTTTGTCGCTCGGTGCGGTATGCGAGCATAGGATTTTTGTATGTATCTGGAATATGCAAATTTTCTGCATACAGTTGGCATTCATTTTGGTTTCCTTATTTTCTTGCCTTACGTTAAGCTTTTGTTTTTTGCCATGATACTCGCAAGCATCTCGAGTCATATTTATATGTATAGTTTAGCACACGCCCATAAAACTTTGACAGACAGTATTGAATCCGGGACCCGGATCATTTTGTTACGAGTCCTGAGTTCAATCCTTGGTTGATCATATTTCTAAGGTATTTTGTGTTTATTTTAAGTAACAGTGTAGCACATCTCAAACTCAAATCTCATTGAGGTCATATGAGTGTAAATTTGCCAGTTGGTATTAATAAGTACACATTGATGTATGCTTAAAGGCTCAAAGGTATAAATGTGCCAAATTTCATACTCATTTGAAGGGCAAACGTTGTAGTTGTGAATAATGGATATATAAGTATTGTGATTTGGTGAAAGCGTTTTAATCCACCATAAGGGATCACATGGGCAATGTTGTCAGATCATTTCACGAGATGATTATCTCATGAATATTATAATTATGGAAGCCCTAAATTAATGGTGGATATGCCAATTAATTGGCATACAACGGCAAGATGCCATGGTATTCTGAATATTGAATTCAGAAGTGTGGACTGTATTACAGTGAATATTAATTATGGTCAAATCAGATTGATTTTCATCTCGGCATATGATCACTGATTGGTCGTTTATTTAATTGAGAGATTGGATTAATTGATTGATAATCGATTTGATAAATGATGGGATTCACAGTTCAATTAAAGCTTAATTGATTTAATTTGAATTTTATTTGATTCACAGAGTGTTTTGAATTGATGATGAATTTAATTAGGGTTGATTGTATTTGAATTGATGATTAATTTAATTAGAGTTGATTTTATTTGAATTAATGATTAATCTAATTAATATTGATTTATTTGGATTGAAATTAATTTAATTGGATGATTAATTAAAATGTAATTAATTTAATTATGGATGATTAATTAAAATGTAATTAATTCAATTGAGGTTGATTAATTTAATTGGAATTTAATTACTCATTTGTTTGAGTTTTTGACATTTTTTAATTATTTTTACTTTTTTTTGAAAAATCTTTTGATTGTTTTAACATTTTTTTTTGTTATTTTGGATTTCCTTTGGATTTATTTCAAAGTTTGTAATTCGTTAAGCTGTTTTGAAGATTGATTCAATTTTGGATAGTTTCTTATTCTAAATTTTGATTTTCTTGAGTTAATATTTTTGGTTTTAGCTTTCTTTTCAATCATTTTTTGTATTTCTTTACCAGTGTTAATAAAGTTGTTTTTCCTTTGGTTTTTGAATCCTGTGTGTGATGATTTATTAATCAGCCCTATTGATCTTCCAAGTGATGTATCCCAGGACAGTTATTAGCTTCAAGTAGGACGCACCACCCCCGAGATTAGAATCCTGTCCTGAAGGTACTATGTTCAAAAGGGTACATAGGGCGGTGGGTAGATCGTTTATCTATCCTAATTTGCTTTCCTTTATTAGTGGAAGATCATAGCGGTGAACACACACAGAGGCACACGGGTGACGTAGCTTAGTATGTTTTATCGTGCAATGCCTAATCGTATGGCATGGTAGACGCACTTGAGCTTCAGGCACCCATGAGGTACCAACTTCCCGAAGCCAATCCCCGTGGGTATTTTGGCTGAACCACAACGCGGGATCCCACCCTTGGCACCCACCGTGGTTAGCGGGACCCCGAACAATGGCGCCCAACGTGTTTAGCCAGATGCTTGAAGCTTTTATGGAGCTCAACCAATTAGCAGTTACTGTGTTGCCAGGATTATTACTATTCTTAACCCTCCGGCAGGCACGCCCATTTTTATAACATGAGCAGGCGCGTGGCGCACTTTGAGCGCCATGCGGTTTTTTCATTTAAATGTTGACTTGCTGTGGATTTATACCTGCATACTTATTTAGGGACGTTCTTAAGTAGGTTATAATGTGATTGAGTTAGAAAAACGCTTCAATTATGCTAGTAATATACTAGGGTAACTAGGCAAATGTATTATTTACAGAATAATAATATACATTATGGAAGGGAATTTCTTTTAGTTTTTAGACATCGTTACTCGGGAGAACACAACTTTCACAGAGATAGTTTATCTTGGCATGCTTCTTACAAATAAACTTTATGCACTGATCACACATGATGGTCGTATTGACATTCTTAGATCGTCCACATGTTTGACATCTTCCTCGCTTTTTCTGGTTATATTGCACAGGTTCCTCTGCAGTCTCCGTACGGTACTTGATGAGAAATTTCTTTATATCAGCAGGTATGCTTGGCATCATAGCGCGACTACTCATCTGCTCTTTCATAAGTTGCAGAGCTAAATTTCGGAGGAAGACCCTCCTCCTGTCTTTAGGGTTGCCCTCATTGAACTGAAAAACAATTTGAGCATTTATCCCGGCCATATTCATCACAGCATAAAAGAGCTCCAAAGGCCATCTCTTCGTAATCCTAGCCACTGTGTATGATGAACACATCTGATCCACCGTATCTACTCCCCCTTTAGTTGCATTATAGTCCAGAATTATGTGAGACTTGTTTGAGGTTTCGTCTATTGTCCCAGTGCCATGCATGGTCGAGAGTAAAATAACAACTTTGGTTTCCTTTGTAACTTGAGATACTAGAGTTAAATCTTTTTGATACCCAAATGTTGATGATCCTAGCTCTCTACCTTTTTTGGGTAGGAACTCAGCTGGTAGTTCTCTCTTTTTTTTTTCTAAGAGTTCCAATACAAGTTCTTTTCTTTTCAAGTAGCTCCCTTGCCAGAGGTACACTTGTATACCAGTTGTCCTTGGTTAAGTTTCGGTTAGAGCCTTTGATTGGGTCCACTAATCTATGGACAATTTCAGATGGCGAATTGATTACAGAAAATGGGCCATCTCGCTGCTTCCCGCAGTAAACTTCGATGTTACCGGTGTAAAATATTTTAACATCACAGAGGGCAAAAATTTTTAATCCGTATTTTGCCGGTTTATTGGGAATATACTGGATGAATGAACATCGCCCTCTAAATGGTTCCAATTTCTCGTCGACAGTAACGTACTCACTCAACCAGTAACTTCTTTTACACTTATCGATAAATCTATCAAGCACATACCTGACAGGAGCAAGCTTGTCTGTCTTCAACCTCTCAACTCTTGTCTCCTTGTCATCAAAGCGCATACAACGCAGAACAAAGAGGAACCTTTTAGCACTCAAACAAGCACATAGAATTTCAAGTCCCGTACCATCTGTGGTCCAGAGTTCATTGACATTAGTGTGGCTTAGCTTCTTCATTCCCAGTAAATACAAGACACCAAAGACAGCCATCATTTCACATCTCGTTGTGTCCTTTGCATCCCTTTCTCTAGAGTATTGAATTTCTTCTCGTTGACGCGCAATGAATAAGTTAGTGCACCTAACAATTTCGTCTACCATATCAGTGTCTATAAACAGCAGAACACATCAATTTCCTTTTTTACATCTCTGTACGTTAGTACTGGCATGGGTAATTTCTTTCTCAAAATATTTTTGCGTTTTGTCTTGGATGTGGTTGAGAAATCAGTTTTTGTCCATTTTGTTTCTTTGTCCTTCCCCATGAAATATGCACTTGCTACAGGCTCACTAACATCGTTATCGTCATCGTCACAACTCTGTTCAGAGTCAGTCTGGTGGTCGCTGAAATTAACTACTTCATTCTCAGTATCTGAAACTTCACTCTCACTGTCTTCCTTGCTTGATTCAACGGGCTGATCATCCTGCAAGTAGTTTACAAGTTCACGGATAGCCTCGTCATCAAGGAACTCCGTCCTGAAAATATTATTGCTAATATGAGCATGAAACATACCAACTTTTCCCAATTTAACACCCAGCAAAAGAGAATAAATTTGGAATAATTGAATAGAAATGCTAAGAATGTCAACCTACATGGGCATGCCTTAGAGCTTGTTATACGACAAAAACGTCATTATAAATAAGCAGATAGGTTAAATATTAATTAAATATTGTTGCTACAAACTTAATAAGTGTTAAAATAATCTTAGAGAATAAAAATGAAACAAAGTTATTCTGATAGTTTTACATACATGATCAGGAACGCAGCCCACTCCGTGCGTCAGAGGTGTGTTGTACAGGAAATGTGTTTCTAATGTGGTAACAAACATAGCCACAACAATCACGTTTTCGCCACACGACAGAAGACACTCCAGTGAAGGAATAGGCGGGCGAACAAATTGATGGTGCGCATTCCCTCCACGCACCACGTGAAATATCTACCATGGCGCACTCGGTGCGCCAGCGCGCCCGCCGGAGGGTTAAATGTAATTACACAGTAAGCTGGATAATGCCCCTAATGTTTCGATGTTGAGTTTCCATACTGGACTCATAAAGCTATATTTTGGTGAGGCCTGTGGAAGGCGTTGGTTTCTTATTAAATTAACGTTGTCCATGAGTCCATGAAATTTTATTTTTTGTATACGGGAAGTAGATCTTCATTTTATTAACACTGTGCGGTTAATTACCTCAATTTTGGTAAAGAAGATGGGGTTTTACTTAAAACAAAATATTCACTGGAATATCCACATGGAGATTTGAGATGTGTTGCACGTTGGTGCAGGTGTAGTGGTTGTCCCAGCATGGATGAGTGCAACCCCGTTTGTTCGAATTGATTGTTATGGTGTCGTTAGAGGACATGAAGGCTCTGATGGAGCAAATGGGTAAGGAACAAGTAGCGCAGCTTACAGGACAGTCAGCTCAACTGAAGATCGAGAGTGAAGAACACTTGACACAACAATTAACACACTTGAAAGTCGAGAGTGAGGAATTCTGACACAACAGTTAACACAACAGTTAGCACAGATGAGAGTCGAGAGTGAAGAACACTTGACACAACAATTAACACAGTTGAAAGTCGAGAGTGAGGAACACTTGACACGACAATTAACACAGTTAAAGGTCGATAGTTAGATCCAACTCGATCACATCAGGTCTGAAATGAAACAGATAAGTCAAGCTTGCGAACAAAATAACGAGGAAATGCAAAGACACAGGGTTGCTATTGAAAGCCAAGTTGACAACATCGCCCAGAGGATGTCAGTTTTAGAAATGGGTACTCAGGCGCAGATGTCTACCTTTAAGAAGGAGCTCATTACGGCACAAGCGGATGTTATCGAACTACAAGAAGGCCATACGGAAACGTCAGCCAGACTTGAGGCAGTTGAGACCGACGTCTCCAGATTTAAGGAAGAAGTCAAGGAAACATGGCAGGCGATAAGAGAAGAAATAAAAGAATCCCAGGAAGGAAAATGTGAGGCGTGGATTCAAGACAGAGAGGATCTCAAGAGAGACAGGGAGTTGGCGTATGATGATATTCGCAAAAAAAAGAAGAAAACAAGGAACTATTGCGAGAACTAGGTGAAGATAAGAGAAGACGTCACAAAGTGGAAGTGGAATTGTTAGCTCGGCTAGAAAAACAGGAAAGCAAGCAAGCCAAGAACGAAGTGAGGGCCATGATACAGGATAAAGCTATAGCTGATTTGCATATGGGAATAAATAAGCCAATAATGGAAACCCATGGGAAGGATAAAACTGGATTCCAAGATCGGCTCGGTCCAGGAGATGAGGAGAGACCATACAGTCCCGATTTTCATGACATCAGAGGATGGACTTCGACGCCAACAGAGCATACAGTGGCCACTCAAGTAGTACAGGTCATCCGCATGAATGAGGATCGACCGAACAAGTTTTCAGGCACGACAAATGTTACTCCAAAGAGTTTTCTCTGAGAAGTAATGGAGTACATCAAAGAGACTAAGATCCCCGAAGATCGTCAGCTGAGGACGATAGAGAAGCTCTTAACCGGTAATGCCTTACAGTGGTTTAGGAGTTTCCGATATACGTTCAACACTATGGAAGAATTTCGGGAAGTATTTTTGAAGAAATATTGGAGTTTGTCGGCACAATAAAACTTGAGGGCAGAGCTGTACGCCCGCCGGTATAGCACTACTTCCCCAACCAAATACTCGGAGTACTTCATCACACAGTTACACAGGATGAAAGAACTGGATATGCCACCGTCGGAAGAAGAAATGGTGACGGCGATCGAGAAACAGTTACCACTGGCAGTCCAGCAGATAATGGCAACAGGTGATGTGCGAACCGCGGTACGGGCGGAAGAAATACTTCGCCATTTGGACGAAACAACCGTACAGAGTCCACAACGAGCACATCGGACGGTCGAAAACGTCAACTCAGCTGAAATCACAGAGCCACCGCGTAAACGACGCAAGGGAAGGTACTCTAACGCCACAGATGAGCAAATGAATTGGGAACAGCATGGACGCCAAAATTCCGGAGTCAGAACCCAACAACCTGAGAATCCTCAGAATGCTGGATGGAGACCCGACTGGAGGTACAATCGCGACTGGAGGATGAATGAGGGATCACTCAGACCTTACCCTTGGAGAGGACGAGGATCCTGGAGAGGTAGATCTTCGTGGTCTCGGGGAAGGCCATGGCAAACTGGAAGGCCACGTCCGTCACATCAGGAGGAAATGGAACGATGGCACAAAGGGACGCAAAAATACCTGGATGAACTCCAAGCTCAAGGTTCACCGAGAGGGGGAGACGAGAACAAGTGGACTAAAGGCATGGAAGCTCGCAAAAATCCAGATGTCATGGAGACTGGAGCAGAAAGCCTGGAATATCAGGATAGCCATAGAGCGAGAGGACAAAATGCTCGGGAAGCATCCCAAGATTAAAAAAACTCCAATTTTAGATCGACAGGACAAGACGGATGATTTAAATGGGCCACATAGAGATTTGGTAGTCGCTCAAATAAGTGATTGGGTCTTAAGAGAAGAGGAATTAACCGAAGACTTAAAGGGGCCAGAGATAAAGGTCATTAAAGAATTACTGGTCATACATGCCCGGGTAGGAGGTTTAATGGTTAAGTGCATGGTGGACACAGGGGCCAGTGTTAGCCTAGTCTCACAGGCATTGGTGAATGAAATAGGAAGGCATCTCAAACTTCCAATCCTGCCCCTTTCCAATGTCAAAATTAAGGGAATCATTCCGGACAAATCCACCACATGCAAGAGTCAAACTCTTCTCGAGATTGTTGTGCAAGGGTACAGTATGCCACACCCATTCATTGTAATGAGTAGAATAAATTATAATATCATTCTGGGTGCAGATTTTATAAGAAAATATGGAGCTGTTATCGATTTGGCAAATAAGGTTGTCCAATTCAAAATTGCGGATGGAAATCACCCAATGAAGATTCCGCTGAATCCAGACATTCCAAGAGATTCCGAGGAAGTGTGGATGGTACAGAGTTGTTGTGAGTTAAATCAGCGACTCAATGATATCGACGACGATCTAATAAAGCCGGAGGTATGGACCACGACTCAGGAAGGTGAGGTCGGAGATTCTGAGGCAGAATTTGCAAGGAAGATGCATGAGGCCAAAATTAACGATGTTGATCGGATAAAGTTGGGGAAAATACTAAGAAAACATCAACAAGTTTTTGACTCTAAGCCAGGAAAAATTAAGGGATTTAAGTACGCGATGCAGATCAATGACGGGTCACCTTTCAAGAAGAAGGCATACCCTGTTGCCGAAAAATACATCAGTGAAGTTGCCACGACTTTAAAGAAAATGGAAGAAGGGGGCATAATAGCTAAAATGGCCACTCCTTTCGTAAACCCATTGGTAGTAGTCTTGAAACCCAACGGGACAGTGCGAGTCTGTTTAGACGCACGTGAAATAAATGAGAGACTGATCCCGGAGTATGACCAGGCTCCACCAATTAAGGAGATCATCCGAAAATTCAGAAACATGGTTTATTTTAGTTCAATTGATTTGACGAGCAGTTATCACCACCTGGAGCTGGATGAGAAATCACAGCTGCTCACTGGATTCTTGTTTGACCAGCAAACATACGTGTTCCAGAGATTACCTTTTGGCATCAAGACAGCTGGATCCGCGTTGATCAGAGCACTTGATCGCAACCTGACGCCGGAAGTCAAGAGTATAACTACCCGGTACGTGGATGATATCTTGCTATCTTCCGAAAATGTGGATGAACAGCTGGCGAACTTGGAAAAACTACTGGCGAATCTCGAACATGCCAACTTCAAAATTAACATCGAAAAGTCTCACTTTTGCCAGAAGGAAGTGTTGTATTTAGGCCATATCATTGATGGTGAAGGGATCAGACCAAACCCAGCGAAGTTGGAAGCGATTCGGAATTTCCCGAAACCAACTAGAATAAAACATGTTCGGCAATTTCTTCGCTGATCATTGTCCGGGATATACAGAAACTATGGCTCCACTCCAGGACATGCTACGAAAGAATAATCGTTGGAAATGGAGTGAGGAATGTGATCGTGCTTTTAGGAAGGCCAAGGAACTATTAGCGGGAAGCATCAAATTGAGTTACCCTGATTTTTCCCGCCAGTTTATTATTCAAACTGACGCATCCCAAATTGGAGTCGGTGCCATGCTTTACCAGGAAGACCCAGAGAATACACAGAATAAATCCTACTTAGCCTTCGCAAGTCGCAAACTGAGGAAGCATGAGCTGAACTATACCATCACGGAGCGAGAGCTATTATCCATTATATTCGCTCTATAGCCGTGGAGGAAAATTATGTATGGTTTCAAAATTCTTATTAGGACCGACCATAAAAGCCTTGTGTTTCTCTTGAAGACGCCGATGGCAGGAGAAAGAGTCAATAGATGGTCGCTTTATGTTCAACAATTCGACATCACGATTGAACATCATCCGGGGAGATTCAACCTAATACCGGACATCTTGAGTCGGAATCCAGATCAAGAAGATCAGGTTGAATCAGTAAACCAGATTGAGTTAACCAGGCAGGATCGAGACTTTTTGGAGAGACTGAAAGGAATCAAAATTGAGCAAGAAAATGACCCTTGGATGAACATGATCATAAGTTATTTCCAATGAAAGTTACAACCTGGAACTCCCGCATTCATCGAAGCGGAGAAAATCTCTGTTAGTTATATCTGTTATAACGAATTATTGCATAAGTTCGTGGACGCAGATCACACCAAATCAAGGATTGTGGTGCCACCATCGCTACAGAAGGGATTAGTCTGGCAGGCGCACCGTATTTCTGGTCACGGTGGAATTGATAAGACGAGCGCGTTGATCCGAGAGACTTTTGTGTGGCCGAAGTTACGAGAAACCATTCAAAGAACTTTAAGGACATGTGATCAATGTCAAAGGGTAAAACCAAATTCATTCTTAATGAAGCAGTATCCAAAGCCCCTATTGCCACAAAAGCCTTGTGAGCTTATTGCCATGGAAGGATACGGTCCTTTGCCCAAAGGCAGAAGAGGATGCAAATATATTTTGGTCAGTGTGGATGTATTTTCCAAATACGTGGTCTTATGCCCAGTTCAAACAAGATGTTCAGTAAAGAACATATAGCCTACTTTCTCCTAAATGTATGAGTATAGTTATAACTCGTTGTTATTATCAAAGAGTATAATAGAACTATTCTTTGTTGAAGACCTTAGAAACGATTTACCTCTACCAAACGCCACAACCTAGATAAAAACTGCTACCATCATTGAAGAAAGAAAGATAAGAAGTATATCAAGAATGTTATGGATCTGGAGACATAATCGACCGGACTGGCGGCGTGGCTCAGCGGTAACGTTCTCGCTTGCTGGGCCCTAGGTTGCAGGTTCGTATCCTGGCGCAGTCAGCTGGCATTTGAGGGTGCACAAATGCGAGGGAGCCGTGTCAGTACATTTACTGGCACGTTAAAGATCCCCTTCGGGCCAAAATTCCGGCACCCCGGTGTCTCTAAAATCAGCAGTAGTTAAAAGGGATGTAAAACCAATAACATTATTATTATTATTATTATTACGACCTGCCGTGGGCAACATCCAACTTTGAGTTGAGGCATGTCTTTACACGTCTGGTTGTGCATGGCTTTCACAACCCTAATTGAATTAACAAATCTTTCCATGACCCTACAGAGACGTGTGTATACAAACTATGTGGATATTTTCGATAATATAATCCTAACAGAGCGAGTGCATTCTAGCGGCCAGAAGAAGAAACTTTTCAATAAAATCTGGAAGTTACCTTTTTGGCAGCTAGATGTCTCGAGTAAATCTGCTGGCGAATTATGTTTTAATTAAATATATATTTTACACCATAATGTGCACAATATAACGCTTAATAACATTTTCAAGTAACGCAAAATTGGCTGTTACAAACCCTTTAAAATAAAAAGTTAAAATGTATCGTAGTATCATCTTGTCATTCTTCAAATTCGATGCGCATAGAATGATAATGGTATAGTAATCAATGGATCCCCACGTAGACTAGTCGTGACATCTATTGGTGAAATATCGAACAATATAATCCTAACAGAGCGAGTGCATTCTAGCGGCCAGAAGAAGAAACTTTTCAATAAAATCTGGAAGTTACCTATTTGGCAGCTAGATGTCCCGAGTAAATCTGCTGGCGAATTATGTTTTAATTAAATATATATTTTACACCATAATGTGCACAATATAACGCTTAATTTTAAAACATCTGAGTCATTACAAAACAATAAACATATAACATTTCAAGCAAAAAACCTAGCTCTGATCGGGTTTGAACCATAGGCATTTGAGCGATAGGCTAACGCTCTACCACTGAGCTAATTGTGTCAACGAATATCGTTCTATTTAAAATGACTTACATAGAACTTGTTAGCAAATAATGATTTATACTAAACGATTTCATCACTGGAGTATATTATTTATATATAAAGCATTTCATACAAAGTTTTTTTTTATCAGTACGCTATATTGCATGCAATACTCAAATTAGTGAAATATAAGTCAGGCACAAGATATCCGCTGCCATCTTGTCTTATTACTGAATCAGTTCAGCTTTTTAAAATCACGTCTGCACTATAGTATTACAAAATAAACTTTTAATTTCGAACGTGCCTCTTCCTTTAGAACAGTTAAAACGATTCTCGGCTCGATAATCGGAACTGGTGGGTCCCATGATATGGATTATAAAGTTTGCATAATTCGCACGGCCGCCATCCTGAAATGGTATGGCGGACGACCTTGTAATTTGGTCACAAGACGCATCCTATACGAAGGTATGTTGTTACCAAATTTGGTAGAGATCGGATGATTTGTTTAGTCGTTATTTGATTTTACGTTTTGAACGTTTGAGTGGCCACCATTCAGTTTTAGTAAAGATGGCGGCGATATAAAACATGACACTGAGGTGTCCTTTGCTAGTGCTACCTTTATACCAAATTTCGTTCAATTTGCATTCACCGTGTTCGAATTGATAGGGGGGACAGACATTCAGAGTACACACACTCACATACACACAGACACACACACACACAGACTCACACACACACATACACACACACACACAGACTCACACACACACATACACACACATACACACACACAGACAGACACGCTTTTTTCGCCCTGTGTTGATCTCATAAGTCTACTTTCATTTTTTGCAAAAATCGAAAGTAGGCTAAAAATGAATACTCGTCAAGTTTTAAATCGAATCAAGGCAAGGGTAATTCCCACATTTGGGAAAATAGAGTTCTGCCTTAGGGATCATGGAAGCTATTTTACCAGCGCCGAGTTTAGGCGGGAAATGGTGTGGCTGGATATTCGACATGTCCTGAGTTCAGTACGGCATCCAGAAGGAAATCCTTCGGAGAGGATTATGAGAGAGATTGCAAAGTTTTGCCGACTATATTGCCCGCGACAACATTGGAAATGGGTGGACGTCTTACCGATAATTGAATCATGCATTAACAACACCGTACACAAGAGTACTGGTCGTATTCCTTCGGTTGTGTATTTCAACCAACTTCCTGATCGACCATGGACTAATGTTATACCATGTCCGGTAGATGCTCGACTGAGTCACGAGTCGACGATCAGAGATACGGCGCTTTATTTGAAGAAGCAGTCCGAGCGTACTTAAGAAGGATAAAGAATAAGAGGTTCCACCGACCACTTGAGTTAGGAGAACTGGTACTGGTGAGGAAACCAGCGATATCCGATCCTCAGGCACGAATATACGCAAAGTTTTGTGAATTATTCCATGGACCTCACAAAATCACCAAGGTGATCGGGAATAATGCGTATCGTGTTAAACACTTGGAAACGGGAATAGAAGCCATCTATAACGCCCAAAATCTAAAGGTATACCATCCGCCGGAAGAAGATGACGCTGATCAGCTAGTCAACGTCGTCGAGGGAGAACATGAGGAATCCGAAGATGAAGGACGTCCTTAGGAAACGGCAAGCTGAATGGAAGAATGATGGAAGTATGGGTTCAAAAGCAGACGACAGATCATCATTGCCAAAAACAATGGCGTGTTCCCAGACAGAATAACCCAAATAGTTGCATGGGCAGGCACGCGCACGTGACGTTTAAACGCTGCAATATGGAACGGATGTCAAAACAGTGGTGAAGTTGTGAGTGTTGGAAAAACTATCAAATCCTGTAGATAGTTTTTCAAAGACCAAGGGGGGGGGGAGATGCGCCCTTATCCTACGGTCATAGGCTAAGTTCGCATAGATTTCAGTAATGCTAGAAACAGCGTTTAATTGAGCCTCGATTTGCAGGGAAAAGGAAGTCTGATTTTGCGTCATTTTAATCATCTTAAGCTCCCGCCGCAGTGTTATTAGGACGAGTCATGCAACTGGCCACTTGACGAACCGAAGAAACGTCGCATGGAACTCACAGACAAAGGCTATTCGAGAACATACTTCTATAACGCGCATTTTGCCACGCAGGTGTACGCTCAAGGACTTTCGGAGGGGCTTGCATCAGATTACGTTCTGGAAAGTTCTGTAGTACGTCTTATTCTGGTTTCGCCACGCCCCTAAATAGCGAAATTAATTTATTTCTACGATACGGCAGCACCCAGGATCGAAACATTGACAACAATAAGCCGGAAGTAATCCTGAGATTTTTTACAGATGAACAGAATAATTAAATCATCAAGAAATTAATAAATCAGTGGTCCAGAACTGAGATCCTTCCGCGGATGCGTCTGGGGTGAAGAGTTTGTTGTGAGAGTGGGGATGGCGTCTATTTCGCCATAAATAGTCCGGATGACGTAGTGTTGATATCGCCTAAAATTACGATCGATTATCGATGATAATCCTATGATTCGACGGACCTTACTATCACGAATAATGTGTACACAGTGTATTGAAATAGATGTGTTGGAATACGAAGCTCTTGCTTGTGGAACGATCTTCAGGTGCTCTGTCGCCATGTTTTAGATATATTGCACCCCTGCGCAGTGCAGTGGGTGAGTTTTTCAGCAGACCGCACGGGGAGGAGATCAGGCTTCCGCAGTTTGGCTGTCACGCAGTTAGCACGCGAGTGAATGTTAGTTGATGCTTAGTTTCGCGAGCCCGCTCGAGACTGTTAGGGCGTTCGCAATGTGCTATTGTGCAGTTCGACACATTTTCGATAAACAGTTACAAGCACTCGCGATAAGTCAGTTTACAGTCAGTCGTCATGCAGTTTTCACGCTACAGACAATGACACTCAGTTGTAGGTAAATGGTCAGTACAACTCAAGGCTGCAGGCTGGACAGTTCAGATATGCAGTAGTAACTTCAGTAGGCAACATATGTGTACAGGGAGAGCTTGCAGTGTTACATGTTAACACAAGTTGTATAGCTGTAGAAACAGTACTGTCAGATGCATAAGTTGGGAGGTGCGCAGTTGATTGCCCGGCACTCGAACCCTCACCGCTGGAACCAGGACAGTTCTGTGAATGAACAGGAGATGTCAGATATGGAAGAGAGAACGCATCGAGGTTGCCAGCCCGGCGCGCAAGTGAAGAGTGGAATAACAGAAGTAGTGGCGTGTGATCTAATGAGTGCTGCGTAATTCTAGCCCGATTTTTATGTGAAAAGTGTATCGTGAGGCAACGTACACGTGTTGGATAAGGTACGGGAGTACAACAAACGTACCAGTAGTGTTATATCTTTTTGTAAGAATAAGGTGAAATTTAGTGCTAATCATGATTATCAATCCCTTAGTGGAGTAGTGCATTGAATGTGAATATGTATAGTGCCGGTATGGTGTGAAAGGCACATGGCTAGGGGTTGCTGACATCTATTGCTGGAGAGGATGACGACCAACGCTGGAAGTATGATGAGTATTAATTTCCATTAATTATCTATGTCATAGTTTTATGGGCCGTGTTTATTATAGATTGATACAGGAATAGATATTCGTCTTAGTGTAATATTAGATTTTTAAATTTAAGTATCATTTGTGGTAGGTTAAGCGTATCCGTGACGACGGAACGCTATTTTGTTTAATTCAGGAGATGCTTAGCGATGACGTTTGTTCGCAAACCGCGCCAAAATTGTACACTGATAGGAATGCATGTGTTCACACCATTATGTTGTATGTATTTCAGCCCCAGGATGAAGGCACCGAAAAGAGCAAAGGCACGTAGAGTTAGAAAGAGAGAGATTTAAAGAATGTAAAATGTATAGACACACTAATGACGCAGGTTATTAATAATAATGATAATAAATAATAATAAGCATGACGTCAACTAGGGATAATAATATCAATATCAAGAGTAATAATGATGTCAGATATGGATAGGAGGGGAGGAAGTCTAAATGTTAATGTCCTTATTACGGCACATGTGGTGGTGATTATTTATACGGATGCACTCTGAACTGTGTCAGGGACGATTTCACGCGTCCTTTCTCCTAGATTAACGCAGGTAAGTGTGGTATTAAGTAGGAGAAGTATTTAGGGTATCCTTCTGAGTGTATTGGGAGAGCAAGCTGAACATCGGCTTAATCGTAGTATGTTAATGAGAACATAGTTTGAATGTATGCCATGTGTAACCGGGAAGTTCCATGAGGCCCCGGTGGTTCAACGAGGAATAAATAAAATGGTATAATGGTATTTAAAAGGTACGAGAAGTTGCAGGTGACACAGCCATATGTCACTCGATTGCCAACTGAAAAGGAAAGGAAGGTAAGTGAGGTATATTGGGCATACCCTGTGAAACAGGGGAGACTAAACTATGCGTACAGGTTTTGTGTAAGGAATAGGACTACGATAATGTTAATGCTCCAAGACCAGGTTCCACTCAGGTCGAACCAAAGACTATCTAGACGGTGAGGTCATTTCTCCTTGTATTTCCATCAGGCCTGTGTATCTTACTAAGAGTGCAGTTTGGGGAGCCCACAGCATTTAGTGTCTGAGATGCGGTAGCACTTGTCAAGGTCGTACACACCCCGCCCCTCTCCGTAACGGGACTCTTTGCGTTTCAAAGGAGGCTAGTTTGACAGTCATGTGGACGGCTGACTCCTTAGTCAGAGAAACTTATATAATATTCAGATTCATTTCCAAATTTAATTCACGATTGAGATTCACATATGGTACTGTAGTGCACTAACCTTGTGATCCAAGTCTATTATAAAGGTATTACATATGATAATATTTATGTCAATTATAATAATAATAATAATAATGATAATAATAATAATTTGTTACCGAGTTGAGGATAAACTTATGTAAAGGGTACTCTAATCCAATAACCTTTTGTGTCCTGACATTGCCGCGAGGATTTTGTTCAAATGGATTAATAACCAGGTGGATATTAATAATAATAATAATAATAATAATAATAATAATAATTCATGGATTTCAAGACCGAATTTATTTTAGGGTACTGATACCCAGTAACCTTTGGATAGTTGATTCCATCACGGCGGTAATAATTAAAGGTGATAATCATATTGTTAGCATTAATCGCAATAATAATAATAATAATAATAATCATAATAATGGTGACTTTTATTATAATGGGATCCGTTTGGTGATTGGTTTTCCTTTTCGTGAAGTTAATTGCTCTCTCGGATATTAGCAAGCGTCTGTGAACGTGCAATGCTCTGAAAAAGTAAGGTGAGAGTCCTTGCTTCGAAGCCTACGAGTGTATATATTTTTTTCTGTTAGCGTTTTAACTTGTAAATACATATTTGTGTCATGTTGTTTATTGCAGAGACGCAGGCATCGTTGACAATATACACCCACCGTTGTTTAATTTTTTGTCGCTCGGTGCGGTATGCGAGCATAGGATTTTTGTATGTATCTGGAATATGCAAATTTTCTGCATACAGTTGGCATTCATTTTGGTTTCCTTATTTTCTTGCCTTACGTTAAGCTTTTGTTTTTTGCCATGATACTCGCAAGCATCTCGAGTCATATTTATATGTATAGTTTAGCACACGCCCATAAAACTTTGACAGACAGTATTGAATCCGGGACCCGGATCATTTTGTTACGAGTCCTGAGTTCAATCCTTGGTTGATCATATTTCTAAGGTATTTTGTGTTTATTTTAAGTAACAGTGTAGCACATCTCAAACTCAAATCTCATTGAGGTCATATGAGTGTAAATTTGCCAGTTGGTATTAATAAGTACACATTGATGTATGCTTAAAGGCTCAAAGGTATAAATGTGCCAAATTTCATACTCATTTGAAGGGCAAACGTTGTAGTTGTGAATAATGGATATATAAGTATTGTGATTTGGTGAAAGCGTTTTAATCCACCATAAGGGATCACATGGGCAATGTTGTCAGATCATTTCACGAGATGATTATCTCATGAATATTATAATTATGGAAGCCCTAAATTAATGGTGGATATGCCAATGGTTTGAGGTTTGTTGTAT
Organism: Meconema thalassinum; assembly: GCA_946902985.2. Taxonomy (NCBI): domain Eukaryota; kingdom Metazoa; phylum Arthropoda; class Insecta; order Orthoptera; family Tettigoniidae; genus Meconema; species Meconema thalassinum. The sequence goes on along the minus strand of OX336399.1, from coordinate 219,986,688 downwards.
TAATTAATTGGCATACAACGGCAAGATGCCATGGTATTCTGAATATTGAATTCAGAAGTGTGGACTGTATTACAGTGAATATTAATTATGGTCAAATCAGATTGATTTTCATCTCGGCATATGATCACTGATTGGTCGTTTATTTAATTGAGAGATTGGATTAATTGATTGATAATCGATTTGATAAATGATGGGATTCACAGTTCAATTAAAGTTTAATTGATTTAATTTGAATTTTATTTGATTCACAGAGTGTTTTGAATTGATGATTAATTTAATTAGGGTTGATTGTATTTGAATTGATGATTAATTTAATTAGAGTTGATTTTATTTGAATTAATGATTAATCTAATTAATATTGATTTATTTGGATTGTAATTAATTTAATTGGATGATTAATTAAAATGTAATTCATTTAATTATGGATGATTAATTAAAATGTAATTAATTCAATTGAGGTTGATTAATTTAATTGGAATTTAATTACTCATTTTTTTGAGTTTTTGACATTTTTTAATTATTTTTACTTTTTTTGAAAAATCTTTTGGATTGTTTTAACATTTTTTTTGTTATTTTGGATTTCTTTTGGATTTATTTCAAAGTTTGTAATTCGTTAAGCTGTTTTGAAGATTGGTTCAATTTTGGATAGTTTCTTATTCTAAATTTTGATTTTCTTGAGTTAATATTTTTGGTTTTAGCTTTCTTTTCAATCATTTTTTGTATTTCTTTACCAGTGTTAATAAAGTTGTTTTTCCTTTGGTTTTTGAATCCTGTGTGTGATGATTTATTAATCAGCCCTATTGATCTTCCAAGTGATGTATCCCAGGACAGTTATTAGCTTCAAGTAGGACGCACCACCCCCGAGATTAGAATCCTGTCCTGAAGGTCCTATGTTCAAAAGGGTACAGTATGAAGAATTGAAAAGGAAGGGATTGATAGCGAATGAAGAGAAAAGTAATGTATTGATGGTCTCTAAACAGAATATACAGAAAGAACAGCTCAATATCCTCTGTAATGGGAAGCCTCTTGGAAAAGTAGAAACTTTTGAATATCTAGGAACCATATTAATTAATGATGGAGAAATTGAACCCGAGGTACTGCCCCCGTAAATTGAATTATATTGAGACCACGATGGCTGTATCGGCAAATATGAATAAAGTTATGGATGTTATAGTTGTGACGTGTATATTCATGACGTAGTCACGGATGACGTAGAATTCATGCAAGTAGGCTGGTAGAGCTGAGATTCTTGGTGACGTCATGAGTTTGTTCGAGAAAGATCTGAGATTTACGACGCAGTCGCAGGAAACAAGTTATTGTGCTAAGGAAGAAGTTACGCTATTGGAGGAGAGACTCGAACCAATGAACGATAGTTTGGAAGGAAGACGGAGATTGCTGAAACTACGATATTTAATTACTTTTGGCATGCAGAATTGTGGAAATCTATTTTCAGTTATGGCATTGATTTGGAATTTTGAAGAAAGTAATTTTGAGTTTTTGAAATTTGAAAATCCGTCAAGTATAGCCAAAGTTAAAACTTCTAGCAATGACGGAGCAACGAACTATGGAAGGGATGGATACGCCCCTTAAGAAGTTGATAAAAGGTCGTGCACAGGATAGAGGAGCTCTCATATCTCTCATAACCGCATATCTGATATTCTGATAACGCATATATATTTCAGATGTCATAGAGTCATTTTCGAGTGAATAAGTGAAGCAAGTTGTCTTTAGCGTGTGGTTAAAGCCCAGCGCTTCGAACGAACACGGAGCAGTTCCATTTTACGCTGTTCGAAACTAGGTGAAGTTGTAACGCTCACATTAACGTTTCTACCAGATAAGATATAAAGAGTTAACTTCTGCCTTCATTATAATTCAATTGGGCAGTACAACATTGAGGTGTGTAGAAGATTTGAACAATTTCACAGTTATACTTTGAAAGATATTGGCATTTTAAGGCTGCAGACAAAAGTGATTTTCTCGCCACCTGAGAGGCACTTTTAAATTTCCACAGTATACACTACGGCTGACACGTGTTACAACCGTGATATTGGAGAATACGTTTGGTAATACAACGATACATTCTACTATGGAACATTATAATCTTGCAGTGCTTTCAATGATTATAACAAAAGTTGAGATGGAAGGCTAAGGCTTTAATGCAATTGGGACATATATCGATGGAGTGAAGTAACAGCATGGAACTTCGTTAATCGTCATTCTACAAAAGCGAGCATGTAGTGAACTTCCAACTACACTCATGCATCGTGAATCCATCGCTGAATTATATCAAATGACAGTGGAAATATCATCATACTCCACGATTATGAATATTTCTGCGAAAATAACTGCAATAAACGTCATGGCGAATTACGACTGGAACTTCAGGGAACTTTCAAGAGAGGCCAGGGTGGACCCGGCTCATAAAGAAGAGTTTTGCCAGAAGGATGTCTTTCGTATACATGGAGCAGTGCAATTTCCGGAGAAGGAAGCAGTTCGATTCTCCGAGGACGCTGATTCCTGGTTCGAGGACGGAGCACATCTTCACGCTGGTGAAATGGAACCAACAGCAGTTTTCTTTGAAAACTGTCCTCTAGAACTTCAATCAACAGATAAGGTAGTCGTGAACGTTTCTTGTATTATTTGAGTCATGTAGCGATATCTGAGCAACCATCTTCCCATACTTTCTGTCCCATTTATTTTTGCCCCATTTTCTGGCTTGACATTTCTGTACTCAGTACACTTCGATGATTTATGCCGTTTTCTACGATTTGTTGAGACATTGTTATGTCATTGGCATACCTAAATAATTTTGGATCAGTTGAGACTGATAATTTAGATTCTTTCAGTAATTTGCATATTTTTGTAGTCACGATTTAACTGTAAAGTTAACGATTTGCTATGGCAGATTTGAATTCAGACAGCGTGTCACTTTATTAAAGTAATTCTATTCAGTAAATTACTTTGACCAATTTTCTGTCATCCTCAAGAAAGAAGAATGATTAAATGATTTTAGAGCGTTAAAATCTATTACGTTATCGACGATCTTTGAAATACTAGTCGTCTTATGAACATGATTGCAACATAGACATTTATCATTGCATTATAGACAATTTTATGAAATATGAACTTTGATTACGATTTATTGAATACACTATAGTAATGAACATTTGATAGGAATTTTTCTCAATTATAGATTGGAACAATAATGTTTGCATTCCACAGTCTAATTGTATTCTATTCGACTATTTATGCAGTTTAGATGAACTTTGATTGAAGATAGTATTTTTATACTGCGTTACTTTGAAGATATTAATCTCAATTTTGATAGACCAGGGAGGAGTGTCTAATCGTATTTGCTATTAAATTTATTTGTGATTGGCAAATTTTTACTTCATATCGATTCATGAATGAAACCCACGAAGGTTAAATAATAACAGACATTAATACAATTGATGAATATAAGAATTTTTGAAGAGGAACAATGGATGTATAATCGTTAGTTCAGTGGACCTGTAAAAGTCGCTGATGAGTAATGCCCTTGAATAATGAAGGAGGTTCCCACAGTAATAAATGAAGTTGTTGAATTTATGAGTGGAGGTTTTTGTATGTAATTTGGAAGATTTTGATGCCATATATATGAAGATATATGATGAATTCTGGGCCTATTGTTGAGAAATTTTGTGCGTTTTGAGCGAAGTATTTTCCCGCTGAATGTATTGTCCTGGTTCTTTGAAAGTTATTCATGTGAAGATACTGTTAAAGTTAACAAGAGTGTTAAATAATTTGAGATAAAGATTTTGAATGGAGGTTACCGTCACAAATAATTATAATTTTCCGCTATTACCGGTCGCAAGCCCGGGACCTCATCTCGCAAGCGATGAGGAAGGAGGAGCGGGAGGAGTATCAACCTCGTTAAAAAACCAGGGTCCATCTGGCTCCGGATGGTAGCACCCTGTCATAGGGCCCCTTGCCAGGGTTACGGTGAAGACCTCAACGGCACTGGCGGCGGAGAAGAGGGGCTTCGGTACGGCGTCGATGGCGGAAGAGGCAAACCCGTAGCGTCTGTACTCCAGAGGAGCGGCTACAGAAGGCGTCTGTTCTCCATGTTAGGAGCGGCCTAGTTGATACCTGGCAGTAGGTATAAAATGCCTTTGGACCGGGCGACTCCATCGTAATAATAGCCTAAAATGAGTGCAAACATGATATGGCCTCGGAAAATGCTAGGGCGTCCCCTGCAAGCGACGCGCAGCTCTTTGGACTCTGGGGGAGCTGTGAGAAGTGGGCGACCAGGATCACAACATATCAAAATTGGTACCATTAACGTATTGACCTTAAATGGCAAGACGGAGGAACTCGTAGATTTCATGAAAGAGAAGGAAATTGCCATCCTCGGATTGAGTGAGACAAAGTGGCAAGGTAACGGAGAAAGAACCCTGACAGATGGATACAGGCTGTTTTACAGTGGAGGAAAGGCAAAGCAAAATGGAGTGGGAATAATTGTGAGGAAAGATATCCTGGAATATGTGGAAGAGGTAAAGAACGTGAGTGACAGGATTATTGTCATGAGAATTCAGTTTGAGACAGGAACAAAAGACCTAATACAAGTTTATGCTCCACAAACTGGAAACAAGGAAGAAGAGTTAGAAAGTTTCCTTGAAGAAGTAGACAAGTACATTGAAGACAAGGAGGCCATAATAATAGGCGACATGAATGCCCAAGTAGGTACAGAGAGACTGGGAAGAGAAGAGATCGTGGGACCCTATGGATATGGAAATAAAAATCCAGAAGGGGATATATTAGTTGACTTTTGCCAGAGAAACCAACTAATGGTTGGAAATACATGGTTCAGGAAGAAAAACAGCCAAAAGATTACCAGATATGGATGGGGAGAGAGAAGAAATAAAACCCTGATTGACTACATTTTGGTAGAAAAAGACAAACGCAAAAACCTGATGGATGTTACTGCCATGCCGGACGAGGCTTTTGGTGGAGATCACAGAGCAGTAATAGCAAAGCTGAAAGTTGGAAAAATTAGAAAACTGAAGGAAAGAAAAGAAAGAAACATAAAAACATGGAGGTTGAAGGATAAACAGGTGCAAGAAGAATTTAAGATGGAACTGCAACAACTAGTACCAAAGACTGATGTTGGACATGTGGAAGAAGAATGGAAGCAATTTAAGGATGCATTTGTTAGTTGTGCAGAGAAAACATGTGGAAGAACATCGGGGAAGATGAAAGATAAACAAACAGCATGGTGGAATGAAAGAGTTAAAGAAAAAGTGAAGGAAAAGAAGAAGAGTTGGAAACAGTGGAAAACAAAAAGGACTGAAGAAAGTAGATTGAGATATGTAGAAGCTAGACAAATCTGCAAGAAAGTAGTGGCAGAAGAGAAGAAGAAAAGTTGGGAGTTATTCGCACAGGAAATTAAAGACGATTGTCAGCGTGGAAAGAAATTATTATTTAGTGTACTTAAGAGTAGAAGGAAGGAACATGTAAACGCTGGATTTGTGAAAAACAAAGAAGGAGTGATATTGAAGGAACCAGAAGAGATTAAGAACCGATGGAAAGAATATTTTCATGGACTGTTAAATGTCAGGAATGTAACGCACACAGAAGTTACTGTAGTGCCAGATGTGGAAGAAGAAGAAATGTAAGCGGACATTACAATGGCAGAGGTGGAATTGGCCATTAAGAAGATGAAGATGGGAAAAGCTGTGGGAGTGGATCAAGTGGCAGTAGAAATAATAAAGGCTGCAGGACCCATTGGAATATATTGGACTTCAAGTGTACTCAAGAGTGTGTGGAGAGCAAAACAAATTCCAGAAGATTGGCAGAAAGGTATTATTATACCAATATTCAAGAAAGGAGACAAGAAGGTGTGTGGAAATTACAGAGGAATTACTATTATCTCGCATGTTGCCAAGATCATGGAGAGAATACTAGAGGAAAGAATCCGAAAAAGGGTTGAAAACCAAATTCAAGAGGAACAATTTGGGTTCAGAAGGGGAAGATCAACAGTACCTATCTTTGTTGTAAGACAAACTATGGAAAAACACTGGGAATATGGAAAAGACATGGTAATGACCTTTATTGACTTAGAAAAGGCATATGATAGTGTCCCTAGAGACAGAGTTTGGGAAAGCTTAAAACAGAAAGGTATTGGAGATGAAATGATACAAATGACAAAAGCAATGTACAGTAATTGTTGCAGTTGTGTGAAGACCCAAGCAGGTAGAACAGGATGGTTTGAAATTGAAACTGGTTTGAAACAAGGGAGTGTGCTTTCACCACTGCTATTCATAATGGTGATGGATGATATACTGAAGGCAACAAAGGAAGCCTACACAGGTACAAGAATGAACATAATCTTATTTGCGGATGATGTTCTGATTTGGGGAGAGAATGAGAAAGTGGTCCAGGAACAGCTGGATGTTTTAAAGGAAAATATTGAGAAATGGGGAATGAAAATCAGTGTAGAAAAGAGTAAGACAATGGTGATGACAAGACATAAGGAAGAAGGGAAAGGAATTGTTAAAATTGGAGATGTAAATCTGGAAGTAGTTGAGCACTTCAAATATTTGGGAAGTGAATTGATGGAAAATGCAAGACTGGATATGGAAATTAGCAAGAGAATACAAGGTGGGAGTGCCTTCTACTGTCAAGTTCGGAATTTAATTTGTGATAAAGACATACCAATGAAGGCTAAAGAAGTGATGTACAAGACTTATTACTTACCAATATTGACATACGGAGCAGAAACTTGGCCTATGACCCGGAGGGATGAAAGTAGAATGCAGGCAGCCGAAATGAAATTTTTGAGGAGTATGTTACAGAAGACTAGAAGAGATAGAGTGAGAAATGAAGACATTCGAAAGGAAGTGAATGTACAGAAGCTGAACGAAAAGCTGGAACAGAACAGATTGAGATGGTATGGACATGTGAAGAGGATGAATGATGAAAGAATGCCAAAACAAGTGATGGAGAGGCAGATGACGGGAAAAAGAGGACGAGGAAGACCTAGAGGTCGGTGGTTGGACCTTGTTAAGTGCAGCGTGATAAACCGGAACATGGAGTGGCGTTCAGTGCTTGAGGAGGAGTGGTGGACAGACCGAGTAAAGTGGAGGGGACTCATGTTTGCTCCGACCCGGCCTAGGCTGGAAAACGGAAAATGATGATGATGATGATGATGATTAAACCTGAATTTGACATTTAAATATAACTAACCTTCATTGGTCGATTATATCACCATGATTTGAGTAATTATCAACCGGATAAACGTGTGGTTTAATGTATTTCTTGTATAAGTAATATAAACAATATTAATATTGTAAATAATTTTGTAAATATCTTTGTTAAATAATATGAAATGAAAGGGATTAATAGAGGCGTGTATAAAATTTCCAATTGTCGTTTGACATTGTTATAAACAATTTATTATTGTTATAAATAATTAATGAACTTTTGTTATTAACATTTAGAGTTTTGTTATTATACTCTAAACAACGCTAATTAAACATGTGGATTGAACAATTAAACATGATTTGGGATTGTTGGAGTAATCCACTGGTGTTTGAATGGAGCTTTTAAAACATTTGCGTGATAATATTTCAGTTGAGATGTGGACATTTAACGTGTTTTGAAGGAGAGCTAAGCTCTGATGTAACTCGCATATGCTAGGGTTGAACGGAGGGGTGAGTCCACTTTGACGATGCAGGTGCATTGCAGCTGGCCCAGGCAACTGTATGATAGAGGCCAAGGACGTTTACATAATAGCCTTGTGGCTATAAATAAAATGTGAAGTATATAAACACGCAAAACAATTGATATATGTGTCTCGTCCCAAATCCCGTTTCCATTCCAAGTGCATTATTATAATTACGTTATTTTGAGCTTGAGAAAGCTGAAACATTGTATGTAGAGTATACTAGTCCTACAGGAGGACATGGTTATGTGCTCGATGGCTTCTGATTGCCACGTGGATTTTGTTGTTTATTTTTGTTAAATTCATTCTTTATGTGAAATAAATTATTGTGCAGTTTAAAGTTTCTCGGCTTCGTCATGGTTCATTTTTAATATCATGGTGGAGGTTATTGTGAGGGCATTCTTTAAGTGATCCAGTTGACAACCCAGTCCCCGAGATAAATTTAAGAGGTAAGTAAAGGTAAGTATGAACCCCCGTATATTTTGGTGTGTTCCACAATAATTTCTTGTTAACTATTGTGCTCTAATCTCGATAGTATCTGTCAGTGCCATTTTCATTGATGTAGCTGTGCCGGTGCGTTTGATTATTGGCAATCCGATTGAGGGGGCGGATATCTGACAGCCTACTATCCGGATAACGGGGACAGTAGGATTGGCGCCGCAATTCGGTGGGGCTCGATTGACAACACTGGATTACCAGGTTGAACGCCAGTAGGATTGGCGACCCTAAAATGTGGGGCACGATCAGCAAAACATTGGATTACCAAGTTATTGCAGTAGAATTGACACCGCAATTTTTGTGGAGTGTTCGAATAACATTGGATTACCAAGTTATCGATGTCAAAGGGATTGTGAAGACTCAAATAAAGAGGTTGATTCTTTGTTAGATGTCTTGGCCAATTGTAGAATTTGAGAGTGTGATTATATAGGAATAAAATGTTGTATTGTATTAGGAAAATTACACTCAGAAAAGATCAGATCTTATACAACTTGAGAGAGGTTAAATAGGCTGGAAACTTAGAAAAATCGCCTATGATCTGGAATCTTATTTTATTTGACCGGCTTATGACATGTGTAGTCATATTAAAGATAAAATTAAACTATTTGGATTGTAAATGTAAATTATTTGTGTTAGGATATTTTAAAATGAACCAAAGAAACTTGAACATGTGCTTGAGTTTATTTCAACATGAAGTGTCTACGAAGGTTAATTATAAGGTAATTATAAGTTAGATTTAAGACAGAAAATTGCTCAAATTTATATATGGTGAAAAATGTTGCTCAGATGTTGTTATTTTGCTCTGTTTGATGTATGTCCCTAAAGCAGTTTATTATTGAAATATTATTGAAATGGCAGATGAAAGTATTAAGAAAATGTTGGAGGAGATGTCCAACAGTTTGTCGGCTAATGTGTCTATTAGGCTGGATGAAAGTGCGAGGGAGATGAAAGCTAGCATGAATGAAAGTGTAAAGCAGATGCTGGATGAAAGTTTGAAAGTTATTCAGACCAGTTCTGCAAACCTAGAAAATAATGTGTCGCGTTTACAGATCAGTACCCAAGGAATCGAGAATGCTGTAAGTGACATTCACAAAGATGTTTCTGATGTTAAAATTGATGTTTCTAAGGTACAGAAAGATCTTACTATGTTGAATCTTGATGTTGCTAATGTCCGGGGTGATATTTCATGTGCTAGAGCTGAAGTAATTGTTGTTAGGAATGATGTTGCTACTGTACAAGACAAAGTAGAGGAAGTTCAAAGAGAGGTTAGAAATGCTCGAACTGATGTGTCAAATGTCCAAGTTGACATCAATAATATTCATTCAGATGTTAATGATATGCAAAGCAATATCAATAAGATACAAGTAGAAGTCAATACTGTTTTTGTAGACATTGCTAAAGTTCAGACTGATGTTAACAAAGTTAGGGAAGAAATTGAAACTTCAAAAACGCTTTGTACTCGTAACATTAGTGCATTAACAACTCGATTAGTTGACGAGTCTGTTAGGACAACAGCTTCTTTAGCTGGTTTAAAATACGATGTAGAGGTCATGAGAACCCAAGTATTAGATCACAATCGTTTACTTAAGGAGGACATTGAAGTAGATATCGCGGAAATGTTAACTGCAAATGTAACGGTTTGGAAAGATGAATGGAACAGGTCAAGTGGGGAACATGTCGATCAGATTCAGGAGCGAATTGAAAGAAAACTTGCCAGTACACAAGTAGACATTAATAATGAAGTAGTTCAGATCAGGAAAGACTTGAATGTAAGGATGGATTCGCTATCCGAAAAGTAGGTAGAGGATAGAACTCAAATAGGTCATTACGTGCAAGCATTAAAAACTGCGTTAGAGGAACAGATTCATAAGGTTGTCTCTGATGTTAATGAAACTACGAGCAAACTTCAGAATTTGAAACTAAGAGAAGCCAGCATGATGGAAACCTATAAGGAAGAGTTGATTAGGAAAGTCATCACGGAAATCACAGACAAGGATACTGAAGGATTGACTGGTGAAGAGGATAGAAATTACGTGAGAAGATGTAACCTCGCTACAGAAGAGAGAGATATTGGTCCTGAGGAACGTATATCCAGATTCAGGGAAGAAGAAGAGGATAGGAATATTGAACCTGAATGGAAGTATCGTGATAGTGGGAAACATTATATGGATTCATATCCGAGAAATGTGACAGTCATCCGGAATTTTGAAGACAAACCTCAAAAATTTAGCAACACTGATAGTCTCACACCGATCGAATATATCAGGAATCTTAAAGACTATTTCATAGAAGCCCACATTCCTAGAGAGAGAGAGATGAGAATCGTAGAAAGATTTCTAGCTGGAGGACCCCTTGAATGGTTTAGAGCATTTCGGTACACTCTCAGCAATTTTGACGAATTTGCAGAGGCACTGATAAAACGATTCTGGTCAATAGAAGCTCAGAATTCACTAAGAGCTGAGGTATACTCGAGGAAGTATTCAGGTACTCTTCCAACACGGTACGCTGATTTCTTCACGAGTCAGTTATCACGCTTGAGATTTTTGCAACCCCCATTGTCAACAGAGCAGTTGATAGATGCGATTTCACGTATGCTGCCTGTGGAGGTAAGAAGACTGATCATATCGTCAAATATCAGAGATTTGACCAGTATGGACGAATTATTGAGAAGGCTTGACTACACGAGTCCAATGCCAAATTTGGTACAAAAAGGTCAGAGGCACGAATTCAAAGACGTTAATACGGTCTACATGGATCAAGTGCAGCAAACTGATAAGCCTGATGAAAAAAACTGAAAATGTAGGTCCTCACAGGAATAATTATTTCCGCAACAACAGATCCCAAGGTTACCGTCCATATCAGCAAAGACGAGGCTGGAATAATAATAGAGGGAATTACAACAACGGAAGAGGTAGATACTATAACAATGGTTATAATAGAAACTACAATCGAAATAACCAGTATCAGAATCAGAATTCTCAAGGTCAGGTTATGACACCCGACAAGTATCAAGAAAGAGAGAAAGAAAGTCAGCAGTATCTGAAGGAATTACGAGAGAAGGAAGCTGAAAATCAAAAGAAAAGACAGGATGTAGTGATCGATCCTGGTCCTTCTACAAGCCAGCAGAACTCGGAAAACAGGAATTCAGGACAGAAGAGAAAGTAGAAAGGAGAGAATGCATTAGCCACACACAACCCAGAGAAGAAGAGACTTATGATTAAGGAACATAGAGGAAATATCATATAAGAGTAGAAAATAATTCAATTTCGTGTTCAAGTGAATTGAGATATTTATAACACAGAGTTTAAAAACAATTTGCAACTGTTTTTAAAACGTGGTGAAGGGAGAATGCCCCGTAAATTGAATTATATTGAGACCACGATGGCTGTATTGGCAAATATGAATAAAGTTATGGATGTTATAGTTGTGACGTGTATATTCATGACGTAGGCACGGATGACGTAGAATTCATGCAAGTAGGCTGGTGGAGCTGAGATTCTTGGTGACGTCATGAGTTTGTTCGAGAAAGATCTGAGATTTACGACGCAGTCGCAGGAAACAAGGTATTGTTCTAAGGAAGAAGTTACGCTATTGGAGGAGAGACTCGAACCAATGAACGATAGTTTGGAAGGAAGACGGAGATTGCTGAAACTACGATATTTAATTACTTTTGGCATGCAGAATTGTGGAAATCTATTTTCAGTTATGGCATTGATTTGGAATTTTGAAGAAATTAATTTTGAGTTTTTGAAATTTGAAAATCCGTCAAGTATAGCCAAAGTTAAAACTTCTAGCAATGACGGAGCAACGAACTATGGAAGGGATGGATACGCCCATTAAGAAGTTGATAAAAGGTCGTGCACAGGATAGAGGAGCTCTCATATCTCTCATAACCGCATATCTGATATTCTGATAACGCATATATATTTCAGATGTCATAGAGTCATTTTCGAGTGAATAAGTGAAGCAAGTTGTCTTTAGCGTGTGGTTAAAGCCCGGCGCATCGAACGAACACGGAGCAGTTCCATTTTACGCTGTTCGAAACTAGGTGAAGTTGTAACGCTCACATTAACGTTTCTACCAGATAAGATATAAAGAGTTAACTTCTGCCTTCATTATAATTCAATTGGGCAGTACAACATTGAGGTGTGTAGAAGATTTGAACAATTTCACAGTTATACTTTGAAAGATATTGGCATTTTAAGGCTGCAGACAAAAGTGATTTTCTCGCCACCTGAGAGGCACTTTTAAATTTCCACAGTATACACTACGGCTGACACGTGTTACAACCGTGATATTGGAGAATACGTTTGGTAATACAACGATACATTCTACTATGGAACATTATAATCTTGCAGTGCTTTCAATGATTATAACAAAAGTTGAGATGGAAGGCTAAGGCTTTAATGCAATTGGGACATATATCGATGGAGTGAAGTAACAGCATGGAACTTCGTTAATCGTCATTCTACAAAAGCGAGCATGTAGTGAACTTCCAACTACACTCATGCATCGTGAATCCATCGCTGAATTATATCAAATGACAGTGGAAATATCATCATACTCCACGATTATGAATATTTCTGCGGAAATAACTGCAATAAACTTCATGGCGAATTACGACTGGAACTTCAGGGAACTTTCAAGAGAGGCCAGGGTGGACCCGGCTCATAAAGAAGAGTTTTGCCAGAAGGATGTCTTTCGTATACATGGAGCAGTGCAATTTCCGGAGAAGGAAGCAGTTCGATTCTCCGAGGACGCTGATTTCAGGTTCGAGGACGGAGCACATCTTCACGCTGGTGAAATGGAACCAACAGCAGTTTTCTTTGAAAACTGTCCTCTAGAACTTCAATCAACAGATAAGGTAGTCGTGAACGTTTCTTGTATTATTTGAGTCATGTAGCGATATCCGAGCAACCATCTTCCCATATTTTCTGTCCCATTTATTTTTGCCCCATTTTCTGGCTTGACATTTCTGTACTCAGTACACTTCGATGATTTATGCCGTTTTCTACGATTTGTTGAGACATTGTTATGTCATTGGCATACCTAAATAATTTTGGATCAGTTGAGACTGATAATTTAGATTCTTTCAGTAATTTGCATATTTTTGTAGTCACGATTTAACTGTAAAGTTAACGATTTGCTATGGCAGATTTGAATTCAGACAGCGTGTCACTTTATTAAAGTAATTCTATTCAGTAAATTACTTTGACCAATTTTCTGTCATCCTCAAGAAAGAAGAATGATTAAATGATTTTAGAGCGTTAAAATCTATTACGTTATCGACGATCTTTGAAATACTAGTCGTCTTATGAACATGATTGCAACATAGACATTTATCATTGCATTATAGACAATTTTATGAAATATGAACTTTGATTACGATTTATTGAATACACTATAGTAATGAACATTTGATAGGAATTTTTCTCAATTATAGATTGGAACAATAATGTTTGCATTCCACAGTCTAATTGTATTCTATTCGACTATTTATGCAGTTTAGATGAACTTTGATTGAAGATAGTATTTTTATACTGCGTTACTTTGAAGATATTAATCTCAATTTTGATAGACCAGGGAGGAGTGTCTAATCGTATTTGCTATTAAATTTATTTGTGATTGGCAAATTTTTACTTCATATCGATTCATGAATGAAACCCACGAAGGTTAAATAATAACAGACATTAATACAATTGATGAATATAAGAATTTTTGAAGAGGAACAATGGATGTATAATCGTTAGTTCAGTGGACCTGTAAAAGTCGCTGATGAGTAATGCCCTTGAATAATGAAGGAGGTTCCCACAGTAATAAATGAAGTTGTTGAATTTATGAGTGGAGGTTTTTGTATGTAATTTGGAAGATTTTGATGCCATATATATGAAGATATATGATGAATTCTGGGCCTATTGTTGAGTAATTTTGTGCGTTTTGAGCGAAGTATTTTTCCGCTGAATGTATTGTCCTGGTTCTTCGAAAGTTATTCATGTGAAGATACTGTTAAAGTTAACAAGAGTGTTAAATAATTTGAGATAAAGATTTTGAATGGAGGTTACCGTCACAAATAATTATAATTATTATTAAACCTTATTAAACCTGAATTTGACATTTAAATATAACTAACCTTCATTGGTCGATTATATCACCATGATTTGAGTAATTATCAACCGGATAAACGTGTGGTTTAATGTATTTCTTGTATAAATAATATAAACAATATTAATATTGTAAATAATTTTGTAAATATCTTTGTTAAATAATATGAAATGAAAGGGATTAATAGAGGCGTGTATAAAATTTCCAATTGTCGTTTGACATTGTTATAAACAATTTATTATTGTTATAAATAATTAATGAACTTTTGTTATTAACATTTAGAGTTTTGTTATTATACTCTAAACAACGCTAATTAAACATGTGGATTGAACAATTAAACATGATTTGGGATTGTTGGACTAATCCACTGGTGTTTGAATGGAGCTTTTAAAACATTTGCGTGATAATATTTCAGTTGAGATGTGGACATTTAACGTGTTTTGAAGGAGAGCTAAGCTCTGATGTAACTCGCATATGCTAGGGTTGATCGGAGGGGTGAGTCCACTTTGACGATGCAGGTGCATTGCAGCTGGCCCAGGCAACTGTATGATAGAGGCCAAGGACGTTTACATAATAGCCTTGTGGCTATAAATAAAATGTGAAGTATATAAACACGCAAAACAATTGATATATGTGTCTCGTCCCAAATCCCGTTTCCATTCCAAGTGCATTATTATAATTACGTTATTTTGAGCTTGAGAAAGCTGAAACATTGTATGTAGAGTATACTAGTCCTACAGGAGGACATGGTTATGTGCTCGATGGCTTCTGATTGCCACGTGGATTTTGTTGTTTATTTTTGTTAAATTCATTCTTTATGTGAAATAAATTATTGTGCAGTTTAAAGTTTCTCGGCTTCGTCATGGTTCATTTTTAATATCATGGTGGAGGTTATTGTGAGGGCATACTTTAAGTGATCCAGTTGACAACCCAGTCCCCGAGATAAATTTAAGAGGTAAGTAAAGGTAAGTATGAACCCCCGTATATTTTGGTGTGTTCCACAATAATTTCTTGTTAACTATTGTGCTCTAATCTCGATAGTATCTGTCAGTGCCATTTTCATTGATGTAGCTGTGCCGGTGCGTTTGATTATTGGCAATCCGATTGAGGGGGCGGATATCTGACAGCCTACTATCCGGATAACGGGGACAGTACAATGGAACTAATAAAGCAGCGTTAGCTTATTATTAGATGAATACAACAATAGTAGGGAAGAAGGAGGTAAGTCTTAAGACGAAAGAGCAGATCTATAATGCTATCATGGCACTGATTACGCCGTACGGTATGGAGAGTTTGGCATTACAAGATAAATATCTAAGTAGATTGAGGAATTGGTACAAATAAAGGGGCAAATCTGTTGCGGAAATGAAGAGAATGTGCAGAAATAGAGCGGAATGGTAGAAATGGCTCAAACCAGGTTACCATATCGCTTGAAGACAAAAGGGGATTGATGAAGAAGAAGACGAAGATTAATATCGGCGTTGCGGAAGTTGAGAACAATATAAGTGAGAAAGACATTAGGAGGTGGGGTACGAGGCGGGAGAGAGAGAGAGAGAGCAACTAAGTTAAAGGATTTGGACGGGGCAAAGACTTAAAATCAAATACTCAGAGAAGTGGTGAGGGAAGTTTTAGTGATGCTGAGTGACGGTAAGATTCCGATGGATTCCAACAGCCACACCTCCTCGAGCTGCGAATTGTGGATGATCAGCACGGTAGGCAGTGTACGGAGGTGGGTTTAGCTGTTGGGAAGGAAGAAGAAAGGTCTCATTAAGGACGAGAGCATCTGGGGAGTGTTGGAGAAGGGAGAGGGCCCAGTGGGGGTCCGGACGCGGAACACCAAGTGCCCGCTGAAGAGCCAGCATGGTGTTCCGGGGCAAAACCCCACACAAGACACGGCACAAACCTTGAAAATTGCTGAGTTTTAATTCACGTGCCGTGAAAGCTAATATACCATCTTTTTGGAAGCCTTTATATGGAGGTGAAAGGCTGCTTGAGCTTTTAGCTCTCGCACTTAGAGGCGCACGTGCGCTTCATAAGACGGGAGGTAGTGCGCAGTTCGCTACTCCAGTGGGGTTCTGGGCGCGGGACATCAAGAGCCCACTGATGAGACAGCTTGATGTTCCTGTGTGAAACCCCACATAAGACACTGCATAAACCTAGAAAAATCGCTGAGTTTTAATTCCGGGCCGCGACTTTTGGAAGCCTTTATAGGGAGATGAAAGGCTGTTTGAGCTCTTAGCTCTCGCAGTTAGAGGCGCACGTGCGCTTCATAAGAAGGGAGGTAGTGCACAGTTTGCTACTCCTGGGCGTGTCCGTGTGCGGATATTCATGAGCCCGCTGATGAGCCAGCTTGGCATTCCTGGGCGAAACCCCACACGAGACATGGCATAAACCTTGAAAATTGCTGAGTTTTAATTCACATGCCGTGAAAGCTAATATACCATCTTTTTAGAAGCCTTTATAGGGAGGTGAAAGGCTGCTTGAGCTTTTAGCTCTCTCAGTTAGAGGCGCACGTGCGCTTTATAAGAAGGGAGGTAGTGCGCAGTTCGCTACTCCTGTGGGTGTCCGGGCGTGGAACATCAAGAGCCCGCTGATGAGACTGCTTGGTGTTGCTGGGCGACACCACATACAAGGCACGGCATAAACCTAGAAAAATTGCTGAGTTTTAACGGTTGGTTGTCAAGTCAGGCACTGTTTGATCGGCATTGACCTCTTGCTGCTCCCTGATTGGCCGGAGCCTTAGCCAGTCACGTGCTAAGAGAACACTCTTTTTGTTGCTAAGTCTGAATCTGTCATCGCGATTGAAATTATTGGGATGCTTCAAGGTCTCTAATTTCTCTTATATTATCCTGTTTTGATATCTAGGAATCTTAGAAAGAGTTTTGGACTTATCAATTTCTATGCCGTTTGTCGTGACGTCAGTATGTTCAACTATTGGAGATCTGTAGTTTATTTGTTTTTGCATCGAATGTGCTCTGATATCCCAATGGAAACGCGACAATTTGTATGTATGCCCTATGTACCTAATCTCCCCTCAGGAACAAGGCGCTTTGTAAACTTCTGCGTCCTAGTTTTGGCTCCATTATATCGGCTGACGTATGACCGTATTTATCTGTTCTTTCCTGTATCCATTAGCCAGGAGCGTATCCCAAACTCATTCTTTCTCTTGGTTTACGCTATCCTTATCGCAAATGGTGTTGGCGCTGGTGAGGAGTGTCCTAAGAACCATTTCCTTCTGCGACGATGGATGGCTTGAGTTTGCATGTACTGTATGTACCTATCTGCATGAGTGCCTTTCCTATAGACCCTGTGTCCCAGCGTGTTGTGTGTTCGTTTATAGACCAGAACGGTTACTAAGGCCAGTGGATTATTTTCATTTACTTCCACTGTTATGTGATGCATAGATGCCCGGAGCACATGAAGTCTAGTAAGTCCTGAAGTGACTTGCGTCCATGTTCCCATATCCAAAAATCTCAAGTTTCAATGGGCTCTACTTTAGAGCTTCTCCCTCGAATTTCCATGAAAACGTTGGCCAAAATCGGAGAGAAGGGGGATCCCATGGCTGCTCCCTCCGTAAGTAGAAACATATGCCAATTGAGGACGAAGAATGTGGAGTTTTCGAACTTTTCAACTAAGTCAACCAAGTCAGTTGAAACTTCTGCCGCTGTATGTTTTTACCCGACTATCTGTGTGGCGTCAGGTACAGGAACCTGGGTTAATTAGGACTCAACATTGAGGCTTGCCAGTAGATCGCCGTAACTCAAGTTTATACGCGCTATGATATCTACGAAGCGTTGTGAATTTCTGACGTGAGAGTGTGGCGGAGAGAATAATGGATGCAGATCCTGAATCAAATACTTAGCATGAGCGTGAGTTGAGGATGCTATAGCGCTAAATATTAGTCTCAGAGGCAAACCGGTCTTGTGTATTTTAGGTAGGCCGTAGAACGTTGGAGTTTTTGAGTAGCGAGGTTCTAGGGATATCTAGTTATCTTCTGTAATTGATGACTCCTTAATCAGCCGCATATTCGTCTTCACTTTTCTTTATGGGATTCCATGGGATCGCTTTATAAGATGGATCTTATGTACGGGCCTGGCATGTTTGAGGTCCTAAGAGGCCTCAGTTCTAATTTATTCAGCATCGAAGGCTGGTAGATGACGGATAGAAGCTTCTAGCCCGCAGGTAATATCTTCCGTAGGAAGACGTCTCGGCGTGATGGCGAAATTAAGTATATTGCTTCAGATATTAGGTATGGTAGTTTTGTACAGAGGAACAAAAATTATAGCATAAAGATTCTGAGTCATGAACTGCTGCATTGAAAGCGTCTAATGACTGATAACTCAAACAAAAACAACAAAGATATTGTATCCTCGTCACTCTTCAATCTAGCTGCCTCTGTGTAATCCTACCCAATTATTCTTAAGAATAGACTCAATTTTACGAGCATTGGCGAAGACCAAGCAGTGTTGCAAAGGGTGGAGGAATGAGCACTTTGTCCTTTGCAGCACCCGGCATGTAGAAAATCTCAAGACTTTTCAACGGAAGATTTTGGTGGCTGAGATACGATCCAAATAAACTCATGCTGTCAGAACTATGATTCCAAAATCTCTGACAACACACACCTGTATAGTCTACAGGTGTGTCTTGTATAATTGAAAAATGTCAGACTGTATATATACCATATTATTGACGAGTGGAAACGAAATCAGTTTCCGGTACTTCTTGAAGACAAGTTTTGTGGTAATGGTATTAAGGAAAGTTGTCCCAATAATATTTTTACTTCGTAGATCTCTAAAATTCTGTTATTCTTCTTCCGTGATAATGTAGCAGAATTTAAACTGTCAGTACTAATTATTTCAGGCTGATATGTCCAGATACATTGGATCATGCTGTAAGGAAGATTTACCGATTTAATAATAGTGTAAGGAAATATGCTAGCAGTGCATCTAGTGGAATTTGTAATACCAAACAAAAATTAGTGTCAACCATTGCTTGTCATAACGGTATAAAGGCATATTCATGTAAAATATGTGAATCGAAGCTTACCCAGAAAGGAGATTTGGAAATACACATGCGCATCCATAGCGTCGGGAAGCCCTTTCCATGCAGCTTATGTGAATCCAAGTTTATCCAGAGACCAAGTTCGAAGAGACACATCCTCGTCCATAGCGGCGAGAAGGAATTTCCTTGTAGCGTATGTGAATCCAATTTTATCACGAAACGGTCTTTGAAAAAAAACATAATCGTCCATAGCGGGGAGAGACCCTTTTCATGCCGCGTATGTGAAACCAAGTTTAAAGAGAAGGGTCATTTGAAGACGCACATGCTTGTCCTTAGCGGCGTGAAGTCATTTTCATGCAGTGTATGTGAATCCAAGTTTACCCGGAGAGCACATTTGAAGGCACACATGGTTATCCATAGCGGCAAGAGGCCCTTTACATGTAGCGGATGTCAATCAGAGTTTACCACGGGAGGTTCTTGAACAAGCACCTGGTCGTCCATAGCGGTGAGAAGCCATTTCAATGTAGCGTATGTGAAGCCATGTTTACCGTGAAAGGAAGTTTGAAGACACACATGCTCATCCACAGCGGCATGAAGCCATTTCCATGTAGCGTATGTGAATCCAAGTTTACAACGATAAGAAATTTAAAGAAACTCATGCCACTCCATATCGGCGAGAAGGAATAAGGGTATGCAAAGACAAGTTTACCGCAAGAAAATCTTTAGTGGAACAGATGTGGTGAGAAGCCCTTTACATGTAGCTTGTGTGAATCCAAGTTCCCGGACAGACGATATTTGAAGAGACACATGCTCGTCCATAGAGGTGAGAAGCACTTTTCATGCAGCGTATGTGAATCCAAATTCCCCACAAAAGGAATTTGAAGGAATATATGCCATTTCTTGAGGCGAAAAGGCATAGCGTATGCAAAGGCAAATTTACCGTAAGAAAATCTTTAGTGGAACAAATGCGAATCCATAGCAGTGAATGGCCATATTCATGTAGCGTATTTGAATTCAAGTTTATCCGGAGACGACGTATAATTGTCAATTCTTAGTGGCGAGTATTCATGTAGGGTAAGTGAATCCAAGTTTACTATAAGAGGAAATTTGATTAAACACATTTTGTCCATACCTGCGAAGAGCTGTACTCATGTAGCATAAGTGAATCCGAGTTCTCCCAGAGTGTAACTTGGAAGAGGGACATGCTAATTCAGACACACACACTACATAAACAAACAGAGGCGAGAAGCCATTCATATGTAGTTAACCCACGGGCATTTAACCTTAAATGTGAACATTTTATGACGTAACTTATGGCGGAGAGAAGCGACATTAATGCAGTATAGGGAGATTCTTTTCCTGTTGGGCGGCACTTGGTCCAGCTACCAAGGGCGCACGCTTTCCGCCAGCCCACTGAAATCGGGTCACAAATTTCGCAAAGGTAAAAACCGTAACGTAGTACATAATGGTAATTTTATCCTGCAAATCATGATTAAAGAACTTACCTTTTCGGAGGAGATGCTGAAAAGTTCTTTTTCAGCTGACCGACAGACGTTGTATCATGTAATTTAGTGTTAACACGTTGTAATTCCCTTTTGATGTGAGGGATATCTGCTGCCGTATATTGTTCTCCAGCTCCACTAGTGTACGGGAAATTGATTTGTACGGTTTATATTTTAAAATACCCCACAATTAAATATGAAACAGACGAAGGTCCGTGCTTTGACTAATTACAGTGAACATGTTGGGTGGTACAGGAGTAGCTACATAATGTAACGCTGTAACTTTCAAAAGATTTTAAATTCATGTGTTGAGGAATGTTGGCTATTGTCATTCTAGCTGGGAATCTAGGCCTTATCTGTATTTTGTGCATTTCGTTTGAGCACATGTAATTATTCCGGGTGCCTGGAGTGGCAAGCCAATCTTTTAAGTACAGGCTTCAACAGATACAGACCAGTAGGTGTGCTTGCTGCAACAGCTACGAACAGTTAGGAATGGTTAGTTTTTATCTAGCCGCACACAAGTATGGCTGCAATGTTCACCACACAAAAAAGAATTTTCATTTGCTGTACTTTTAATAAGAACGAGTCTGCTAATATAATTCGCAGAGCATTTCAACAGGAATTTCTGGTGGTAAGGTACCTTCGAAGACTGCAATTCGGAAGTTTGTGACGAAGTTCAAGTTTGCAGCGTCAGTTTTAAATAAATATATTAAACGGAGGCGTCACGTTTTGACAAAAGGAAAATAGAGAACATTACTGCTCGATTATTCTTATCAGCAAGAGAATCTGCGAATACAAGCTCAGAGGGCCGGAAAACTAATTATCCACAGTACAAATTTACTCAGGTACAAACCCTAAGTCCAAGAGACCCAGTGGCAAGAGACATTTACTGTAATTGGTTTGTGCACTCCGTACACGAAATAATTTTAGATCCATGATTGTTTTTAAGTGACGAGGCGTGGTTTTATTTACATGGACGTGTGAACTCACAAAGCAATCGATACTGTTCACCTGCGAAACCAAGACTGATCCACCAAATCCTCCTGCATGACCCAAAAATCGGTGTGGGTGCGCAGTAACCACAAAAAGAATTATAGGCCCAATTTCTTTTCCGTGAAACAATTAATTCTGCTCCTTACGTTGAGGTTATTTTGAATAATATCTTTGTCCGGTTAACAGACAGGGAAACATGTTATTGTTTTTTCCAATATACCGCATACTGCGCATAGTTCATTGGACGCATTAAGTGCTGTGTTGGGTGACAGGGTGATTAAGATGGATTGTGGCTGCCTCGAAACCCAGATTGAACACTGTGATTTTTATTTGTGGGGACGCTTAAAAGACAAAGTGTATCGGTCTAACAACTTAGGTGGTTACGACTAAATCAACGCCGCGATCTTCATTATTTTTGTCTTTTCCAACTAATACTCTTAAATTCCTCTCCAGCTTACCTGCATTCTCAGATTCACTGCATCTCACACGAACATAGCCTTGGTACACGGTCAAAAATGGATTCACTCATGCTCATACCTATTCACCGCACTGTACGCTACATTAACTCCTTCGTAGTTTCTACTGCACGACTGTGGACCAACTTGCCGCGCTCTGGCAGAGGAGTAACCCCGTCCAACTACAGAGAGCAATGCCCGCTGTACCTATCGCAAAAGAAATGAAAACTAAACTCAACACGTCAAATATTTGAATCCTTATGCTGAGTTATATTCGTATTTCTAATTTACATTTTATTTATTTTCTGTTCAGATACCTAAATAATCTCTTACATCCTTTTAAATGCGCATTGCAAAATTGATATTATAGTAATAACACAGCCATGATGCTTATCATCATCACATCATCAAATCATCAATAGTTTCTGTGTTATTAGTGTTTGTATTTCCCTATTAATTTATTACTTTAGCAATAATTAATTAATTAACATAATTTTTCCTACGCCATGCTTACCTGCCTTTTTATGTATTGTGATTGGATCTGAAATGTATTCCTGTTAGATTTAAGAACCATTGTTAAGTTCTGCTAATATTGTAATAATGTATTAATTGTAAAATATGGTTAGATGTAAGAGAGGGCCCAATAGCCCTAATCTTGCCAGACAAAATAAAACTATCTACCCATCTATCGTATCTATCTATCTACCCTAGAGGAGCTGAAGAACAATATACGGCAGCAGATATCCCTCATTACGGAAAGAGAATTATAACGTTTAAACGCTAATTTATTTACACGATACAACGCCTGTCTGTCAGCTGAGGGAGAACATTTTCAACATATTCTGTGAAAAGTTATGTTCTTTAATCATCAGTTCCTGGTAAATTTACTATTAAATAATGCACCATGTGACGGTTTTTAGCTGGGCGCAATCTGTGGCCCAAGTGCGGTTGGTTGGTGAAAGGCATTCGTGCGCCTGGTAGCTGGCCGCTGGCCCCACTCCAGTCAAATAATCTCACTGTATACGCGAAAACAACTCAGCTCTAAGGAGATATTTGAGGTCATACGATCGAATCTATAGAGTCTAGAAACCATTTTTCTATAGCAATTGTGAAGCTTCATTTGCTAAGAGAGGAAATTAAATAATCACATTCTAATTCATTGTGGCAAGTTAATACTTTTGATTTGTAGTTGTTGTTGTTGGGGTCTTCAATTTTGTAACTGGTTTGATACAGCCCTCCGTACCTTTATGTCTTGCGTCAATCGTTTCATTTGTACATCCTACAACCGTGGCAATCGTCCGTCCTCTATCCCTAAAGTTTTTAATCTCGACACTTCCTTCCTATACAGAGTTGGCTATTCCTGGGTGTCTTAGAATGTGTCCTGCCAACTCATCTCATGTCTTCATTAGTAGTGGTCAGAAATATCCCCTCTCGCCTACACATTTAAATAACTTTCAATGTGTTCTACTTCCCATTTCATCTTCAATAGTCTCCAGTTACAGCGCATTTCACCATCTTATTTTCTCCGCTTTTATCCTGTTTCAAGAGTCTAAGTTTTACTTCCTTAACGTGCAGCTCCCCCAGGAAAAAATTCCAAAGTGACTCCTTTCCTTAAATCTATATTTGGTGTCAACATAATTTTTTACGGCAGAAATGTCTTCCTTGCCTCAGCCAACCTAATTTTCATATCCTCTTTGCTTCGTTCATCGCTGGTTATTTTGCTCCCTAAGTTGCAAAAGTCTCCTTCTTAATTTAGCTTTTCACTTGCCAATTTGACGTCAATATCGGTTACTGATTTATTTCGGCTGCATTCCACGAATTTGGTTACATTTATTGATTTTAATCATGAATTACGTTCTAAATACAAAGTCCCTACCATTCAAAAATTCACTCAAAACTCCTGGTGAATTGGCTATGATAACAACGTCGATAGCAAATCTCAGTGTTGAGGTTATTTCTCCTTGAATATTTACTCATAAGTGAAATTTTACTCTAATTATCGTCATTTCTTGTTCAGTGAATAGATTAAAAACTAGGGGTGATAAGTTGTAGCCTTGCCTTTAGTTTAGATTGCTGATCTGCCTCCCATCCCCGTACTTGGTTCCATTCTTTTTCAATATGTCAACAACTTACTCTAATCAACGTTATCAAAAGCTTATTCGAAGTTTACAAATGCTACGGTCGTTCTTTTATTTTTCCGTATCCTGCCTTCCATGATCAGCTTGTTACTTAAATACAGCATCACTTGCTCTCACGATTCTCCTGAAACCAAATTGGTCTTCACCCAACTCCGTTTCTATCAGTCTTTCGATGCCCTTGTAAGTCATTCTAGTCAGGATCATTGAAGCTTGAGTTATCAAGCTGATTTTGCGACAATCTTCCCATATGTCAACTCCTGAACACTTAAGTATAGGGATTACACGATTCATCTAAAAATCAGAGGTTACTTAACTTGTCCCATAAACCCCAGTGTTCTGTCAAATTCAGATATCAATATAAAATATCCTATCTCATCATCATCATCAATTTCCTACTCCCTTTCCATCACATGATTCTCTATTTAATACCTTCATACAAACGTTCAATGTAGGTTTTCTGCCTCTCTGGAATTCTTCTCTTTTTGTTACAGGTTTTCCATCTGAAACATTAATATTGCAGCACTTGGTCTTCATTTCCCCACAAGTACTCCATTCAGTAAGCTGTAAATATTCCTTCAATCTTTGAACAATTTTCTATAATGATACATTTCTTTTTCCAATTTTCTTCTTTTGCTTCCTGCACTTGTTTGCCTGATTTAGAGAGTGCCAAATGTGAGGAAGCCGTGTCAGTAGATATACGTTAATGATCCCTTTCGGGGCAAAATTCTGGCAACCCGGCGTCTCTAAAAACCGCAGTAATTATAAGGGGCGTGAAACAAATAACGTTTGTTCTGTTGTTTGAGTCTTCAGTCTTTTGACTGGTTTGATGCAGCTCTCCATGCCTCCCTGTCCTGAGCTAATCGTTTCATCTCTACATAGCTACCACACCCTACATCCGAGGCAATCTGTTTAACATATTCTAACCTTGGTCTACCCCTACAGTTCTTGTCCTCGACCCTTCCTTCCATAACTAAGCTTGCTATTCCTGGGTGTCTTAGTATGTGTCCTACCAACCTATCTCTTCTCTTCATTAGCAGTCGCCAGAAACATCTCTCCTCTCACACTCGCCTTAATACCTCTTCGTTTGTAACCTTATCTACCCATCTGATCTTCATCATTCTCCTGTAACACCACATTTCAAATGCTTCAATTCTCCTCTTTTCTGCTGCACCAATAGTCCAAGTTTCACTTCCATAGAGCGCCACGCTCCAGACAAAGGCTTTCAAAAATGACTTCCTAATACCTAAATCTATATTCGATGTCAACAGATTCCTTTTTTGTAGGAAGGCTTTCCTTGCCTGAGCCAACCTACTTTTTATATCCTCTTTGCTTCGTCCATCACTGGTTATTCTGCTTCCTAAGTAACAGAAGTCTCCAACTTCCTTCAGCTTTTCACCTGTCAATTTGATCTCCATAGAAGTTTCTGATTTATTTCGGCTGCATTCCAGTATTTTTGTTTTACATTTATTAATTTTCATCATGTATTCATTCTGTAAGACGGAGTCCATACCGTTCAAAAACTGATTCAAATCCTCAGGCGTGTCGGCCAAGATGACGATGTCATCAGCAAATCTCAGAGTTGAAATTATTTCTCCTTGAATCTTCACTCCCACTTTAAATTTTTCTCCAATTTCCTTCATTGCTTGTTCAATGTAAAGATTGAAAAGTATGGGTGATAAGTTGCAGCCTTGCCTTACACCTTTCTGAATACCAGCTTCTCTCTCATGTCCTTCAGCTCGAATGACTGCTGTCTGGTTTCTGTATAGATTGTATACCACCCTCCTATCCCTGTACTTTATTCCAATAGATTTCAAAATGTCAAACAATGTAGTCCAATCAACGTTATCAAAAGCCTTTTCTAAGTCTACAAATGCCATGAACGTTCTCTTACCTTTCCTTATTCTACCTTACAAAATCAGCCTAAGACTTAGTACAGCTTCCCTTGTTCCTACATTTCTCCTGAAACCAAACTGGTCTTCACCCAACTCCGTTTCTATCTGGCTTTCAATCCTCTTGTAAATTATTCTAGACAGGATCTTTGAAGCATGAGTAATCAAGCTGATTGTACGGTAATCTTCACATCTGTCAGCTCCCACTTTCTTTGGTATAGGGATGATAACATTCTTCTTGAAATCAGGGGGTACCTCACCTGTCTCATAAATCCTACACACCAAGTGAAATAACCTGATCAGACCTTCATCTCCTATGCAGCGTAGCAACTCAATCGGTATATCATCTATGCCTGGTGCTTTGTTCCTGCCTTAGTCCTCTAATGCTCTGTCAAATTCTGATCTCAATATTAAATCTCCTTTTGCATCCTCATCAATTTCCTCCTCCCTTTCCATTACATGATTCTCAATCTCCTTTCCCTTATACAAGCACTCTATGTAAGCTTTCCATCTCTCAACCTTTTCTTCCCTATCTGTTAGAGGCTTTCCATTTGTGTCCTTAATATTACAGCACTTAGTCTTCTTTTCCCCAAAAGTATTCTTAATCCTTCGATAAGCTGTGTCTACTTTTCCTAATTTCAGACAATTTTCTATACCTGCACATTTCTCTTTCAACCATTCTTCTTTCGCTTCCTTGCACTTCTTGTTAACCTCATTTCTCAGACGTCTGTATTCTGCTTTCCCCTTTTCATCTCTTAGATTCTTGTGTTTCCGCCTTTCATCCATCAATTCTAGTATATCCTGAGTGATCCACGGTTTCCTACCTATTCTTTCTTTCCTACCAATGTTTTCTTCTGCGGATTTTGTTATTTCATTCTTCAAAAGTGCCCATTCGTCTGCAATTGAAGTCCGTTTAGGATTTTTCATTAGTCCTTCCGTTATACTCTTCTTGAACCTTTCGTTTACATCCTTTACTTTCAGTCCGTCTATTGCCCACCTTTTTGGCTTTTGACTTTTCTTCAGTTTCTTCAACTTTAATCTGCATTTCATTACAACCAGATTGTGGTCAGAGTTTATGTCAGCACCAGGATATGTTTTACAATCCAAAATCTGGTTTCGAAACCTCTGCTTGACCATAATGAAGTCGATTTGGTAACGCCCTGTATCTCCTGGTCTCACCCATGTGTATATTCTTCTATTGTGGTTATTGAATAAGGTGTTAGCTATGACCAACTCATGTTCGGTGCAGAATTCCATCAGCCTGCTTCCTCGATCATTCCTTTCACCTAATCCGAAATCTCCTACTATCTTCCCTTCTTTCCCTTTTCCTACCACAGCATTCCAATCTCCCATTACTATAACATTTTCATCACCTTTGATATACCACAGAATGTCATCTATTTCTTCGTAGACCTTTTCAACATCCTCATCATCAGCTTGACTGGTAGGCATATAGACTTGTACCACTGTGGTGCACGTAGGTTTAGTATTGAGTTTGTTCTATCTTCTGCATTCTTGTGCTTCCTCGTTTCGTCCAATAATTCTAGTGCATCCTGAGTGATCCACAGCTCTCTACCTATTATTTCCTCTGTGCCAATGTTTAACCTGAGGATTGTTATTTTCATTTTTGAAAAGTACCCGATCGTTTCCATTTTAAGTTTGTTCGGGATTTTTCAATAGTCCTCCTCCTCTTATGCTCCTCTTGAACTTTCAAATTCCAGTCTCTTGTGTACGTGTGCTTTTCTCCCTCTCCACCTCGCCCTGAATCCTAGCAGAAATACCTGAAAGCACCTCAATGAACGGACGAATAATAAGTACGGAATTGTTAAGCACCGGTGGACCTGCTACTGTCACTTAATATACATATTAAAATTATAAATGCAACAAAACTCGCCCAGTTAGTTCATTGCGAACGTCTCACCTAATGTTAATTCTTAAGAGTCAGAGTATCTCTCAGACATTTTGAAAAAGTACACATCACTGTATGCATAGAATGGATAAAATCGGTGTGTGAGTTTGTCAACATCCCTGGAATCTTCTGTACGCCGATTATGTCTTTTTGGCAAGCGTGACACGCCAAGCCCTAGAGCAGCAAACACAGATTTGGAATGACCACCTTGATGCATATAGGCTGAAATTAATCATTTCCAAAACTGAATACATGGAGTGTGAAAGGCAAACCGATGGCTCTACATCTATTGCTGGAACTCAACAAGATCACTAGATTCCGATATTTGGGCTCATACAAAACACCATATGGAGACACATTGAGAGAAGTATGAATGCGATCAAATACAGCTTGGCCTAAATGGCGACAGGTGACAGGAGTTTTATGTGATCGTGAGATTCCTGTACGACCAACTGCAAATCTTCCTGAATCATTGCTTGAGACGTATCATCAATGGAAATGGCCGGGTGTCATATCAAATGAAGATTTATGGAAGGAAACCAACCAGCAGAAAAAGGATATACAAATAAAGGAGAGAAAGTGGCGATGGATAGGTCACACCCTAAGGAAGCCTGCTGGAGCCATTCAGAAGACTTCCTTCGATTTGAACCCTCAAGGGTGCCGAAAACGAGGTCGTCCGAAGAAGACCTAGAAGAGGGCGATCGAGGAAGAAAACCTCGAAATGGGAAGGACATGGAGACAGGCCAGGAAGTTGGCCAACAACAAGACTCGATGGAAGCGTTTCAGGGAAGCCCTATGCTCTGAGAGGAGCAACAGGATTTATGTCAAGTAAATCAAGATTCCTGTACAGCCGAACTCAAAAGTATACCGCACTATGATCACGCCTATAGTATTGTATGGAACTGAGTGTTGGCCAGTAACCAACAGATGTGAGCAAGTGCTACACTCCATGGAGATGAGGATGCTGCCTAACAAGACTAGATCATGTCACCAATTACCATGTGCAAGCCGAACGTTTGTTTTAGACGATTGCCCATGACCTTGAAGCTTGCGGGTGAGCCTGTACACAGTCACTCTGTCACCCCCTCGCTTCACAATTGTCACTACCGGTCTGATGTAATGGAATTCCAGACTTGAGGAGGTGACGGCACCACCTTGAAGAACAGTATAGTCCACGTTGAAGTATTGTGATGCGGAGGTACACGTTACATAGTTACGGACAGAACGGCATTGTATTTGCCAATGACTGTACTTCAGCAGTAGCGTGAGATAGTTTTGTCTGTCATACGATCACATGGGGCAGGTGACAACAACACAGGTACTAGATAACTCGCCTCCATGCTTCCATTATTATATTTACTCGTCTAAATCCATTGGTGTCGCACCGATCCCTGACAAGTTGCTGGAAGCTCGCCTCCGTTGGTACGGACATGTACTACGGAGTTGCGAGGACACAGTGGCAAAAATAGCACTACAACTAGATGTAGTAGACAAGCGACCACAAGGACGGCCCAAGAAGCGGTGGCTTGACCAAATCAAGGAGAACATGAGAGCAGCCAATGTTGAGAAGAGGGACGCTGCAGACCGTGCAAGATGGAGGCTATTGTGCAGAAGAGCCGACCCGGCTCTGCAGGACAAAGGCTAGAACAAGAAGGTGTGAGTTTATCAACAAGGAGTGGGTCACGCAAGAGAATCATGCACTCCACATTCCAGTGGCTGGAACATCGATTTCGGTCTAATGTCGACACACATGGAAACTTTTAATATATTAAAACGTACTCATATGATATGCGAAATAAGCACACCACTGATCTTGTCACTCGATTTTTGGTTGTTCCAGTGGGTGGCATTAATATGGTCGCATTTAAAAAAAGTTGATACTAGATTTTCGGTAAATACGTATATGCTGGGGGCGAAATGGATTGTGTTGTATGGGCCCCTCAATACGACTTAACAACTTGGAAACAGAATGACGATATCTTAAACGGTTCCGTAGATATTTGAGGTGGTCTTCTTAGCTGAATAATGATTGGCATTATTAACCATCCAGAAACGAAAGGAAGAAAACTTGTAAATCTCACGATCATGAGCCACGGGAGCTCATTTTTACGCACAATCCGAACCACGTGACATGACATGGCATTTCAGTTCGAAAATCTCACATGCATTGACCGGGAATTGAACCCGGTCTACCTTGGTGAGATGCTAATGGCTTCACCGCTGCGCCACCACGCCCCCTAACAATTAATGACTCTTACTGTCTCTCAGCCATGGATGGCCACTGCACGGCTTGGCACCGAACTTAACTATGATTCTTCTCTCTGCTTACTTTTAACTAGCGTACATTCCTTGCACACGTCGTTAGGAATGAGAAATTGTATTATTCAAAAAGAAAGAATACTTTCTTCAGAAATAGTTTTTAACGTAGAAATATAATGTGTGTTTTTGATTTTTTTAAATAGAAAAACAGACATCATCATAGAGGAAATCTTCTATGAAATAATTAGACATGGCAACACCGGACACGAGCATTGAAGAAAGATGGGAACTGTCAAATACTTGCCAAGCAACTAACATTATTTATTTGTTTGTTTTAGCTCTGTTTGCTGTTGCCTATTTGTTAATTCAGTGTTTGTACACTAGTTTACTTATTTATTTGATTTTACTGGGCGTTGATAAAAAGATCAAACTATATAACTCATGGGTTAATAATATGTATTCTGCAACATAGCTCTGGGTGTTATTCGAATTAGCTGATTATAAACTCGGCAACGCTGCTCAGTGGTTCCAGGCTCCCGCCATATGCTTAACGTTCTATCTTTAGAAAGACAGAAGATTGCTGTTTATCGTGATCCCGGCTGGAATTGATATATGAGCCAACAGAGAATCAAGGGTCGAATCCTCTTTCCTTTTTTTTTTTTTTTTTTTTTTTTTTTTTTAGAGATATAAAAATTAATTTGGAAACATCATTCTGTAATTTAACGGAATCTGCATATTTATATTTATGGATTTAGCGATTTATGTGAAATATGTTAAACACATCATTTACCAGCGATATTCTTACCATCGTTCCTATCAATCTTCAGTATTTCGTGGTTTGATTTTATGATGGATGCAATTTAGCAACTCCACCACTGATAATCGTAGCATACACGTGGTTTGAATTGTTTGATGGGTGTGATTTAGTGACTCCACAAATCAAAGCATACACGCTCAGTTTTTAACATGAATTAGAAGATCCGGACGTCAGAAAATGTCAATTTGTGATATTTAAACACACATGACTGTTTGGTTTGTCATCCGCCTATCAATACCTTTAATTACTTTGATAATTAATATATATATTTAAACCCTAAGGATTCTTCATCTACTAACAAATTTAATTGAAAAGTCCAGAAAATGGTCATAATCATTGTAAAATGACCTGGAATGCTCCCTAGGTTGCGCATTATTCCAGATAATTGGGAATATGCGTCATTTTCAAAAAAAAATTTTTTTTTGAAAAGTACACCCATTAAATAGTATGGAAACATATTGCATTGTGATAAGTTACTTTGTTGTCTGTCATTAAAACAATATTTAAAAGTCCCTTTCCGCGAGGTGAGTTAAACGACCTGTGACGTAAGCGGCGGGATGTGACGTCACCGTCTAGTACCGCATGAAGCTTCGCCAGCCATCGTGCATCTGCTGCTGCTAAAAGCCGAATATTCATTATTCGCGATTGCAAAAAAATAAAAATTGATTTCAAAATGTCAGTAGAAAGCTTTAAAAGAGCACGGTATGACAATCTACCATGTGTGGATGCAATCACGCTAGCATCCTTCTTGAAAACTAATGACTGTTTTGAGGCTGCAGAAATTTGCGGATCAAAAGCAAATAGGTAAGTGGGATCTTGTATATACGTTCTGTAACTCTTAGTGTTAGGATAAAAAGGAACGTGAAAATAAACAAATCACTTGTCACATTTTCCATATTTCTTTCTAGATTGGTTCACATGTTAGAAAATACAATCAATTTTCACTATTACCAAGGTATGGTACGAATCAAGTCGGACCTAACACTAACATAACAAACAGAAAATTTAGGCCAAATGACTTTCTAAACATAACTCTTATGCTTAGGAGCACAATTATTGTACAATTTCAAAAATAAATGCTTCTATGTTCTATCAATCCTGAAAATAGGTGGATTTTTAGTTGGGGCAACTGCCTTCCCCCTCCAAAGGCCAATGAAAAGGAAACATTAGGTAACTTCAGTTAATTTCCTTGCACCTATATTGTACAATAAATTATAATATTGTTACAGTGCTGGCAGAGAAAATTATGGTGACAGTGCTATAGGGTATGTTCAAGTGAAGCAACAAAGTGGGAAATGCATAGTAATATGTCCTGAGTACAAGGTCAGATCCAACAAGAAGTTCCGTTAAGAACTATACAGCCTACTTTTCATGCCAATGATTATTCTACAGAATATGAACCTATCTAGAATAATGACGAAATTAAGTTGGTAATATCGAAATATCTAATTAGTTCAAAATATACCTGGTATAATGCAGCCTAATAGAGCACTACAGTTGGCAGCCCTGGTGACTGAATATATTCTTAGTTCCATCTCTTAAGGTACAGAATACAAAATTTGGTTGAAGTCCAATGGACGTTACATGCAGTTAGACACTGGATCTATCAGCAGGCGTAAAAGCATGTTGCCAACAATACCATCCGTGTGCTGGTCAGAAATAATCTGAAATATTATGATATCTTGTTGTGCCAATTTTGGATGAAATCCATTTGTTAGTATAGAAGTTACATGTATTTTAAAATTGGACATATCAGCAGGCATAGAATCATGTTGTCAGCACTGCCTTGTATTAATTACTCCAAATTAATCTAGAATGTCAGGTGCTATACGTGTGCAAAGTATAGAGCTGTTGGCTTGCATACTTTCTCATATATTGATATTAGGGTAAAAAATATAGACAGCATTTATTAACAGTTGGCAGCCCTGATTGCACTGAAGAATACTTATAGTCATATCTGATATGTTACACATAGCACATGCGAAATTTGGATGAAATCCTACTGATAGTATAGAAGTTACATGTATTTAAAAATTGGCCCTATCAGCAGGCTTAGAATCATGTTGGTAGAACTGACGTATATAAGTTACTCAAAAATTAATCAAACATGTCAGGTACTATACGTGTGCATAGTTTAAAGCTGTCGGCTTGCACACATTCTGATATATTGGTATTTGGATAAAAAAAAATAGAGAGAGCAATTATTAACAGTTGGCAGCCCTGGTGGCTCCTAAGAATACGCTCAGTCATATCTGTTTATGTACAGATATTACATACAAAATTTGGTTGAAATCCAGTTGATAGTGTAGAAGTTATATGCATTTAAACATTGGACCTATCAGAAGGCTTAAAATTATTTTGGCAACACTGTCATGGTTGGCCTCCTGGAAATTAAACTGAAATAGTATTATCTACATGTGTGCCAATTTTGGAATAGCTCCTATGCATACCTTGCAGGATATCCAACATGGAGCTCAAATTTCTAGTGCGTTTTTTCAGCAGTTGGTAGCAATGACATCATTTTCAAATATGGACGTGAGCTATTCCGGTGCACATCTTTACTCATACTAAATTTGGTTTTGATTGCTGCAGCCGTTTAGGAGTTGATAGGGGGGGACACACACACAGCCAGACAGACAGACAGAAGGACAGACAGACAGACAGACAGACGGACAGACAGACAGACACACATTTGCCCGATCTCATAAGACTACTTTTTCCTCATTTTTGCAAAATGTGAAAAGTAGGCTAAAAATTATACAGTCACACTAATTGTGGATGGGGAACAGTACTGCATAGACAGTGTGGAATGTGCTGCATCTTCTGGTCACTATATACACTTGGTAAACAGCATATTTAGGCCTACTTTTAACTCTTATGCTAAGGAGTTGACCCCTTGGAGGAAAATAAAATAACTATAATAATTGCAGGTAATCTTGAGTTTGAAAAATTGTAATACAAACTGAAAAAAGAAGATACAGTATATAGGCCTACATAAAACCACCAAAGAGGAAAATATAAAATTCTGTCATTTTATTATTTGTATCATATATATAATGATATTTATTGCAACCAATGGTCAAATAGAATAATAATTAAAATTGCACACAATGAAGTCATGTACAGAATTCTGTTAATGTCACTGTTCTCTTGCTACAAACTTTTGCGTGATATCTTTCACATAACTTTCCACACAACTCACACCTACAGTTCTCGTCTGGGTTGTGGTATACCTTCTTGCAGCACAGCTTGAAATGAAAACCATGAACAGCGAAACGTGTCATGAAATGGCGAAGTTCATACATAGAATTCCTCCACTCTGAGGTCAGCATGGCATCTGTTTGGTAGAAATCCATCCATATGTTGGCTTTCTTCTCTTGAAGTTCTTGCAGTATTAACTGATATTGCTTTGTAGAAGGCAGTAACATTCTTATACGTAACTCTTCTATGTAAAATGGTTGTCTCGTTAGTTCATAGGTCGTCCTTGACGGTGCATTTTGTCCTAGACACAGAATCTTTTTCATGTATATGGCCTTTACCCTTTCTATCTGAGCAAGATCGTTTTTCGAGAGATGCTCCCATATTAATCCTATTGCATATGTCATGATTGGAGAAATTTTTAGGTGAAAGAGTTCTAATGCAGTCTGTATGGAGAGTTGTCTTATTAGTTTTATCTCATTCATGGCTATAACCGCGGTAGCAGCTCTATCTTTTACATGTTTGGAGAAATTCCGTCCAGTCGTTTGGAGTATCAGGCCAAGATACTTGTAGGAGTTTACCCTTGTTAGCTCCACATTGCCATACATGATTTTCACTGATGCTGGTAACCTACCTCCATTCCTGAACGTCATGTGTACGGTCTTATGTGGATTAAGCTTGAGGTCATTACTGTCTGCCCATCTTACAAGTTTATCGAACGCCTCTTGTAACATTTGCTGCGAGATCGACGTTATTGCCATATCATCTGCGTACATATAAATGTTTACTCCTGGTGTTTCTATGGCATCGACAACATCTCGAACTGCGATATTGAACAGCAACGGACTTAATGGATCGTCCTGAAGGACTCCTGTTGTCTGAAGGATAGGCTCCGATCTTGTAAGATTGTTATCAACAAAATTCACCCTTTACTAAAACTGAAATATATCGGGAAGTGTTTGCGCTACGACGACGTTTGTTGTCTTAAAATGTAATGCCCGTCACGCATTATCGATTGATACCCTCCTTACGTGATTATATTATCCGTGTATTAAAATAATTGCGAATATTACGTCCTTCAAGGTCACACGAAAATAGAATCGAATGACTTGACGGACATATTGTCGCTAGGCAACAAAGACTAACACCGTATGATGCATGCTATTCAACGCCGCCCCAATAATAAATCTTACTTCATGGACTGTCACTAGGCGACAACGACTTACTCTGTATCATGATAGTCTGGTAAAGTAGAGTGCACATCTTCATCGTGGCTTCCATGGTAGTAATGTGAATCCACGTAAACATCTTCATTATAACAGAGATCAAATCTCCTTGGGGACATAACGCATTCAATTAAAACTCTTTTATGCGGTTTGAATCACGCCAAAACAGAATATTTCTTCATGCAATTTTTTGTTTTATTTCGTTCGTTTGGTGTTTCAATACATCCAATAAAATTATAACATTCACTGGTGTAGGGGGATCAGTTCCCTAATTACGTCATGATATCGTTAACTTCTACCTGCTCCACTCGGGCGCTAATGTCGCATCTATCCATACATGATATCGTTAATTTCTACCTGCTCCACTCGGGCGCTTATGTCGCATATATCCATACAATAAGCAGAACGGGATTCGCAAGCCAGAAGTCCGTATATATATCCTGAAACACCAGTATATTACGTCTGGAATAAGAGCAACTGCCAGTGACAAAAAAAAGAAAAAATGTTTCAAAAACTATAGGCAGAATGTATAATGTTTCGCCTACAGAAACAGAAAGGTATTATTTACGCCTGTTATTGCTTCACGTCATAGGTGCTACCAGCTTCCAGGATCTACGAACATACAAAGCCGTTGTCTATTCTACTTTAAAAAAACGCTAAGGAGCGAGGTTTGCTGATTGATGATTCTGAATGGCAGCGTTGTTTGGCAGAAGCGTCACAATTTCAGATGCCTTCTCAGTTACGACAACTGTTTTCTTACATATGTATCTTTCAGACCCCTTCAACTGTAAGACAGTTATGGGTCATTTTCAAGAATTCATTATCAGAAGAATATCTACAGTTTCACGAACCTAACATTGCATATCAGTTCACTCTTATACATATTTCTAATTCATTAAAGCTCCATGGTCTTCCCATTACTTCTCTCGAATTGACAGATATTATTTATAATTTCCCTCAGACAAATTTACCAATGAATTATCCAAAACATAATGAGGATCAATTAATTCGGATGAAAAACCAAGCAAATGGAAACCAAACGGCTATAATTACAGAAATGTTGGGGTTAGTACAAAACAGCAATGAAAGGACGAGTGATGCATATTTCACTGACGGTCCAGGGGGCACCGGGAACATATTTCATTACCAATGCTTGATACACAGTTTCACAAATTTGGGGTTAAATGTAGTTTCTGTGGCATGGACTGGTATTGCAGCAATGTTGCTACCTCAGGGGCGCACTGTACACAGCCAGTTCAAGTTACCTCTACATTTATATGAAAGTTATAAATCAGAAATAAAATTTAACAGCAAGGAAGCTTTTTATATTCGTTCAGCAAAACTTATCATATGGGATGAAGCCCTTATGGCTAATAAGCACGCTTTGATGTGTGTAAATCGGCTGCTCAAGGACATCATGAATAACGACGTGCCTTTCGGAGGGAAAATTATCATCTAAGGTGGAGATTTTAGGCAGGTATTGCCTGTTGTGCCTTACGCATCTAGAGCAGCTTCAATCCAAATGTCAGTAAAGTTCTCTCCTTTGTGGCCATTATTCAACATTTTTAAACTCAATAAAATATGCGAGCAAATACAGATCAGCGTGACTTTGCAAACTTCTTGACACAAATTGGTAACGGTGAATACCCTCAAATGTTGGAAACAATGGCCTACTTCCTCGCCTTGACCTTACGCCATCAGATACTTCTATGACATTTTCCTTCAAAAGGAGGCAGTTTCCAGTAAGTTTTTTTTTGTATAACAATCAATAAAGCTCAAGTAGGCAAGTAGATCAAGTAGGCATTTATTTACCTCAACCGGAGTTTAGCCACGGACAACTGTATGTCGCACTATCAAGAGCAAAATCCTTTCATGACGTCAAAGTTCAAATAGAACCAAAAGGCAAGCGAACAGCAAATGTCGTATGGAAGGAAGTACTATGAGAATGTTGAAACGAATGTTGCGAAGGAGCACAGACCTCAGCAAACGGGGCACAGATTAAATAACAATTATACAAGGACGTCCGCATCCCTAATACGATAACTGTC
Source organism: Meconema thalassinum (assembly GCA_946902985.2). NCBI lineage: Eukaryota > Metazoa > Arthropoda > Insecta > Orthoptera > Tettigoniidae > Meconema > Meconema thalassinum. Next base: position 219,948,951 of record OX336399.1, on the reverse strand, counting down.
CTGTGGTAATGGTAAAAAAGTGATATTGTTCTACATCGGTGATTACTATCCTACATCCTGTTCTGTCATTGCCTCAGTTCTATAACTAAGATATACTCAATGAAATTTACACCTTAATGAATATTAATTCCTTCTGTGTGAGTTATCTTTTCATTTCTCATCAATCGCCTGTACTTACTATTCTATCTGTAGTGGTGGAGGCGATAGCCGTCTTTACAGAGGTGTGCAAATTATTACATTCGATGTCAGTTTTCCAAAATTGCATTTTTACTCTTCACGGTTTAATGCACTAAGTATGTTTACAAGGCGATAGATTCAAATATTTAACCAAGAATCCTAATTATATTTTCATTTAAGAAACATTGTGGTGTTTGAAGCCATATTTTCAGTGTTGCCTTAGTAAACAAGAGTTTAGTGCTTTTCAGTCGGTCAACACGAATGTACCCAAAAGAGATGGGTTATGCCCTAATCCTGAAATAAATTACATGAGATTAATAAAACACTAGGATGACCAGTTTCGATCGTCAAGCGATCATCATCAGATCCAATACACTTAGGCTATAAAATCTATGTTTGAATTCATGAGTTTAAGCCTGAGTGATTTGAATTTCTTGGCTTCACGATTTGCCTGACTAGCCGTGAACATTGTGGTGTTTGAAGCCATATTTTCAGTGTTGCCTTAGTAAACATAGATTTTATAGCCTAAGTGTATTGGATCTGATGATGATCGCTTGACGATCGAAACTGGTCATCCTAGTGTTTTATTAATCTCATGTAATTTATTTCAGGATTAGGGCATAACCCATCTCTTTTGGGTACATTCGTGTTGACCGACTGAAAAGCACTAAACTCTCATTTAAGAAACTCAAATTAAAATGATTTGTTAGATTTTCCACTAACACAGGAGCCTTGCAAATGCAAAATGCCACACGTTACGTTTTTATTACTTCACTCTACTTTACGTTTGAATTTAGAGCAGAGGGATTTGGAGTCTTTTAACTTATGAACGCTATTGAACTTTTCAAAGAACCTATGTATTGAAATCACCTGACATAAATTCTAAAGTCAATGAAAAACTGAAAACGGACCCAGTTCAGATAACCCTCGGAATCCAAAAATCTGAAAGCTTCCTGACGCAATTCCTTATGGGAAAAGGTGTAATTCCATGGGAGAGGAAACACTACTATGTAGGACAACAAGAGAAGTCGGTCAATAAAATGATTTTGAATAAAAGAAATTGTGACTAATTAAAATTATTTTATTTATTTCTATTAATTTGCTCACCTCTATATTGAGCCCGTATCCGCTCATGCTGGTGAGTATTTTTTATGCCAATGTTGGTAACACGAGCGAATGGATCTCTGAATGCATCCAGGGAGATGCAGTTGTATTTTTGATTTCGTTGGAAGACAGTCAATATTTATTTTACCATGATTAGAGAAGGTATTTTCTAGTGTGCACCTTGGAATTTACCCCATCCAGTATTTCTGTGTAAATTGCCAAGGAGAAGTGGCCTAACATTATCTATTTAGTACTTGAGACTAAGGAATGATGCTGCGGAAATGCAGGAATAATGTCGAGAGACGGTCAACGACTCGACTAGTCTCAAAGCCAGTCGAAACCGCTTCCGGGAGGAAAGCACTCGTTGATTGTCTAAGTTAAGCACCGCATGCGTGCAACACGCAGTCGTAATAGTCCGGTGGAGTGACCGATGAGACGTCGGAAAGTGAAGGAATAAATCCGTTGGAAACGTAAGCCAGTTTATATTGTAACGCCCGAGATGTGTACAGTGGAACACTCAGTGAAAGTATTGCTTTGTAAGCATTTGAAATCAGTGAAATATTACGGTGACTTAACCGGAAGCATGGTCGATGACTATCAGACCAGCATGGCCGATATGTGTGCCATCCAGAAGTGTGAGTATCTGTGATTTCGAAAGTGCCAGTGTCATACTTCACACCAGTGAGAATTGCATAGAATAATCCATGTTGTGTGAAATCGTAATTTTTTCGAACGACCGATGTCGTTGATTTAATCAGATAGAATTTTTCACCACGTGTGATAGTGAAAACGTGAGCCAACACGTGATTGTGTCGAGTAGAATCTGTGGAGTAGACATGGCCATTTGTTGAATAGTCTTCAAAATTACCAAGTGTAGATGCTGTGTTAGATAGCGAATCACACTAGAAGCAGTGAATTTCCTGTGTAATTTATCAACGTTACCACGATGTACGAGATCCACCAGGAAGGAAGAACTTTACACCGTTCACCATGTGGGTGATAATGGCGTAGACACCTTATGAGGGAGATACCTAGCACCACAACGGCATAATCAAATGGAGGCTGAAGATCTGATTACAATGTGTCTTTCCGAGCGTTGGAAGTATTGCCCACGCTCGAAATGGAAGGAAATACCCCTCAAATATTCCTGTAGGAATACGGTGAGCTACAACGTTCTTCGTGAGTCTAACTAATATCTTTTTGTACGGTGATGGTCTTTGGTGGAGTAGTTTTAACGATCGTACTTCGATTCACAGTCATCTAGATAGGTTTTGTTTTAGTAGGTTTTTCTCTTAGTTTACCGACTAGGGTAATGTTTCATGTTTCAATGCACATCGCAGCGTACGTCTCCAATGCATTCCCTAATCGTGAGTTAGTCACCTGATTAAATATGTGTGTGTTTTTATCACACGGTGCAATTAATGTCATTTTTATGTTCACTTTGAACGAACCAATGTTATCAGTAATTTAAATGCAGCAGTAGTTATGTAATTTAAATCAGCTGTTGCTGAAGTCAGTATTTTGAACCCCTATTTTGTGATATGTAAAGCACGCCACTGAGCAGGCGTATCCTCCAATGGGAGAGGTTATTTCATTACCTATATTTGGGTATACATTTTTATTTGAGAGTGGAAAGTTTACCACTAGATTCGATAGGAATCAATTAACAGTGTGAAGGAGTGTTATATCGTTCTGTTTGTACTCCGAATCTCGTTCACACTAGTAACGTATTGTTTTAGTACGGCCTCTACCTTGAGTTTGGTACCAATGTCGCGTCTCGCCTATAATGGCCCTGCCTAAGTGCATGGACTTACGCCATAGGCCACTCAGGGGTTCTTTACCTTTACTTACCTGGATCGTTATAAAGGGGGTTCTTCCTGCTCAGGTAACGGGATCCTTACCATGTCCTTACCGATTGCCTTACCCACGAATGACAGCACACCACTTATGCTAAAAGAGGGAGGGGAATGAGGGAGTTCAGGATGCCGAGGTAGCTCCCCAATAAAAAGAGATCTCTCTCATGTACTGCCAGTTTATTCCTTTCAACAGCTTCAAGGAATCCACCGTGCAGTTACAGGGCTTGCTCAAAAGACTCCCTCCAACAAAAGAAACAATAATGCAAGATCTCACCTGATCACTCAGCCGTCTCTCTCTCTGACGATGCTCAGCACCAGTCCCTTTGGTCAACAGGTGCTTGGTCGCAGTACTACGATCCCCCGATCGTCAAACTTACGTCGCACTTGTTTCCACTGCCTTTACGGGCAGTCCTCCACTCTCGCAGTCTGCTCCCGGTGCTCTCACTGACTGACCCCCACCACATCTGAGGTCGCAGCTTATAAGCACAAAAATCGCAACTCGTGCGTGCTTGCGTAGCATCTCCTTGCAGATTCTCAAGATCTGGATTGAACCGGGGTTGCACGTCCGGTGTGGTTCAAGGCTAAACCAAAACCGGGACATGACAATACCTCCCCCAGTCCAACTGGACAGTGGCCTCACTGTCTGGGCGTAGCTAGCCACCTAGCCACCCTGAATCTCTCCACAACACTCCAATTGGAGCGAAGCTCCACTGTTGACCTTACCCGTGACCATAGTGAGACCGGCGTGAAGCAAACTATAATGAGCGCGACATAGCTGAGATCACTGGGGAGATGGGAACGCGGAGCATTCAGCGTAAAAACCGCTGACGCGTATAAGAATAGTTGCCTAAATTAAGCTAACTTTTACCATTGAGCAGAGCCTCGTATCTGCATGGCTCCCCTGTCTAGACAGTACATGGAATATATATACACCAGGGGTGGTCCACCGTAACATAGAATTGTCTCTATACTAGTAAGCTCTTAAGATGTATACAAGTAATGTTACGTTGGGAAGATATACATGTTTTGTCATTGTAAGACGTGAATACAAAATATTTGTTATTTTCTCTGTGATTATGTCTAGTAAGAATTCACCCCATATCGTCCTTTCGCTATGAGCAGCGTAATAACCTGGCTATATTAATGCAATGTTACAAATATTCCTTTTTTCTCTCTATGTACAGTAGGATATGACAAAGCTACCTTGTTGTTCTTATATTAAGAAGATGTACTCCCTTCCTTATCTGGAAAAATATGTACAACAGTATGTGTACAGTAATACGATGTTCGTGAGATCTGACTTCTAAGATCTTCGTTTTAACATTTTCACACTAATAAGATTTTCTATCTAAGATGGCCATCTTATGACTAACCTACTTAAGCCTAACAATAGTAAGTGTGAGTACTCTCATTTGAGTACTATATACAATTGGACCTCGTAGTGTCCACAACAATAAAACATTAATATATTACAATGTGGACAGTATGCATAATAACTATGTAAACATTCTTTTTTTTCTTTTCGAACCAAGACGTTGGGTTGCTTCTTGCAGGCGCTGTATTGAGTCGTCCGTCTTTCCATTTGTGAAGACTTTCTCACCTTCCCGCTTTCGTCTGCCTGCTAGGGACGTGTCTGTGAACATAGGGGGGACCAAATAACTACTCTCATATGTATGAGATGGTACTTCTGTAGACAGAAAGAATGATGCTCGAACGTTACGTGGGATCTATTGAAGTGATAGATGTCGTGGCTTGGGAGGGTGCCTACAGCCTTCCAAACCATCGACACTGTGTAATGAAAGTCTATCAGTGCAAAGGGGCCTGTTTGTGCACAGTGATGCAACTCCATCCTACTGACCGACATAAGAAAGTATACTCGGTTTGAATAACCTAGGATGTGACCGTACTTACCTGACATTATGAATGCTACCTGTGAACTGCACTTGTGAATGCGCGCTGCAACCCTCCTGACATGCGTCCTGATGAACCTCGCAGTAAAAGCAAGCCGCGAATGTGTTCTCGTGTATTCCCACTGAAGTATGGTGGCTGCATACAGGTAATTTGATAATCACTAAAGCTATCTGCAACATATAATGAATGTATTAATTCCTTGCATACTCGCAGTGCAAGAAATGTAGTCTCACGACTTTGAATCTGTCAGCTTACTGACGCCATGATTATGACAACAGAGTATTGGATGTATCTGCCATATAGGCATGGGGCTATCCCATAGATTGCGAGCATCGAATGCGATGTCTCCCGACAAACACCGTATAATGCATGGTCACAATGCATTCCACGCCTGTGAAGGTGCTTAACCTAGGTGCAGTTACCGTACATCTGCAACTGAGTGCGGTAATGCAGCTGTTATACGTAGTATACCTCCTGGGGGTATTTGTAGGTTATACCTTTATGCTGTACAGCGGTGGCCTTCCTGTCATGCTCTGTAGTCCGCTCCGTTGAAGACCTGCAATTATTTTCATCAAACAATACACCTCTCCTGCGTTGATGTTTCCCAGATCCTGTGGTGAGGGGTGAATTATGACGAGTGGCTGTCTCCGGCCCTCGGGTATGGAACCTGTTCCAACCTAGTCTAAAATGTGCATGTTCGCTCTTTCTTCCATCATAAGTTGGCCCTACCGTGCGAACACATGGAGATGACTGGTTCGTGTGACGAGGCGTGAATATATTGCCCTCAATGACGTCTGACGAGGGGTAATGCTTCCCTCGCATTCGAGAATCCTTGTCCGTACTATCCGGACTCGGTCTCAATCGCCAGGAAATTGCACTGACAACTGCTGTGTTGGGTGTATGCTTTCCTGCTTCACTGTCAAGGGTTGAGTTGGTAGGTAACATTTGTTTACGTTTCCGGTTGCCTGCCCATAGGAAACCGATAGTGGCATTCCTAGATAAAGTGACGGAACGATCACTTTTGTTAATGACAGTGATGTACTCCGCCCGTCTATGTACCTTGGTAGCGGGTACAATCAGGAAAGGATTTCTGTCACTGAGCGTCCTATTCCTGAAGCTCAATAATCCTGTGTGAAGTGGGGTGCCAACAAAGAAAATCTGGACCTGCGTAATTGCGTGAGGAGCCAGTGTTACTTGGTATGTAGTGGCGAGTCTGATGACCCTCTTGTCAGCTGGTTTGTTCGTCCGTACACATCCTGGTGCACCGCCGAGTTGCTGTCGCAGCGGAGAGTTCAGATTACGAGACTTCCCTGAGTCGCTGGCCACGCGTCGAACTCGGGAATCTGCTGTGCTATCTTTGTCAGGCTGTCTATCTGCTGAGCGCGCGTGCTGCTGACACCGGATGTCCTTGGTCGTGCGCGGCCTTGCGCTGCCAGTGACCACGTGTCTGAAATGCTTACTAGCATCGAATGTGCCAACTGTGTTCCTGGCCGGTTTCAAGTTACCTTTCTGCGCTTTCGCTTGAAATTTCCGCCGCCAGTAAACTAGGTTGCGTTTCTGGGCTAGAACGCAGTCTTTTAATTTATGGCCCCGTTTCGTGCAGAAGAAACATGTGATGTCGCTACCTTTGGCGACCTTATTTTTTGCCATGACTGCCTTGTTACTATATCTTTGAGCCTCAGAGTCCAGCTGTGCTTGAACACTGAATATCTGCAGCCTACTCGTGTCTACTTGCGTGCTCTCTGGTGTGGGCTCACCAGTAACCTGCGCAATTTCCACTTCGGTTTGCGTGCCAATAGAGACCGTGTTCTTTGTGAACTCTACCTGCGTAGATTTCTCTACTGAACACTGCGTCACCTGAGTACTTTTTTCTGCTGAGCAGTTTGTGACCTGGGTAGACTGGTGTACTAAAGAGCGTTCCTGGTCAGCTATATTCTGGCCTGTGCGCCCTAAAGGTTCGCTTTCTTCGTCATCACTTTCGAAGCCTTCGCTATCATATTGATGCAAAGCGTTGTGTGACCCTTCACGTGGACGTCCAGTTTCTGTATTGCCTAAGTCGAACAGTACTAACTCATTAAATCTGTGGAGCCGTTCCAGTGACCTTATGTATGATCGTAATTCATTTACTGTGTTTACCTGGCTTACAGGCACCTCTCTAAGAACCACTGGTGGGAGTCCCTGCATTATATAGCCTACTTTCTCCTTTTCAGTTATGTGTGGCCGACCATGGTCATGAATTTGTGACATTATGTCTATAAGAGCTCTGATGGGTTCGCCATCTTCAAATGCCCTGATGAAATCCGTCCGGAGTTCATCCCACGTGCAATCCTTATGGAGTATCTTGTACGCCATGACCCAGCGCAATGCTCCGTCAGTTAAACATTGTTTAAAGTGGTATATAATAGTGCGGTCCTTCCAAGCATTGAACTGCGCTATTCTGTTTATAGAATCAACTAATTCCCGGGGATTTTCGAAACCTATATTGTTGCCCGAGAATAATTGTGGCTCTATTTCCGTGTTCACATCTTCCATGCTGTCAGACATGGTGTAACTACACATGTGCCTGAACTCGGCCGTGTCTTGCCGTTCCCTGTCAGCAATATTAACGTTGGCCTTCGACTGTGCCAAGGGGTGTCCAGGCCTTCCGCGCCGTGAAGCGTGCTTATTCTTGCCCATACTGTCAATTTGTGTACCAGCCAACTCAATGTGCAAATGCCATACAGTGTAGTCACACTGACTACTATCACCCTATTCTTACAGCTATCACTTCTTATTGCTAGCCTTAAGCTATACGGACACAATCACCGATACTCTTAATCTGATAGCTAAGCACTCTTTACTGCTAGGCTTATGGCTATGCAAAATCTTATTGCTACCCTGAACCAGTGCTAAGAGCTAGGTGAGTAGATCCAGCATGCACATGCACGTTAGTTATAGGGTGGGCGGTGCGGGTTATAATGACGTGAAATGTGCTGTAAATCGCAGATAAACATCGGAGGATGAATCGCGGTAACCGTAGCGTCTCCACCATTGTTTTAGTACGGCCTCTACCTTGAGTTTGGTACCAATGTCGCGTCTCGCCTATAATGGCCCTGCCTAAGTGCATGGACTTACGCCATAGGCCACTCAGGGGTTCTTTACCTTTACTTACCTGGATCGTTATAAAGGGGGTTCTTCCTGCTCAGGTAACGGGATCCTTACCATGTCCTTACCGATTGCCTTACCCACGAATGACAGCACACCACTTATGCTAAAAGAGGGAGGGGAATGAGGGAGTTCAGGATGCCGAGGTAGCTCCCCAATAAAAAGAGATCTCTCTCATGTACTGCCAGTTTATTCCTTTCAACAGCTTCAAGGAATCCACCGTGCAGTTACAGGGCTTGCTCAAAAGACTCCCTCCAACAAAAGAAACAATAATGCAAGATCTCACCTGATCACTCAGCCGTCTCTCTCTCTGACGATGCTCAGCACCAGTCCCTTTGGTCAACAGGTGCTTGGTCGCAGTACTACGATCCCCCGATCGTCAAACTTACGTCGCACTTGTTTCCACTGCCTTTACGGGCAGTCCTCCACTCTCGCAGTCTGCTCCCGGTGCTCTCACTGACTGACCCCCACCACATCTGAGGTCGCAGCTTATAAGCACAAAAATCGCAACTCGTGCGTGCTTGCGTAGCATCTCCTTGCAGATTCTCAAGATCTGGATTGAACCGGGGTTGCACGTCCGGTGTGGTTCAAGGCTAAACCAAAACCGGGACATGATATGTAAAGCACGTTCTGTTTGTACTCCGAATCTCGTTCACACTAGTAACGTATCATTTACGATTAACGCCACTGTTTTGTATGGTGTGAGTGTTTATTTCATGCATAGGAAGTGCCTAGAATTGTTTGATTTTTAACAAACTTGCTGGAAGTGTTATATCTTCCAAACACCTTAGTGCGAGTGGAATATCTCTCGTTCTGTATGCTTTGCTTTGCCCATGCAGGCATATCATTGTTCATCATTTTTTGTCTACTATAAATGTATCACGAACACTACAACGAATATTATCTTATGAACTGCAAGTGTAGGATCATAATCTGAACATTTTTATGGATCCGATATGCTAAAGAAAAGAATATTTGAAACTTTACTGTAAGCCCATGCAATTAATAACAGTTTGGGAATGAACAAAATGCAAGTCACTTGGGGAGACAGGGGTTTTCAAGGTTACGCGCAGTAATGCCAACCTATAATCCCAGGTGAGACTAGACTTTCGACAGATTTAATGCTAATGCTTTTCTAAATGATGTAATCTACATAAGCCAGTGTTTATTAAGCTTTATAAAACTAGGTCAAGTTAACAGCGATATTAAGAATGCAATGATATTGTGTGACAGGAGGTCACCTATTCTGTTAACGATCTTCGCATATGTTGTGAGTGAAGCACATTTGAACAACTTTCATTGTTTAAGATATTAGAATTGTGTTGTGAAACTGATTGACTTATTTGAGGCTATGTTATTTTTCTCACATGTTGTGAAGGTTTATGCCGTGTGTTCATACACGATGAAGGGGTGGTTTCCCATAGTTTTTGAGATTGCCGGCCTTGTTTCAAAACTCATGCGATTGACAGACCGAGGTTAAGGAAGTGATCCAGCGGGACACTCTGTTACTTTAGAATGGGTTTTGAGCTTTTTGATAGGTCGGTGTAAGCATGTTCGTGTGTACTTGGGTGTGCACCAGTGGTTTTATCCAACAGTTAGGAAGCCTTGCACAGTGTCAATCCGTGTAATTAATAGATATTAAAATAAAGACAACTAATAATCACTCATAAAATAAAAGTAAGTAATGCATTTTAAACGAAAGCAATAATTATCGTTAATCACTAAACGCCTGTTTAACTTTGATCTTGGTTTATAACTCGCTGACCATTGCACTTAGCTGTCGTTTTATTTCTTAGTTAGTCTAAGCTTTAGACAGCTGACACATGCGACTGACAGGGATTTGGTCGACCCTAGAGTTTTCATCTCGTGGGTCGTGAACCATGTAACTTTTGTTCTGCTATTAACGAACAGTACTATGATTTCCTAGCTTACACAAGATATATGACCGATGGAAACAAACAGTAACCATCATGTGGTAGGAAGGATTAATAAGAATACTCTTGTGTGTGATACTTATTTATTGATTGTTGTGTAAACCCATATTCCCATCTTTCTTCTGCTACTTGTAGATATTTTGTTGTACAGTTGATTGTAAACTTGATTTGTGTTGTAAAATATGACTGTAAATCACATTAGGTCTGTGTTTAATTGTGATACTACGGATGCTTCTCACCGTAGATTAGTTTAACTTAGGATGAGTTTAGATCAATCAAAAATTAAATGTAAATACGGGATGGTCACAGTTTACTTTGTTGTTTTTCCTGTCAAGTTTGACATTTTGCCATCATGACGTTTCGCATTTAAAATCTTTTGTACCATTTCCCTAGCTTTGCTATTTTTTCTGATTGTATTTAGGACCAATCGAGGGGTGATTTTAGATAGAAGGTTATTTTTTTTCTTTTCTTGTGTTTAGTTAACGGATTAGCCGACTCATATCCCCGATTGTAGGATAGGGGCTTATGATTTTAATAAATCAGTTTGTGAAATTTACTTAAGCCTGGATTTTTATTCAATGGTTTTTAAGGGGGTGCATTTTCCTTAAGGGGTCTATGACTATACTATGATGGGAACCTGATCCCTATGATGACGAGGAGTCTTGTGCCGGAATAGCCCACAAGGAGTGTACTCCAATCCTCTTGGGCCACATGTGTTCAAGGATGTGGTTATCTGGAAAGCTACACACGATCGGTGGCGGACCAGATCACCACCTCTAACGGGCACATAACCCCAACGTTGTCGGCCAATGCAGACATGGAACCATCAGTACCATGTAATTTTAAGACGATTATTATCGTTGATTTTGTATTTGCTTTGCTGTTAATTAAATGTAAATGTTGAGTCATTTCTTTGTGTGTGAAATCCAGCAGTATTCACAAATGTTTTGTTGAGATGCTTAAGCTTTCCCCCAAAGCCATTTCCTAGATTATTATGCTTATTAAGGTGTAAGGTTTTCTCTCTCTAATTCTAAGTATTATGGACGAGGATGGATGGGATGGTGCATCAACTTAATGCTGGTATGGAAGCCAGTATTACTATACTAAGGGCAGATTTTAATGAGAACACTGCTATTTTAAGTGAAGATTTAAACCTTATGAGGGGAACTGTTAACGGTGTTAATGCAACATTAGCCCGTACCAATACCACTGTCAGGGAATGTTTAGATGATGTCCGAGCAGACATGGAGAATGTCCGGGAGGACATGGCTACAAATGTAGCTAATACTAATGCTAATCTAGCCAACAATATTACCGCCATTAACTCTGTAATAGCCAATAATGTTACCACCCTCAATGAAAGTCTAGTAAATGTCCGGGGGGACATGGCTAATAATGTTGCCACCCTCAATGAAAATTTTAACCAATGTCCGGGAGGACATGGCCATTAATGTTAAAAAGGTTTATGAAAATATTGCTGATAAGGTTCTTGCTTTAAATGTCAGTATAATCGATGTTCGAGGGGACTTAACCACCCATGTTGTTACTGTCAATGCTAATTTACTCGAAATACGGGATGATTTGGAGACGAACCGTGCGGAGGCTAATAAAGAATTTACTTCCTGTTCGCGCTGACATGACTAGGAATCAGGAGGAGGCTAACGAGCCTTTCACTATTCTATCGACCGATATCGCCACAAATCGATCTGAAATGCAGACGCGACTTAATACGATTGATGAAAGTATTACTAGCGTGAGAGAACAACTTGAATGTAGAGTTTCAGCGGTTGAAAGTAAAAGAGAAGAAGCTTCTACTTTTCACGATGGGATTAGACGTGAAGTCAGCACCGTTAGTACCAGTATGAGGATAATGAGGAACGTTGCCGTAGCTGTTCATAATAATGTTGAGGGTCTTCAAAAGGACATGATGCGATTTCGTGATCAACTCCCAGATAGCACGAGGACTGTCGCGGAATTAACATTAAATGTCGAAGATTTACAGCACAAAGTACATGAGAACCTGTAAGAAGTAATCGTGGAGATGAATGATGCCAAGAAAGACCTGAAGGACCATAAGACCACAATCGAAGAAGAAGTAGATTTTTTGAGACAGCGAATTGAAGAGGTCACGATCCAAGAAAGATTGAATTCTTCAAGAGAGGCTAGGAAGACTGTCCAGAAAACGGATGAGTGTCTTCGAGGGAAAAACGAGCGAATTGAGTTGCAATTGAATTCCCTGAAGTCAACTAACGAACCACTTGACGCAATCGACATGGAAGAATTGGAACAACGACTGAGAGATCGAGTAGGAGATCTAGCAGCGCACCAAACGTTTCCAACATCTCCTGTTGTTAAGGAAACAACCTCTCACATCAATTGTAAGGACGCCATAACCACTAATGTCAACACTAGTAAAGTTGTGACTCCTGAGGATAGTTTTGCCACATCATATGGGCAGCCCAATACGTCTCACCACTGGCAGCCTATGATTACCAACAATCCTAATGTGGGAACATCACAACCCCACAGCTGGACAGGTCAGCAGACCACGAGCATGTCAACACTGACCAGCACTCCAAACGTAACCACCACGATGGGTCAATGTTTCCCGACACCTGCGGAACAACCGAGTTCACTTAACTTCAACGCACCTGCGTTCACGCCGTTGCGTGGATCATCTAACCCGAATGTCATGATTATTAGATCCAGAGAAGAGCATCCTACTCCTTTTTCAGGAACCGGCGGAGGGATTACACCCGTCGAATTCCTCAGTAATGTGGAGTGTTATTTGAGAGATACGATGGTTACACCTGAGAGGGAACTCAGGGTAATTGAGCGCTTACTTGAGGGTCAATCAAGTACGTGGTTCCGAGCATTCCTTTACTCATTCAGCGGTTACCGAGAATTTCGAGAAGCGTTACTTCGAACGTATTCGTCTAATGATATTCAATTGGGAATCAGAGTGGAGATGTATAACAAAAGGTACAGTTCTACATTGCCCACCCGCTATGCAAATTACTTCTCGTCACAATTGGCACGCTTGAGATGTCTTCAACCATCTTTGACAGAGAGTGATCTGATACAGACCATTACCAGACAATACCCACCAGAAGTGCAACGCCTGTTAATAGCATCCGATGCCAAGTCTTTCATCCAATGTGACGAAATCCTACGTCGTTTGGATAATAGTACTGAGCGACTAGTTGGTCAGAAGCCAAGGAACGATCATCGAAATGACACTAGACTGGTCGATTTAACAACCGTCGATAAAGTCAGTCAAACGACAGAAGCTAGGGCAGAAATGCCAAATCGTTACCATGGGAACAATAGCGGACCTGATCGTAGGAACTGGAATCAGAGACAGTTCGACAGGAACCGACAGACGAATAATCAGACTTATTGGGAAAGAAGATTTGATCAACCCAATGAAAATAGACGAGATTCTCGGAATCAGAATCGAAATGGAGCCCAGAACAGAACTCAATCTAACATAAGGCGAGATTACAGATATTCCGAGGGTTATAGAAGAGACCGTGACCCGCGATATCAGAACGATCGAGATTGGAGAGGGCGAGCGCAGGAGAGTCACCAGTACATTCGCCAACTCCACGATCAAGAAGAGAGTGACAGAACTCGAACACCGAGGGAATCACGTGTTGTGCCTGAGGAAGTGCCCGAGGATTTGAATCAGCCTGGGACTTCGAAGCAGGAAAACGCAGGACAAAAAAACTTCGAAAAGGAAGTAACGTCTGAGGATCCTGACTCCAGAATAACTGTTGTTATTTTATTCTGGGAGTCCATCCAAGAGGACCTACTATACGAACGACAAACGACGGACGATGCCCGAATTACGAAATTACCAATGATTTCTGTCAAAATCAATGGATGCCCAGTCACAGTACTAATTGATACGGGAGCCATGATTAGTCTATTATCAGGAGATTTCTACACTAAGCTGAAGGCTGAGACTAAGCTCACTGAATTACCGGTTTCTAATATTAAAATCCAAGGTATTTTACCGGATAAAGCGATTAAGTGCAAGGTACAAGTCCAGTGTACACTTGACATCGCAGGGCACATATTTGTTCACCAATTTTTGATCTTACGAGACCTGAAGCATCAAGCTATTTTAGGAGCTGGTTTTATGCGAGAGCATGAAGGTATTATTGATTTGGGAGCTAATACCATTTGCCTCAAACCAGGAGTCTAGATTCATGAAATAGAAGAGGAGACTGCCATGGATAAAGAAGAAAATGTCCTTTACTTGCTGAAAGCAGCGGACAAGGAAAACACTGAGGAAGAGTGTAAGGAAGAGCCAGCAAAAGCTTCAGAAATTCCAGATCATATACAAGAACTAAGAGAACGCGCCGCAGAAAGTCGAGCATATATTAAGGAATTGAACCGGCGGAAAGAGAAGAAGGACGTAGTTCAAACCTTGAGGGATAATAAGGATAATAGCCAGACTGTCGTTGCAGAGATCCACCAGATAGAGGAAATTCCGGAAATGCTAGAAGAGACATTCCGTGAGATGACAGAAAGAATGGATGCAGCTAGGGACCTATGTCTGAGGAACCAGAGAGAAGAGGAATCAGAAGAGATGATTTACCTGGATAATGGAAGTGAAACTTCATACTCTCTAGACTCATCGCAACCCGAAGAAGGAAGAGGAGATCGCTTCGATGAGATACTCAACTTAGAACTTGAGATACTAGAAAGAGAGGAGAGTGATGAATATACTGATTCTGAATCAGATTCTGATGACAATCCTTACCGTTTATCAGATGATGATGAGGGAGGCAGATACTTCAATATTCACCGAATTATTATGGAACCAGATCTGTATGATGAGGAGTATTATGGAGGACCATCAGAGAGCAGGTAATTGGAAGCCTGGGGTAATTTTTTGGATGCAGTGAGCCGATGTTATCGAGAGAAGACACAAGAAGAAGGAGAAGAAGAAGAAGGAATCTTCTACCTGTCTTACTTGTTTACGGAATTCTGAGGAAGGCCAGAAGGAATAGAGATTTTGAGGAAGTATCGAGCTACCTTAATCTTGAGAGGGAAAAAAATTAACCAGAATTGAGGTATTGTTGAGAACAAATAAAAATGCCTGTCTTGCATTTTTATTTGAACCGAGGAGGAGACTTATGAGCCCGTATACGCTCATGCGGGTGAGTATTTTTTATACCAAAGTTGGTAACACGAGCGAATGAATCTTTGAATGCATCCAGAGAGATGCAGTTGTATTTTTGATTTCGTTGGAAGACTGTCAATATTTATTTTACCATGATTAGAGAAGGTATTCTCTAATGTGCACCTTGGAATTTACCACATCCAGTATTTCTGTGTAATTTGCCAAGGAGAAGTGGCCTAACATTATCTATTTAGTACTTGAGACTAAGGAATGACACTGCGGAAATGCAGGAATAATGTCGAGAGACGGTCAACGACTCGACTAGTGCCAAAGCCAGTCCAACCCGCTTCCGGGAGGAAAGCACTCGTTGATTGTCTAAGTTAAGCACCGCATGCGTGCAACACGCAGTCGTAATAGTCCGGTGGAGTGACCGATGAGACGTCGGAAAGTGAAGGAATAAATCCGTTGGAAACGAAAGCCAGTTTATATTGTAACGCCCGAGATGTGTACAGTGGAACACTCAGTGAAAGTATTGCTTTGTAAGCATTTGAAATCAGTGAAATATTACGGTGACTTATCCGGAAGCATGGTCGATGACTATCAGACCAGCATGGC
Organism: Meconema thalassinum; assembly: GCA_946902985.2. Taxonomy (NCBI): domain Eukaryota; kingdom Metazoa; phylum Arthropoda; class Insecta; order Orthoptera; family Tettigoniidae; genus Meconema; species Meconema thalassinum. Next base: position 219,933,076 of record OX336399.1, on the reverse strand, counting down.
CGATATGTGTGCCATCCAGAAGTGTGAGTATCTGTGATTTCAAAAGTGCCAGTGTCATACTTCACACCAGAGAGAATTGCATAGAATTATCCATGTTGTGTGCAATCGTAATTTTCTCGAACGACCGATGTCGTTGATTTAATCAGATAGAATTTTTCACCACGTGCGATAGTGAAAAAGTGAGCCAACACGTGATTGTGATGAGTAGAATATGTGGAGCAGACATGGCCATTTGTTGAATAGAGTCTGCAAAATTACCAAGTGTAGATGCTGTGTTAGATAGCGAATCACACTAGAAGCAGTGAATTTCCTGTGTAATTTATCAAAGTTACCACGATGTACGAGATCCACCAGGAAGGAAGAACTTTACCACCGTTCACCATGTGGGTGATAATGGCGTAGACACCTTATGAGGGAGATACCTAGCACCACAACGGCATAATCAAATGGAGGCTGAAGATCTGATTACAATGTGTCTTTCCGAGCGTTGGAAGTATTGCCCACGCTCGAAATGGAAGGAAATACCCCTCAAATATTCCTGTAGGAATAAGGTGAGCTACAACGTTCTTCGTGAGTCTAACTAATATCTTTTTGTAAGGTGATGGTCTTTGGTGGAGTAGTTTTAACGATCGTACTTCGATTCACAGTCATCTAGATAGGTTTTGTTTTAGTAGGTTTTCCTTTTAGTTTACCGACTAGGGTAATGTTTCATGTTTCAATGCACATCGCAGCGTACGTCTCCAATGCATTCCCTAATCGTGAGTTAGTCACCTGATTAAATATGTGTGTGTTTTTATCACACGGTGCAATTAATGTCATTTTTATGTTCACTTTGAACGAACCAATTGTATCAGTAATTTAAATGGAGCAGTAGTTATGTAATTTAAATCAGCTGCTGCTGAAGTCAGTATTTTGAACCCCTATTTTGTGATATGTAAAGCACGCCACTGAGCAGGCGTATCCTCCAATGGGAGAGGTTATTTCATTACCTATATTTGGGTATACATTTTTATTTGAGAGTGGAAAGTTTACCACTAGATTCGAGAGGAATCAATTAACAGTGTGAAGGAGTGTTATATCTTTCTGCTTGTACTCCAAATCTCGTTCACACTAGTAACGTATCATTTACGATTAACGCCACTGTTTTATATGGTGTGAGTGTTTATTTCATTAATTGGAAGTGACTAGAATTGTTTGATTTTTAACAAACTTGCTGGAAGTGTTATATCTTCCAAACACCTTAGTGCGAGTGGAATATCTCTCGTTCTGTATGCTTTGCTTTGCCCATGCAGGCATATCATTGTTCATCATTTTTTGTCTACTATAAATGTATCACGAACACTACAACGAATATTATCTTATGAACTGCAAGTGTAGGATCATAATCTGAACATTTTTATGGATCCGATATGCTAAAGAAAAGAATATTTGAAACTTTACTGTTAGCCCATGCAACTAGTAACAGTTTGGGAATGAACAAAATGCAAGTCACTTGGGGAGACAGGGGTTTTCAAGGTTACGCGCAGTAATGCCAACCTATAATCCCAGGTGAGACTAGACTTTCGACAGATTTAATGCTAATGCTTTTCTAAATGATGTAATCTACATAAGCCAGTGTTTATTAAGCTTTATAAAACTAGGTCAAGTTAACAGTGATGTTAAGAATGCAATGATATTGTGTGACAGGAGGTCACCTATTCTGTTAACGATCTTCGCATATGTTGTGAGTGAAGCACATTTGAACAACTTTCATTGTTTAAGATATTAGAATTGTGTTGTGAAACTGATTGACTTATTTGAGGCTATGTTATTTTTCTCACATGTTGTGAAGGTTTATGCCGTGTGTTCATACACGATGAAGGGGTGGTTTCCCATAGTTTTTGAGGTTGCCGGCCTTGTTTCAAGGCTCGTGCGCTTGGCTGACCGAGGTTAAGGAAGTGATCCAGCGGGACACTCTGTTACTATAGAATGGTTTTTGAGCTTTTTGATAGGTCGGTGTAAGCATGTTCGTGTGTACTTGGGTGTGCACCAGTGGTTTTATCCACTAGTTAGGAAGCCTTGCACATGGGCAATCCGTGTAATTAATAAATATTAAAACAAATACAACTAATAATCACTCATAAAATAAAAGTAAGTAATGAATTTTAAACGAAAGCAATAATTATCGTTAATCACTAAACGCCTGTTTAACTTTGATATTGGTTTATAACTCGCTGACCATTGCACTGAGCTGTCGTTTTATTTCTTAGTTAGTCTAAGCTTTAGACAGCTGACACATGCGACTGATAGGGATTTGGTCTACCCCAGAGTTTTCAACACGTGGGTCGTGAACCTTGTAACTTTTGTTCTGCTGTTAACGAACAGTATTATGATTTCCTAGCTTACACATGATATATGACCGATGGAAACAAACAGTAACCATCATGTGGTAGGTAGGATTAATAAGAATACTCTTGTGTGTGATACTTATTTATTGATTGTTGTGTAAACCCATATTCCCATCTTTCTACTGCTACTTGTAGATATGTTGTTGTACAGTTGATTGTAAATATGATTTGTGTTGTAAAATATGACTGTAAATCACTTTAGATCTTTGTTTAATTGTGTTACTAAGGATGCTTCTCACCGGAGATTAGTTTAACTTAGGATGAGTTTAGATCAATAAAAAATTAAATGTAAATACGGGATGGTCACAATTTACTTTGTTTTGTTTCCTGCCAAGTTTGACATTTTGCCATTATGACGTTTCTGATTGTATTTAGGACCAATTGAGGGGTGATTTTAGATAGAAGGTAATTGTTTATTTTGTTTCTTTACTTGTGTTTAGTTAACGGATTAGCCGCCTCATACCCCTGATTGTAGGATAGGGGCTTATGATTTTAATAAATCAGTTTGTGAAATTTACTTAAGCCTGGATTTTAATTTAATGTTTTTTAAGGGGGTGCATTTTCCTTGAGGGGTCTATGACTATGCTATGATGGGAACCTGATCCCTATGAAGGCGAGGAGTCTTCTGCCGGAATAGCCCACAAGGAGTGTACTCCAATCCTCTTAGGCCACATGTGTTCAAGGATGTGGTTATCTGGAAAGCTACACACGATCGGTGGCGGACCAGATCACCACTTCTAACGGGCACAATATGTTACCCATATTCAAATATAAGCGACCCATCTTTTAATTTAAATTTATACCATTGGTATCATAAGTAAACAGAATACCAAATTGTACCGCTGTAGCCCTAAATTGTGTGGATATCTCTATCTACTTAGTATAAAACAAAGTTACCAATTTAGGGATGTAACGTGTAATCTAGAGAGCAACTTGATGGATTTTGATACGGTTTTCACCATTCTGTAAAGGATTTCTCGATGAAGGATTAGGTAGAAAAACATTTATTTATTACCAAAGGAAGCCGAACAGTTACAATTTCAGTTTCCGCCAGCACAAAGTTCCTCATTTCTCTACTAGAAAGCGCTATTGTGTTCAAGGAGATTAGATATCTAACATCTAACCTCCTTGACTTTCATAGTCAAGGAACTACGAAATTCGACATGCAAGCTACCCTCTGGGTGTCAAATAGCAAAGCTTGCACCAGGCACCCGAGGCCATACAATTTCAGTGAAACGAGTTGAAAAAAACCTAACGTCCATGTGTCTTTTAAGCTTATGCTCGGTAAACTGTTAAAAATATTGATATACTCTAGAATTGTTCAGCATGAAAAGTTCTGCAAGAACGTCCGCGACAGCTCCCACATCGACCACTGTGAGTGTTTTTACGTTTTCATTTCTTCAAGCAATCTCCATTCAGTGGAAATTTAAATTACTAGCTTCAGCGTGGGTTTACGAGCTTGCGAGCGACCTATCACCCTAGCTTCAGCCAGCATCAAACTGTCGAGTCGTGTCGAGTTAATACTTCAGAGAAGAGTATAGCTTATGTGTTTGTAGTTAGCTGTTCACCTCGGCTTTTCAGAATTGTGTCTGGAACCTGTCTTCCGTGCGTCTTTAAGATTACGCTGGGTAAATAGTGGGACACACACACAGAGGACAGGCAGATACCCACACATTTGATCTCATAAGTCTTCGTCATCATTTACCCAAAAGCGACGGTACCGTAAATGTCTGTTCAGGTCACTAACATGAGGACATGCAAATTTCATATGGACAGAAGTGCTGTAGGATTGTTGAAGTGAATGCTGCGGAGCAGCACGGGTCTTCTAGTTATTATTTTATTATTTAGGCCTAATAATATTGTACATTATTATTTTTATTGTTATCTATATATTTAAAACACTAATGTGAGAGATTGAGAGAACGACAGAACCGATTTACTTCGTAGAGCACTCTAACGAAAGCTCTTGGCCTCTAGATTTGAAGAGTCTCTCTAAAATAAACAAATATGTTACAGTATATTTTAAATTAATATAGAAAGTAGCAGAATTTTTCCCCTCACGCATGCGCACAATCCGCCTTGGATCATGGCCAAATGGCAGCGAGAAGTCTATTAAAATATAATATTATTTTATAACTCTACGCGCCCATGTTTAAAGCTTCCATGTTATTGAAAACATACATTACCCAAAGTCTGACAATAAAATATAGAAACAGTATGAACGTATACAAATGTGCAACATTGACTTTTTGTTAATAAAATGTTTTTTTTTTTTTTCTTCAAACAGCGAGTTTTGAAGATAGTGAATGGTTGCGTCAGCTGCTGAACGAGAGTGCGCGAATAGCTATTTGGTTAAGGCGACTGACTGTGGATCCAAGGTGCACAGGTTCGATCCTACCCCTCGCCACTTATTTTACCACTGAAATATTGTTTTATCAAAGAGTATTAGTAACGTTTTATGTCAGTTAAAGATACATATTTCTACATTCCCTCTCAATACGTTTTATTTCCGTTGTACCATTTCATTACAGCTTGTGATCAAAAGAGCTAACTGCAGTCCTCAATACGCCGTGTGAATATCTGAAATCAGTTCCAGTAACTGACCACAGATGGCAGTACTTCGCCCATATAATTCCAGTAACTGACAACAGATGGCAGCACCATTGCATCGATATATTTAAAACACAAGATATGGAGCGTTCTCACGTGATAGTTATTTATGAGAATTATAAAGGAGGAGAATATTTTCTATGATGTTTACACGATATGGAATAGAGTTATAATAATAACGTTTTATTGCACACAAGTTGTGCAAAATTACAAATAATATGCAAGGTAAGATGTACTTCAGCCAATGCAGTAATCTGTGATGGTCTACCCTCTATTCCTACAATGAAGAAAGTGATAACGTTCACAGATTCCGTCACACAGCTCACAGATACCGGTCGGGTCCCGTTCATGGAATGTCTTTGTCTTGCACATTCTATGGTGGAAGCCGTGCGCAGCCAAAAAGGTCACAAAGTGCCGCAAGTCCTGTTTCGGTTCCATCCATGCTCTGTTGATCATTGCCTCGGTCGAGTAGAACTCTTCCCAGATTTCTCTTCTTTTCAACGTTATTTCTGCTAGAACCCTCTTCCAGCAGGTCGTAGTATGTAAAGAGAAATTGAATCTGAAATTCTCCATCAAGAAGGGGTCCCGAGAGTTATAAAAGAAGGGAAATGTTGAAGAACATTAACTGACAATTGAATGTGTAGGCTATGTTGTTTATGTACCTTAAAATTTCAATTTCTTCCCAATGCTTCGGTGGTCAAGTTAGTAGCGTCCGAGACTAAAAGTTATAATTATGCGTCATCGATATACTCTTAAAATATTAAAGAAAAAAGTAGTTTTCCAGGCACTCGCGCGTGTCCACAATTGCTTTCCCCATGAGAAACACTTGGCAAACATAATTCGTTTGAAGGGCTCCGACATCGTGGTCATTCAGCCCCGTGTACTTTGGTGTGTATGTGTAAAATGTTCTCTGATAACCTGTGTTATTGTGATGGCTGCATTAATGTGTGTATTTGTAATTAAGGTGGGGAATGGCAAGGAGACGGCCGAGGCCTTAAGTTAGGAACCATCCCCGTATTTGCCTTGAGTGGAAGTGGGAAACCACGGAAAACCACATCCAAGATTGTCGAGTTGGGAATCAAACCTTCCTCTTCTTAGTTATACCTCAAGAGACTGAAGGTGCCCCGTATTTTCCCTCAGACCAGAATTAAATTTCTTGACAGAGCAGGAAATGTAACCCGGGTCTCCGGCACAATAGCCAAGAATGGGTGGGCTTCCATGTGTTGATACGATTTTTGACATGCACGGGACATAGAATTCTAAAACTGCCTCCATTAGGGTGACTGCCGAAGTGATTATTGAGTATAGGCCTTTGCTCATCCCAGTAGTTGGCGAAATGATTCTATGTTCCCCTGTAAAATGTACTGCCATAAACTATAACAGGTGATGGAAATTGCTTATTTAGACCAGTTTTGTACTGTTTATATCAAAATGAAGAACGTCATTCTGAGCTGCGTTTTCAAGCTATTGCAAAAAATTCGCTGGCAGGAACAATTATAAGGAATTTATTTTAAGCGATCAGTCTCATCGCATTCTCCTCACCAACCAACTAGAGTATGAAAGTCTCTGGGCGGTCATGTTAAACTTCATTGTATAAGACAACTGTTTAATGATTATTTGTTTAGAGTACTGAGTCTAACTACGCAGTTGATTTCGGCAATGGAAGTATTATTTGCCATTTAATATTTAGCGGCTCCGTTATTGCAGGACACTCTAGTGTTATCGAATAATACGAAGCCACATTTAAAATCCAATATAAATAGGAAATTTCAGAAACAATTCCAGATATTATGCAGTAGAGTGTAAGGTCTTTGACGATGAAATGTAAACATTGTTCTACATTGTATTTCTTTTGCGTAAAATCTACGCGTGGTTACTTTGGCGTTTACTGTTGTGATGGAAAAATTGATCTGATGTGGAATATAAAATATTTGCCAAGCTGCAACAATGTAATGATATTAAATTAAAATACATTGAACTTATATCCAGTAGTTCAAACACATACATCAGCGTTAACAGATTAGATACTGAAGATGAAAGCCAGCTACTTCATTTCCCTACCATAGAATTCTTCAATTCCTTGGAATTGAGGGATTCGCCTCCATATACCCCGAACGTTTGAGCCATAGTTAAGCTCCTTAGAAATCTGAACGTTTCCCAAGGACTCATATATGTAAACATATTAATTGTAAAAAATATGTAAGAAATAGCTTGGATTCGGATATAATAGGTGCAGTAATATTAGGCAGAGAGCTCAAATCCTACGACTTGATTTATCACCTTCCGATAAAACACTTGCAGGTACAGTACATTTTCTGTTAATGGGCAACAATGTCCTATTCGCTCAGCCTACTTTATCACTATCAATCAAGCTCAAGGAGAAACTCTGGAACGTATTGGGCTATTTACCTCATCACGTTTTCAGTCATGACCTGCATTATGTTGCAATGTTGAGAGTGCTATCTTTTGACGGTCCATATTGATTTAAAATTTCTAGAATGTCACATCATTGCATTTCTTCCTTATATTTCAAAAATATAACCGAAGGTTCTAACGGTCAGTTGTATATATTAGACTCCTCAGAAGCTAATCAAGTCAGATCTGTCAATCAAGTGAATTCTTGCATCAGGGAAGGCACACTTCACATTTTAGACAATATTTTGCAAGGGCATAAGCCCTACATTCAGCATTCAAAATACCTCTCAAATTAAAAGAGAGTTCATTGTCTAGATAAAATTAAATTGCAATCCAGCGGACGATATTCGATTATCATGGCTCATAATATGGGGTGAGGCCACAATGGCAAATATTCATTCAATAATGTGTGTGAATCGACTTCTAAATTATATTATTCCCTTTTGTGGGAAAGTTATTGTTTTTGGAGGAGACTTGAGGTAGGTTTTGTCTGTTGTGCCTCCTCGCCAAACAGTTCTTCACAATTGTAGTAAATACTCTTCTCTCTGGGCCTTCTCCAAGATACACGCGCTCAAAAGTAGATAAAATGGAATATTGTGATTTTTGGTACAAGTTAACGACGACTACCCTCTGTGGGTGGTGAGGAATCAAATGTTATTGAATAAGCAGCCAGACTTCCAACTCATGATGATATCGTGGCTGAGATTTACGGCGAAACATTCACTTCTGCGAAGGAAGTTCGCATTCTGGCACCAAAAAATGAACACTGTAATGAAATTAATTTTAAAGCCATTGAACCGATATCCGGTAGTTTAAAAATATACACCAGCGTTAACAGATTAATACTGAAGATGAAATCAGTTACTTCAGTTTCCTACAGAATTCATGAATGCCTTGCGAATAAGTGATTACCTCCACATATACTTACTCTAAATTTAGAGCCATAGTTATGCTCCTTTTACATTTGAACGTTTCCCAAGGGCTCCTAAATGGAACCAGGTTATTTGTAAGAAATATGTATAAACATTGCTTGGATTTGGAAAAAATAACTGCAGATAATATAGGGCAGAGAGCTATAATCCTTGGACTTGATTTAACATCATCCGATAAAACACTTCCATTTTCCAATTCGCGTGGCGTACTTTATCACAATCAATAAAGCTCATAGGGAAACGCTGGAACGTGTAGGTATCTATTTGCCTCATCAGGGTTTCAGTCATGGCCAGTTATATGTTGCGAAGTTGATCTTTCGACGCCCTTAAAGTTGCAACAGTGTCAAAAGGTAATCGTTGAAAAAATGCATAAAAGAGAATCCTTCAGTAAATATTTTCCCAATGACCGTCATGTTTTGACGAGTTTCAACTAGTTATGTTTAATATACAACCACAGACTATGGTTTTCTCTCCTTTACCCAATTATGTAAATCCATAGGTGTTGTCATTTTGATTTCTTCCCATGCAGGTGGTTGCAAATATACAACAGCATTTCTGATGTGGGTGCAGCGTCGAAGTGAGGAGAAAGCTACGACATCTGTGAAGTGCTACTGGAAAAAGTCAGAGCTATCTGATGTTGGGACATCAACTAAATTTATAACTGCAAAGGACTTGGGTAAAAAGAAGCAAAGTACTGGGGTAACAACTGACAGTAGTTCCTCTAATGGCAGCTTCTTAAATGCAGTAATTGTTGCAGATAAAGAGCTTAAAATTGAAAATCAAATGTGCAGGTATTTCACAGAGAGTGACTGCATCAAGAAGCTGTCATTGCACTATCTTGCAATTAAATTTACAGAAAGTGGTGGAGATAGTGATTCTTTTCTCATATTTGCAAAAGAGAACATGGACTTCGAGTCTATTAAAGGCCCAGTAAACTCATGAAAATCGATTTTCTGTTTTTTATTAATTCAGTTAGATTTCGAGCTGAAGATTGGAATGTTGAAATCGGAAATTAAAAATCTCGATTAGCTTGCGCGATACAAAGATTCGAAGTTTTAGGTAGGGGACAGTGTGACTTCACTGGAGCCCTACGACCCGGTATTGCGCGCCACTTCCGTCTGTCTACTAGTGATTGTCAGAATGCAGGGTGAGCATGTTGTTTGGAATATGTAGTCATGTCCAGAAAAGTGAAGCCTTATCAGTTTGAACCAAGGTGCACAACATCTGGAGTAGAAAATGAACCATCAGCATCTGTTATACTGGGGAACACCGACTGGTCTAAGTGTGAACAGTGTGAGGCGATGCCCACTGCTGCTGAAAGTTTCTGCTGTACTAACAGTGAAACAATGAATGAAATGCGTGGAAGTGTGACGTGTATTGTTTGGCACGAGGACTTTTCTAATGTTGTATTAAATTACAATGTGTTAAATACTGCACATAGTCTTCATATGGACAAAACTATATAATATTCCCTACGTGAGGGGCAGACTGGCTATGAAAACCAACGCTACCTGGCGGTCTGTAGCCTATCGCCAGTTTGTGTACTGGGTCAACTCATGGACTCCTTTAGGAAGAAAGAACAGGAAAGTTATATCGTCTTGTGTCGTGAAGGCAATCCGACAACAATATCCCGATGAAGGAGGTACATACTTAGGATTCCAGGCTGCTGAGGGGCGAGAACCAGAATACTTTGATTCATAAATTTGAAACTATATTTAGAATATTTTATGGCAGTCTTTTCTGAAGATGTGATGAAACAGTCCTTTAACAATTGAATACTTGTAATTATAAAATAAATACCTATATTAATTTATATATTTGATACACAGTAATTTTAACAAGTGGGAGTATTAGATGCAGTTTATAGCTGACTAGCAGTAGTACCCGGCTTCGCCCGGTGGAATGATGATAATATCTCAGTCTCCTTAACACTCAACGTGATCAATTATATTTATTTATGAAGACTACTACTGTACGGGTATATCAAACTTACAATCTAATGGAAATACATATTTTAAAAATCACAGGCTAGGTAGACTGCGGTGTTGCTTAGTAGTATAATGGACGTAACATCTAGATCATTTGCCCTTTTGATGAGGATGATAATGAAGACGACTACTACTGAACGGGTATATCAAACTACTGTTGAATTGACACGTCAAACTTACAGACTACCGTGATAGAAATATTTCAAAATTTACAGGCGATGAAGACGTATTGTGTGTGTGTGATTAGTGGTATAATGGACGTAACATCTAGGTCATTTGCCCTTATGATGATAAAAATAAGGTAATGAAAAATGACTACTAAACGAACATGGTGTAATTTTAAATCTGATATAGGTAATTCAGATTTCTACCTTCGATCTCTTCCAAAGTCTGAACCTTATTTTCTGGCTTAGGCCTATACTCGAAGCGTCTAGTGAAAGAGCTTATGAAGTACTGCTCGGGTCCAAGCTGCACAAACCTGAGAATATCGCAGTTGATGACGATATATGATGACAGACGTTCGGGGGGGATTCCCGGTCCTATACATTGGCCGGTGAATCACTCACTCTTTCGTAACACTATACTGTAGTGGTTTGAGCAAAGGCCCTGTATGAACATCAGCATAGTCAGCAATACCAGGTAACACGGCGTCCTCCGGACAGTCCTCTCATGTCACCACGCGATGAATCAGCAAGCTATTCTCACACCTGCCCCCTCCTCCAACCCTCCATCCCCCAGGGTCTCACAACTTGTGGGACTTGGGTTTGCGACCACGGACCCCAGCTGAGTCCAGCATTGCTTCTACTTACTGGTGCCGGGCTCCTTTCAGTTCTCTTTCCAGTCAGCCTCCCTTGGTCAAACTCTTGTTCTCTTCCGACCCCGATGGTATCAGGGTATCCGAGGCATAGCGACTCGTTCACTTTCCCGCCTTAATTGTCCCTTGTCTAATCATTCCTGATAGCCTCATTCTTCGAGGTGTCAGCCTTCTTTTTATTTTCGTAATATCTCATGTCTTCTGCTCAAGGCCCTCAAGGCGGCAGGGTGTGTGTGGCCCCACCACTTCTGGTGCACCCTGGATAGTGCTAGATCCTCAAGGGCTCATGGCTGGTGAGTTTGGGAGCTGGCAACCCTGAGGGTTTCCTGAGCTGGGTCCGGTTTTACCTTTTTTTTCATTGCCTTTGGGATGGACCCTGTCCTCTTTCCCTTTCCTATCTGCATTTCGTGGCTCTCCTTCCTTCCAAGTCCTCAATTCTCATTTATCTAGGGTTGAGGGCATTTCATTCCTCCTGTCTTTTATTTCCCTTATTCCTTTCTTTTGTCCTTATCTTCTTCTAGCCCATAAGTTTTGTAGTTAGTTTTAGTATTAATTTCATTTTCACAATCCCCCAAAAATTAGGGGCGATAACCTCGATGTTAGGCCCCTTTAAACAACAATTATCATCATCATCATCATCATCATCATCATCACAACTGGCATTGTGCAATTGGGTTACTGTGGCATTTAAAACTTCCTGTTAAGTCCCTCACCCTTTTGTGTTACATACATAATTTGTAGCTAGAAACCTTCCCTGGAATCCACACAACAACTCACCCAAGTATCATCGCAATCGGATGAATGGTATATGAACGCATAGGGGACATACATACACTACAACTATTGAATTGGCACGTCAAACTTACAAACTAACGTAATAGTAATAATGAATCACAGTCGAGCAAGACAAAATTTGGTTGAGATGGGTGAAACGGTGTAGATTTTTAGCAAAGGGCCTAAATGCAGGGAAGGAGTGGTCTGCCCAAATTTCCAAGTAGAGAGGGTTACTTGTCGGGTTCCAAAGGGTAGGCCTATGTATGTAAAATTTGGTTGAGATGGGTGAAACGTTGTAGATTTTTGCCAAAGGGCTTAAATGCAGGTAATGGAGTGGTCTGTCCGAAATTTTAAGTAGACAGTGTTACTCGTCGGGTTCCAAAGGGTAAGTATGTAAAATTTGGTTGAGATGGGTGAAACGGTGTAGATTTTTGCCGAAGGGCCTAAATGCAGGGAATGGGGTGGTCTGTCCGAAATGTTTAGTGGACAGTGTTAGTCGCAGTGTTCCAAAGTGTAAATATACAAATTTTGGTTGAGATCGGTGAAACGGTGTAGATTTGGGGCAAAGAGCCTAAATGCATGGAATGGAGTGGTCTGTCCGCAATTTCAAGCAGACAGTGTTACTCGCAGGGTTCCAAAGGGTAAGTATACAAAGTTTGGTTCAGATCGGTGACGGTGTAGATTTGTGCCAAAGGGCCTAAATGCAGTGAATGGAGTGGTCTGCCCGCAATTTCAAGCAGACAGTGTTACTCGCAGGGTACCAAAGGGTACGAATACGAATTTGGGTTCTGATCGGTGAAACGGTGTAGATTTGGACCAAAGGGCCTAAATGCAGGGAAAGGGGTGGTCTGTCCAAAATTTTAAGTGGACAGTGTTACTCGCAGGGTTCCAAAGGGTAAGTATGCACATGTTGGTTCAGATCAGTGAAACGGTGTAGATTTGTGCAAAAGGGCCTAAATGCAGGTAATGGGGTGGCCTGTCCGAAATGTCAAGTGGACATGGTTATCCGCAGGGTTCCAAAGGGTAAGTATACAAATTTTGGTTCAGATCGGTGAAATGGTGTAGATTTGTGCCAAAGGGCCTAAATGCAGATAATGGGGTGGTATGTCCGAAATTTTAAGTTGACAGTTTTACTCGCAGGGTTCCAAAGGGCAAATATACAAACTTTGGTTGAGATCGGTGAAACGGTGTAGATTTGGGCCAAAGGGCCTAAATGCAGGGGATGGAGTGGTCTGTCCGCAATTTCAAGCAGACAGTGTTACTCGCAGGGTTCCAAAGGGTAAGTATACAAAGTTTGGTTCAGATCGGTGACGGTGTAGATTTGTGCCAAAGGGCCTAAATGCAGTGAATGGAGTGGTCTGCCCGCAATTTCAAGCAGACAGTGTTACTCGCAGGGTACCAAAGGGTACGAATACGAATTTGGGTTCTGATCGGTGAAACGGTGTAGATTTGGACCAAGGGGCCTAAATGCAGGGAAAGGGGTGGTCTGTCCGAAATTTTAAGTGGACAGTGTTAATCGCAGGGATCCAAAGGGTAAGTATGCACATGTTGGTTCAGATCGGTGGAACGGTGTAGATTTGTGCAAAAGGGCCTAAATGCAGGTAATGGGGTGGCCTGTCCGAAATTTCAAGTGGACATGGTTATCCGCAGGGTTCCAAAGGGTAAGTATACAAATTTTGGTTCAGATCGGTGAAACGGTGTAGATTTGTGCCAAAGGGCCTAAATGCAGGGAATGGGGTGGTCTGTCCGAAATTTTAAGTTGACAGTTTTACTCGCAGGGTTCCAAAGGGCAAATATACAAACTTTGGTTGAGATCGGTGAAACGGTGTAGATTTGGGCCAAAGGGCCTAAATGCAGGGGATGGAGTGGTCTGTCCGCAATTTCAAGCAGACAGTGTTACTCGCAGGGTACCAAAGGGTAAGAATACGAATTTTGGTTCTGATCGGTGAAACGGTGTAGATTTGGACGAAAGGGCCTAAATGCAGGGAATGGGGTGGTCTTTCCGAAATTTTGAGTGGACAGTGTTACTCGCAGGGTTCCAAAGGGTAAGTATACAAATTTTGGTTCAGATCGGTGAAACGGTGTAGATTTGTGCAAAAGGGCCTAAATGCAGGGAATGGGGTGGTCTGTCCGAAATTTAAAGTTGACAGGGTTACTCGTCGGGTTCCAAAGGGTAAGTATACAAATTTTGGTTCAGATCGGTGAAACGGTGTAGATTTGTATACATAACAGACAGACAGACAGACAGACAGACAGACAGACAAACTTTGTGCTTTATATATATAGATGAAAGCGGGTGAAATGCGAGAACACTCCATCCAAGGGCCTGGGGTCAGAAGCAATGTTTCTTGGTAGTTCCGGCTCATATTATGGATCTTCTTCTACGGGAGTGATGTGCTTTTGTCCATTTGCCATTCCAATTACTTCGAGAAATATACCTGTCCTCCACCCGTATTCTTTCTCCTTATAGACCTTAGGCCCTACTGTTAATCCACTTTTTTGATGTTTTTGAGTATCTAAGTTTTTCACCCGTTTGATCACGTTTTACATTGTTATTGTGATCAATAATTGCTAATATAGATCGATTTACCATTCCGTGAAATGAAAAACTGGATCTTTTAGGCATGTATTTCAGTCGGACGTTATGGTAAGATTCATGGGACCCAGTGTGACAGTAATGTTTTATGCTTTGCAAGTCTTTTATAAGGCGCTTGTCTTTGAGAACGCTGGCTATGATACCATAGTCTAGAGAATTTCTATTGAGCCATTTTGTTTTTTGCGTTGGAATTTTCGATTATTTTTTCGTGCTCACATTGGTGAAAGTGAGTGTTTCCTAACCATGAATGTGTGTTACAAATATGATTCAGAACGGACAAAAATTTCTCAACAAGTAGCTCCTCATTGCTCTCACATGTCACAGCTGACCACCAAAGATGATTAATAATGCTGTGTTTCCATTCTAATATTGCGGGTGCCTTGGTCGCTACTGCTTTCAGCTTTTTACCTAAGCTTTTGGCAAGGTGCCACACATCAAACTCATGAATGATTCCAGGGTACTTGGTTCGTAAAAGCTTTCGAACACCCTGATGCCGGTCGGATAAGAATAGTTCTATATTTAGTCCTTCTGATGATAGTTTTGATAGCACTTTATCACACGCGGGCTTTTCCAACTCGCCGAAAACTTGGCCTCCTTGCAGAACAACAAAGTCAATAATTTCCTCTGAGCTGATGTCTTTCACAGAATATGTTACATATTTTGCAGAAAAACCTGGACTGTCAAATTGACCATCACCTGCAATCCACACCCTCCTACCGGATGACATGAGATTCTTCACGGTGCTACCACGATGCAGAGCCCATGTATGCCTAATAGTTGGGGTAACGATTCGTTTCACAATTTTGTAAAATGCTATGTGGCTCATGAAACATAAATAAATACAGTCTGTCAAAAATTTCAGTAACGCAAAATCCACTCCCGTTATGTACAATTACTGATAACATGGACTATTTGTTAACATTCTTATGAGATCACCATACGACAGTATGGCCAACTATACAGATCATTTGGACACTCACAGCAGGTCCTTTGGTAGAAGGAATAGTTTGAATTACTTTATTGCCGCAGGTAAGGCACCTAGCAAACAGAAGTAGCAGGTTCTGCCACATTACGAACAGCAACGTAGTCTCACTGAAATTCCATGCTTTATTTTTTCTATTCAACACCTCCGGCTGTACTGTTTCAACTCCTTCCCTGTCATCGTCATCATCATCATCATCATCCGAGGTAGTATCACTCCCTTCATCTGTTTCATATATTGCATCACGAACACCGGGATCACTGTCACTATCGTAACACTTTGCATTACTAAATATTTCTCCTCCTAATTCGCAATGTACTCCAACTGTATTGGGATTTTCAGACATGCTGGATTCATCATGGATAACACTCTCATTTTCACTGCAAATACTATCCTTTTCACTGCAAACACTCGGGGCAACACTTGAAACACTCGCAGAGGTAGATTCAATCGCTTAAGTTAAAATTTTCTTCGTAATATATGTAGATGTACGCCTTGTCACCGGAACAAGTTTCATTCCTTTCAAATTTAGCGCGGGCACAGCACCTTTTCTTAACACAGGTTTCCTTTTTTTCTTCAGGAGTTCTGCTTTGTATCTGCTCGATTGTTCATAGCCCTGCTCTCTGAAATGTGTCGAGCATACGCGACTATTTCAGGTTGGTGAGAAATCAGCGCGACTGATTCTAGATAGCCAAGATCGGTATCTCTCTGGAGATTTCTCTCGACTGGGGAATCTGTGAAAACCTACAGCTTTTTCCTTCGATGTTTTCGAAGTTGTTGCGTGCTTGCAAACATACACAACGCAGTAAACCATTTTTTCACTTAGGTATCATTTACATTACTTAAATACGCCGAAACAACAGCTGCACTGTCTGATTCTGCTATGCCTACTGTTGGCGCACGGAAGGCGGCTCGGCTCCAGTGACGTCACACGTTCAAGCATTGTCGCCGTTTTCCGCTTATAACACCTGAACAAAATAAAATAACCCGATAGGGGTTTCAGTACGTTGATTAAAATTTAATAAAGGAATCCGTGAGTTAGGAAACTAAAACTTGAAAATAAGTTGCCTGGGCCTTCTATTAAGTTGACAGAAAGGCAAACTTTGAAACAACTTAATGATCCAGCTTGGCATGAACTCAGATATTATGCGAATCACAGCCTCCAAGCTCCATGAAGCAACTAGGTGCAGAACATCTGATGGGACATTTGTGGAACGAGTGATCGGTGCTGTGAAAACAACATAGATTAGGACAATGAAAAGGGGTTATACAGTTGAAACTGAAGCCAGAGCCACTTTAAAAGCACTACTTGGCACCAAAATACATCACATCCTGTAATGGGAGCTTCACCAGATGGCAATGGAAAGGACTTTGTTGTGAAGTTAAGTGTCCAGCTAGGTAAGCTTCAGTAGGAAATTATGTCAAGAAAGGCAAAACAAGTGACAAGTTGCTGCTGCAGATTCAAATGCAGATGTATTTTTCAAAAATGGAAAAGGGTGTTTTTTGTGTTGTTGATCCAAGTTTTGAAGCAACAAAGCGTATTTGTATTTTTTCAGTAGACTACAATGATGAACTGGCTATTAGAGCCATTAATGAAGGTGAAAAGGTCTGGAAAGAATGCATATTTCCAGTACTACTGAGGAGTGTTAAGCCCATAGCCTAAGTGCTCAGTAGCTTGATCGTTTATTATACTATAGTTTGATTCATATTCTGAAGTTCCTTTTATAGTAAAATTGGCTTCCGATATTTCCCCATAAGTACTCTATAAGATTATTCCGTATACTAAAATGGATTAACATGAGAATAATAGGCCTAAACTGGTCTACATGTATTACATGTGTGTGTTAAAAGGCTCCACAGAAAAAAATCCTAAGCAAAATGAAATAAGATTGTGCCATTAACACCAATATTTAAAATAAAGTAAATAGGCTTAGCTTATTTAAAAATGTAAATACAATTACAATTACATACGCATATATATGTAAGCCTACATGTGTATATATACAGTACCGTATCAAATGGTTTCATTGATTCAATGAGTCTACTCGTTCACACAGTTGAGCATATCAAGCAAGAACTGTGTCCTGGTGGCATTAAGCCAGAGAATATAGGAATGTCTTTGGGGGCTGTGTTTTTTAACCTTATATTTATTTATTTACCTTTATTTTCTTATAACTTGAACTAAGTTAGGACAATATTTTTAACTAATTACCATTATTTGTAGTAGGCAGGCCTAATGTATGTATTTTGTTAAAATTAGAGCAGTGTGTAATTAATAAAAGCATTTTAATTCATTACTGTTATTATTAATAATCAATCAGCCTATTTCACTTATAAGACCTGAGACCACCCGAACTGACATGCATTACAATTGTTCTTTATACAGTACATACTTTGTTTTTTGTTACATTAGGTCTACAGGCCCTAGAGCACTGGTATCTTGTTGTAGCCTACATTTGGTAAGCTCTGTCACGTGGGTATAACTTGAGAACTCAATTTAGATCATGATCCTTGGTTTATTATTATGACAGGGAAAACTCTAAAAGTTAGGTTAGGTTGGAGAATATTTTAATAATCTCAATTAACTTATGCACTGTTCATTACTTTCATATTTCAAAATTTAATTCAAGTATCATAGATTCAAATTCAAGCTCACAAGGCATAAAAATAGCATATACCATTTATAACCTTTCTGCCTCACTAACTGCGCTGAATTCTTATTAAGTCCAAACCTTCACACATCGATATTACTCAAGGCAATACAGATCTGGTCACTAAAGTATAAGAGAAATACGAATACAGTGTCTCAAAACATGGCTTGTGTTTATTTCGCATCAAATACCATCAACATAGAAGATGACGTCAGACCAATAAGATCGTGTACTTGCGTCACGTGACATTTGCGAATCTTAATTCGGATTTTTATCATGTTCGGAGTTATTATTCGTACATTTTTGAATTCTGCATGCAATTTTGAATCAGATTAGCATATTTTAAATAAAAACCCCCGGATCATGCATGTTCCCTATTTTGCTAACAATAACTGTTGGCTGGTTGGTTCGTCAGTTCAGGGGCTGCGACAACGCGGTCATGTAGCTCCGGGTACTTTGGATGTGTGTAGAATCTGTCTGATAAACGGTGTTAATTGTGATGACCGTAATAGTGTGTGTTATCTGTTTTAAAACTCAAGTAAGGACTGTAGACTTTGAATTTTTCAAATAGTTCCTACTTTTTCCACCAAACGCCACCTTCAACGACTAATAGTTCAGAACTTAGCTACTAGACGCCACCGCTGTCGGCCCTTGGCTACGAACGTAGGAGCCTAAGAGCGTTGTTTACATTCTTAACCTATATCATTTAGCTTCACACTGGTGTAATTAGTGGAAGGTTCCTTAACATGCCATAAATCTATGACATGGGACCGCCGGCTTTACTTCTCTTAATCTGATGCAATTTCAAATTAATTTACGTTGTAAATTTGACGTATGCAAGATGTGAGCGTTGTCTGCGACATAGCAGTTGAAACAAAACATTTGAAAAAAGATATATTTTTACTGTTATTGTTTTTCATCCCCACTACCACTGTACTAATCTTTCGGAGGTGTGAGTTACAAATAATGTAAAAATGTATGTTATCTTTAGTCTCTATGTACATTTTAGTCTCCCCAGGTGAGGGGGCGCCGTAATGAGATCTCGCACCTCCTGAAAACCTTGCTAGGGCCGTCTCTGCATCTGTCGTCCAAAACCTCCCTCATCACAGGAATGTGCTGTGGTTCAACCAAGAAAACGAGCTGAATTATCGTTCGAGACTCATTGTTTGTATTGTACCCGTGAGTGCATTGACTACACCAAATGCAGCAATGCTACAAAGGAAGAATGGAAGAGCGTCACAACTACACAATTCATCAACAACGTATGTAAAACTGCACTTGAGAGAAACTGTGAGTGGGGAAATGAAGTACCGTACTTCATAGACTGAGAGGTAGGCTATAATTGATCTTGTAGCTGCGGGGGAAAATACCACCGATAGTGCTTAAGTGCTTTCCAAAGAAAAGGATCAAAAGACCTGGAGAAGGGTAAAAGAGAGGAGGGAGCAGGGCTGATGAAGGAAGAGATGCTGCATTTGAACATTTCTGCCACAGTGTGGAAAGTAGGCCTACAAATACAAGATATGTTTGCCATTTTGCATCCAACAGTTGAGCCCTATACTCACATTTATCTGAAAAGAGAAATTGTAAATCATTTTGGAGATTCTGGTTTTGTATCAGATATTCCAGGGAAAGATTCAGTTATTTTCTTTTAAAGAAACAACTTCACACATCTTGAATGACGAATGGTATAGAAGCCGTTGCTTTGATCGAGAGGAAGAGGAGGTAAGAATCTTGAATAATAATACTGTTATTGGTTTTACGTCCCTTTTAACTACTGAGGCTTTTAGAGACGCCGGGGTGTCGGAATTTTGCCCCGAAGGGGATTTTTAACTTGCCAGTACGTCCTCTAACACGGCTCCCTCGCATTTTCGCACCCTCAAATGCCAGCTGACTGAGCCAGGATTCGAACCTGCAATCATGGGCACAGAAAGCGAGAACGATGAATGTTGAAAACAGCAGCCAAATCATTCAACAAAACATCGAGGCTCAAGCATATGCATGCTCACTGTTTCCCACGCTAACGGCAATGAACAACTCGTTGATGAAGTGATCTACTGATCCTCTTGGTTGCCGTTGCTCAGGTTGAGCACAATATGAAAATGATTAAGCCACGAAAAGGTAAAACCCCTCACAAGATTCACGGTATACGTGGCATTCAATCCCAAACTTGCCACGGTGGGTGAGTGGATAGCGTGTCGGTCTACTAACCCCAAGATTGCAGGTTCACCCCTGACCGTGGTAAGTGATTTTTGAAAGGCGGCAAAAATACGATACGCATGTCATACGATGTTGGCATGTCAAAGAACCCATTTGAATTCAGTAGGCCGAGTTCATAATGGCAAAATTAATCTCGGGAGTTTCCGCCAGCACAAAGTTCCTCATTTCTCTACTAGAAAGCGCTATTGTGTTCAAGGAGATTAGATATCTAACATCTAACCTCCTTGACTTTCATAGTCAAGGAACTACGAAATTCGACATGCAAGCTACCCTCTGGGTGTCAAATAGCAAAGCTTGCACCAGGCACCCGAGGCCATACGATATTATTATTATTATTATAATCCCAAATAGGAGATAAGAACGGCGTTTTTCTACCCCTGCATGCTTTCACCGGCTGTGACACTGATATGAAATGGGAAAAACTACACCTGGGAAATGTTGCAACAAGCATTAAGCTAATGAAAAACTTCTGGTCTTCAATTAACTCTGTGAATCACTAGACGCGCCTGAAAATGCTGGTGAAGCTTTATTTCTATCAACATACAATGCAAGTGGCTCAGGCGACTTGAACACTGCTCTCCACCAGCTGTACCAAACAACCAATCCACGCTCAATTCAGGTTGGATGTATTGCCACCAACGACTGCAGTGGCACAACAACACTCGTTACGAGCTTACCACCAGGTTCAGCACTGGCTCAACGTTAAAAAGGACCCACTCCAGTTTGGCTGGAAGAGAGAATAAAGAAGTATCCGTCCAAGCACACAACCCTGCCTCCATCACCACCAGATTTACACTACATAAATTCCTGTGCTTGTCAAGATAAGTGCAATAAGAACTGTGAGTGCCAGAATAGTTGGACTGAAATGTTCAACATTGTGTAGTTACTGCGCCAGCCACGGTTGTAGGAACAAAGATGCAGAAGATGAAATAGATGACGGAGACGAGTTCTTGGGATCAATATAGCTGATATTGAGAAATGTTAATGATAAAACACTATTGCTCATTAAGTAGCTTCTGTAGAAATTAGAATCCGCTCATGTCTTCAATATTTCTTCGAGAGCATGCTTACTCATTGAGCTCACATTTGCAGAAAACACTCTAAAGCTTCCTCATGATTGCGACGCTATTTTGACTTCGCCGAGGATAGCTTATTTTATTCCTGGAGATATTTTACATACAATTTTGCTACTACATATCTCAGGGGCTTACAATACGTAATTCTGCATTATTTACCACTTCACTATGCCTGTGTATTTGGTAAATTACGTTTGAGGTAATGGTGTTTACACCGCGGAAATTCGGAGTTCATTTAATTGAACACTCAACAACTTACAATTTCCTTGGAACCCGGGAAGGAGTTCCTGATTACTTTACACCATGTTGAGAGTCCAGTCAGGTTGGACGTACATCTTTCATAGTCCGTCATTTTGACGAAGAACACGTTTTAGTGCTAGGAAGCACTGGTGAATATTATCTGCAGCCATCGTGCTGATTAAACAAGTGTCGTGTAAGATTTACACATCATTAATCCGCATTAGGCTGACGTATTAATATTTTCTACAAGAAACTGTAATTTTTGTGATTGAACTATTTTTTCCACAATCAACATGTGGAGGAATTGTAATTTTTCGACCACGCTGTGAAAGCATGTTAAGTTGTGAAATATTCGAGCTACATTAAACAGAAGTAATTCAACGAATATAGCTCAAGAAATGATCACCGGCAAGGTTACGCACCTTTTATATTTCTTTGTGATGGCCGTGATATTTTGCGATTTTTTGTGCTCGTGGAAGTTATAAATTCAGTGAGATAGATATCACCTGCATATCTGAGAATCTGTGGCATGAATAATAAGGCCATTTTTGAATACCTGCACAAGTTTAGAGTCAGCGATTGCATTTTTGTACAGTATAACTTTGTGTTACTTCTATGAAATTCAAGGATTATCGTCACAATGACGAGTGATACTAGCCACGTGTTGTATATTCTTCGCTTTGTACACGTGCTGTTCGCTATGGAGTAGACCCACAATGTGAGGGAAACGCATTCGGAATGACTACCGCTTGAGGGGGAATATCCAGGAAGATCGCCATGGATAACCAATGTGACGAGGAGAAGAGGCCAGGGTCTGGGACCTTGCTTTTGGAGCCTGATAAACTCTCCACAGGATCGGAGATAAAATACCCCTTCCATCCTGACAACAGGGAGGTGAACTACACAGTTATGTAACCGTGAGTCCTGTATTCTCCTTGTACAAGGTTTGTCCATGTAGATTTAAAATATGAGCATTATTTGAGCCGAAACTGATAGCGGCCACACAAGCAGGATTATCATAGGATTATGTCTTTCATTCTGGTGCTGGGACAATCTTTGGTTAGCCACCTTATACCGTATTTTCATAAGGTGGTGCACATGTACAGTTTATGTTTTTAGTGTATAAAATATCAGCCATGTGAAAGATGAATTTCGTGTCAGACGACTGACATCTTAACCCAAAATATGAGATCTTCATAACTTTAGGGAACACCCTGCAGTGGGACCCCTTAATTTACTCTAATTCAGTATTTTCATATCAGTTGACAGTCGAGAGCCACTGTCTGATTTTTGTATGGTGTATTTAACGTTTTGTGGCTACATTTTACCACAATAGTTCCGAGTGGGATCGAGCACATGTCTTGTAAGACCAATTTCATCTGGTCATGAAGCCAGGAGTGTATAGAATCGTATCATTTCAACCAACACAGCAGAGCTAGGTGTTATTATTTTTGGTAAGTACCAAGCCAAGAGCACGGAACTTGAAGTTCAGAACTAGGACGGGAGACACTGAAATATCTCCCATGCCAGGGCAGTTAGTCTGCATGTGTGAATAGTCTTCATTTTTATTGTCTTTGCTATTAATTCATCGTCATATACCTTGACAGGTCTTTGTGATGAACACTCTAATGGAAATAATGAACAATGTTATAGGAATCTGCGGAACACTGTAGGAATTTAGAAAGTGTTGTCGTCAGATTGGAAATTTGCACAGTTCAAGAAATGTAATGTAGACAAGCCACGCGCAGTGATGAGTTAGGAGGTGTTGTGACGCGCCCAGCTGCAGGCTGGTGAATGAACTGGTTATTTCTCCCGGCATTCAACGCGAGACTTACTTATTGATCTCTTCTTTTACTTCAGACGTCACAGAACATTTGTGGAATGCGAAGGTCATTGTTATAGGAGTATTTTGTAGGCTTTGGTGACAGCAGTTGATAGCTGTGAACACCTGATTGTACCGCCATTTTATGCGAGAGAATGTCCATGTATTGGAGCATCTTATTTTTCGCTGGTGACTCTGATCATCTAGTAAGTTGTAATAAAGGTTTATTCTTCAATGTAAATTGAACCAGTTTATGTGTAAGGCTAGCCAACTCATGTTATTGTTGTGTCAGAACACAGATTATTGTAAGGGTAGAAGGAAACAATATCCCCTTTGGTATTAGTGAATTCCGGCAATATTGAGCCCGAGGGCAAGATTGACCGATGATTATATGCGTGCAAATGGTGTGTGCTGCGCTACACAGTTGTGTTATTGAACTCGAGCCATTCTTAGCTCACGGTATTATTGTTGACGATTAGAGTCATATCTTCGAGTTTATCTCTGAGGAGATTTCTGTAGCCTACGACTGGTAGACAGGTAGACTAAACCAACTAAACCTTTTACATAAAACTGAATATAAATCAGTATTTCTCACTCTACTAAAATGACGTGATAATTAATTTATTAATTTCAGCATCTTAATTTTGGAACCATTTGCTTTACGGTTTACTCCGACACCTTGTTCTACGTCATTTCCTTATGGAAGTGAACCCTTAACTAAGCTGACACTACTTGAAATCTACAACATGAATCGCTGGAACCAGTAGTTCCTACATCATGGTCCGCGTGATTCAAAGCAACGTATGTCGTAATGCTGATTATGCTATGCCAATATAACTCACATTCTTGAGATGGCGATTGGGAGCAAAGAGCTTTCCTAATCTGCGTACGTAGGCTTGTGTCCGAGTGTTTGTTGACTTATTTCCGAGTGTATAACCTGGATTGTACCCTGTTAGCTGTAAGAGTGTATTCTTATGTAATGTTTTTTTTCTTGATGGTCTCTGGTCGGCTATCATTAGCTTTTGTGTTAATATTTTGGTTACGATGCGTCTCGTCGTAATATTTTCATTAAAGTCAGGTTTTAGACAGATATTAAATGTAATTGTAAATGTGGACGTGGTACCATCCAAACTAAGGGATTGGTTAGCTCAGCTGTTAAATGTAAATTTTTCCGAGTCATTTGCTAGTGACTTGCTTTCGTGTTAGATCCGTTTGTGCCACGCACCTAGATTTGTTGTTGCTTTTTCTTTGTAATCAGGTCTTTCGCGAGGGTTAGTTAATTTTACTTAGTTTTTTTTACTCAATCATTGTAACTAGTTAGCGGAATAGCCGAATTATTTAACCCTAAGAAGTAGGGTAGGGGTTTCATTATTGAATAAAACATTCACGAAATTTTACTTAAGACTGGATCTCCTTATTGTTAGTTTGTGTTTTGCGGGTGTATTTCGTTGGAAGTGCAAATGGATCGGATCTCTGGGATCAAGACTCTCGTGCTACGCAAGCCCTTAAAGAAATTGATCCGATCCTCTCAGGGATTGGGTTCGAAGGACGGCGTCGTTCGCAGTACCGTACCATTTATTTCGGTGGGTGATATCACCTCCTCTAACGGGCTCATTACATGTACTCGTATTATTTAATTATCACAATTAAAAGAGGAATTTAGAATTACGCGTTTCAACTCTCAAGTGTCCATCTTCAGATCCTGATCACTGTGTTAAAGTGAGGAGAACAACACCAAGTTTATTAGATTCGTTCTGGTGCTTGCTAAAATTTGTTAATTGATTTATTATTGTGAGGTTTGAAGCCATTTTTCAGTGTTGCCTAAGTAAACAAAAGTTTGGTGCTTTTCAGTCGGTCAACACGAATGTACCCAAATTAAACTGTGTTATGCCCTAATCCTGAAATAAATTACATGAGATTAATAAATACACGAGGATGATCAGTTTCGATCGTCAAGCGATCATCATCAGATCCATTTCACTTACGTTATAGCATCTATGTTTGAGAATACAGGTGAAAAATACATACAATATGTACAATTATTTAGTTGCAGTGTTGGTAATGCAAATGTCAGTGTATGCTAAATGTGGTATATCTACTGTTAGGTAAAATTCTAAAATGGTCATAACGATCCGGAATTTATCTGTTCGGCGTGATTATATGTTTATACAAAATCAACTATGGTTATACTGTAATAATGCAGGCTGATACTTATCCGGTTGTCTTCTAAACTGGGACTTCAAGCAGTTTCGTGTTCACTCTGGTACCAGTAATAGTCGACTAACCCGGGTGTTAACTGGACGAGACTGGTTTTCCCCCTCTCCCCCTTTTGATACAATGTTCGCTCTGAGGTGAGTGCCATGTTAATTTGTGTGACGTTGCCAAGTCTAGATAAGAATTTATGTTATTGAATACAGAAAGATCTACAACTATTTAAGACCGTGGAAATAACTTCGCCACGCGTGTACTAAAAAGCCATTTAAACTAAGCGGTACACGGTCTATTGAAGACGTCCCGGCACCTTTAATACTGCCGCGCATAACGGGCTAGGATTATTGCAGAAAAAGTACATAGTACACCTGATCCAAATAACATTTACCTATAACCACCCCTATTTTTCCCCCCTTATTTTTTATCTAGCTTGGCTGTATCGCTAAGTTGTGTCTTGTTTTCGACAGGGTGTGTTTTTAGTAGAGTGAAAAGAGGTGAACTCTCCATAATAGTGTGTTTATTTAGATTATTGGGATTGTTTTGTTTGGCTAGGTGAATCTCGATTGCTTCCTTTATGTCGAGAGCTCTGCCTTTCGATTCGTGATGAATTATTTTTAGGTCAGTTTAGTTTTTAGTAATGCTGTGCCCCGTGTCACACATATGTTCGCACACGGCTGAATGTGTTCCGTATCTTATCGCATTCCTATGTTCATTATAACGTGTATCTACTCGTCTTCCGCTCCGTCCAATGTAATTAGCTTGACAACCAGTGTCTTGGCATGTAATAGAATATACCCCTGACTTTGAATACGGGTCTTGTTTCTTTAGATTACTATTTTGCAGGTGCCTCCCGGTGGTATTATTCGTTGTGAATGCTATTTTATGCCTTGCTTTTTGAATAGATTAGTGATTTTATATGTGTTCGCATTCACATAGTTGAAGCGCGCGAATTTTTTCTCATTAATGTCCGGTTTTGGAATCATTTTATCTTTATTTTTGATTGGCTACAATTTGTATATTTTGCTTGGCGGGAAATTGTTTTCTTTTGCTATTTGTTTAATGGTTCTTATTTCCTTATTATAATTATCTTTTGACACAGGTATGTTTAAAGCCCTATGCACCATTGAATTGAACCCCGCTAATTTATGCGTACTGGGGTGATTAGACTGATTGTCGATTACATGTGAAGTTTGTGTGGCTTTCCGAAATATGGAATAGGAAAGCTCGTTGTCTTTACGTTCGATAGTTATGTCGAGATAATATATTTTTCGATCTGTTTCGGATTCCTTAGTGAATTTGATTGAGTGGTGTAGGCTATTAATGGATTGGAGAATTGTTTCTTCTCTTGTTAAATCAGTATCGTAGATGCTAATTACATCGTCTACGTATCTTTTCCATATTACTATTCCCTTTGTTGAAGTATTTTCTAAAAACTCATTTTCTAGTGCATTAATGAAGATGTCAGCGATTAGTCCGCTTAGTGGTGATCCCATCGCTAAACCTCCTGTTTGTGTGTACATTTTATTGTCGAATTGAAACACGTTTTGGCTGAGGACGACCCTCAATCATCTCACAATCTCTTCAGTTTCTTTTGCCGAATTGGATTTTAAGTTATTTTCGATAGTGTTGATTGCATCATTAATAGGAATATTGGTGAACATGTTCGTTACATCGAAAGATACAAGCCTTAAACTAGGTTTCATTTGTAGGGTGTTCAATGCTGTTACAAATTCCGTTGTGTTCTTCACAGAGTTGTTTTTTGTCGTTGGAAAGGCGGAGTTTTAAGATTTTTAGTTACTCTTTGCTGATTTTGTAATTAGGAGCATTCCTACAATTGACCAATGGTCTCATTGGGCACTCCTTTTTGTGAATTTTTGGTTGGTTGAGTGAACAGGAAACTGCTTGAAATCCTAGTTAGGAAGTCAACCTGAGTATCAGCCTGCATTATTACAGTATAACCCCTAATAACCATATAATCACCCCGAACAGATAAATTCCGGATTTTTAACACCATTTTAGAATTTCACCTAATATCAGATATACTACATTTAGCATTCACTGACATTTGCATTACCAACACTGCAACTAAATAATTGTACATATTGTATATATTTTTCACCTGTATTCTCAAACATAGATGCTATAGCCTAAGTGTAATGGATCTGATGATGATCGCTTGACGAAAGAAACTGGTCATCCTAGTGTATTTATTAATCTCATGTAATTTATTTCAGGATTAGGGCATAACCCAGTTTTATTTGGGTACATTTGTGTTGACCGACTGAAAAGCACCAAACTTTATTCATTATTATTATTATTATTATTATTATTATTATTACAGTGTTATTTTCTAAATTGTATACACACCGTTACTCATGTAATTCACTAAACCTTGAACACATACAAAACTAACGCATATTGAAATACAAATTGCGGCTCACATTATAATCCCCTAACGACGTGCAATTGAATTACATTAGTAAATAATCTTGACTTTAACACAATGATCATGATTTGATGATGCCCACTTGAGGGTCGAAACTCGTAATCCTAAATTGCAACATTTAATTGTGATAATTATCTAATATATGTAATTTCTTCCAGTGGAGTGTGTTTACATATTCCCCGCCCATTCATTGGGCACAATTGTGTTGACCAACTGAAAAGCTCCAAAGACATTTTTAGCCTATTTTCATTTTATGAAAAAAATAGGCTTATGAGATCACCTTTTGTCCGTGTGTCTGTCTGTCTGTGTGTGTGTGATTCGTGTGTGTGTGTTCCCCTAATAACATCTAAACGGCTGGAGCGAATTCAATGAAACTCGGTAAGGTCATAGTACTAATTCAGCCGACCCCAACCGTGCATTTTATACCTTATTTCGTCTCAGCAATCCAACATGGCGGCTGTGCGAAATATTTCACCGGCAATCTATATCTCCAATACTATTACTGATATCACCCTGAAATTTTCTATTGTGATAAAGGGCACTACTAGAAGTTCACGTATGAGACTTTCAAACACCTGTTGACTACAAAACGAACATGGCGGTCAATCGAAGTTGAAACTTTTAGATATACTTTTCTCGCGATTTAACCATCCGAACGCAACGAAACTTCGTACAGCAAATGTGTATGCACATTGTAATGCAATGGCAGCTAATTTAATTCAATTGTTGACATAATCTCAAGATGGCGGCTGTGCGAAATATTTCGCCGGCATTGTATATATCGGAAACAATTACAGATATCACACTGAAATTTTGTAAGGCGATAAACAGCACTACGAAAAGGTCATCTATAGACTTTCAAAAATCTGTTGTCTACAAAACGAACATGGCTGCCAAGCGAAATTTATACTTTTAAATAGACTTTTCTCGCGATTTAACCATCCGAACGCAATGAAACTTCGTACAGCAAATGTTTAAATACATTGTAATGCACTGGCATAAAATTTAGTTCAATTGTCTACATAACCTCAGGATGGCTGCTGTGCGAAATATTTCTCCCGCATTCTATTTCTCCGAAACAATTACCGATATCAGCCTGACATTTTGTACGCTGGAAACGAGTACTACTAGAAGTTCATCTTTCTGACTTCTAAAAACATGTAAAATTCAAAATGAACATGACGGCCAAGCGAAGGAGAATTTATGTATAGACTTTTCTCGCGATTTAACCATCTGAGCGCTGTGAAATATTGTACAGTAAATTTTAATACACATTGTTATGCACTGGCATGTAATTTAGTTCAATTGTTCAAACCACAAGATGGCGGCTGTGCGTTATATTAATATTATTATTTTATTTCTTGTGTATTAATCATGCGATCCAAGTGAACGTTTGAATAATGAATCTACGCAGAAATCGTCATCTAATAGTACATAACTCTACGCCTTACATATATAAAATCCAACATGGCAACCAACCGAAATATTTAGACTTTTCTCAATATCTAGTCTACTAATCTGCGATAACAATCAAACTGAAATTTTGTATGTTGATAGAGGCTATTATCATAAGTTCACCTATGGGACTTTCAATTACCTGGTGAGCACAAATACAACATGGCGGCGTCGCGAAATATAAATATTGAAATGGACGTTTCTTGCGATTCAACAATCCGATTTCAGTAAAACTTGGTACGGTAAATGCTTATACAAATCTAATCTTTTCAATGGCTTTCATAGAGAAGAAACCGGTAATCGTAAAAATAATCATTCTAATAACAGAAATAAACATAAAATACTAAACATTTACACTTTCTTTCATTGCTTCAACTTATGCACCGTTCATCACTGCCTCTTAATCTGGTGCTTTTTCACCAACTCCTTAAATTTACCAACATCAGAAGGCAACGGGCTGAAAATGCCCCCTGGCAAACTGTTCCATTCTATTTCCCCCCTCCCAATGAACGAATATTTGCCCCAGTTACTTTTCCACTGACTTAATTTCAATTTACAACAATGACTGTATCTGCCCATATATGAACTTTCCTTTCCCAATCTCTCATGAATATCTTCCCATGCAATTTCCCCCTTATAAGCTAAGAAAATACCCCCTAGTCTTGCTCTTGAACGTCTATCAGCCAGACTTTCCCATCCCAAATCCTGTATCATCCTACTCACACTACTCGTCGATCTGTGGTCCTCCATTACATACCTGGCGGCCTTCCTTTGCACTCCTTCCAATTCCTTTATTAAATACATTTGGTATGGATCCCACACTCCCCCAGCATATTCCAGCAGAGGACGGACTAGGGACATGTATGCCCTTTCCCTAATCTCTCTGCCAGCGCCTTTAAAGACTCGCATAACCATATGTAGTGACTTGTATGCTTTCTTTACTATTTCCCTTATGTGCTTACCCCAGTGAAAATTCCCGCCCCCCACAGTTACACCTAAATACCTACATTCGTCCCCAAATACAACTTTATTTTCCCCCACTGAATATTCAAAAACAATATGATTCCTTTTGTTAACAAATCTCACTGCCTGACATTTCTTTGAATTTATCATCATATCACTTTTATCCGCCCAGCTTTGTATGTCCGTCAAGTCCCTCTGCAATATGCCGCAGTCATCCGGGTGATCTATCCTCCTGTATACAACTATATCATCAGCAAATAATCTTATCTGGGATGATATTTTAACTCCTATGTCGTTTATGTAAATGAGAAATAGTAAAGGACCCAATTTACTCCCCTGAGGTACCCCCCTCCCCACCCTAGACTGTTCTGACACTGAACCACCAACCCTTACCCTCTGACTTCTCCCCTCCAAAAATGATCTCACCCATTGAACTACTCTCCTGTCCAATCCTATAGCCTCCATTTTCCTTAACAGAATACCATGATTGACCCTATCAAAAGCCTTTGATAGGTCAACTGCAATGCAGTCAACTTGACCTCTGTTATCCAAGGCCTCACTGATATCCTGCTGAAAGCCTGCTAGCTGCGATTCACACGAAAATCCCTTTCTGAAACCATGCTGTTTATTTCCCAACCACCTACTACTCCCTAAGCATTCCCTTATGTATTCATTCATAATTCCCTCAAAAATTTTGCATATAATACATGTTAGACTGACAGGTCAGTAGCTATCACTATCCCCCCTTCCCCCTCTCCCTTTATATACCGGAACTACCAGAGCCTGTTTCCAGTCCTCAGGCACTACCCCATTATTTAGACAAAAGTCAAACAGAAATCTTAAATAAGGCACAATGTTCCATCCCATAACCTTTAACAATTCCCCATTTATCCCATCTACCCCGGCTGATTTTCTTGACCCTAATCCCCGTATTGCATTATTTACATAGCTTAATTTCTTACCCTCCTCAATACCCTGCTCTCCTCCCTGATCCACATTTCCCTCCCCTGTAATTCCTACCACCTTACCATATACCTTATTAAATGCCTCAGCCTTCTGCCCATCTTCCACCAGCAGCGTTCCATCTTCTCCCTCGATATCAGGTATGCGGCCTTGAACCCCTCTTACTCTCCTGAAATAGACACACATATTCCTCCACCGTTCCTTGAAAGTCGTCCCCCCGCCAACTAGCCTACCCATAAAATGTTTCTTTGCTACTATCTTAGCCCTAACCAGTTCCCTCCTCAACCTATTTAATTCTATTCGGTGGCCTATCCCCTTCCTAATCTTATTGCTTTCTAATCTACATTTCTTCTTTAATCTTCTTACCTCCTTATTGTAATAAAGTGGATCAGTAGTCGCCCCTACTTTTTTAAATGGCACATGTAATTTTTCACAATCCAGAATTATTGTTTTCAAACCAGCCCACAGTCTATCTACATCTAGTCCCCTCTCTATCCACTGATTGAAATTTCCGGCTAAGTAACTACCAATCATTTCCTTATTAGCTTTGTAGTACTGTTTCACCAATCTTGTATCCCTCTTGACCTGCCTCTCAATGCTCAACTTTACCTCTACTAAAACAGCCTTGTGGTCACATATCCCTTCAATTATCTCTGATTTGACCCAAATATCCTCAGGCTTTATCAAAAACACATCCAATAAGCTGTTCCCCCTAGTGCATCCCTCAATAACTTGAACAAAGCCCCCCTCCCATATGATTTTGTTGGCCAGCGATTGGTAATGTTCTTGAGAGTCAGCCCTACCCTCCCAGTCCACTCCTGGCATATTAAAATCACCCCCTACAATTATATTTCTTCCTGCCCTGTCAGCCTCCATAGCATAATTTACTAAAGTTGTTCCTAAATTGACATCCCTTTCCCCCCTTCCTGTTCTATATACACCCAAAATGTCTACCATATCTTTAAAACCAACCCTAACCCCCAGAATCTCATTTTCCTCATCCGTAAAAACTAGGCGACTCCTAAATATATCCTTAACTAATATAAAAACCCCACCCCCCGTGCTTCCCCTATCCCTCCTGTATATCCTATAACCCATAGGAAATACCTCTCCTTCGACAACATTATCCACTAGCCATGACTCAACACCGATTATAACATCTGGATCATATATTTCCACCATGGTTCCAAATGTTATGCCTTTTCTGACTACACTACGACAGTTTACCAGAAGGCATCTCAATCCTCCTTCATATTCTTCACAAAAATGAGATTGCTCACCTCTTACAAACCTAATCTGTTTTTTTTGCAAGCTCTTTACTATTCGTTCAAAGAGTTGCCCTAATTTTACAGAGCCCCTTCTATTTAAATGTAGGCCATCCCACCCCAAGTCACAGTCTTGAACCCATACCCCTGAATTAACAAATATCGCCCCCTCTTCTCCACACACCCAGTCAAGTACCCCATTCACTCCATCAATATATCGTGGATCTACATCCCTTCTATGCAGTATGCCACTTACAATAATGGACGTTTCAGGATATTTCCTCCTACATGTCCTGATCAAATTTGTCATGTCATTTCCAATTGTGTCTGGCGTGCCACTGCTTCTAACATCGTTTGTGCCTACATGAATGACCATCGATGCTACATTACGTTCTCCGTCCATGGATTCCACTTGCTTTCTGAGCTGCCCCGTACGTATTCCAGGGAAACAAATTACGTCGGCTTTTTCTACTCGAAGCCGTCTGATTATCGAGTCTCCAACAATGATCGATACAGGTCCCTCTTCTGTTCGCCCGCAATGGTCGTTTGATACAACCGCATCACCAGCTTCATGAACCTTCTTCGACCGCCGTTCATTCATGTTCTCTGCCTGCCGAGTACGTCCGATTACCTGCTCAGTCAGATGGATAACGCCCCTGTCCACAGGAACATGAACTACACTCTCCGGCGCTTGTAGCCGTTCACCTATTTTGTTGGACCCTTCCTGAA
Source organism: Meconema thalassinum (assembly GCA_946902985.2). Classification (NCBI taxonomy): domain Eukaryota; kingdom Metazoa; phylum Arthropoda; class Insecta; order Orthoptera; family Tettigoniidae; genus Meconema; species Meconema thalassinum. The sequence goes on along the minus strand of OX336399.1, from coordinate 219,899,540 downwards.
AGCACCCATCAGATGCTGCACTCTGCACGTCAAGCACTGAACTTAAATTTAAATGTGACGATTCATATTTCGCTATTACTTCACTCATGTATTTATTTTCCTGTTTCACACGCTCTAACTCTGCCACTACATTGTCAAACTCCAATTTGAACAGCCTAAGAACCTCGTCCCGACTTTCAATTTCCTTATTCGATGCTTTGCACTCACCACACTTAAAAACACCAGGCATGGCTGCCAGGTTCTGAACGTTATTCACTTCGACAACCTTAGCGGACGATCTTGTCGTAATTTGCCCGGTATTCTTCACTCGAAGATCACAGTTTCCGCAAATGACACCATTCGGGTAGATTTTTTTACACTTCCTGCACAATAAACTATGAATTTTCGACTCACTAACCGCACATCGCTCTTGACCGTTCACTCCGCTCGCCATTCTACACACACAAGATGGCAGCGGTGCGAAATATTAAAATCTGATCTTCATACCTTGTGTCCTGATCATGCGATTGAAGTTTGAATACCACACCTACACAATAATCTTCATGTAATAGTACATAACTCTAAGTCCTACATATATAAAAATCTAACATGGCGATCATCCGAAATATTTAGACGGTTCTCAATATCTACGAATCTATTACAGCAATTAAACTGAAATTCTATATGTTTGATAGGCGCAAAAGGGGAGTTTCAATGGATAAAATATTAAAAAATATATATTTTCAGATTTGTATACGATGTAAAAGCTGACACTCTGACGTTTAAAATGATGTAAAACACTTGATATTTGTTATTTGCAAAACATGTATAATATTTATTTACTTAAATAATGCAGTGTGCGTTAGAAAACATTGAGAATTAGAATATACAAAGGCATTTTCTCAGAACATACCTTTTGCACCTAAATGTTCCATATTTTTCAGTTGTTACTTATCACAGAAGTCTCAAATTTTACCACCTGTAGCTTGGCTTGTAAATGAGATTTTAACACAGGGATTTTGTTCTAGCTCAAATACATTATGGAAAAAATAGATTAATCTCAAATTTTTCGTGAAAAAATCTATCTATAAGAAAAAAAAATATTATTATGGTCACAATAGTAGAAACTTCAAACGCCCGTGTTAAAGCACTAGCAATTGATCAATAATTACGCCAATAAAATTTAATCTAAATCCACCCAGTAGTTTCTACGAAATAGGAACATGAATTTATTAAATATTAACATTAAGAAGATAGGCCATTGGAACCGATACATGAAATAGGCTGTATAGTCCTTCACGGACAAACTTGTTAAAGAATGGCTTCAAATCTCTACATTGTGCCCAGGCATTTACTACTCCTTATTTCGTGAATACAGTTACAATAATAACTTAAGTACATGTCCCTTCTCCAACTTCAATCACATAATCAACAACAACAAGTTCCATGACGAACTTCCTACTTTTCGCGAAATGTAAGATTCATTGCAATGATTAATCTATATGGACCTAATTAGAATAATGACTAAATTGGGTTGGCAATATCGAAATTTCTAATTAGTTCGAAATATAACTGGCATAATGTAGCCCAATAGAGCATTACAGTTGGCAGCCCTGGTGACAGAATATATTCTTAGTTCCCTCTCTTTAGGTACATAATACAAAATTTGGATGAAGTCCAATGGATAGCATGGACGTTGCATGTAGTTAGATATTGGACCTATCAGCGCGCGTAAAATCATGTTGGCAACAATGGCAAGCATGTGTTGGTTAGGTATAATCTGAACTATTGTGATCTATTGTTGTGCCAATTTCGCATGAAATCATTTCTTGTATAGAAGTTAAATGTATTTTAAAATTGGACCAATCAGCAGGCTTAGAATCATTTTGGAAGCATTGATGTATATTAGTAACTCCAAATTAATCTAGAAAGTAAGGCACTATACGTGTGCAAAGTTTAGAGCTGTTGGCTTGAATACTTTCTGATATATTGATATTAGGGTAAAAAAATAGGGACAGCATGTATTAACAGTTGGCAGTCCTGGTTGCTCTTAAGAATACTATCTGTTATAGTACACATAGCACACACGAAATATGGCTGTATTCCAATTGACGTCACATGTATTTAAAAATGGTCCTATCAGCAGGCTTAGAATCATGTTGGTAGTACTGAGGTCCATTAGTTACTCCAAATTAATCTAGAATGTCAGGAACTATACGTGTGAATAGTTTAAAGCTGTCGGATTGCATACTTTCTTATATATTAGTATTTGGATAAAAACAAAACAATAGAGAGTACATTTTTTAACAATTGGTAGCATTGGTGGCTCTTAAGATTACGCTCAGTCATATCTGTCTATCTACACATAGTACATACGAAATTTGGTTGAAATCTAATTGATAGTGTAGACTAAATATGCATTTAAAAATTGGACCTATCAGCAGGCTTGGAATCATTTCGGCAACACTGTCATCTATGGCCTCCTGGAAATTAAACTGGAATGTTATTATCTATATGTGAGCCAATTTTGGTATAGCTGCCGTGCATACCTTCTATGATATACAACATGGAGCTGAAATTTCAATTTTGATTTTTCAGCAGTTAGTAGCACTGACGTCATTTTCAAATACGGCATTGAGATATTCAGACAGAGATCTTTACTCGTACCAAATTTGGGCTCGATAGCTACAGCCATTTAGTAGTTGATAGGGGGGGGGGGACACACAGCCAGACAGACAGAAGGACAGACAGACACACATTTTCCCGGATAGATCTCACAAGTCTACTTTTTGCTCATTTTTACAAAATGCGAAAAGGAGGTTAACAACATTGATCCAAGGTAGAAACATGAACAACACAAACCAATCTTGATTACATATTAAAAATCATAGTTTGAACAAAATAGAAAACAATTAATAAAAGTGGTTTATGGTAGTAACAATTGGGGTCATGAAATGTGAATTCAAATGTGAATTCGTGTTGATGAAGGATAGGATTGCCTGCTGATATATTCTCAATGTAACAATTGAATAATCAAACATTTCCATATGAACAGCACAGTCCATTAGGATTACAGTTATTGGACATGTTGCGGTCTATTATATGGTTGATAAACAGGCGATTTCTTTTGTTAAGCAGTCATAGTACGCCCAAACGACATATTGATTGGACGAAATGCTGGCATCTTGTGAGGAGAACAATATGTAGAGCACTTTGTAGAAATGGGCCATATCTTTGTAGTTGGTTTCATTAAAGGTTTTTGTTTTCATTAATTTTTGATCTTTTCATATTTACTCCAAATGATTAATTTCATTCTAAATGTGTACAGTCAAAATGACCTCGTAGTTCTGCCCCTTAAAACCTCAATAACTATTCATACAATTCCGGTGAAAAAACTATCAGTTGAGTGATAGTTCTATAAAAAAAACAAGAAGCTCCGTGACGAACTAAAGATCCTACTTTTCTTAAAATTTAAGATTAATGGCAATGATTAATCTATATGGATCTATCTAGAATAATGACCAAATTAAGTTGGTGATATCGAAATGTTTAATTAGTTCGAAATATAACTGGCATAATGTAGCCTAATAGAGCACTATATTTGGCAGCCCTGGTGACAATATATTCTAAGTTCCATCACTTAAGGTTCAGAATACAAAATTTGGTTGATGTACAATGGATAGCATGGACGTTACATGCAGTTAAACATTGGATCTAACAGCGCGCGTAAAATCATGTTGGCAACAATGTTATGCATGTTTTGGTCAGAAATAATCCGAAATAATATGATATATTGTTGTGCCAATTTTTAATGAAATCCATTAGTTAGTATAGAATTTACATGCATTTTAAAATTGGATCTATCAGCAGGCTTAAATTCATGTTGGCAGCACTGACGTTTATTAGTTACTCCAAATTAATCTAGAATGCCAGGTACTATACGTGTGCAAAGTTTAGAGCTATTGGCTTGCATACTTTCTGATATATTGATATTAAGGTAACAAAAATGGAGAAAGCATTTATTAGCAGTTGGCAGCCCGGGTTGCTCTTAAGAAGACGCATAGTCATATCTGTTATGGTACACAGAGCACATACGAAATGTGGTTGAAATTCAAATGATAGTATGGAAGTTACATGTATTTAAAGTTGGACCTCTCAGCAGGCTTAGAATCATGTTCGTAGCACTGATGTATTACTCAAAATTTATATAGGATGTCAGGTACTATACGTGTGCATATATTAAAGCTGTCGGCTTGCATACTTTCTGGTTTATTGGTATTTGGATAAAAGAAATTGAGAGCATTTATTAACAGTTGTCAGCCCTGTTGGCTCTTAAGAATACGCTCAGTCATATCTGCTTATATACACATAGCACATACGAAATTTGGTTGAATTCCAATTGATAGTGTAGAACTTATGTGCATTTTAAAATTGGACCTATCAGCAGGCTTATAATAATTTTGGGAACACTGCCATGTATGGCCTCCTGGAAATTAAACAGAAATAGTATTATCTATACGTGTACCTATTTTGAAATAGCTCCCATGCATACCTTCCAAGATATCCAACACGGAGCTCAAATTTCAATTGCGATTTTTCAGCAGTTCGTAGAACTGACACAAGTTTCAAATACGGCATTGAGATATTCAGGTATAGATCTTTACTCCTACCAAATTTTGTTTCGATTGCTGCATCCGTTTGGGAGTTGATAGGGGGGACACATACACAGCCAGACAGCCAGACAGAAGGACAGACAGACACACATTTGCCCGGATCGATCTCATAGGTTGACTATTTCCTCAATTTTGCAAAATGTGAAAAGTAGGCTAAAAATGGATATTTGTAAATTGAACTGTATTTGTGTAGAAGAAAACTGAACTAACCAAGGGGAAAATATATTGATCAATTTGAAACTTACTATGTTCGACATGGTCAGAAATATACAGTATTGATTGGGCGGAAATAAGGAGTGTTACATTTGTTAGCTGTTGACACCTTCATTCTATAAATTACTTTCGTTTTACATTAATTAATAGAAGATAAAGTTTCCTAATACAACTATCAATAACACGTTTCGAAGCGCAAAATAAGAGTTAATATACGTTATATTATCTGTCCGAAATACCATTCGGAACTACTGTGGGCCTAGCAGTGGCAACAGGACTTTCTACGGCAATTGTGAACAGGGTGACACTTACCACCAAACACTGTGGAACTACTGTGGACCTAGCAATGGCAAAAGGACTTTCTACGGCAGTTGTGAACAGGGTGACACTTACCACCAAACCCTGTGGAACTACTGTGGACCTAGCGGTGGCAACATGACTTTCTACGGCAATTGTGAACAGGGTGACACTTACCACCAAACCCTGTGGAACTACTGTGGCCTAGCGGTGGCAATATGACTTACTACGACAATTGTGAACAGGGTGACACTTACCACCAAACACTGTGGAACTACTGTGGACCTAGCGGTGGCAACAGGACTTTCTACGGCAATTGTGAACAGGGTGACACTTACCACCAAACCCTGTGGAACTACTGTGGACCTAGCGGTGGCAACAGGACTTTCTACGGCAATTGTGAACAGGGTGACACTTACCACCAAACCCTGTGGAACTACTGTGGCCTAGCGGTGGCAATATGACTTACTACGACAATTGTGAACAGGGTGACACTTACCACCAAACCCTATGGAACTACTGTGGGCCCAGTGACACCAATTGTCCTGTTTAGGACAATTGTGAACAGGGTGACACATACCACCAAGCCCTGTGGGCCTAGTGACACCAACTATCCTGTTTACGGCAATTGTGAACAAGGTGACACTTACCACCAAGCCCTGTGGGCCAAGTGACACCAACTATCCTGTTTACGGCAATTGTGAACAAGGTGATACTTACCACCAAGCCCTGTGGAACTCTTACTCTCTTGGGGAAAAGCACTCACTGTCGGAGGGAAATAAAATTCTCAAGAAGAATCATAAGGTCAGCACGGTATCTCCATTCGGAAGGGTGGAGAGGTTTCTACAGCGCCATGTGATGTCGTGGGCTTTGTCGAGTACGAAGAAAACCGTGACTAGGTGTTTCTTTCAGATACATGCCTTCTCTATGGGCTTTATAGTTGCACCAGATGGCCAGTGAAAGCCACAAGAAACCTCACGAGCTTACAGGTTTCCAGCCTTGGGAATAGGCACCATGAGCTCCTCTTCAATCCAGAGAAGTTATTTGATCCTGGTATATGTCAGCATTTGGTTATAGTTATTATCCCATCCAGGAGATGTGTGAGCGCACTGCGCAGTTCCCACTTTGTGTAAGATACATTGCAGAACTCTGAAGCAGTTGTGTCAAGGTGCATCCCACTTCAGAGTCGCAAATGTTGGGTCATGACTACTGGAACTGGTTACTTCGGAAAAGAGACCAAATTCTGCAATATGGTGAGTTAAGTACAAACCGTAAAAAAACACTAAAGTAATTGTAGTAGACAAGGGTCCAGAATTCGTTTATACAGCTGTTTTTAACTAAGTGTCCACGATGGACTTGTTGAACCACAACTGAGATATTTTTCAAATGAGGTAAGCTTTCATCTGATCGGCTGTATGAACACTCAAATAAGTCGACACTGGAGTTCAGAGAAACTAGACAAACTATTTTAACTATTCAGCAAGAATCGTTGCATCCAGGTTCTTCAATGACACCGCACTGCTGAACGCATTCTTACACCAGTCTTTCAGGAAAGTATTCAGAACGAGAAAGGATGTACTGTTATTTACAGTAGGATGTGAATGTGTGGCAGGGTGTGCTAATAGTCCGCTGATGAGCCTGATGGGTGTAACTTGGCGAAATACTCCAACAGACACGGCAAAAACGTAGGAGTTTTGGCGGAGTTTAATATAATTCTTTCTTTAAGATAAGTCTCCTGTGATGAAAAAAAAGGGCTATTCCATCTTGCCAAGAAGTAGAATCTGGCACTGGGTGACTTTGGGAGGTACAAAATCACATGACATATTGTTTGAAATGTCTTTTTTTTCTAGTTTTCAGAGTGTGAGGCAATATAACGTTTTCCTCGGAGTTATTTGAGCGATTGGTAGGCAAAGGAGGATTAATGTTAAGGATTCATCGCATAACGCAAGCAATGTCCAGGTTACTAACAATTATTTGGTTTTATGTAGAAGAAATCCAAGACAATTAAATATACAATATCGTTGTTGTGTGCAAGTACTTCTTCTTCTATAGTGTTTTCCCATTGGGATGAGGTCCGCTTTTCGGATCATTGAGCGCCACTACACTCGGTCAGCCGCATCTTCTGGTTGGAGATTTTCAGCTTTAATATCGGTGTTGATAGTGTCTTGTTTGGGCCTTCCTCTTGGTCTTCTCCCATCAACCTTCAGTTGGTAGGCAGTATCTACCACAGTGTTACTTTTTGCTCTCAACACATGGCCATACCATCGGGTCTGTGTTCAGCCATCTTATCAGGAGTGTGACCGCGGCAACACTCAGTGCCATACAGTGCAACTGTACGATAGACTTGTGGTAAGTTGGTACTTGCTTATCGCACCGAATCCCTGTGACATCTCTCCAACGCATTGATCCTTCCTCGTACATCATTACTGATGCATCCATCACTTTGCAGACGGGATCCTAGATAATGTAAGGTGCCCGTCCACCTTGGCCAGGATTGTACCACTCATTTGGATAGATCCTGGTGATGGAAAGGTTTCCAGGTATTCGGTCTTTTGTATGTTCAGGCGCAGACCAAATTGTTGTAGCCTGTCGTGCCATGTTTGAACTTGTTGTAAAGTTTCCCTAGTTGTGGCGGCAAACATCACGTAGTCTGCATATAGTAATATCTATGGGACATTTCTTAGCAGATCACAAGTAATGGTGTCTGGAAAGTTTTTTTTTTTTTGTTAATATATCACCCCAACTGGGAAATAGCATTGGATTAGGTTTAGGGCACACAGTGGACTGTAATAGGACTATATGGAAGAGACCAAAAGTTACTTGACAAGTGTTGATACATTTATTTGATTATTATAAATATTTAGATAAATAGTAACAATTATTTGCATTAAAAGGATTATTTAAAAGAGGCAATTCAAAATGCCTGTTTCTCCAGGAAACTCAAAAACAACTTGCAAGTAGCATTGACTAGGAAAAAGAAAATGAATTGCCAAAATTGATTACATGAAGAAAGACTGATAACAGGCAACTCGATCAAAAAAAATCATAGAGAAAAATCCATGACAACCAAGTAAATTTTTTTTAAGGCTTGGCCTTGTTTTATGTAAAATAAGTGATTGGTTACCACCAGTTCGATACTTGACACAGGGAGTATCTTCCATTAATAATCCTGCGGAGACCCCGCTGACAATAGCAGGAAGCGATGATGATTTGCCGGGCAGGGCAAGTTAGTTCATCAAGAATCCAAGGTCCTAGGGTAGACAATGAATTGGCTGGCCCGCGTAGAGCGGGTCGTGAAGTCCAGTGAAGTTATTCTCCAAGAAGCCGTGATGTGGCTTCCAAAGGAGATGGATGATAATTCCTTCAGCGCAACTTAACAAGCAGTGCCAGGCCTCTTGGGAATGACCTGGTTAGCAGGTGCGACCAGTTACGATTCCATCGTGCCCAGTTGTAGAGAGTTTAAGTGACGAAGCTTTTAACTAGATGAAGGTTGTTGACCCCGGACTGCTCAGCCCGATAAAGTCCAGGCAGTGAGGCATGCCACGTAGATAGCTTCAGGTCAAACAGTGTTGGTAAACAGTGCGCCGAGCAGGCTGCACTGAAGTGGTCAGACAGCCGTGGGCAGGTGAAGACAGACACGGCAGTACGGCGATGCGGAGAATATATAGTGGTAATGACGACAGCGCGCCGAACGTTCCAGAAGGTAGGAGGGGTGTCAAACAGCCAATCAACGCACAGCCCCATGCACATTGCGAGGGTTGCCGCTGAGGTGAGCACAGTACTTCATGAGAAAGTGTGACAGTATGGTGCGTCTAGTAAGACACTTCAGAAAAAAGGTGAGTTGACAAGAATAATAAAGAACAACAATTCAAATGAAACATAAGTTAAATAAATAAATCAACAGAACACCGCGTTCATACTGCAATTATAACGAAATAAAATAATGGGGCAGAAAATTGAACGTGTGTCTCAAACCGTACGGGAAACATAGCCTACAAAAAACATTCGCAAAAGCGAACAGTGTCCATGACTAGGACGAACATAGGTGAAGACATGGTCAAATACATTTTCTAGATCAAGAAAGGCCAAATGCAGTCTTTTCCTTTCTCACTGTGCTTTTCCAACAATTGACGAGCTGCAAATATGGAGTATGTTGTCCCGCATCTTTTCACAAAACCCTCACTGGTTGGTGTTGACGTGTACAATGTTCCTTAAACGTTGATCAAGAATTCGTTCAAAAATCTTCATAATGTGGCAGAGGAGCCTGATTGTCCCGATAGTTGGAACATTCTGCTGGATCCCCTTTGTTCTTAAAGATGGTTACTGTAACACTACTCGACCAGTCAGTGGGTGTATGTTAAGAATACACTATAGCATCGAAGATTTCTGTAAGCAAGGGAATAACTTTATTTTGAAGTTCTTCAACTTTCGAGAAGTCAGCAGGCAGGTCATCCGATCCTGAAGCCTTCCCCTTATTCATTTTCTTAACAGCGTTTTCAACTTCTTTGGTGGTGATTTTTGGAACTGGTCAAAGCATTGGTAGACCGTCAGGGATTGGTGGATGACAGAATTCAGTGTTTGATATCTCACTGAAGTATTCTTGCCATCTGTTCAAGAGCTTTTGTTGTTCAACTAGTCGTTGTCCATTTTCGTCTTTTATGCACATGTAATGTTCAATGTCTTGTGCTGCTTTTGATTTTGCCCTCTGGTAGATAGACGTTTCACCATCTGGTGTATCCAACAGATCATGTATCTCTTGATAGCGTTTTGCTTTGACACCCGCAACCTCTTTCTTTGCTTCTTTATTTGCCGCCGTATATTCCTAAAGGTTTGACGTTGTCTTTAGTTTTAGCCATTGTGTGTAAGCCAATTTCTTGGCTCTTACCTACTCTTGAACTTGCTCAGATCACATCCACGCCAGTTTGTCTATTCAACGACATCCAGGTATTGTAGCACCAAGTGCATCCTTGGCTATGGTTGAGACTCTGTGGCCAAGTGTTTTCCAGGTAGAATCGATCTCTGTAGAATCAATTTGAGGGATGGTTGGTGGTTCTTTTGTTTAGGGGCTTCGACAACACGGTCATGTAGCCCCGTGTACTTTGGGTGTGTGCATAATTTGTCTGATAACCGGTGTAAATTGTGATGATTGTATTAGTGTGTGTTATCTGTGGTTCAGGTAGAAGGGCTGCAGACGAATAATTTGTTCATGTAATATCTACTTTTGCCAACAAATGCTAGCTTCCACGACACCTAGCAGCGGACGTGGCGGACAGTCACCACCTGGTGGCGAACGTTGGTACTAATAAAGCGTTATCAAACTAACCTATAATTTAGCTTCACACAGGTGTAATTATTGGAAGGTTCTTTACCATGCCATGAATCTATGACATGGGACCGCCGGTTTTACTTCCCCTCCGAAGGAAGGCATACTGAAGGATAATTTGAGGGAATGCAATGTTGTCAATAAATGCAGTTTTCTGTTTTGGTAGTTTCCCCCATTTGATTTTGGATTGCCCTGTTGTGCCATGTTTTCTGTTGAGCCTCATATCTGCAATAAGCAGTTTCTGCTGTGGAGGCATGCAGTTGAGTATGTAACGATTGGAAAATCCCTCTTTCGAACCAAAACGAAATCTATTTGAGTATGGAGGTCACCACTGGAGGTGCGAGAGGTACGCTTCTTGAAGAAAGTATTACTTATTACAAGATCATTTGCATGTGCAAAATCCAGAACAAGTCGCCCATCTTCATTCCTAGTCCCATGACATTGATACCCATTAGACGTATTTCTGACAGACCCACTAAGATCTCCGCAGAGGATTAGTAGGTCTTCATCATTACTGGTGGCAATGCTACCTTGGAGGTCAGCCCAGAAATTATCTTTGTTAACTTCATCATAACCAGTCTGCGGTGTATAAGCAGAGAAAGCGTGTTGGGGTATCAATGACAACTGACATTAAACGGTCAGAGCACCGATGGACAGAAGCAACTTGACTTCGGGGATTCTCACTCACACGACAGCTACTTCATTATTGAGGGTTCTATATCAATTTGTATCCTTCCCCTATGTTACGGGATTTTTGACCTTTCCACCTTGTTTCTTGAAGACATGCAATGTCCACACGACGATATTTGAGAATCTTGACTCCGTGCAGTTAGAGTTCCAATATTTAAAGTCCCAATTCGTTATGGTTTTGGTTTGGCGTTTGTTTGGACTACTTCTTTAACCGACCCCGTCCTTTGGTCGGTAGCCATTGCCCACTTGTCACGTTGGTCAGGCGAGGCCAACGCGTGTCACTAACGGTGCACGCCTTAGCATTATCTGAAATGAAAAGTTGTGGCATCTGATCCTTGAGTTGATACATTAATGAACCAACCGACCTGTCGCCTGGGCCTGCCGTTGGCTGCATTTTATAGCTACTGCCAGCATATATATTCGGCCGCCCCTAATATGGGGTACAGACGCCTGTTGTAGCCGCCCGCTCCGGATCAGACGCTACAGCTAATACCTGCCCTCAAGTGAGGACGATACCTTGTACACAATTAATCCCGAGCACTGTGCTGTCTTTCCGCCATCTACAGTGTACCGAAGACTATCCTGTCTACTGTAGCTGCCGTTGAGTTGAGGTCTTCACCGTAACCCTGGCAAGGAACTCTTTCATGGTACTACCAGCCGGGTCAGCTGGCCCTGGGTTTCTTTTAGAGGTGTTAATCTTCTTGTGTGACCTGACTTGTGACAGGCAGAGACTGGCTGCCCAAAATAATGGGTCCAGGTTTGTGGGGTTTTGTGTGGAAGTACTTCTGTAAGTAATATTGTTAATCACCACCACCTACACGTACAGTCTGTTGGAGAATTCGTATCGTGTAACAGAGCACTTGGTTACAAGCTGCCGAGTGCTGCAGTTCTTGAACAGAGCACTACTCTATTTCACTGAATATCTTATAGTCTGCTTCTCATCCTTGCAGGTCCATCAAGATATAACACAGGACACCATGAGAGTATAACAATGGATATATTACTGTAGTTAGTCATGCGTGTTATTCATGGAGTGTGAATCTCTGTATTAGGCAACAATTCAAGACAACAGCAGGTGCCTGAGGAATAAAGTACGAGTCTGGGATCTGTGGCCTTGTATACTTCAGATTACTGGACAGGAGAAAGCCCTTTCGACTCGCCAGCAATTTAAGTGACCTGGAAGACCTCGACGACGTGTTCATCGCTGATGAAGCAACCAATAAATTGTATTGTGTTCAACTGAAACACATGGGAAAGGCCAGTAAAATCACAACTGATGCACCGACTGCAATCGATAAGGCAAAGTTCAGTCTCTTGAAATAGTACTATTCATATCTTATATAAAAGTGAAAGTCTGTATGTATGCATGTATGTGGGTGGGTGGGTGGTTCCGTATACAAATCTACACCGTTCCACCAATCTCAACCAAATTTTGCATACACGTAGTTTAGGACCCAGAAGGAACCGCTGGCTACATGAATTTTCGATAGTCTTTCTCATTCTTCTGATTTCGGCCCATCTGCACTCAAGCACAGGCTAATAAAATCATAAAATATACTCATGAAGGAATGGCAAGCCAGACAGTTTCCATGGCAACATAGCTAAAGTCGAGACACGGCCATCTGGATGCCAGTTGCGCTCTGCACTACCGGTATAGAAAATGAGCATCTTTACTTGAAATCCCGTTAGTTACTCACCTACTCACACAGCACTGTCAACCGAGTTTAGCATAACAAAGACTTGGCATTATCTTCTACTATATATTTGTCAAATACCACTCACTCACTCATTCATTCATCACGAAATCTCAGAAACCACCGAACGGATTGGAATGAAATTTGGTATGCTGCTTCCCCAAGGGCCTCAAATGCCCACTAAGAGAGGATTTTTGTGTATTCTGGTTCTAAAGGGGTGTTAAGGGGGTAGACCTTCATTTCATTGAATAGCAATATCTCCCGATTGGTTTCATTGGGGGATATGATACTCGGCACATCAATTCATAATTAAAAATAAGAAGACACGAGTCTGAGGGTTTTTCCATGTGGCGTATATTATGAGGTGAAAGGGGTGAAAAGTGGGAATTGAAAGATTCCTAACGGAGCGTGTATCTCTAAAACGACATGGGCGAGGAGTTTGAAACTCAGCGGAAAAAAATCAGCATAAAAATAAGTAAATATGTGTTTGACCGGTTTTTTTTTCATAAATCCAATCTAAGGGGCCCATGGGGAGGGGTGAAATTCTGGGAGGGGGGGGGGACAGAAAAGAAAGTGTCACAACTGATTGACTGACTGACTCACTCATCAAAACTCAGCAATTCTTCTAGGTTTGTGCCGTGTCTTGTTTGGGGTGTCGCCTAGGACACCAAGCTGGCTCATCGGCGGGCTCTTGGTGTCCCCGCCCGGACCCCCACAGGAGTGACGAACTGCGTGCCATCTACCTTTATATTAGGTGCAACTGCACCACTTGACTGCGAGAACTAAAAGCTCAAACAGCCTTAACCTCCCTATGAAGGCTTCCAAAAAGATGGTATATTGGCTTTCACGGCCGGTGAATTAAAACTCAGCAATTCTTCCAGGTTTGTGCCGTGTCTTGTGTGGGGTTTCCCCTAGGACACCAAGCTGGCTCATCGGCGGGCTCTTGGTGTCCCCGCCCGGACCCCCACAGGAGTGACGAACTGCGCGCCACCTCCCTTTATATTAGGTGCAACTGCACCACTTGACTGCGAGAACTAAAAGTTCAAACAGCCTTAACCTCCTTATGAAGGCTTCCAAAAAGTTGGTATATTGGCTTTCACGGCCGGTGAATTAAAACTCAGCAATTCTTCTTGGTTTGTGCCGTGTCTTGTGTGGGGTTTCGCCTAGGACACCAAGCTGGCTGATCGGCGGGCTCTTGGTGTCCCCGCCCGGACCCCCACAGGAGTGACGAACTGCGCGCCACCTCCCTTTATATTAGGTGCAACTGCACCACTTGACTGCGAGAAATAAAAGCTCAAAAAGCCTTAACCTCCCTATGAAGGCTTCCAAAAAGATGGTATATTGGCTTTCACGGCCGGTGAATTAAAACTCAGCAATTCTTCTAGGTTTGTGCCGTGGCGCGGACACCAAGAGCCCGCCGATGAGCCAGCTTGGTGTCCTAGGCGAAACCCCACACAAGACACGGCACAAACCTAGAAGAATTGCAGAGTTTTGATGAGTGAGTCAGTCAGTCAATCAGTTGGGACACTTTCTTTTCTGTCCCCCCCCCCCCCCTCCCAGAATTTCACCCCTCCCCATGGGCCCCTTAGATTGGATTTATGAAAAAAAAAAACGGTCAAACACATATTTGGAACTTCTGTTAAGATTAGGCAACTCCTGCGAACAACTAAGGACAGTTTGCCTAAATTGCAACAACCGGGTATCTACAGAGTTCCCTGTACTTGTGGCAAGGTTTACATCGGGCAGACTTCGAGAACAATATGCACTCGCATTAAGGAACATAATAGGTGTATCAGGCTCATTCAACCTGATAAATCAGCTGTTGCCGATCATGCTTTAACACCTGGCCATGATGTCATGTTCCAAGGAGTGGATGTTCTTGCCCGTATAAAGCAATATCGTCCCAGAATCATCAGAAAGGCGGTTGAAATACGTAAACACCCAGATAATTTCAACCGCGACACCGGTTACAATCTCAGTGAATCCTGGCTACCTATTATCAGAACCCTGAGAAAGTCCTTCACTGCTGCTTTCCGTTGTCCCTAACATGGGGCTATAATGGCGTCCATCTTTGGGCACCTTCTATATGTTCTTTGTTGCTTTCTCTTAGCAATCATTGTCGTATTCCAGATTTCCTGACGAAGAAAGACAAGGTTTCTTTCGAAACGCGTCGAATGTTAATATAATAAAACACGGCATAAGCCCAAAATTCAACATTATGAATTATGTCTCTATCTTTTATTTTCTCGTTGAAGTGTCGAAAAAGGATTATTCTTAATTCTATTTAAAATGTTATTTACGAAATTCCTATTGTAGCCATTAAGATCAGCGATAGCATAATCTGTAGATTCCATAGGCGTATTTAATGCTGTAAAATGTTGATGCTTTATGGGATCCAGGATGTACGGAATCATTACGAATTACGTTGGATTTAGTCGTTGGTTTTCTATAAACCTTGTATGTGAAAAAATCTTCGTTTCTTGTTAATGTTATATCAAGATAGTTCAGTGTACCATTTATTTCTGAATCAACAGTGAATCGAATTTTACCATCTTAACTATTTACTTTTGATAACAAATTATCAATGTTGTCTACATTATTGTCAATGATAACGAATATGTCATCCACATATCTTCCCAAAAATTCTAAACCAGGTGTTCTGTTAACTATATGTTTATATTCTAGATGGTAGAGATAAATGCTGGCTATTATTCCGGATGATAGAGAACCCATACCTAAACCGTCAATTTGTTGATATATTTTAACGTTAAATTCGAAGAAATTGTTTCCAAGAGTGAATGTTATAAGGGTTATAAATTCAGCAATTTCTACTTTACTTAGTCCACTGTCTTCTGTTAAATTATCCTTGATTATGTTGATAGTTGATTTCATTGTGATATTTGTGTACAAGTCTGTAATATCAAGGGAATGGATTGAATATGAAGGGAGAATAAGATTTTTTTTGAGGATGAATTCACTTGAATTATTGAAAGATGTGTTAGCCTTGAAATGTAATGGAATTTCAGAAATGTCTGTATACATTTTGCTAACTTGTATGTCGGATTATGTTTATTATTGAAGATTGTCCTGATAGGTATATTTGGTTTGTGAATATTTGGAAAAGCTCTTAATGTAGGTAATGTGGGGTTCATTCTACATAATGTTTTATGTCGTTGTGGTCAAATAGAAACAGAGTATTTTTAATTAAACTTTTCATCTTTCTTTGTATAGAATTGGTAGTATTTTTATCTAATTGTTTGAAATTATCTCCCTGTAAAAATACTCCGTTTTTGCGATGTATGTGTTCTCATCAAGAATAACTGTTACGTTTCCTTTATCTGCCTTGGTGATGATTAACTGGTTAATACGAGTTTTATTCCTGAAGCTTCGAATGATTGGAATGTGACTTTGGTCTAATTGTTTATGATTTATTAATTTAGTAAGTTGTTTTTTAGTTTCATATCGTAATAAATCTTGTTCATCGGGGAATTTGATAATTGCTGTTTCTATTTCTGCTACTGTTTGTTTTAGGTTCTGTAAATTAGAAATCATCGGTCAATTGTGTTTTGGACCTTTACTTAATAAATTCAATTAATCACTGGGAAATTGGTGGATGAAAGGTTTTGCACCGGGGAAATAAACTTATGTGGACCGACAATTTAGCCTACATTTTTTCGCTTCTTCATTCCTTTGACATCGACATCTTCTGTCACTACATTATCGAACAAAATTAATGGAGCACTGACGTAGGCAGTTTATAAGATAGATCTCTTATTTTAATAGCATCATTTTACTATCACTTTTTAATACATGGCATTTAATATATTTGCAAGCTTTTCCATTTTTTATTTAAATCAATTTTTGTAAGGATATCCATTTCTTTTTGGCTTTGTTAACTAGTTTTAAGATTTAATATCAATCGCGCTGAGGAAGGTATCAATGAAATGCCGAAACATGTACGATTAATAATGTAATTAAACGTTTCTTAAGTGTTTGACTGGGCGGTTTTAATAAGATAATACTCTCAGTCAACACGGTTATTAATTATTACCATTGTCATAATGGTCAATGTTTACGCATCTTTAACTCTTAACCTGCAGGTTCGTGGATCGAAACCAAACGGGTTCAATTCTTTCACTTGATTTCTTTTGTATTTATTGATTTATAACTACTCACACATTATGATGTTAAGCTTATGTAGTGTGTATTTGCAATCGAAAATATAATATATGCTTATAACCCCACATATTTCAACACTCGACTACAGCGACTAAAATTCGTTGTCCTTGATCCACGGTACAGACTGTTGCTGATCCTTTAGGGGCTATGCGGCATCATGGTCACGTAGCCCCGTGTACTAGAATGTGTGAGTGGAAGTTGTCTAATAACTTGTGTCGCTGTGGTGTCTGTACTAGTGTATGTACTTGTAAACGAGGAAGGATTTGTGTAGGAAGCTGTCCTTCATTCGCGGTAGAGTCTGTTGTTGTCGTTGATCTTTTAGGGGCTATGCGGCATCATGGTCTCGTGGCCCCGTGTACTTGGGTGTGTGTATAAGTTGTCTGATAAACAGTGTCAATGTACTAGTGTGTGTAATTTTATACGAGGGAGGATTTCGGTAGGAAGCTATTCTTGTTGTTTTATTTGAGAGGCTTCGACATCACGATCATTAGACCCGTGTAATTGGGTGAGTGTTGAATTTAATCTGATAACCTGTGTTATTTTGATGGCTGTAGAAGTGTGTGTATTTATAATTCAGGTGAGTATTCAATCAATCAACGTATAATATAGCAAGTTATATTTCAACGGGCTACTACAACCAAAATTCAATTATACTCCTTGAAAATTACAAAGAATTATAACTATGCCCATACATTTAGGAGAAAGTAGGCTATATGTTCTTTACTGAACATCATGTTATTTTAACTTCCGGTCACTAACCACTTCAAACCGCCTGGCTCACCAGTTGAGAGAGCGCGGTTGGCCTTTTACCTACGGGAGGATGGAATTTGCAATAGGTGCTAAGAGAAGGAGGTACGCTAGTAAAGAAGCTTCGCAGAGGATTTTAAGAGATGGCGTAGCGCTCTCGAGAATGTCCCACAAGATAATGCTTAAGTCTCGTAACGTCTGGAATTTCCACTTCATCTCAAAAGATGATACTATCTTTCCAAACGTATAAGGAATGCCACGCAGTTCAGTGGCATGTGTACTACAGTGCAGTCAGTCAACGAAGTGGGCTGCAATGAATCAGCAAGTCAGTCTAGAGTGACTTAGCAGTTGTGGACTTATTTGTATGCATGATGACTAGAGACAGACGGTCAGTGTAATAGTTTTGTGCAGAAATATACCGTTATGTTCTGAACGATGCCCTAGGTTCAGCGTGGTTAAGGCAAGAAGACACGAGAGGCTATCAGAGCGGGATTGCGTGTCCCCGTTAGTAAATTATATGACTGAGCCGTAAGCCGTGCAGTTAGGAGTTTTGATAGATTGTTAAGAGATCCAGTGCACAGTTTGTGTGCTAGAATGACATTGTACATAGTTGCTGTAAAATAAACTTAGATTTTTAGTAGGAGTGTTTCCTTTTCTGTGACACAATTTGTTTTTAGGCAGGATATATGTGTCCCTGAGTGTTTGGAAACCAGGTTTTGGGAGCCATTTTGCAATCTCCCGGAAAACCCGCAGCAGCGTTCCCCTAGCTCTAATGGCGTATGTAGTTGCGTTCTACCAGCTCTGCTGGTTTTGCGCGAAATCTGGGGCGGCAAGCAACTGCTCAGTTTAGATTCAGGGGCGGCAGGCTTATGGACTACCAGACTCATCACTAGGCAAACATGCGCACTGCAAGCTCGCAGTCAACTCCATGCTGGCACAAACCAGGTTATTGTCCACGACCTCTGTTGAGCGGTTTGTGCCTCGTCTTTAAATTGTACCCAGGAAACGCAGCCGCCTCTTCGCGCAGCCGCAACACTGGTTTTGGTCCAGGACCTGAGCCAGCACCTCAGCACAACCACAATCTTCCATTTAACTTGCTGGACACACCACCCACTGATCCTGGGTTCATGAACCCGCAGATGCCTCAGCCCAAGTGATAGGGTTTTCCACCCAATAGAAACTGTTCCCATCACAAATAACTTATAAGAGCAGAATTCATCTCCTCAAAAACATTCATACCAGATACCATATATATACTGAAATTCATTCAACAGTGTAAACTCTAAATGAGTTTTTGGGCTGCTAAATAAAAAGTTAATATCAGTATCCACTTATGTCAGACAATAACACAAATAAGAATGTTCAATGAAAAATATAAAAAGAGGATAACTTATTATATGCCAACAATTTTAGTTTGCATTCACAAAATAACAATATTTCTCCTTATTTTGTTGTCTACTTACTCATTCAGATGATTTCTATTTGCACCCCTCTTGTCGTCAAGGGTTTCTTCTTTTATAACCTAGCGACAAAAGTGAATCATTATTTTCTGAGGAATTATCTAACCTTCCTACAAAATTAATAACAAATAATGTAACTTTACAGCACAGCTTAACTTGAAGTGAGGATATATTAGATATTTCACTGACTGAAATTACTTTCTTGCTTTAGTTAGTACGTTATTGAGGCTTTAAGGGGCGGAACACCGACGTCATCTGCCCCTACTTTCTTATTCTCAAGCGTATCTTACTGCATTATAAAAGTCTTATCTTAAAATAGCCATCCTTCCGTGATAGGTCTAGTAAATCTAAGTGTGATATACAATCTGGTGAAAAGTGCAATAAAGGAAGTAATAGGTTTAAGGGCTGAATATATAATATGTAATAAGCAAATTATAGCAGTAAGACTATAAGGGGCTAATCCAACCTCTTGTCCCATTTCAGACTCACTGGTCACTTACAAGTGTCTTGGCCCTCAACAGTTCTACCTGACAGCTTTTAAGAATAAATCACTCACTTTATGTCATAAAAATATATTCTACTTGAATATTCTTACAAAACACAGCAGAATTTATGATTATGGCTGTTAATTTGTAAAAACGTCGAGCAAGCCAATTGCAGTACGCGCAACTGGATAGAGCGTTGTGTAGACTATTTAACATACATTTTGCCACTGCATAACGCTTCTAACTGCAAGCAGTCGGCCTATTGTATTTACATTATACATCAATTAGAGTTACTGCGGTACTCCAAAACACGAATAATTTTCTAGAAATAAATTATCCGTTTGACCGGGCTGCCAACAAAGTCGAAATGTAATGCGATAAGCCACCATGTGTTTTCTTCTTATGGTTGGCCGAGGTGGTTTTTAAACCTCCTGGTTGGATTTATTAGGAAACCTTTCTTGATCATGTAGGCAAACATTTCCAGCCACCTTGAACTGCAATATATGATATGACATCGACTTGTTCTTGGCTGTTATAGCCTTTCTTCTGACAACAATGCAGGGCATGATTTTATGGTGACGGGATTTCATCGTTGCAAAATTGGAAAAGATTCAAGGACATGAGCGAGTGTTTCTATCTCCCGGAGGAATCACCGGTAGAGTTCACCAGACAAAAGAATGGAGCAGTTCTGACTGCAGTGACGTTGACTTACATTTCAATAGCTTCGCTCCAACTCATTGCCTATTTCAAAAACTTTTATAAATGCAGTCGGTATCATAAAAATGGCTTGAGGAAAGGAGCTGAGCTTATATCACAAAACTTTGAAATCCAGGCCACGTGGTCAGGGTACTTCCCCGCTCTGAAGACAACTTGGTTTGAAACCCACCGTCGGGTGTCTAAGAAATGGTTTTGTAGTTTTTCTCACTTGTAATTCCAGGCCAATGCGGGATTGTACGTCTTAATAGGCCGTGGACACTACTTACCAACTCCTCACCATATTTCAGTCTGATTAAACAGTACATAGAGGTAACAAACTGGGTTATATCTAAAAACATCCACGTAAATATTGAGAAATATCACACATGATGGATCACTGACGGCAAAGAACAAAAACATTAAAGAGTAGACACGAACAAACACAAACATGTTAACGTTTGCTGGGAGCGTCACTTCTACACAAGAATTTTGTTCTCATAAACTCCGACTGTAAGAAAGAACCGTTGCCCCCACAGGAACTCTCTCAATCTCCTTCCTAACACTGTGGAAACGGGAATAATAAAGGTAGAAATACTTACACACTTCTTAATCAGTTATAACAAATGTAAAATATAGTAACTTAATAAAGATGTTTCGGCGTTAACAGAGGAATAAAAGTGAACCTGATATATATCGACGGTGAACATGAAAGGCCTTGTACGCCACCTTTCTGAACCTATCCGTTGTCTTCCATGTATTTGGGGCATAGCTCCCAGCTTGCAGTAGATATACATTCTCTTTGAACTTCATATTTAAAAATCAATGTGCTCTGCTTAATCATAGTTATCTCGGTAATCGGCAGGAACGTATTGTGCCCCTTAGTCTAAGTCTTAAGACCTAGGCCACATACTTGATAAAATACTAAAGTTTATAGTTGGCAAAATTGTAATCAAAATTATGCTCGACAACAAATTACGGTACATGAAGAAGTTTTAATTACAAGGAATCCGTGGGGCCCGTCATAGAACAGCGAAGACACGCCAATTCAGATCGCGAATGAGAGAAATATAATGATTCTAAGGAAAATATGGTACTTGAGGGAACTATAAAAATACAGGCAAGAATTACGAAGTCATTTGTTCGTGTAAGCCACCATGTAAACATAATATTGTATGTAGAAAATAGACACAATATCACTGCGCGATGAGAACAATCGACATTGGAGAATCCAGTCACATGACCGGAATCGCTAGGGACTGTGTAAATGGTGGAGCCCACAATTTGTGTATCAAATTAATTGGGACACATAATAAAAATATATATTACTGTGAAATAAATTGTAATGTGTACAAAACATTTATGTGAGCAAGATGAAGGACATCATTGATATAAGTATAACTATGAGTTAGTCGTTATGGAAGGGGCCATTCGTGACCCGTCGCCATAAACTACGGAGGGGGAAGAAAACATGATAAGTTATCCGTTCTGGCTATATTTCTCTGTCATTTCCTTTTTATGGAATTGGATTTGTGAATATGAATATAACATGGTCCGATTAGGATACTTTTTTGTCCTCACTTTTTGATATTTGCGATAGGCTAAACTAGCGATTTGGAGGTGTCTTATTCAGTAGAAATAGCGTATCACGAATAGTCAGAAGTAAGGCAAGTTACCCTTTAGATTATAGTATGTTATTTAGTTGTGGTCACCTGTTCATTAGATGAAGTGTATGAGGAAACATAACCATGTATATTGAATGTGAAATCACGAATAGACGTCAGGATGGAGTGACAATATGTGATTTCATGACCAGTGATAGAATATTATTTGTAATGTTAAGACTCCCGGGTCATTCATCCCGACAAAGCCTTTGAGTTTACATTCATGCGATTGATCAGCGTGATTGATCACGTGTTATTATTTGAGGTGGAATATTAGTGATTCGAAAGGTAAGGTTTATAATGTGTGAGTAATTCACATGCAATATTTTTGTGTTATGGATAATGTGCCATTTTAAGTTAAGCCATGAGATAAGTGTATGTCGACGAGTGGTGACAGGTGTAGCCACTTATCGTCCATAGATTGTGATAATCAGCTAGGCATATTGATGTTCTTCGAGGCGGGTAAACCTATAATATGTGGATATTCGACAAAGGTCAGTGAGAGACTCTATCTGCGAGGCCGTGGGAGCCAAATTGTTTTTGTTGAGGTTCAAGAGAGTTGGGTTTTCACTTTGATATACAAATGATATGCATAAAGACATACAATGACATTTTGATTGTTCAACGGAGATATATGTGATCTTGGAGCCTCAGCGAGAAATGAATCACACTTATCATCCTGAAGAGAACATATGTGTTGGTGATAGATATTCAGTTAGATACTTGTGGCTTACTGAGGCGTTAATAATCCCAACATTTGAGTGCTCATTAACATCGGATCAGCTGATTGTTAGCAAGGCAAGTTCTTTCCCCTATGTGTTTCCAGTTCAGATTAGATTTGTGGGTTTGAAGTTTCGAATTTGATTGTTCAGTATTGTTCACTGAAAGGGTACGTTATTTGAAAACGAATTAAGAATTGGGGAATTTATTTATTTCGAGTTAGATTTTTCTGTTTTATGTCTTATATTCGACGAGAACGTTATTATAAAACCCATTTATAAATTATGAGATCCTGGTTCATCGGTCTATCCACACATGCTGATTCCACCATTGCAGAGTGAAGGGTCACAGATTCGAGGCTCATGTAAATAATCAGAACACTCAAGTATTTCAAGTAAGATTCTACATTAGTTTGATTTTGTGCCATGCCTTTCCCTACAGGTTTGTCGACGCAAGATTTGGATCAGCGTTTGATATAATCGGTGATAGAAGTGATACGTTCATTTGATAGGATTTTGATTGATCTGATATTCAGTCATCAGATATTTTTGTTCTGGTAGACTCATCTCGCAGTATTTGTACTAATACTAAGTGTATAATGTTTTAGATCCCTTATTTGGGGTGGTTGGATCTAAAACGGAAGAGTTGTTGTATTAATTTATAAGGAAGTGCCTAAAAGGGGGTAGCTTCCCGTAGTCGGGCATGCTGACCAGTGTAGAGTGTTGTTTAGTGTTAGGGTGCTCCTATAAATGATGTAGGTGTATTTTAGGAGATGGAACTTAGCATACAGGTCAACGCGCTGGTCTTCCAGCTGGCTGGCTGGCTGGTTATGTAACCGATGTGAACGCGTCAGCTTTCTGGCGCGCGCCGCTCCTATCAGTCAGGCCTATATGGGAATACAATGATACTTGCGCTAGCAGGTATCTGGCTACTGTAAGTCACGTCTAATCGTGACGGAGGATTCAGGATGGACTTTAGGTCGTGAAGAGGCGTGTAAAATAGTAATACAGGTGTAGCGTACTGACCAAGTGTTTATTGGTCAGTAATATGGAATTGTGAGTCCCTTCTAGGGGATGTAGTAAATGTTACAATGTGTACAAACTCGTGTATACAAGTAGTGGGTAAAGGTTACAAAGTTACAGGATTCTGAACACTTGCTGACTCACCTGATGATACCAGCGATAGCCTCCGGCCGACGCACTGTAAGACTGGTAATTGAGAGCTTGACCTCTTTAAGGCTCCTTCTTATATTCTTCGGCGTTGCTTCGTCGACATTCTGATGGCATAGATGCCCCAGTTAATTGTGTGTCGCTGTTTGTGGTAGTGATGCAAGGAACGGGAACGGAACTAGGGGTTGGGATGTCGATGTAATAGATGTAGTTGATGTGGTTGTTCTTGAAGCCCCCTCGTATCTTCTGTTGGTGTCCTCTTCTTCGTATGATGTTGTGATGTCGTGTTGCTGTGTAGGTGTGAGATCAGCTCGTGTTCAGAGGGGCGGGTTATGGGATATACATATATATATAACATGGACATTGGCATAGACATTATAAAAATATTGCATGAAAAAAAATCGATATTGGCATATTGCAAGTTTAAAGAAAAAAAATACATGGTGCTGATAGTTATTCGGTACATTGTTGTGCAGGGAGGAAAAAAAACCAGGGCTGAACGGATGATTGCGTCGTCCGCCTTATCTTAGGGAAAAAGTGCTCCCTGCAATGAGAAAGAGAGAAGAAATAGACAAAAATGGGTGTTCCAGGGTATAATTTAAGGGAAATATTCAAAATGCATTTATTGATTTGGGATAAAACGGAACACCCTGACAAATGGGGAAGTTAGAAGAAAGAAAAATTAAAGAAAACAAATCATAGACATTGTGTACATGTGAATTTAACAAACAAACAAAAAATATACTGTTTAATGTGCTATGTTGCGATTTTGACATTTAGGAATATTATTGATTTCTAGTGGAATAATTGCCCGTGGGCGCATGAATTTGTATTAAGTTACCCTTTAAAATTATCAATTACAATTACCTTATGTCTAGTGGAATAATTGCCCTTTAAAATTATTAATTACAATGGTCTTATGTCTAACTTAAGCGCGCTAATCTCTTATAATTCTAGTTTTTGGTACCTCGCGTGCACGCTACTCGTTTGTACGTACGCTTGCCGTCTCACGGCTAATCCTGTACGGCCACTTCCTGGTACGGTTTAGTGGTCGTACCGCTTGAAATGTATCCTTAATTCTTAATCTGTGAAGCATTCCCTGTGGGTGAATGCTTTCACACTTGACAATGAGAGTCGCCGCCACAGCCGGTTGCGCCCTCATTGCCGTAATTTTGCGCCGCATTTTTGACGCCTTATGTATTTTGTGTATGTTGATCTGCCAGCGAGCCTGGTACCCCACAGGTATCAACCGTGCTGTGCAGATTTTTAAAGTGTAGGTGTAAAAATGTGGTGATCCTGTAAGTGAATTTATATTTATCGTATGGCGTATACATGAGCTACAGATCTATATTTACACTATTTACATAGTTAATCGCTTGTGGCGTCCCCAGGAAAAATTCTCTTCTACCTCCGTCGAAACGGCTCAGTGAAGATGAATATTAAATATAAATTAGTGCGCACAGGTGTAATACAATAGTAAGGGGGCATTAAAAGCATACTGCTGCTATATGGCAGCAAAATCATAGTCACCAGTGCCATATTCCTGGTGACGATCTCTGAAAAAAAATGGAGAGGTTAGTAAAACATTTAAATATTGCCTATTATCTATGACGCTCCCTGTGGCAGTGTATCCACAGTCTGAAGCTCTTTTGACCTGTGAAAAAAATGGCATGGTTAGTGTTAAGCGATGTGTGGCCGGGCTTACCCTATACGGTGCCGTAATGCCGTTTCTTAATGTGTTGTCGGTCTTACCCCGGTAGCGGAATTTTTGTTACCGGGTGCCGATATATTCCATCTCAATTATACTTATTTTACTGTATTATCGTTACCCTATGTGTTATCGTTAACCTATGTGCTATCGTTAACCTATGTGCTATCGTTAACCTATGTGCTATCGGGCTTACCCTGATGACGGATTTGCGTCGCCATCAGGTGCCGAGATATTCTACCTTAATTTAAAAAGAAATTTCCTTAATTTTAAAAATTGCCTTAATTGTAAAACTATGCTGTATGTACAAGCCGAGTAGACCTTATTCTAAAGCCGAAATGTGCTGTGCCCAATTGTAGCAACAGCGCTTGTTGAATTTGCTTACATCTAAGTGACCTTAAAAATGGCACTGTACTTAAATACTAAAATTTAGATGGAGGCTCGTCCGTCCGATTTCTCTCGCGGGGGCCCTTGTAGTACATTGTTGAGACCGGAACCCAACAATGCCTCGTAGTCCCCTCCGTTTTAATCCTATTGTCGACATCTATGCTAAATGATTATGAACTAGTATTAACCTAGTCACAGGCGGCTTACGGTGCCCCTAAGCAAACCGTTTCGCCCGCTGTATTTATCAGCTCTTTACCTTTGCCTTTGCGTATGTAGTCGTAGTTGGGTCTGCCCACTGTAACCCCTCTAGACAGCTCGTTGCTTGTCTATTTAATGCCCTAGGCTGCCCGATGCGTCGCCATTTAAGTGGGCATTGGACATCGTCCAATGGCATAGTATTATCTTCGCCTTTATTGGCAATCGTAGTATGCTTTTCGCAGTATAATATTCTCTTCGCCTTTATTGGCCGCCGTAGTATGCTTTTCGCAGTATAATATTCTCTTCGCCTTTATTGGCCGCCGTAGTATGCTTTTCGCAGTATAATATTCTCTTCGCCTTTGTCGGCCGCAATTATATTCTCTTCGCCACTGTTGGCCGCAATTATATTTCACTCCAACGCACAGGAGTCTTGCTTCCCGCTGTAGAAGCCATACTTACTTAAATTTAACTATAAGTCTAGTCATAATTTGGGTCGTCCCTAGGGTCAGCCCCTGAGTCCGGCGCGGAGTGAGCTATTTCTCCCACCATCCTCAGAAAGTCTCCCCTGCAGGTCTTGGCTTCGCCGACCGTGGCACATAGTGGGTGTAACTGTCTCCGACAAGGGGGATAGGCTAGATGCACCCCTACATCTTGACGTTTGCCCGTGCCAGATCCCGAATGCTTCAACCTTACGTGGTTCGTCTGTTTGGTCTAGTCGTTAAGTTACTAGGGTAAGGCTCATCATCGCCTTTTTTTCTCTCAAAGTGCGGTGCCTTTGGCCTTCGGCTTGTGCCGCTATCACCAATCAGAGTGTTTCAGATTCCTTTTTATGTAACAAAAAAAATATGGGCGTAACCTTTGTAAGTAATTTATTTCTGTGTAAAATGTAAAATATTTCAAGTGTTGTGGGGTTGTAGGGCTTCTAAGTGCATAGACTACTTTAGGTCCACTACTGCTATGTCAGCTTTCCAGCGATAATGCTTCGTTAACCTTTATGGAGGTGTTAGTAGGGTCTATGATGTCAGGTACCCTGTTATTAGGATCTGGGGGTAGTTATTTGTAGAGTGGGTTGAAAGCATGGTAGGAAGAGGTTGCGCATCTTTGGGCTCAAATAAATGGTGGCCTTGAGCCGGTAATGCTGCTAGGATTGCTCTTACAATGAGTGGACTGGGGAGGGTAATTCCCGGGATTGCAAAAATATAAAAATTCCATGCAGGTTTGATAGTAATAACCCTTGGTAAATGGATGGGATACTCATGCAGGTATCTGGATATGAGGCATCCGCACTCATGTAAGGATAGGTGTATGGTGAGGCGTAATAATAATATATCCCTGTCATGCGGGAGTATTTAATTTAAAAAAAATGGTTAGTATGTGATTGTGGCCTCATCTCTCATTTGGAGATGCGCATTATGCTTAATTGATGTTTGCCGACCCACCCCTAATACTCAGGTGGTAGCATCGAGGTCCAAGGCGTAGTAAGCCTTCTCTTTAAACGCATGAAGTCTATCAACCCCTGTGTATACTTTGTAATGTAGTGTACCTGTTTTCATCGTGTTCACGTGTCTGCGTTGCTCATGTTGGACGTGGGGAGGTTATTGGAGGGGAGTAAGGTGGTACGATGGTAGCCTGTGCTCCTGTCATCCTCCCTTTGTCCATGTCTGCTCGCTATCCGCTTCTTGGGATAGTAAAGCGTCGTGACGCTGTGGCGTCACGACTTAACCTGGTCTGCCATTTATAGTGTGAATGTGGCCAGTGGTCGTAGTGCGACTGGCCATGTCCTAATCGCCTGGAATGATTTCTTTTCATAAATAAAATCGCGAAAGGAAGTTATTAGGGGGGAGGTCTGGTTTCCTCAGAGCCCCTGTCTGTGTTCGCCCTTGATTAGTGAGCGCGTGTGTGTGTGACTATGTTCCACTACACCACGCGGACGGTTGGTCTGTTATAGGCTAAGTCCTAATATGTATCGCGTGTATGGGCAGGAGGTGCCCGTGGCCTGTCAACGTCTTTGAGAACGTGCTCCTATGGGCCCAAGATAAGTTCCGGTCTGTCACGTCTGTCCATTGCTAAATGTCATAATTGTTTTTGCAGTGTTAAAAAAAAAATGTGTGGCATGAAGATTGTTTTGTGCTCGTAATTTCATGGTGAATGCCGATACAACAATAGTGTCTGTCACCAGCAGTATTGCAATGTGACGAAACCTGCAAGTCAGCGGTTTGTATGTGTAATGGCAGGCTCGGACGTTATGTATGTCAGCTGCCGGCACGTGTTTTCTTGTACGTATGCGAGTGTTGTCATTGTTCTAGATTCCGGGCGGACTAGTGTAGCAATAGCTAGTACTGGTGTGTGGCCACTATTCCATAAGACCTTTGTCTTACGAAATTTCTGTACGTGTGTTTGGGAAATATATTTTCCATGTCAGGTGTAATTGAAATTTTATGCCTGGCTTTTGGCCGAAGGAAATGTGGTATTATCTGGTTCTGTAGTTGTATGGGCCAATTTCGGTGTGATTGAAAGCCTGGATAGTTGTTTTCCCTGGTGTCCAATTTTTGCTGGGATTTGGACCCGTGATCTATGTAATTCTCTGTGTTATATGTCTGCGTTGTGTTTCAGGGCTTGAGGTGTCCCCAGTGTGGTTTTTGCTTGTGTCTCTCGTACCAAAAATACCGTTGGTTAGTTAGTTTTTGGTACGAGTGTGGTGTGTGATCATGGGTTCGGACCCGGCTTAGTGTAAAGGCTTGTTACGACGGTATTTGTGCCGTATATATTATGGCAGATGTACCGTGTATTTGAAATGCGCAGATGGGAATACGCATTCCTGTGAAGAGTTTGTGTGTTTTTGAATTCTCCTCGTAGTGTAATTTGGGGAGTTATGAGGTGTTTGTATCCGACGTAAATGATGGCGTCTTTCCTGTCCCTTTGGAGCTGGCTTAGTTCGTCTGTATGCGTGAAGGTCGGCGAGTCATGCGGGCCTTATCGCTGACAGTGGTAGTGTAGAATTACAATGTCGTGCGCCCTCATTTGTTTATGTTCTGACCATGCTCTTGTTCGCGGCACGTGTACGTGTGAACTTGATTGCTGTCTCTTGTGATTGCGGGCAGGATCTCCGCAATGCAAAAGAACCTCTCACTAACTACATTTGTGTCCCCAAGTTTTGTGTTAATGTAGCGTGGGTCGATTATGTCCCTATCCATTGTACAAAATGTCGTTATACACAAGTGTCTCCGGGCCGCTAGTCGCGTGTTTGGTGACTATGTGCCGGAGGTGATTTTGTTGTTTTTCATTTATGGGCATCTGTTAGTGGAACTGTCCCAATCTGTTTAATTTCCTATTTTTTTTTATCCTAGAACTGGATAGCTACCCGACCTGACATTCCTGGTATTCAGAAGGTTGCGGGTTTTGAGACCGTCTTTCACCCAGAGTAATTGTTTCTGGCGCCATTCTAGGCAGTGTTTCCGGGACAGTTCTGTCGAGTGTTAGGATCGTATCCCGGCGCGGTCAGTGAGGTCCGAAGGCTATTTCTTGGCCTTCTTTCCACGTCTGCCGGTGGGATTACTTCCCTTCCTTTTGGCAGTGTTTCCGCCTGTACGTGTAGGTGTGGGAGCTTTGCGTGTATGATAAGCCTTCATACGGCGGGCATGAATAGTGTCTTTAATGAGCTTACGCCCATGGCGCACGTTAACGATATAGTTTAGGTCAGATACCTTCCTGCAGACTTTGAAGGGACCTGACCAACGTGGTATGAGGAACTCAGACACATTTTTCTAACGGGCGGAATTGGAGACCATGACCAATTGCCCGGGTGTGTATTCCACGGTCTTTCTATGCCGATCGTACCGTTCTTTCTGTTTCTTCTGCGCCGCGGCTATGTTCTTCCTAGCGTTCATTCGCGCTATCTGTAAGTGCTCTAGCCGGGCAGCATTGTCCGTGTGAGTATCCTGTGGGATACATATATTATCTATGGGACTTCTGGGTGTGTATCCGTGCAGTAGGAAGTGTGGAGAGTGTTTCGTAGCCGTGGATATAGAGGTATTATAACTGAAAGTAATGGGTTGCAGGTATTCATCCCAGTCTGTTCCTGCGTCCTCTGTGAATTTAGCCAACGCTATTCCGAGTATTTTATTCATACTCTCCGTGAGTCCGTTGGTTTGCGGGGAAAAACTCGTGGTAGTGTATGCCTTAATCCTGAGTATCTCCAGAAACTGTTGGAGCACTCTCGAGGTGAAAATAGTACCTCTGTCGGATAATAAGGTTTGGAATAGGCCGTATCGTGTGACTATATCAAATAAGAATTCGGCTATGCTGTTCGTGTCTGCTTTGGGAACAGCCTTTGTAATCATATATCGTGTGAGATACTCGGTGGCCACCAGGATATATTTATTGCCTTTCTGAGATGTCGTAATAGGGCCTTTAACATCTATTCCGACTCTGTGAAATAGCTCTCCTACGGGAATTGGGTTGAGTAATCCATGAGGCTTGCCAGACCTTGTTTTGAATCGCTGGCAAGTATGACATGTCTTCACGAAGGTGTCTATCTCGGCCTTCATGTTTACCCAATAATACTTGTCACGGATTCTAAGGTATGTTTTATGCGTACCCAAATGTGCCCCTGCCATTGGGCTATTGTGGTGTCCGATCATTATATTTTCTTTCAATGCCTCCGGAACCGCTATGGGTGCGTTATCGTGCATGGCTGTGGGCTTAAATTTCAGTACCCCGTCTTTGTCTAGGAAAAATCGCCTAGAGGTCTGTTTTCTAGTGCCAATAGAATCTGTTTCAAGTACGGATCACCTTCTTGCTCCTGTTTGATGTTAATCACCGTCAGGGCAAAAGTGGGCATGTTGTCCCAGTCGTGGTCCTTACTGTCATCCGGGGGATCGGCTACTGGCAGCCTAGACAACCCGTCTGCGTCCAGGTGTGTAGTGCCTTTCTTGTGTTTGACCACGAAGTCATATTCATACAGGCGGAATATAAACTTGTTGAGCCGCGAATTTGGGTTTTTAAATTTGTCCCAAAAAAGCAAGCTCGCGTGGTCAGTCACTACTGTGAACTTGATACCATATAGGTATACCCTGAAATAGTTCACTCCCCACGAAAATGCCAGCATTTCCCGCTCTGTGGAAGAGTATCTAGTCTCAACGGCCGTTAGCTTCCTGCTAGCGAAAGCGATGGGCCGTATGCGCCCTTCTGCGTCTTCCTGCAATAGGGCCGCCCCCAGCACATACAGGCTGGCATCCACGTGTAAAAATGTGGGCCTATCACTGTGGAAGTGTTGCAGTAATGGTGGTGAGGTCAATAGTTGCTTCAGTGTGTTGAAGGCATCTATGTGTTCCTGCTTGATGCTGAAGGGCGTTTTTTCACGTGTGAGCTCAGTTAGGGGATGGGCGATGTGTGCAAACCTGTAGATATACTTCCGGTAATACGATGCCAAACCAATAAAACTGCGCAATTGTTTCAAATTTGTGGGCATCGGGATGCCCGTTATTGCGTCAGTCTTGGCTGGGTCGGGAATAATGCCCTCTCTGTTGACAATATGGCCCAATATGTTAATCTGCTGTCTGGCAAATTGACATTTCGCAGGTTTAAGCCTTAACTTGGCCTCTCTGATCCTTGCGAAGGCCTCCTCCAAATGTGCGATATGTTCGTCGAAGGTATTGGAGAAAACTGTTATGTCGTCCACGTACACTAATACGGAACGCCACTTAAGCCCTGAAAATATCTTATCCACCAGCTTTTGGAAGGTTTGGCTGGCGTTACGGAGGCCCATGGGTAACCTTGTGTACGTATATAGCCCGTTCTCTGTGACGAACGCCAGCTTGTGCCTATCTGGTTCATAGACGGGGATTGAATAGAATCCACTATAGCAATCCATCGAACTGAACCAGCTAGCTCCGCCAAGGGCGTCCAAATAGGTGTCTGCCCTTGGTAGTGGATAACTATCATTTTCGACTAACTTATTGAGCCTCCTGTAGTCAGTACAAAATCGGTGAGATCCGTCCCGTTTTTTGGTCAGCAGAACTGGCGAGCTGTAGTTTGAAATAACGGGAACAATGACCCCTGCCTCGAGCATCTCTGAGATCTGAGCGTCGATGGCGTGTCTCTCCTTCTGGCTCACTCTGAAGGGAGGCTGGTGTACTGGCCGGTCACTAGTGAGTGTGACATGGTGTTCAATGAGGTCTGTCACAGCGAGATCCTTCATTGAATGGGCAAAAATATCCCTGTTGGCCTCCAGGAGCTCCGTGAACCTTTCATTTTGCCCCGGAGTCAGGTCCTGCCTGTGGTTCTGGTTGGCCGCCTTATCTGTGTGTGTGGGTGTGTGTTGGCTGATAGTATGCAGTACAGAGGCCTGGTGCTCGTGATTTTCTCGCTCCGCTCGAATCCCATCTTTGTTCCTGGTGTATATCATGGGATGTGTGGTGAGCCTCTGGTCGTGCTTTAAAAGCATCTGACCACTAGCGAAATTTATGTTAGCCTCATATTTAGCGAGGAAATCCATGCCAATTATGGCTGACGCAGAAAGATGTTCTATAACGAACATGGGGTGGGTTGTGGCAAAATGGTCTATCCTAAGATGTATGTTTGCCACCCCCGCGTTTTCTAGCGTCTGAGCATTGGCCGCTACCAGCCGGATGTCACCCGTGACACCGTGTATTTGGGCTTCGGTCACGTGTCTCCTATTAACACAACTTACGGCTGCCCCGGTGTCAATTAGGGCCTGCACTCTGTGGCCATTTATGGTGGCGTGTATCGTGAGGGCCGATACCTGAAATCCACTGCCCTGCACCGATGTGTTATGTAGGATGTATGTAGTTGTTGTTGTTGTTGTTGTTACCGGAGTGACATGTGTACTGGGAAGGCATGGAGCGGGCCGCTTATCGTATCGGGCACGCTTAGCCTCTAAGCCTGCTTCCTGTCCCGAGTGCTTTGCCTCAGTCAGCAAAGTGCGCTCACCCAGTACGTTGCCAGCTCTCTTAATCGGCCT
This sequence comes from Meconema thalassinum, assembly GCA_946902985.2. Taxonomy (NCBI): domain Eukaryota; kingdom Metazoa; phylum Arthropoda; class Insecta; order Orthoptera; family Tettigoniidae; genus Meconema; species Meconema thalassinum. The sequence continues at coordinate 219,866,279 of OX336399.1, read as the reverse complement.
CGCTGTTATAATAGAAGTCTGCTGGCGAACGTTTAATGTATTAATCGCTCCCAGCCTTCGTGTAGTTGTGTTGTTGTTGTTTCCTTCCTCTCGGGAAGGTGTGTCTGCGAACGTGACCCTGAGCTTGCCCTTGTTACCCCGTTTCTTGTTCCAGGCGGTCGCGAGTTCGACTCCTGTTGCTGGCTTCCCAGTGCCGAGCGAGCTCGCGTCCTGCGCCTGCGTGTGGTCACTTCCTACCCTGCGTTGTGATGTAGGGGGTATGGCTTTCTGTTTGGAGGGTGTGGGTGTGTTCTCAGGCTGCTTGCGTGTAATTATGAGGGGTGTATAATGTCCCGCCTTAGGGTTCCCCGTAAAAAGTACATGCAGGTCCCTATCGAATCCCGCAGTGGAAAATAGCGGAGGCGAGTGCACATCAGTGTATACATGGATGTTGGCTTGCAGCACCTTGCCGAGAGCGGTCACCTCTACGGCACTGGCATAAGTGCCGTCCTTACCCATGTATTTTCTGTAATCCTCCCCGGTCTGGAATGGGTTTTCCCGCTCGTCCGACACAAAGTCTCGGTACTCTTTCCAGTTGGCCAGGATGTGTTTGTCCGTTTTCTGTCTGTAGTCCCCATGATAATCCTCGGTATTCCGGATTAGAAAGATCATGGCCCTAAACAGACAGTTGCCGTCTCCTTGCACGGGGTGTGTTTGGAAACGGTCCGGGGGCGGATCGTCAGCCTTAGCTTTGCCTGGCTGCTTCTTCCCCTTACTCTTGCGAGTTTGCTTGGGGGAAGGGCCTTTCTTGTGTTGTATTGGGGGAGGAACCTCAGCTGCTTCATCCGCTAGCCGAACCTCCCCGTCTAGGCGTTTTTTTGGAACGTAGGCGTGCGCCTACCTGTACTGTATGTGCGCCCCCCCTCGGGGTGGCTGCGCCAGCTCCCCGCCTGCGGTGTGTGGCTAGGTGTAGGGAGTATTGCCCCCCTGTCTGTCCTGCGGGGTGTCTCATCCCTGAACTCCCTCGGGTATTCGTCGGGGAGGGGGTAGTGTTCCGGGCCCTTTGTGTATTTATCTACATTGTCCCGTCCCCTTGTGGGTTATCTTCCCTGTCTGTTATTACCCGGGGGTCTGTTTTCCTGTTTCCGCCAATGTGGGGTGTATATCTGCTGCTGCGGGGGCGGGTTTTCCCGTCGATTCCCCTTTTCCCTATACTGGGCAGCTGCATACCCCTGTCTGGTCGGGGGTGGGTTTTCTCGACGGTCCCCATTTCCCCTGTATTGTGGGGGTGCATAGCTTCGCCTGCGTGGGGGCGGGTTCTCCCGATATTCCCCATTTCCCCTGTACTGCGGGGCTGCATAGCCTTGCCTGCGTGGGGGCGAGTTTTCCCGGTACTCCCTGTCTGACCTGTATTGTGGGGGTGCGTAGGACTGTCTATTTGGTGGCGGGCTGTTTCGTCGGGGAATGTCGTGTTCGTACTCCTCAGGGTAATACTCCTGTGTGTACGGGGAAGGTGATCGCCGCGAGGGGTATGTCGGCTCTGTGTCCGTGTACGATATAGGTGAATACCGAGGAGGGTAGTGTGGCCTATCCTGTGGGGGAGGTGTTGTTGGCCGCTGTGGAGGGTAGTAATTTTCCTCCCTCCCATAGCGTCTTTGTGTGTCTGCGTGCTCATCCCTTAGCGGTCTCCCGCCTGCTTGGATGGCGGCTATGGTCAGTTTCTCCATTCTGTCCACCAATTCGTCCATTTTATTGTTGGTGTCGTCTTTTTGTGTTTGGAAGTGCAGATCCACGGCTTTTTCCGTAGCCTTTTCCGTGATCTTTCTTCCCTCCTCTATGGTCTTTATGTTGTTTAACATATGTTGGACCGTGGGGTTGTTCATTATACATAGCTTTTCCATTATGGCTGGTCTGAGGCCCTGCATTAACAGCTTGACTTTCTGTTTGTTCGTCATGGCTGCATTGTACTTGTCGCACATTATCAACTTTACGTTGATGTATGCCTGGGCGCTTTCTTTGGGTCCCTGTGACCTCTGTCTAATTTGGTCATAGAGGTCGTCATCGTCTGGTATAAGCTGGAACTCATTCTTCAAGAGTAAAGCGGTTTCCTCCCATGTGGCAGCTTCTAGTGTGTCCTCATGGGGCTCATACCACATCATGGCCGCCTTTGTGAAGTATGCAGGAAGGAGCCGTTTCCTAACTTCCTCGCTCCAACCATTGATCCGGGCCGTTCTATTGAAGGCCTTGAGGTATTCCTCGGGATCCTGGCCTTCCCCCGCGAACTTTGTGGGGTGGATCATGGGGTACTCTGTGTATCTGTTCATTTCGTTTTCGGCAGTGTCTCGTTGGCTGTGTAGTGATTCTGGTCTGTCTATGCTGTTTGCACCACTATCGTGTGCCGAGGTGTTTGGGCTATTTAGAGGGGAATTAGCCTCGCTTCCCGTGTACGACACCTGTGTTATGTTACCTGGTGGCTCGTCACCTGATATGTCTGTACTGAGTGATGGTGTGTTGTCGTACTGTGTGGATTTAACTATGTGTACAGTCCTGTCTAAGTCCTGTTTCACAGTTTCCAGAATAGTGTGGATGTCAAGAACTGCTTCTGTCGTATGATTACTTGACTTGATAGTGTCTGTCTCTAGTAGCTCTGGAATGCGCTCGAGCAGATTATTAGTTTTCTGCTCTGTGATTTGCAGTTGCTGCAACAATAGGGGATGGAGTGTTGGCAGGCAATCTACTTCACTAGCGCTGGATACTGGTGACTCTTGTCTGTGTTCACTAGCCTGGGATCGTGTAAAGTGTATAACTTGTGCTGCGGCGGTACGGTGTTGAGCACGGATCTGTGATGTTTTGAATTCAAGGTCCCTGAGAAGTTGTACTGCAGTCTGGTCAGTTATTAAGTCCCCGTTCTTAATTTTTAGCTTCGGCAGGAGTGGAGTTGTACTAGCCGATAAATGGTGCGCAAAGTCTCTTAGTGTGGTTCTAAATGTGGACATTTAATTTCCACCGACTTTGCACTATGGGGCGGATGGGGGTGAGTGTAATAATACAAACTCCTATGTAATACATAAAAAAATGTGTGACCTAATATGAGACCAAAAAAAATTTTCCAGTCTCGCTTGGCTGTATGCGGTACGGAAGGGGTCGTTTCTACTACGAGGGCTCGTTGTTTGAGTCCTATTTTACTGTGCGTAGTAGACGCGCCTCCACCATCTGTTTTAGATCCCTTATTTGGGGGTGGTTGGATCTAAAACGGAAGAGTCGTTGTATTAATTTATAAGGAAGTGCCTAAAAGGGGGTAGCTTCCCGTAGTCGGGCAAGCTGACCAGTGTAGAGTGTTGTTTAGTGTTAGGGTGCTCCTATAAATAATGTAGGTGTATTTTAGGGGATGGAACTTAGCGTACAGGTCAACGCGCTGGTCTTCCAGCTGGCTGGCTGGCTGGTTATGTAACCGATGTGAACGCGTCAGCTTTCTGGCGCGCGCCGCTCCTATCAGTCAGGCCTATACGGGAATACAATGATACTTGCGCTAGCAGGTATCTGGCTACTGTAAGTCACGTCTAATCGTGACGGAGGATTCAGGATGGACTTTAGGTCGTGAAGAGGCGTGTAAAATAGTAATACAGGTGTAGCGTACTGACCAAGTGTTTATTGGTCAGTAATATGGAATTGTGAGTCCCTTCTAGGGGATGTAGTAAATGTTACAATGTGTACAAACTCGTGTATACAAGTAGTGGGTAAAGGTTACAAAGTTACAGGATTCTGAACACTTGCTGACTCACCTGATGATACCAGCGATAGCCTCCGGCCGACGCACTGTAAGACTGGTAATTGAGAGCTTGACCTCTTTAAGGCTCCTTCTTATATTCTTCGGCGTTGCTTCGTCGACATTCTGATGGCATAGATGCCCCAGTTAATTGTGTGTCGCTGTTTGTGGTAGTGATGCAAGGATTGGGCCAGCTTTCCAGAATGGTTAGCTGTCCTTGCGGTGTTAATAGATGTTGGTCTGGACTTACAAGGGTTGCCAGTTAGGGGTGATTTAGATAGATGATGGGGGGATGGCCTCCAGGGGGTGCATACCCCTGGGGGGCTGTATAATAAGATGGTTAATCGTCACAATTTGATATTTCAGATGTGTTTGTCATTCTCCCACTTATAAATAAATGGCAGTTGTCACCGACCATTTCCCATGTATTGCAGTAGTGAGGAGAGAATCAGAAGGAATATTCATCACATTTCCACTCCATATCATTTTAAGTACAATTTGGTGGAAGCAAATTTCATGTGTCAGAACAATTATTGTCACTGTCTTTATTAAGCCAGCAGAAAGCAAACTTCTAGACGTCTTGTACGTTCCGTACCAAAACCAAACGAATAGCAAAAAGCTTCCATTTGTCATCAGTACAGTCTGAATACACCATTTTGTGTTCATTTAATTGCGATAGTGAGAGGAAGATGGCGATCAGGTGATGTCTCTTATAAGGTGCAACACGTAGTAACCCAAAAGGTACTTACCTCTTTCAAATCTCCTTCACTCGCTAAAGGAGGACATTCTATTTCTTCCTTCCTTGGAACAAGCTCAGGTATCGCAAATTCTTCTATCTTGATATCCTCAGTCAGATAAGTATCATCCTGCATAGAAATTACTTGTTTTACTAACACGTTCTTTTACATAGGTGGAGATAAAACATACACTGTGTTCCATCATTTTGAATACCTTCCAAACACAATGTGACATTCAAGACCTAGATAAGAAATATGAGACTTCACTGATTGTGAGACGACTTTCTGAATGAACAGATGAGCTGGAAACAATACGACAACCCAGTCGAGATCATGTTTATTCTTTTAAATATTTTCTTGTATGTCATTTGCTTCTTGTACAGCTTAGGAATGAGTTTCAGTTGCGACGTTTTGTAGGATACTTTGTACAGGATTTGGCTAGCTTGATTTAATTTAATTAATTTAAATGGTGGATGTGGTTCCATCGTAACTTATTATTCTTATTCTGGTTTCTTTGTCAGTTATTACTGATCGTTGTGGAACGACAGGGGATTAGGCATCTAAAGAGAGGAGCAATGTAATCAGATCTGATGAATAATTGACATTTGTTTTTGCGTTGGAACTATTTTTGTACCATTTCTTAGCTTGTATTTTAATGACGTTTCGGAATACAGGACTTCTGGAGGTGATAAATCGGACATTAATGTAAGATGAAATTTATTTTCAGGAGTGTTATTTTCTAGTTAGCTTGTGGACTAACCACCAGATCCCCAATAAAGAGTAAGCTAGGGATCTTTGGTGAATAAATCATTCGAGGACACGAGTTTTTATCTTAAAATGTGTGGTTATTTGTAGTAGATTTTGAACCTTCTGTGTATTAGTTAGCATGTGCTTGGACTAGTTTCATATCCACACCCAAACCTGAGACCAGTGGGTTTGCTGGTGAAGGGATCTCACGAGGGTTGATTTGGCCTTCGGCTCAGAGGCATCTCGGATCAATACGGGCACAACATATTCACCCCGTTCACTTGATCATTAAGCGCACCTATATCTGAATTCTACGTCAGACCACGTATCATCAAATTATGCGCAGAGATTGCGAGCTGAGCTATTACATGGAGAAAGATGCATGAGAGGGCTGTGGAAGGATCGAGTGAGCTGTGAACTTCAACTGACTCAAGAGATAGAAACAAATATTTAAATAACAGTAGACACAAACAACACAATACACTGAGTTGGAGATTTACTGCATGATATTAGACATTATTCTGTGCGGGAATAATACACATGGTGATGATAATTGTTGCTTTAAGGGGCCTAACATCTCGGTTCTCGGCGCCAGTAACAAAAATTTGGAATGATTTAGAAGGACAAGGTGAAGGAGCAACCTGACTGGTCACAGAGGGAAGAAGCCGGAAACGCTGTACAGTACAGTACTTGTCGAACACTAAAGAGTGTGAGAGTGGAGATTTGTGCGTTGGACCACAAGGTAATGAAAGTTAGTAGGATATAAAGGCCGAAGCTGGCGCAGGGGTTAATGCGCAAGATGGCTGCCGCGCGCAACCAGCCCTATGTTATTCTTATGGAGGGGACAGTCATAGCTGGCACAAGGGCCAATGCGCAAGGTGGCCGCCACGCCCTGAGACCGTGGATGACGTCACAGAGAGAGGTTGGTGTTGCGTTGCTAAATGGAATATTTATTATTATTATTATTATTAGGTAAATAGTACTCACAAAAATGTCAAAAAAAAGAGTACGTAACAAATGTTTCAGCTTCTGTCGGCTGAGAAATGATACGCTAATGATGGTATTTTAACTCAAAAGAAGGGGCCTAAAATATGGGGTTCCCTAAATATCAGAAGTCTACATCTTCAGTTTGACGATGTCGTTTACATGACATAAAATACAGCCTTCACTGGGCTGGCTTATAATTACACTGAAAAAAATTACAAATGAAATGCGCACCTGCCGTATAGAACACGGGTTCGGTGTCTAACTAAATATTGTCCCTGTGCCAAGAAGAAAAATGCACACTAATCCTGCCTGAGTGGTCAAATGTCATAGTTTCGGCTAAAATACTTCAAAATTACTTCCACCTGGACAAACCTTGTACATGATGAAGGTACAGGACTCACGATTACGGTTTCATGCTGTTCACCTTCCAAACTTCCCGTTGGAAGAGGTAAAATGCCTCCATGACTCCTGGCATGTTCATGGATAAGGCCAATGGTCCTAGCCTGTACTCTTGCTCCTTCATTTCGTACGCGGCTTGTTCCTCAGGGAGCTGGTTAAACATTCCCATGCTGGTCGGGTTTATTTCTCGGTTCCTCCCTCATCATAAGGAGTTACTCCATGTGGACGTTCTTACGGTGACGTTCAAATATGGTCATCTCGTGGCGTGTTTCAAATGCATTGTGGCAATTAATATCACTGCTTCTATAATTAAATTACGTAGTACAAATGCTATCACTGGCTTTAATTTTGCAGGTGGTTGAAAAATAGCTCTGCTTTACCTGCCACAGGCTTTGTGATACACGTGGTATCCCTCACAGATTCTACACTTGATTAGATCACTAAAAATCTGCGTAATCACAATTACACACGTGCGATGCGTAGCATTTCCATAGTTAAGATTTACTGGCTGTATTCATTAAGCTATTAAACGTGGCTGTAGCCTTAATATTTCCAGTCTGACTTCAGACGGTCCTAGTGGTCTGGTGAAAAATATGTCAAATTCACACAAATAAATTCACACTCGCTAAATAATGATGCACTAGCCTTACACGGCTGAAATAAATACTTTTCGCTGAAATCTATCGTAGCACACAGCTCGATGGCTGTAGATAATTATCGTCCCTATTCTGGGGTATGCACTTGCTCCTAATGTGGCCTTCGTCTATAAGACGGACAATTGACACAGCACGTGTAGTCACGACGGACTCTCAAGATGGTGTGTTGCGCTAGCAACTGCTTCCCGATTCCAAGGAAGTGGTGGAGTCATTTAGCGACTAATTACTTCATCCCCCCACGTGTCTGCGGTGAAAATACCTTTACCAAAATATTATTTACCAGTTCTAAAGGCAAAGAAAGGGTAAATTATGCAAAATTAAATATGGCATGGTCCTGAGATATGTGGAATCAAAATTATAGGTAATATATCTCCAGGATGAAAATAAGCTGTCCTCGCCGAAGTCAAAATAGAGGATTGTTCATGAGGAAGCTTCAGAGTGCGTTCTGTCAAACTGAGCATGTGGAGTGAGTTTGCTCTCAAAGAAATATTTAACACATGAGCCTAGGCGGGCTCATTATAGTGAATTAAATATCACAGAATGCTGTAAAAATTTGGCATTCTAGGCGTCGGCTTTCCTAATATTGTTGGTTTTGCCAAAAAGCTAATGTTGTCTTCCATGGATAAGCGAATCCCGATACAGGTAAGTAATAACAATTCTTTATTGTTGTTTGAGTCTTCAGTCTTTCACTGTTCGGATGCAGTTCTCCATACCTCTCTGCCCTGGACTAATCGTTTCATCTCTACAAAACTACCGCAACCTACTTTCAAAGCAATTTGTTTAACATATTCTAACCTTGGTCTACCCCTACAGTTCTTGTCCTCAACCCTTCCTTCCATAACTAAGCTTGCTATTCCTGGGTGTCTTAGTGGGTGATCTACCAACCTATCTCTTGCGTTTTTGTTAGAATATGCTAAAAACACCTTGATAACCTGTGCTATTGTGATGGATGAATTAGTGCGTGTATCTATAATTCGAATGAGGATTGGAAAGGAGGCGGCCGTGGCCTTAAGTTAAGATATACCCCTGCATTTGCCTAGAGTAAAAGTGGGAAACCACAAAAAAACTACTTCCAGAATGGCTGAGGTATGAATGAAACCCACGTTTTCTCACTTTCACCACATGAGGCTGAGTGTACCCCATTCCAACTCTCAGCCCAGAATTAAATTTCTTGGTTGAGGCGGGAATCAAACCTGGACCTCTAGGAAAAGAGCTAAAATGCTAGCCACTTCACCACAAAGTGGACAATACAAGACTGGTCTTGATTGTACATGGTCAATCAATAATTACCTAATAATAATACAAATAATAATAATAATAAATATTCCTTCCGTGAGAGTCTGTCTAGTTATCAAAGACCTAGCATATGTTTCAGTAGACCAGATGGCTCACTAGAAACAAACACCAAGGAAAACTGCAAGATCTTAGCAGATTACTTCCAAGACCTACTCAATCGTGACCCACCGAAAGAAAAAAATGCACTTTGAAAAACCTGCACCGAATCCAGATTCACATCCACCGACAATGGAAGAAACAGCAGAAATCATTCAATCTCTTAAAAATAACAAAGCACCAGGAGAAGACGGTATTACCGCTGAAATGTTGAAACTCGGAGGGGAAGAGGTCACCAGAAGAATCCGCGCAATTTTAAAAGCAATTTGGGAAACAGAAGTGATCCCACAGGACTGGAAGTGCGTGTTAATACATCCATTGAACAAGAGAGGTAACAAAACTGATCCAAACAACTATAGAGGTCTATCCCTATTATCTGTGGCCTATAAAATCCTATCTAAAGCTCTTCTGAACAGACTAGAGAAACAAACAGACCATTTGATTGGTAAATATCAAGCGGGTTTTAGGAAATGGCGTTCATGTGCTGAACAGATATGGAATCTGAAGATGATTTTGAAGACCCGCAGATCCAACCCCACAATTGTCACCTTTGTGGACCTAAAGAAAGCATATGATTCTGTGGACATGCCGACTCTATTTGAGATGCAAGAAGAACTTCAAGTGGACAGGAAGACCAGAAAACTGATTCGTCAGACTCTCACCAATACAACATCGAAGGTGAAGTTTCTTGGGGAAATTTCTGACTCTTTTGAAGTACGAACAGGTGTTCGCCAAGGAGACGGACTGTCACCCCTTCTATTTAACCTGGTTCTAGATAAAGTCATCAGAGAGAGGGAAAAGAACATCAAAGGCGTTAGCATAAGAACTGCTGGAAACAAAATAAATGTGAAATGCTTGGCTTTTGCAGATGAACTAGCGATTATCACTAGGAACAAAGAAGAAACTAAGCATGCTATTGAGACATTATACAGAATAGCATCACAAGCAGGCCTTCAAATATCATTTGAAAAAAGCAAGTACATGCAGAATTTTCAGCAAAAGAACAAGAAAGAAAAAATAGAAACAGCGTATGGAGCAATATCCCAAGTAGAATTTTCTAAATACCTTGGAGAAATAATTCTTCCTTCAGGATTGGACAGTTTGGCTAACACAAAAAGAGCCTCAAAACTTCATAGAGCATTCAGACTAACATGGGATCACTATAATAAAAGAGTAATGCCACATAATGCAAAACTGAAACACTACAAAACATTTGTACTACCGGAAGGTCTATATGCTTCAGAAACCATAGTTTTAGGAGGTCATTCTAAAATTGCAAGTATAGAAAAGCAAGAACGTAAAATTCTTAGAAAAATATTCGGCCCCAAACAAGAAAACGGAATTTGGATTAAAATACGAAATTCAGATCTATACCGTCACACAGATAGTTTCAGCAACACTGTACGAAGAAGACGTTTAACATTTTATGGACACCTCTTCAGGATCGACGATTATAGACTTACAAAAAGGTTATTCAATGTAATAAATTCTCAGAAGTCAAGGATAGCCTGGCTGGATGAATCAAGAGAGGACCTGCAAGAGTTGAACATCGGAGAAAATATTCTGAGAAACCGCAAAGTATTCAGGACCGCGGTAACAAAGCACAAATTTAGGGTGAAAACCAGTGGCAGGACTGGAACCAAGTGGACAGAAGAACAAAAGAAGCAGCACAGTGACTTCATGAAGAGATTTTGGGAAGATAGGAAGGCGAATATCATCAAGCCGAAAAACAAGTTCAAGCGCGCTCTATAATGGGCAAAACGCAAAAAGAAGAAAGAAGAATAAATATTCCATTTACCAAAATATCACTGTCAACCTCTCTCTGTGACGTCATCCACGTTCTCAGGGCGAGGCGGCCATCTTGCGCATTAGCTTTTGCGCCAGCTATGACTGTCCCCTTAATATGAATAACATAAGGCTGGTTGCGCGCGGCCGCCATCTTGCGCATTAGCCCCTGTGACTGCTTCGGCTTTTATATCCTACTAAAGTTGTAAATATTTATTGAAAGCATTTATAATACGGTGGAGAACATTTATTTGCCAGTGCGGAATACGCTAGTAACGCGTCGAATACTTCACGCATTTTTTGTGAACTAATGAAACACTTGCGAATTGTACACCGCATGATCAGTCGTCGTTCTGTGTGAAATCGTGCTGCAAATTGCAAAGTTTAATATCAGAGCTAAAGAGGAGAAATGCTATTCTATAAAACTGTGAGCAGAGTAACTTCGTTATCGAAGGCCATGGCGGCCAGATTGGAGTAGTAAAATCATCTAATAGTCGACGAGGAGGAAGCGGCTGTGTTGTGTAAGAATATTAACAAGCGCAATAGGGAAGACATCAGTATCTGATTCAAAGCATTGCAAATATTCAACACATTAAAAGAAGTGTAGAAGCAGTGCATCATGGAGAAATTGTTCGTGATATCACTGGTTCTAAATCACGTCGTAGCCAACGAAAACCATTCACGTTGGGGGAAATCGTGTCTTAATGATCACCGCCCTTTACGTTAATTTTTATGACAAGTGGAATATGTCATAATCTATATATATAAAGCTCAATGTTTGTCTGTCTGTCTGTCTGTCTGTCTGTCTGTTATGTATACAAATCCACACCGTTTCACCGATCTGAACCAAAATTTGTATACATACCCTTCGGAACCCTGCGGGTAACCCTGTCCACTTGAAATTTCCGACAGACCACCCCATTCCCTGCATTTAGGCCCTTTGTCCCAAATCTACACCGTTTCACCGATCTCAACCAAAATTTGTATACTTACCCTATGTAACCCTGTGAATAACACTGTCCACTTAAAATTTCGGACAGACCACCCCATTTTCTGCATTTAGGCCCTTTGGCAAACTTCTACACCGTTTCACCGATCCGAACCAAAATTTGTATACCTACCCTTTGCAACCCTACGGGTAACCCTGTCCACTTGAAATTTCGGCAAGACCACCCCATTCTCTGGATTTAGGCCCTTTGGCCCAAATCTACACCGTTTCACCGATCAGAACCAAAATTTGTATACTTACGCTTTGGTACCCTGCGAGTAACACTGTCTGCTTGAAATTGCGAAAAGACCACTCCATTCCCTGCATTTAGGCCCTTTGGCCCAAATCTACACCGTTTCACAGATCTCAACCAAAATTTGTTATTTACCATCTGGAACCCTGCGAGTAACACTGTCTGCTTGAAATTTCGAACAGACCACTCCATTCCCTGCATTTAGGCCCTTTGGCACAAATCTACACCGTTTCACTGATCAGAACCAAAATCTGTATACTTACCCTTTGGTACCCTGCGAGTAACACTGTTTGCTTGAAATTGCGGTCAGACCACTCCATTCCCTGCATTTAGGCCCCTTGGCTCAAATCTACACAGTTTCACCGATCTGAACCAAAATGTGTATACTTACCCATTGTAACCCTGTGAATATCACTGTCCACCTAAAATTTCGTAAAGACCACCCCATTTCCTGCATTTAGGCCCTTTGACAAAAATCAATATCGTCTCACCGATCCGGACCAAAATTTTTATACTTACCCTTTCGAACCCTGCGGGTAACCCTGTCCACTTGAAATTGCGGACAGATCACCCCTTTCCCTGCATTTAGGCCCTTTGGCACAAATCTACACCGTTTCACCGATCAGAACCAAAATGTGTATACTTACCCTTTGGTACCCTGCGAGTAAAGAGGACAGGGTCCGTCCCAAAGGCAATGGAAAAAAGGGGTAAAACCGGACCCGCTCAGGAAACCCTCAGGGTTGCCAGCTCCCGAACTCACCAGCCATGAGCCCTTGAGGATGTAGCACTATCCAGGGTGCACCCGAAGTGGTGGGGCTACACACACCCTGCCTCCTTGAGGGTCTTGAGCAGAAGACACGAGATATTAAGAAAAGAAAAAGAAGGCTGACACCTCGAAGAATGAGGCTATCAGGAATGATTAGACAAGGGCTAATTAAGGCGGGAAAGTGAAAGAGTTGCTAGGCCTCGGATACCCTGATACCATCGGGGTCGGAAGAGAACAAGAGTTTGACCAAGGGAGGCTGACAGGAAAGAGAACTGAAAGGAGCCCGGCACCAGTAAGTAGAAACAATGCCGGACTCAGCTGGGATCCCGTGGTCGCACACCCACGTCCCACAAGTTGTGAGACATTGGTGGGTGGAGGGGGGAGGGGGTGGCAGGTGTGAGAATAGCTTGCTGATTCATGGCGAGGTGACATGAGAGAAATGTCCAGACCCCGCCGTGTTACCTGGTATTGCTGACTATGCTGATGTTCATATTGCGTCTTTGCTCAAACCACTGTAGTGTTACGAAAGAATGAGTGATTCACCGGTCAATGTGAATAGGACCGGGAACCCCCACCCGAACGTCTGTCATCATAAGATATCGTCATCATCTGCGATATTCTCAGGTTCGTGCAGCTTGGACCCGAGCAGTACTCTATAAGCTCTTTCACAACACGCATCGAGTATAGGCCTAAGCCAGAAAATAACGTTCAGACATTGGAAGACATCGAAGGTAGAAATCTGAATTAACTATATCAGATTTAAAATTACACCATGTTCGTTTAGTAGTCATTTTTCATTACCTTATTATTATCATAAGGACAAATGACCTAGATGTTACGCCCATTATACCACTAATCACCACACACAATAACTCTTCATCGCCTGTGAATTTTGAAATATTTCTTTCTACCACGGTAGTTTGCAAGTTTGTCGTGTCAATTCAACAGTAGTTTTCATTACCATCCTCATCAAAAGGGCAAATGACCTAGATGTTACGTCCATTATACTTCTAAGTAACACCACAGTCTTCATCGCCTGCGATTTTTAAAATGTGTATTTCCATTGGTTTGTAAGTTTGATATACCAGTTCAGTAGTAGTCGTATTGACAGGCCATGCCAAAGGAGAAGATATCTTCATTCCCCTAATTCCTTTGATTCCTACTGATATGCCTTTTGATTTCAAGCTAATGCAATTCCCTGCATGATCCCCTCTCATGATCAGTTATACGTAGCTTGCTCAAGAGTGGGCACACCTAAACATTTATTTATTCATACACCAGAGGGAAAAACAAGGAATATCGTTTAACCTAACGCACTCCATTAATTTCAATGTTAGCTACAAACATGTTAGTATTTATTAAATAACAACTGCAAAGTGAGATGAAACATTTCTCTGAAGTTCAACCATTACATCGTATATTAGGCCATGTTACTTTGCGTGTCATCTGTCTAGGATACTATTTAATCTACTGTTACTGTATTCATTTATGCCAATGATCTGGTTCCTTCCTTTTGAGAACCTGTACCGAAACATGTAAGCCGGTCACGTAGAAAATTCACAGCGAGTGTTATGGTATATCGTACATCTCTTTTCTATTTTATTCCTTTCATTCCGTTAAAGTATCAATTTTTCCCATTCGTTGATAAGTTATATGTGCCAGTAGTCGCTTCTATGTTCATCATCACTATGTAGAAGATGTTTTGCGTCAGAAGAAAAGACAACTGGATGCTCAGGAACTTTAACGATATATCGACTGAGAAATCTGGAAGCTTCTCTTGGAGGAATTGCTTCAGACATTTATCGTACAGTTTAAACCTTAACAAGACGAAACTTTTAACCAGATAGCGATCTAAGTGGGAGATCTTTGGCAAAAAATAATCAAGTCTTTCCCGAAATGTGAGTCCTAAAAATAACTTTTTCTATTATTTTCTAAGTTTCATGTCAGTTATGTAGTGATTTTCAATATCATCCTGATCAGTAGGGCAAATTACCTAGATGTTACGCCCTCAACGTCATTGGGGGCAAATGACATAGATTTTAAGTCCATTATATTTCCAATCACCACCACATATAGTCTTCTACGACTGAGATGTCACGAATTCTGGGACCGCTAACGACATATCTCGACTCGGTCTGAAGACAAATATCACGAGAATGATAATTATTTTACAGAGCCTTCCCAGAGTGACTTAAGTATACACATTGTCACTGGGTTTGATATTGTAAGAAATGAATACATAAATAAATATAATTTATGACGTTGAGTGTTAAGGAGACTGAAATATTAACATCATTCCACCGGGCGAAGCCGGGTACTACTGCTAGTACCTTATATTCCATGCAGTTGTGCTAAACAATTACACCATTATACCAAGAAGGTTAGGAAGAGGTCTGATACCTAAAGAAATTAGGGATATTTATCAGGTACTAAAGAGAACTGTGAATTAAGGTGAGAAAATTATGACTACGGTAACTATAAATTTCGGGATCAGAATTGAGGGAGAGCTAAACTAGCGGCGATCAAAGGAAGAATAATGGAAAAGTGGATCCCAACACAAGTAAACATAAACAATAACGGTCTCGACTCAGGTCATGTGGGTCTCAAGCAGATTCCTAATAATGTAGTCGTGGTAAGTTGATACTCAGATTATTGCGTGCACTTTAGCTGTTAGTAAGTTAGTTAGTTATGGAGGTTTTAAGGGGCGTCATCTGCCTCCACTTTAACTGTCTGAAACAAGAACGTATACAAATTATTCTAGAGAACATGGCACTCTACAAACTGGTCCTGTACATCAAGAGTTGACAAATGAACTACCAGAGGCAAAGTACATTAGTCGTGTAATTGCTTAGCACAATTGCCTGAATGTAAGATTTTCTGTTTGTTCCGTTGGTGGTCACGTTTTCAAAAAAATGAAGAAAAAAGATGTGGTGAAGACTATTCATTAATTCTGAAGGAAAGTAGAACGCGGCTTATACATTTGCATCAGATATGAATGTGACTTTTACATATCTTGTGTCCTTGTTTAATCTTCTGGACGATATTACGTATTGAAATTAGGAACCCTGGTCACTACTGCACTTCATATATGTGCTAAAGTACGTAAATATGTGTTATTTATTGCTCTTTTAAAAACGGCTGCCGTGTTCCGACAGCGCTTGCATCTCATTGAACTGTCAACAAGACGCACTCTAGCGGCACACAGCGAGGCGCACAAATTGTTGCCAACATATGGGATACAAAATCACTGTTGATAAATAAAAGTGGGATACAAAATCACTGTTTAATAAAAAAAACATTAATCGGGGCGCGTCAGGCTGTAACCATTGCCAAACACCATTGGATTGGACGAAACGAAGGTTGGTGCGGCATAGTACCCTACGGAGAAGGTAGACAGTACTGTTTTGATGATGATTGATGTGAACAATGGCGGCCTATACAAGTTGTGATCCTATTTTGGATGGCTGGGCGGGTCACAGGCAGCGGAGGAGGAAACATCTATTCCCCGTCTCTTTGAGATGCCTCAACCACACGTTTGAACCTTCTAGTTGCGTAATTTACTGATGCAGCACATTCACTCTATCAACGAGACAGTGTACTGTGATTTCATCAAATGTTTGTTTTAGTGGTCAGGGTATTATAAGCATATTTTCATCTATGAAACAAGTAGTTCCGTGAAGAACTATACAGCCTATTTTCATATATCCTACTTATGTTAATTGCCTCTATCAACATACAACATTTCAGTTTGATTGCTGTAATAGATTCGTAGATAATGGTTGGTTGGTTCATAAGTTTAGGGGCTGCGACAACGTGGTCATGTAGCCCCGTGTACTTTGGGTGTGTGTAGAATCTGTCTGATCACCGGTGTTAATTGTGATGACTGTATTAGTGCGTGTTATCTGTTATTTAATTTAAGAACTGCAACTTTGAATTTTTCAAATAGTTCCTAATTTTGCCGCCAAGGGCCCCCGTCAACGACTAATAGGCCAAGTTCAGAACTTAGCTACCAGACGCCACCGCAGTCGGCTCTTGGCAACGAACGTAGAAACCTAAGAGCGTTGTTTACATTCTTAACCTATCCAATTTAGCTTTACACAGGTGCAATTAGTGGAAGGTTCTTTAACATGCCATAAATCTATGACATGGGACCGCCGGCTTTACTTCCCCACCAAAGGAGGGCATACTGAATGATTTTAACGCTCTTAAAAAATCCGACGGCTTCGGCCGGGTGTGAACCCGCTATCTTGGTCATAGAAGATCAACATGCTACCGACTACGCCACCGATGCCGCCTTCGTAGATATTGAGAACCGACTAAATATTGAAGAAGGTCGCCTTGTTGGATTTTTATATATGAAGGTCCTAGAGTTATGTACTGTTACATGAAGATTATTGTGTACGTGTAGTATTCAAACTTGAATCGCATGATTAGGACACAAGAAGTAAAAACGAGATTTTAAAATTACGCACAGCTGCCATCTTCTGGCTATGGAAACAATTGAAAAAATTAGATGCCAGTGGATTAACATTTGTATATAGATTTACTGTACCAAGTGTCACTGCACTCGGATGGTTAAATTGCGAGAAACGACCATGTGAATATTTATATTTCGCGTCTCCACCATGTAGGATTTGTGATCACCAGGTTATTGAAAGTCCTATAGGTGAACGTATGCTCATATCCTCTATGAACATTAAAACATTCAGTTTGATTACTGTAATAGATTCGTAGATATTGAGATCCATCTAAATATTTCAGATGGTCGCCTTGTTGGATTGTTATATGTATAGGCCATAGAGTCATGTACCACTAAAGGAAAATTATTGCGTAGGTTCATTATTCAAACTTTCACTTCGATCGCAAACTTAATTTTAAATTTCGCACAGCCGCCATCTTGAGATTATGTAAACAATTGAACTAAATTAGATACCAGTGCATTACAATGTGTATAAACATTTCCTGTACCAAGTTTCATTGTGTTCGGATCATTAAATCGCGAGAAAGGTCTATTTAAAATGTTTAACTTCGCTTGGCCGCCATATTCGTTTTGTAGATAACCGGTTTTTGAAAGTCTTATATATGAACTTCCAGTAGTACTCTTCATCTCCGCACCAAATTTATGGGTGATACCACTAATAGTTTCAGAGGTATAGAATGCCGGTGAAATATTTCTCACAGCCGCCATCTTGAAGTTATGTAAACAATTGAACGAAGTTACATGTCGGTGCATTACAATGTGTATAAACATATATAGTACCAAGTTTTATTACGTTTGGTTGGATAAATCGCGTGAAAGGTCTATTTAAAAGACGCAACTTCGCTTGGCCGCCATGTTGGTTGTGTAGTTACCAGGTTTTCAAAAGTAACATAGTTGAACTTCTAGTAGTAGTTTCCCTTATCACCGCAAAATATTCCAGGGTGATGTTGGTAATAGTTTCGGAGATATTGAGTGGTGGTGAAATATTTCATAAAAAAATAGGCTTATGAGTTCACCTTTTGTCCGTGTGTGCGTGTGTGTGTGAGTGGGTCCCTCCCCCCCCCCTAATTACTTCTAAACGGCTGGAGCGATTTCAATGAAAATCGGTAAGTTCAAAGCACCATTCTGGGTGACCTGGACCGTGCCCTTAAAATTTTATTGTGTCACACCAATCCAACATGGCGGCGAAATTTCTAACCAGCATTCAGTATCTCCGAAACTATTACCGATATTACTATTGTGTACGTGATAAAGGTCACTACTGGAAGTTCGCGAAATATTTCACTGGCATTCCATATCTCCGAAACTATTACAGATATTACCCTGAAATTTTGTACGCTAATAAAGGGCACTGGTACAAGTTTGTTTATGTATTTTTCATAAAAGTAAAACCTGCAAAGTAAAAAAACGAACATGGCGGGCAAGCGAATTTGAAACATTTTAATAGACTTTTCTTGTGATTTAACTCTCTGAGCGCAGTGAAATGTGGTACAGTAAGTAATTCACTGGCATCTAATTTAGTCCAATTGTTTACATAACCTCAAGATGGCGGCTGTGCGAAATTTTAAATTTAAGTTTTTATTTCTTGAGTCGTAATCATGCGATCGAAGTGAAAGTTTGAGTAATGAACCTACGCAGTAATTTTCCTTTAATGGTACATAACTCTATGGCCTATACATCCAAAATGGCGAGCATCGGAAGTAGTTAGACGGTTCTCAATATCTATGAATCTTTTACCGCAATCAAGCGTAATTTTTTATGTTCATAGAAGCTATGAACATAAGTCCATCTATAGGACTTTCAGTAACCTGGTGAGCACAAATCAAACATGGCGGCAACGCGATGTATAACAATTTAAATGGACGTTTCTCGTGATTTAACCATCCGAGTGCAGTGAAACTTTGCACGTTATATGCTTATACAAATATTGATCCACTGGCATCTATTTTATTTCAATTGTTTCCATAACCACAAAATGGCAGCTGTGTGCAATTTTTAAATCTTGTTTTTACTTCTTGTTTTCTAACCATGCGATTGAAGTTTGAATACCACATCAGTAGGGGAGCAGTGAGAGTTCTAACCAGTGCCATGGCCGCCGCGTGAGTCCAAGCCAATATCTCGTGAACACAAGGTCGAATGTTGACAAATGAGGTGTTGTCGGACTCTGGCTGACGTCCTCTTTCCTATGGACCACGTATTATATTTTTCAAAAAATTTTGAAAATTTTTGTTTTCGAAAGTAGGCGATAGTTTGAAAACCAAACATGATAGATCGTTGAACCATGGTTCAAACGAATGGTCTTTATGTCCTTTATTTTTTTATTATAAAACTTTCTTATTTTTTATGTTTTTTTTGAAAACAGTCCAATTTTAAAATTCCTATATTTTGGAAACTAAAGAGTTTACAAAAAAAAAATTGTTTGACATAAATGAATGGCTCTGACCCCCTTTACCCCCAAAATAAATTTCAAGTCTCTAGGACTAAAACTGTGCAGTAGGGTGAATTGGAGAGTTCTACTCCCCCCACCCTACTTTCATATAAACTTTGGGCGATATGTCCCGAACGCGTGATCGGATTTAAACGAACAAGGTATTGTTGGCGTTGGGATGACGTTCTCTTGGCTGAGCATGTGCGTTGGTATTTTTTCTTTTTGAAAATTCTTGTTTTTTGGATTGGCGTTATTTTGGAAACGGTGAATTTTGGAAAAAGTTTGTTTGACGTTAATGAAAGGTGGGTGTATGCCCTCTAGGCGGGCAGCAAGTTTCAAGGGTGTAGGAGGAAAAACAAAATGATAGCCTACTTTCTCGCGAACATTGGTGATCATTGGCGAACGGAGGGTCGGACTTTAACAAATGAGGTGTCGTTGGACTCGAGCTGACGTCCTCTTCCCTATAGATCACTCGTTATTTTTTTCAAATTTTTTTTGAAAAATTTTGTTTTTAAAAGTAGGCGATAGTTTGAAAACCAAACATGATAGAACGTTGTTCAATAGTTAAAAACAATGGTCTCTATGACCTTTATATTTTATAATAACACTTTTTATATTTTGAGATTTTCTGAAAACCCTTAAATTTAGAATTTTTACTATTTATGAAACTAACACGTTGACAAATAAGTTTGTTTGACATAAATGAAAGATCCTTACCGCCTCTACCATGAAAATAAATGTCAAGTCTCTAGGACAAAAAACTAGGCATTTTTTTTAAATAAAAGCGTATTTGTAGATAGAGAGCCGGTAGCTCTTGACGTATGATACAACGAGGCTATGATTGGCCATGGTGGATACGGGAAATGGCTATTTCGACGGGGACGATGTATGGCAAAAAGAGGGTTTTTTTTCGATAATTTTTCCTATGACGAATGAATGAAGGCGAATATTTTGAAATGTGACAAGCATGCTAAGATTTCTTACCCCTGAAGGGGATCTTTAACGTTTTAGTTAACAGTGATGAGCGAGATCGCTCTCTGACACAACAGATGGTTGTAGGATATGACCAAGTGATTCTTAGACGTTGGCGATCTCGGTGACCGTGCCCGGAAGAAATGAATTGCTATTTTGGTGGGATGGCGGGGGGCAGCTTATGGCGGTTGGTTTTATGACATTTCCTATGATGGATAGAGGCGAATATTTGAAAATGTGTTAAGTGTGGTAGGAATTTCGTTTTACCCCTGAAGGGGATCTTTAACATGCTAGTAAACGGTGATAAGCGAGACTGCTGTCTGGCACAGTAAATGGTTTTAGAATATGGAAACCTATAATATTTGCTCGACCTAGTCAGGTGCATATACGCAAAGAGCCACAACGGTAAGGTCATTGGCCTGAAATGTTATAAACTAAATATTGAACTGGGTAAAGTCATGAGTTTTAGGATAAAAGTATGTGGTTAACATGATCATGTATTGAGGATGGCCGCTTGCTAGTAATTATTATTATTACAGTAAAATGTTTAGGAATAATAATAATAATAATAATAATAATAAGACACACACATGTTTTGAATGCTAACACGCACACAGTCCAGCTCACTGGTGACTGAATATTGTACCTAACCAGAGAACTCGTGAGAGCTGTTGCTGGTGATGACGAGGTAGGAATGTCTACGTCAGCAGGAAGTGTGATATCAGCTTACATGCCTCGTGGTGGCTAGCAGGTGTGCTGTTTAAGCAGAGACCGCCATTTTGGTTCTGAGACAGTAGGACTACCGATGTATAAGAGGTAGCCATTTTGGTTCCTTATTAAAAACATGAAACTAGTATAAGGTACACGAATCTTATTCAGATTGAGGAATGTGAAGAGGCGTGGGAACACGTGCGAGAGAGAGACAGAGAACCATTCAAGGTCAAAACGCTGAGAAAATACAACCTTTTCTGTTGCTAGGCTAACTGATAACGATTGCGTTAGTCATGCACTTGCCATTTTAGCACACGGACGTATACAGTAGAGCTGTGGAAGAAAAATCATTTTATTTTTGGTAAGTACCTATGAATGATTATTTTAATAATGTCGTGCTGATGAACCTTAAATTTGTAGTTATTGATTAGGTAATTATTGATTTTTTTATTTATTTGTTTGCAGATAACCGGTATACCTTACATGTCTGAGATACAAGAAACCATTTTACTTTTGAGCCCACTAGAAGGAAACAGCAACAAGCCACTGCAAGTGAAGGTGGGATTATTTTTTTAAACTAACTTGTTTCTTTTTTTGTTTCATATTTTATTTTATGAAATGCATGTACTAACCTGAATTTAGGTATTTATAACGGTTTATTTTATTTATTTTTAGAAACTTGGAAAGAAAAGCCTTACCGCCGTAGCAGTCGCTGAATACTCGAGACGCAGTAAAGTGCAACCATTGTTTCCAGGTGGTGTATTCTTGGAATACACGGTATGAGAGAATATAATTTTTAATGCTTTTGCATGTTCATTCCTTCCTTTTTACCAAACAAAAAACAGTGATCTTCTATTTTCTCTTTGATGGTCATGACGCTTATGTCTTTTGTGAGTCTGTTCTAGATATATATCTTCCATGACCCACCTAGCGTCATCTAGCAGTGAATCTCTGAAGCTCCTCAATTCTTCCCGGTGCAAGAGGATTTACTTATCCATCTGGCCACCAGATCTTGTTACCATCGCCAGCTATCTTCTCCGTGAGCAAGAGAACTTCGTCTACTTTTTCACTCACCATGCTGCGCTAGTATCGCCTGCTATCAACTCTTTGAAGACCATTTCCTCAAGAGAATTTAAGTTTACAATATTGGTCATGCTTATATGTATTCCTTTTGTCTCCTACCCCCACTCTCTTCCCTTCCCTAGTCCCTCTGCGCTTCTCTGAGCATGTCTCACTTGTTCATCGGCAGTTGACTTGGTCGGTCAAGGCTCAACTAGAGCCAGTCTCCTCAAACCAAGAGGCACTCTCTACATTTTACGCCATGTTGGCACATTAAGGATCTGTCAAAGGGAACTTCACCTTCGCCATGCAATCAAGATAAGTACAGACTTAAGGTTTTAACCTCATCTTCATCAGTTTTATCTACATGTTTTTATTGATCATTTTATAGACAGCGTGAGATTACTTATTTGGGGCGGTAATCATTCTTCGCGGAATTTGCCATGTTGGGCTTTGTCTGTCTAGGCCAGCCTTAATGGAAGGTAGCTTTTCTTAAGCTATTAAAATGAGAGATCTTCTCACCGCGTGGGATATTATCTAATACCCGCTGTCTGTAAAATACTAAGCTCGTTCCACCGCTGGATTAACTTTGGCCCCAGCCTTCTACTAGGATCGTTCTGAAACCTTCCAGATTCTGTACTTTATCTACAAGTCTTGCCGTCATGTATTTTTCACTTACTTGTGAGAATACTATTTAAAAATGAGGAATCTTCCTTATCAATTACTGCAATAGCTAAATTTTCTTCCACCGTTGGAATGTTCTACGGCGCATTTAATTGTAATTCACAACTTTCTCAAGCAATAGACTTTCGCCTATCCAGTGCAACCAGTCATTTTCCACGATTGCAATAGCTTTCTTTGCCATAAACTTTCGTGTTACTACAGTGAACTTTTCATCCATTCAACAAACTATAGTGATAAACAGTGTTCTTTCAGCATTTCTTCCGCGTCGCGCTCGTCCGAATATTATAAATAAGGCCATGAACATTCACCTTCCATTCCAGCTGCTCTTTCCTAAACCCCTTACTAACAAACCATAATAAAAATTTTACTCTAGGTCTTCTTCTAGCTTTTCTAGACGTGCCCTCCCACTTTTGCTCATATCTCATTAATTAATTTCTGCATAACTACGTGTTTTATACACGGTTCAAGCTTACATTGTTTCTCCCTTATAATCAGGGAATACAATTCTTTCAACTCACGAGTGAGTTATTTCTAGGTTTCACGAAAGGGAAACTTGCCCCATTGGTCTCGTGATTCCTAATTAAATATAGGAAGTCTAGAACCTTCCTTTTGACTTTCTCTTCAGGTTTCACAGTAAGTGACCTGCCCTCTTTGTATAATTATCATTAAAGTAATTCAGCATAAATATAAGAAGTTATAGGAACTTCTTTTTCAATCTACCTTTTCTCTTTTTTTTTGTTATTTTGAAGTTGTAACTTTTTCTAAAACAGGTGCTTGGAAATTTCTTAATGTACACTCCTTGTAATCGATTTACTGTTTAACTTTAATCACTTTAATTGTCTTTATATCTTTGTACTCTATTTTTTTCCCATTTTAAAATCTTTTGAAGATTTTAATAAATATAAAAGTTTAATCAATGCAGATTTTCAGTGCAGGCAATTCATGATATTTAATTGTTGAAGATACAGAGGAACAGCCTTATGACGACAATATACAAGTTACCCTCGTGTTACTAGGAGTCGACAAAGATTCACGTTTGAACTGCGTGGTTTGTAACACAAGGAGATCTTGGGGGATTAGTATAGATCGCGAGTCCCGGCGGCACCAAATTCCCCTAAAACAAAATGGCGGCGTCCGTGACGTCATCAATGACGTCACGAAATACTCCTCTAGCAAGCTTACGGGAAAAGCCTGGGGAATAGGGGGTTTTGGGTGGGGGAACAACAAAAAACGTGAAGAACGGGATGGGTATCGCGATCTTTACTTGAGCCCCCCCGCTCAAGTAAAGATTGCGATACCCATCAAAAATTTGCCATTTCACCTCATTTTCAAACAATCGCGATACAAAGAAAAAGATCCACATTTCACCGCATTTTTTTAAAATCCGGTATCGCGATCTTTACTTGAGCTCCCCTGCTCAAGTACAGATCGCGATACCCATCACAAATTCGCCATTTCAGCACTTTTTCAAGCAATAGCGCTACGCAGTGAAAAATAAAGATCGCGATACCCATCACAAATTCGCCATTTCAGCACTTTTTAAAGCAATAGCGCTACGCAGTGAAAAATAAAGATCGCGATACCCATCACAAATTCGCCATTTCAGCTCTTTTTCAAGCAATAGCGCTACGCAGTGAAAAATAAAGATCGCGATACCCATCACAAATTCGCCATTTCAGCTCTTTTTCAAGCAATCGCGCTACGCAGTGAAAAATAAAGATCGCGATACCCATCACAAATTCGCCATTTCAGCTCTTTTTCAAGCAATCGCGCTACGCAGTGAAAAATAAAGATCGCGATACCCATCACAAATTCGCCATTTCAGCACTTTTTCAAGCAATAGCGCTACGCAGTGAAAAATAAAGATCGCGATACCCATCACAAATTCGCCATTTCAGCTCTTTTTCAAGCAATAGTGCTACGCAGTGAAAAATAAAGATCGCGATACCCATCACAAATTCACCATTTCAGCTCTTTTTCAAGCAATCGCGCTACGCAGTGAAAAATAAAGATCGCGATACCCATCACAAATTCGCCATTTCAGCTCTTTTTCAAGCAATCGCGCTACGCAGTGAAAAATAAAGATCGCGATACCCATCACAAATTCGCTACGCAGTGAAAAATAAAGATCGCGATACCCATCACAAATTCGCCATTTCAGCTCTTTTTCAAGCAATCGCGCTACGCAGTGAAAAATAAAGATCGCGATACCCATCACAAATTCGCCATTTCAGCACTTTTTCAAGCAATAGCGCTACGCAGTGAAAAATAAAGATCGCGATACCCATCACAAATTCGCCATTTCAGCTCTTTTTCAAGCAATAGTGCTACGCAGTGAAAAATAAAGATCGCGATACCCATCACAAATTCACCATTTCAGCTCTTTTTCAAGCAATCGCGCTACGCAGTGAAAAATAAAGATCGCGATACCCATCACAAATTCGCCATTTCAGCTCTTTTTCAAGCAATCGCGCTACGCAGTGAAAAATAAAGATCGCGATACCCATCACAAATTCGCTACGCAGTGAAAAATAAAGATCGCGATACCCATCACAAATTCGCCATTTCAGCTCTTTTTCAAGCAATCGCGCTACGCAGTGAAAAATAAAGATCGCGATACCCATCACAAATTCGCCATTTCAGCTCTTTTTCAAGCAATCGCGCTACGCAGTGAAAAATAAAGATCGCGATACCATCACAAATTCGCCATTTCAGCTCTTTTTCAAGCAATCGCGCTACGCAGTGAAAAATAAAGATCGCGATACCATCACAAATTCGCCATTTCAGCTCTTTTTCAAGCAATCGCGCTACGCAGTGAAAAATAAAGATCGCCTGCAAGAGACATAGATGGAGATGCTGACTTAGAGTTTCAATGAACAGGGTAGCGTAACAATCATTTTACCTGTCCAGTGTTTTGTGCAAATATAGGGGTGTTCTTTTTTAGCCTACTTTTCACATTTTGTAAAAATGAGGTAGAAGTAGACTTATGAGATCGATCTGGGCAAATGTGTGTGTGTCTGTGTCTCCTAAGCGTCTGTAGCTATCAAAACCAAATTTGGTAAAAGAGATCTATACCTGAATATCTCACGGTCATATCTGAAAATGAAATCAGTGCTACCATCTGTTGAAAAATCACAATTAAAATTCGTGCTCTATGTTGTATATCTCAGAAGTTATGAATGCGAGCTAATTCAAAATTGGCACCAACAGAGATAATGACATATAATGACATACCAGATTAATATTCAGGACCCCATACGTGACAGTGTTGCCAATATGGTTCTAAGCCTGCTGGTAGGTCCAACATTTAATTTCATGTAACTTCTATACTAACCATGAGATTTCAACCAAATTGTGTACGTTCTCTGTGCACCATAACAGATATGACTATGCGTATTCTTGAAAGCCAGCAGGGCTGCCAACAGTTAATAAATGCTGTCCCTATTACTTTTATTATGATATCAGAAAGCATGCAGGCCAAAGGCTCTTAACTCTGCACAAGTTTTGTACCTAACATTCTAGATTAATTTGCAGTAACTGATATACATCGATGCTGCCAACATGATTGTCAGCCTGCTGATAGGTTCAACTTTAAAAGCATGAAACTTTTATACTATAATAATAATAATAATAATAATAATAATAATATCGTATGGCCTCGGGTGCTGGGTGCAAGCTTTGTTAATTGACACCCAGAGGGCAGCTTGCTCCTTAGAGCGCCATGAATGTCAAGGAGGTCAGATATCTTAGCTCCTTGACGCTATACCGCTTCCTAGTAGAGAAATGAGGAACTTTTGTGTAGGCGGAAAATCTCGAAAATAAGTTTGCCATTATGAACACGGCCCACTGAATTCAAATGGGTTCTTTAACATGCCAAAAACGTATGACATGAGTATCGTGATTTTTTCCGCCTTTCAAAAAATCACTCACCATGGCCAGGAGCGAACCTGCAAGCTTGGGGTTTGGTAGTCCGACACTATAACCATACACCCACCTCGGCAAGCTACTTCTATACTAACAACCCAATTTCGTATGTACCGGTACTTTGTGTGCCATTACAGATATGACTACACGTATTCTGTATAGCCATCAGGGCTGCCAACTGTTAATAAGCGCTCTCTCTAGACGTATTATCCTAATTCAAATATATTTGAAAGTATGCAAGCCAACAGCTCTAAATTTGGCATATGTATAGTACCTGACATTCCAGATTAATAAGGAGAGCTGATACATATCAGTGCTGCCAACATGATTCAAAGCCTGTTGATAGGTTCAATTTATAAATACTTGTAACTGCTATAGGCCTATTGGAACAATAATAGATCATAATGTTTCAGATTAATTCTAAGCAACCCATACGTGACACTGTTGCCAACATTGTTTTACGAGCGCCAATAGATCCAATGTAACATCTTATTTCTCATATATAGATTATTTATTAGCATGAATCTTAAATTTTAAGAAAAGAAGGCTCTTTAGTTCGTCACGGAACTATTTGTTTTTATTGTTGGGACATTACTTGAATTATTTTAGACTAAAGTAATCATAACAACATTCGTTCAAGGACCTAGCGTGCCACAAGCGACGCGGGTTCGACCCCGATTACGGTGACATTTTCAAGTCTTACTCAACAGTACGTTCATGGTTTGGAGCTGTGTTGATTTTCCCCACATGAAAAATACCCTAAATTGCATCAGTAGACTAGGCGCTAGTTAAAATCTATAAGCCATGAGTATAACAATTTTCAAATGTGGAGAAAAGATAACATCTATTAAGGTCCATCTACAGAAATGCCAGACTTAGCAAGATTATATTTGCAAGTAATTACACATACTCAAAAATGTTAACGCAAATATCTTATAACGGTAACCAGTTGAAGAACTACCGACGGAACAAAATCATCTAACATGTTTCATACCAGTACCCTAGCCATATCCTCAAGCGTTATAGCACTGATCTACAACGAAATATACTTAAAAGTCGATAGTACCAGGCTCATAGACACGCGCCCGCACCGGTTGATAAAGATATCCCTTGATCACTTATCTGGGCCGCTACTTTTGACTAACGGCATTATGGAATCTTGCGCCATGCAAGGACAGACATTCCATTAATTTGTTCATTTTCATGCAATAAACAGTTCCAAAAATGTTTTTGAAATTTGAGCCCTGAGGTAGGCCTGCGATTCAAAGTACAAATTTCGGTCTCGTGTATGGTAATGAAATGGAAAGCGGAGTCTGTTTGACTCTTCGTAGTTGGACGATATTTAACCGGTATTTTGTACGCACTATGCATGATTAATAATATATTATTCAATGGATCTCAAATGAGCACAGGGCCGCCAGACGTTCCGCATTACCCGGAGTTTGTCTTGTTTTGTTCCGCGTTCCGTTTCAATCATTAACGGAATGCCAAATATTCCGTTTTTGGTTAATTTGATAATATATTCCATTTCGCGACAATTTTCAAATGTCCCATTTCAGAATTGATTTTAATATCTACCTTGCTTTCTGGTGATACAGCTGCAAGTTGGAAGGAGAAAATGATTTCTATGTCTGTGTCAGATAGATGGGTACATGTTATAGGTGTATAAGGGGCAACAAAAATAAGAAATATCTTAGTCCTTGTGAAGTTAATACTCGGTATTTTCCCCTCCAATGCTTTTACGGAGAGAGCTTTTCTGTCATGAAGATCAAATGGAGAGATGATAGAAACAGAAGCTCCATTAGTTTGATGAAGCAAGAATTGTTCACATATTATAGTTATGACGAAATTTGTAGTGAATTTTATGAAAAGGTACTGTCCCCGTCCATCGACAGTGGATCGGATGGCCCAGCAATACACGCGATACACGCCGAAAAAAAATGCCGGAGGAATGAGACCTCGAGTGATCTCGGTGTGGTTAAAAGGAGAGGCGTACCTGGGAAAATCAATTTCCCCCTAGATCCAAATCAATCCTAACACTGAAAGGAAAATACAGATTAGTAAAAATCAGAAGTGCAAAAACGTTCATAAAATCAAAAAGGTTTCATTTATTGTGACCTCCTTTTGCTAAGTTCTACATCCGGCCAGAACCACTACGTCTTTAACAAAGATTTTGATAAACTAGTAAGACATCAGATTACCCACCATGAACATAAGATATATACGTGTAAACGATGTTTTACTCACTTTGATAATCAATATGGTCAACAAGGAATGGAAAAATGGAAAGAACATAGAGCTTTGTGTGTCCAGCATGACATTGCTAGGGTTGAAATGCCTATTAAAAACCCCATTGTCAAATTCTTAAATGTTGAAAAAATGCTGAGAATACCTTACGTTATCTATGCAGATTTTGAAAGTATACTGTTACCCTATCAAACATGTCTACCTAATCCTGAGGCAAGTTATACAGTTCCATACCGGAGTCATGTTCCCATGAGCTTTGGTATATACGTTAAACCCTCACCAGTTGTGGAACACATAAAGACAAACCTTCCAAGCCAACCTGTTATTTATCGTGGTCCTGACGCAGCAGAAAAGTTTATGGACTCTTTGATCTCAATAGCTAATGAAATCGATCGCCTTTACAGCTTAAATGTTCCAAAGACCTTAACTCAGGATCAAGAAGCAGAGTTTCGATGTTTGTGTCAAAAACCATTTACCAAAGAGGACTGGAAAGTTCGAGACCACTGCCATATTACAGGGGAATACCGTGGAAGTGCTCACAATAACTGTAATTTGAGATGTAAAACACGTAACCCCGTTCCTATGTTTCTACATAATATGAGTGGCTACGAAGCAAATTTCATTGTAAAGCAATTGGGATGTGTTGCTGAGAGAGTGGATGTTATCGCTAACTCCAAAGAAAAGTACATTTCCTTTACCAAATATGTAGGAAATGTTAAGCTTAGATTTGTTATTTCGTTTCGGTTAATGCCGAGTAGTTTGGAAAACGTAGTTTCCAACTTAACATTATACCCTGAAACAGACAAGTAATTTGGAAAAGAAAACGCAATGCTCCTGACTCGTTAAGGGGTATTTTGTTATGACTACATTGACTCATGTGAAAAGTTAAGTGAAACGTGTTTACCTCCAAAAGAGGCATTCTTTAACAAATTAAGTCAAGAAAATGTTAGTCAAGAAGACTATGAACATGCCAAAAATGTCTGGAAACAGTTCAACATTAAAACTCTAGGGGAATATAGTGACCTCTACCTAACTTCAGATGTACTCCTTCTTGCAGACAGCTTTAAAACGTTTAGAAACAAAACACTAGAAACACACCGAGTAGATGCTGCACACTTTTTACTTCGCCTGGTTTAAGTTTCGAGGCAATGCTCCTTTACACAGGAATTGAACTGGAATTGCTACAGGATTACGATCAGATTCTTCAAATCGATTCTGGAATACGTGGAGGCATATGCCAGGTGTCTCATCGGTATGCTGAAGCTAACAATAAATACATGGAAACCTATGATTCTGAGAAACCATCGCAGTATACTACCTATGATGATGCCAACAACCAATACGGGTGGGCTATGTGCCACTCCCTTCCTTATGGTGGATTTCAGTGGGTTACTCCAGATACAGTTGATCTAGAAAAACTAAAGGAAGACGATCCTGTGGGATACATTCTAGACTTTTTGTTGATTAACCATATGACCTTCATGATCTACACAACGATTTACCTTTCCTACCAGAGTGTACACAACGAAAGGATTCGTCTCTGAAAAAACTAATTCCTCATCTTGGAAATCGAAGGCGATATGTTGTTCACTACATGGCGTTAAAACAGGCTTTAGACCATGGAATAAAATTGATAAAAATTCATCGTGTGGTAAAGTTTAAGCAAAGACCTTGGTTAAAGGCCTACGTTGATTTTAATAACAACCTTCGAAAACAAGCCAAAAATGATTTTGAGAAAAATCTGTACAAATTATTCAACAATGCCATTTTTGGAAAAACAATGGAAAATATCCGTAAAAGAATAGACATACGTCTTGTGACTGACAGCAAAAAGGCAGAAAAGCTAATAGCAAAGCCGACATTTATTGACAGAACAATTTATAGTCCTAACCTAGCTGCTTTCCACGTGGCTAAACGTAACATTGTATTCAATAAGCCTATATATATTGGAATGTGTATACTGGATATTTCAAAAACTCTAATGTATTCCGACCACTTTGATGTCCTGCTACTCTATTATGGAATGAACAATCTTAAACTCATGTATATGGGTACCGACTCGTTCATTTATTTGGTTAACACCCCAGAACACCTGGACACATCAGATTATCCTACTAATCACATATGTTACTCTACATCAAACATGAACACGTTGGGGAAATTTAAGGACGAGGCTTGTGGACAAATTATACAAGCATTTGTTGGACTTAGAGCTAAAATGTACGCTTTAGACATAAATGGTAAAGAAATCAAAAAGATTAAAGGTATTAACAGAGGTGTTGTCAAAAAATTGTATAAGCTTTCAAGATTGTGTCATGAAAAACAATGTAAAAAGATTACCAATGATCATTATCGCTTCTAAACAACATGACATATCATCTATAAGACTAAAGAAAGTTGTTTTGTGTCCTGGTGATGATAAAAGGGTGATTGATGCTGATGGTATAGGTACACATGCCTATGGTCATTAATCATTGACCATGCTTAAAGAGTTAAGTTTTGAATATCAAAATCCTCTGCCTGCAACTAGCAAATACATAAAACAAAATAATTTTAAAAATTAAAACAATAGCACAACAAAAATAGAAAAACACAAAAAGAAAAAATGGTATTCAAAATAAAAAGTAAATAAAATAGAAAACAAAATAAAAACAACTGTACAATTTATAACAAAAAATATTGTATGGACACTGCTTGTACATTTCTAATTACTACCCACCTCTCTCCACTGCTAATGCAAAATGAACATGTAAAATACAAATTAGAAAATCCATGTTTCCATATTGACAAAATAGAAAAAACATTAAACTGAAATTTTAAAAACTGTAAATGGGACTTTGGTAAATTGACAAATGTGTAAACAACAAATTGGGAAATCCATGTTTCTATATCATGAAATTGAAAAACTTTAAACTGACATTTTAAAAACTGTAAATGGGAAATTTGAAAATTGTCAAATGTGTAGACAACAAAATGCAAAATCCATGTTTCAATATTATGAAATTGAAAAACTTAAAACCGACATTAAAACAACTGAAAATGGGAAATTGGAAAATTGACAAATGTGTAAACAACAAAATGAAAAAAATACCCGGTAGGGGTAGTGATCATGTTGTACAGTAGCCTATAAGACTAGCATAAGGATAGTTGCATGTGCCCTTATATACTTAGTGTATGTGCATTAGCCTTTGGATTAGCTTAAGTTAGGTTTGGTAAAGTTAGGTTTGGTGAGGTTAGGTATGTGACATTGTTGTTTACTCTTTTCGGAAAATGTAAAATCTAAAATTAAAAAATCTTAAATTTAAAATGTAGAATCTAAAAAAAACTAAAATCTAAAATACAAAAAAAGTAAAATGTAAAATCTAAAAAATGTAAAATGAAAAAAATCAAAAATCTAAAATGTTAAAATGTAAAATGTTAAAATCTAAAATCTTTTAATGAGGTTTCCGTGGGTTAGGTTAGGTTAGGTTATAACGAAGTTTATTATTTGTGCTCTCACATTTGCTCTCACTTTTTTGCTCACACTTTTTGCTCTCACTTTTTTTCTCTCATTTTTAAGTTAGGTTAGGTTAGGTTAAGTTGGGTTAGGTTTGGTTAGGTTAGGTAAAGTTAGGTTAGGTGAAGTTAGGTTAGGTTATGTGTGGTTAGATTATAACTAAGTTTATTATTTGTGCTCTCACATTTGCTCTCACTTTTGTTTGCTGACACTTTTTCCTCTCACTTTTTTTTTGCTTGCACTTTGAAGTTAGGTTAGGTTAGGTTAGGTGAAGTTAGGTTAGGTGAAGTTATGTTAGGTTAGGTTAGGTGAAGTTAGGTTAGGTTAGGTGAAGTTAGGTTAGGTGAAGTTATGTTAGGTTAGGTTAGCATGTTATATGCGTAAGTCGTTGTATGCAGTGACCATTTTGTGTATTAGCCCTGTGCTAAAAAATAATAAATTAAATAGTATATAAATAAAAATTTATAAATTAATAACAATAAAATAATGATTTGTAAAGCCCGCCATTAAAGACTGTGGTAGCGCGTGGCGGCCATATTGCCCATTAGCCCCTGACCCAGCTAAGACTGTCCCCTCCATAAGAATAACATAGAGTGGTTGCGCGCGGCGGCCATCTTGCCCATTAGTCCCTGTCGCAGAACCGCCTTATATTACCAACTAGCAAAGAGGTGTTGTTCGGTTTCTGACAGCGGAAGAAGTAGGGGGAACGGACATTCATCGCCGAATGTCACAAGTGTACGGCGAACACTGCATGGCCTTGCAAGGGTCAAGGCGTGGCACACGCGCTTCAGGGAAGGACGGGTGTTGTTAGCTGATGATGCCCGGGTGGGGCACCCCCTTGCATTACCGATGACAACATCCAGCTGGTTGATGCACTCATTAACTAGGACGGCAGAGTGACAGTGAACGCCATACCCTCCGTGGTCGGATTGAGCGTCGGATGTGTGCACATCATCATGAAGGAACGACTGCACTTGCGCAAAGTGTGTGCCCAATGGGTGCCTACAGTCTTCAACCACACCAGGAAGCATGTCGAATGGCCCACTGTCTTGGTCATCTGCAGCGCTATGCGAGGGAAAGGAATGGATTCCTGGCACGAGTGGTGGCAGGAGATGAGTCATGGTGTCATCACTTCGAACCAGAATCCAAACGACAAAGCCTCCAGTGGAAGCATCCAGGGTCACCATCACCCAAAAAAGGCAAGGCCAGTCACACGAGTGCAGGAAAGGTAATGCTAACCTTCTTTGACCAAGATGGCCCCCTTCTGATACACTTCATGCCGCACGGGATAACAGTGAATGCCCAGCGTTACTCGCAAACCTTGATCACCATTCGCCAAGCGAACAAAACGACCAGGCAATCTCACCCGTGGGGTCATTCTGCTCCACGGCAATGCACGACCTCATACGGCCAACACAGTCGCGGCACTCCTGCAGAAATTCAAATGGGAGGTTCTTGGCCACCCTCCATACAGTCCAGACCTCTCTCCCTGTGATTACGCCATGTTTGGTCCCCTGAAAAGAGCTCTGCCGGGCCAACGATTCACCTCGGACGCCGACGTCCAGCTGTACGTGCAGAACTGGTTCACATCGCTGCCCAGGGAATTTTATGAGACAGCCATTCATCGCCTCGTGACACAGTGGGACAAGTGCCTCAAGAGCCAGGGCCAATACTTCTAACATAGAGGTACTGGTTTCTGTAATTATGCCTCCGGCTCGTTACTTTTTGAACGCAACTTATATTATAGCCAGTGCTTTCTTTTTCAGCGGAACGCGGGGTACGCGTACCCTTTAAACATTTGAAATCTGTTGAACCTCTCAGGCCGGTTTTACGTATGCGTGTAGCCGTGTAAGTAGTTACCGCTCTGGTATAGACTACGCTTCGCACAGCACTGCGCCGAGATCTGCGTTTGTACGCTATCTGTTGAGCTCAACTGTAAACTGTTTATAGTAATGTATTTTAGAAGCCTTGACGTTGCTAAATACCTAATCTTACAACAAATAGTTCATAGGTTTCCCGTTTATTTGAGTGGGAGGGGAACATTGAAATGAGAATCACCGTGCCATCTATTGAGGCAAAATTGAAACAGACGACACGTTGACAATCGCTGTGTTCTTGACTTCCATCTGTGGTAAGAATTTCAACCTTTTATAATTGATATGCGTGGAAGAGGAATACTGTCCGGGGAAGTCCCTCACAATTCTGTGAGAAATGACCTTCGCGACGGGGTCTGAAATAGAAGTACCAGAGTTTTGCTAGTAATTCCGATCGGCAACTCTGTTCTTATAAGCACGCAGGCTTCATAAAGTTGTTATTTTGGTGCGTGTGCTTAGTTTTGAAGGATGAAGAAAATATCGAACTATTTCACATCCACCCAGGCATCGAAAAAGCTGAAAGTAAATACTTCGAACATAAACAATGACGGAGAAACGCCAACAGTGTCGTGTGGTGCTGCAGAAGAAGATCACAACAAAGTGCTTTCAACCGTGTGTAACAGTGGGACGGAAGACATTCCCGAATGCTGGGATTTGGAGAAAATGCAGGAATTTTGCAGTAAGTACGAATGGTTGGTGGTAAGAAATAAAAAACTTGGCTGCAAAATTTGTAAAGAAGTTGGTGACTTGGGAACTGAAAGCACATCACGACGGATGAACATTTCACAGCAATGGGTTTCGGCTTCTATTTGTGCAAATGGTGAAACTGAAAAGAAATCTCAGCAAATGCTTTCTCTGCGCAAGAAAATATTTAAACATAAAGGGAGTTCAGCTCATCAGGCTGAAGTTAAAATACTAAAAACCGCATAACTGAAAACTTTGGAAACTGCATGTTCTAAGGCTTTCGAAAAAGTGAAGGAAATAACTGCCGATGTATTTCGAACAGCATATAAAGTAGTTATGAAAAATCAAGCCATCCACGATTTTGAATCTGAAATTGACGTGCAGGAGTTGAATGGTGTTAATATGGGCCGCATTCTCCATTCCACAAACGCATGCATAAATATTGTTTCTCATATCGCGACAGAAATGAGAAGGAAGGTAGCGAACATGATAGTGCATGGGAATTGTAAAATTGCCCTCCTTATGGATGAAAGTACCACACTCAGTCAGCTGTCATCATTGGTTAGTGTACCTGAGGACAACACTTCCAGAAATGGATCAGCCAGCAAACAGTTTTTTGGGAATTACTGAATTGCAAGATGTCACTGCTGAAGGTATTCTTACTGCATTGAAAACCTATTTGGCAGCATTGGGGCTCAATGATGAGTTTATGTAACAGAATCTTGTTGCAGTCTCAATTGATGGAGCTGCAGTAATGCTAGGAAAGAAGAAGGGTGTAAAAACTATAATAAATCAACAGTTTCCCAATGTTTTGTTCTGGCATTGTGCCAATCACAGGCTAGAGATTTCTTAGGTGATATTGTGAGTAAAGATTTCCCCTCACATTTAAACCACTTAAAATCTTTCCTTGTTAAACTGTATACAGTTTACCACCAGTCACCTAAAAATGCCAGGGAATTGAAGGCTCGTGCAGAGGAACTAGAAATCGTACTCCTTAAAATTGGAAGGATCCTAGATACAAGATGGGTTGCTTCTAGTTTTAGAGCAGTATCAGCTGTGTGAAATAGTTTCGAAGTTTTTGTGGCACATTTGAAAAGTGCCAAAGATGATCCCAAAAGAGACAAAACTGACCAAGTCATGTATGGAGGACTCCTTGACCGTATAACCAATGTCAACTTTATATTAGACCTTGCATTGATGTGTTATGCTCTTCAGGAGTTGGCAGAACTTAATGTTGACTTGCAAGCTCGTGACATTACAATTTAATCGGCCCATAAGAAGATATGCCAGCAAATTAAGGTGTTTTCTGAAAGAAAGACAAAACATGGCCCATACCACACTGAAGCCTGGAAGCAGTAGCACTGTTAATATTTAATGGCTTGAATCTCGAAAAAGGAGGAAGATATAAAAGGAATCATATTGAGGCTGATAAGTTCTGTGAGTGCATGGCCAGTCGTATGGAGAACCGCCTTTTAACATCAGAAGACATTGAAATCCCAGAATTGGCTATGGTGCATTCTTGGAATACACGGTACCTGAGATTATAATTTTCAATGCTTTTGCATGTTCTTTCCTTCCTCTTTGTCAGACACCAACAGTGATCTTCTGTTCTCTCTTAGGGGTTCAGGTCGCTTATATTTTGTATGAGTCTGTTCCAGATATATATTCTGTGACCCACCTAGCGTCATATAACAACGAATCTCTGAAGCTCTTCAACTCTTCCTCGCGCAAGAGGAATTCCATATCCATTTGGCTACCAGATCTTGTTACCATCGCCAGCTATTATCTCCATGAGCAAGAGGACTACGTCCACTTCTTTACTCACCATGCTGCGCTAGTATCATCTGTTGTCAACTCTTTGAAGACCGGCTCAGCAAGAGATCAATTTTTTGTTTTAAAGTTGGCAATGCTTATATGTTCTCCTTTTGTCTCCTACCCTCCACTCTTTTCCCCTTCCTCGGTCCCTCCGTGCTCCGTTGAGCAGCTCTCACTACTAAGTCGGCAGTTGATTCGATCAGTCAGGGCTCAACTCAAGCCAGTCTCCTCAAACTAAGAGACACTTTCTTCACTCCACGCCATGTTGGAACTCTAGGCATCCGTCAAGGGGATCTTCCCTATCAACATTTAACCAAGATAAGTACAGCTTCAAGTTTTAATCTCATCTTCATGATTTTAAAGATTACATGCTTTTAACGATATTTTATAGACAGCGTGAGATTGATTATTTGGGGCAAAATCATTCTTCGAGGGATTTGCTATGTTGAGCTTTTGTCTGTCTAAGCCAAACTCAATAGAAAGTAGCTTTTCCTACGCTAACTAAATGAGAAATCTTCTCACCACGTGGGATATTATCTAAATACCCGCTGTCTATAATTCACCAAGCTAGTTCCTCCGTTGGATTTTCATTAGCCCCATTTTTTCTGCTAAGATCGTTCTGGAACCTTCCAGATCTTGAACTTTATCTGCAAGCCCTGCCGTCATGTATTTCTCACTTACTTGTGAGAATGCTATTTAAAATTGAAGAATCTCACTTCTAAATTACTACAATAGTGAATTTTCGTCCACCGTTGGGATGTTTTATGGCGCATTTAACTGTAATCCACCATTTTCTCCAGCAATAGACTCTCGCCTACCTAGTGCAACCAGTTCTTTTCAGCATTGAAAAAACTTTCTTTCTCATGAACTTTCGAGTTTCTATAGTGAACTTTGCATCAATCTTTACAGACTATAGTGAAAACCAGTGCTTGCTCAACTTTTCTACCGCGTCGCGATCGTCCGTTTATATTCAAACAAGGCCATGAACATTTCTTCTCAATCCCCATCTCTCTTTCCTAAACCTCTTACTAACAATCCGTAATAAATTTTTAACTTTAGGTCTGTTTCAACGAGGTGTCAATCTATAGATGTGCCCTCCCATTTTTTCTCATGTGTAATTAATTAATCTCTGTATAATTGCGTGTCCAGCACACGTTTCAAACTTACATTGTTTCTCCCTTCAAATTAGGGAAAACAATTCTTTCAACTCTTGAGTGAGTTATTTTTAGGTCTCACGAAATGTAAGCTGCCCCATTTGGCTCGTGATTTCTAATTAAACATAGGAAGTCTAGAACCTTCTTTTTGATTACCTCTTCAGGTTTCACAGTAAGTGACCTGCCCTCTTTTGTATAATTCTCATAAAGTAATTCTGTTTAAATATAAGAAGTTGTAGTAACTTCTATTGTATGCTTTATGTTTTCCTTGTTGTTATTTTCGAATTTGTTATTCTCTCTAGAATGTTATTTCAGAAATTTCTTATAGTACACTCCTTGTACTCAATTTAATGTTTAAACTTTAATCATTTCATTGCCTTTTTAAAATCTTATCAAGGTTTTAGTACTAGGTTTAAAACCTTAAGAATTGTTATTTGCCTGGAGCAATTTCTGAATGTTGTTGGAGGTCTGCGACCCCAAATTGTTAACAAGATTGCAAAATATTTAATTGTCAAAAATATTAACTTCTTTAAATTGTTAAATAAATTAAATATTTGTTTTTGGATTCATCATTTCTCTGATACTACAGTTAGGCAGGATCCTGGCTTTCCTAGCTCTTCCTAGGTTTATGCCCTCGTTCATACTCAATAAAGCTTTTACTATCTGTCTGGCCAGACCATCACCCTTCCCTATAGTACTTTTATTCGTGCTTGGGAGGAAATACACTAAAGTCTTTCTCTGGCAAACTGCCCAAGTCTTAGCTGCGGTTCCCGTCAGCTTCGACCAAGCTCGTACCCACTTTAGGTATCCGAGCACGGACTTGCGGTGGCAACCACCCTTAAATGTATTGAAAGTCAAATTCATAACTTTTGTGGGACTCTCCTCCTATTTTTCTATCCTTTTTCTCCAATCCAAAACCTACTTCCTTTTTTTAATCATCTTCCCTTGGTGGGTGGGTTATTCCTCAGCCTATAATCTACCCAGGCTACAGTTTTGGACACTGCCACTTGGCCGGAAGCTCCTGATGTAACTGATGGAGAAGCAGAAATAAGAACCCTGTGTAAACGTTTTAAGCTCCATGAAAGACAAATCTTAAGAGGTTTCCGTGAATATCTTACTAAGAAGAAATGCCCAATTGTCTCTCCTGTCCCTTATTAACACTATGAACAGCATCCCAAATCCAACAAGTAAATGTGAAAGAGGCTTCTCACAAATTAACTTGATCATGGCTCCAACAAGAGCATCATTGCAACTGAACACAGTAGCAAATCTTATGTTCATCAAGATAGTTGGCCCTCCACTAAGAATTTTCAACCCTGTGGATTAGGTAAATTCATGGAAGACATCTGGCGACCGACACGAAAAGCCAGCAGAGGAAGCGGTGATCATCCTCTTTACTGTAAGCAGGACAGCAAAATGATTAGAAATACTGAGAGCAGTTACCACCTTGACATGTTGACCACAATGAATTATCCCAATGCAACCTTTCATTTAACATGTCAGCCCGAAAAGTCTTAAGGAACTCTGCAAAATGACGAAAATAGCAAGATAGTGTGTTTTGTCGACTACTGCTGAGAGTACCCCTTATTTCTTAAAAAAAGAGCACTGATTATAGCCAAGCCGTAACTTACGAATCAAATACGATCATCGTACATAGGGAGGTTTAAACTGTCCTCAAGGAGGTGACCGGTAGGATATTAGCATCTTAACCGCAGTAGTAACTAAATGGCCGCTATTGTATGCTCTTAAATCCATATATTTCCGTAACTTCATATACTTTTTGAAATGTATTGTAGAAGGTATAACATATTTAGTATCAAATGGTTTATAGAAACAGCAGAAAACGCTAATGAAATTGTTTATTGCAAGACAAACTATTGTGGAGTTAAACTAAACAAGTTGTTAAACATGTGTTAGTATACGGCATGTGTGGCATACTAATAGCGACCTGTACTCCTATTCTGGAGGTTCGTGGATCAAATCCCAGCTGGTTTGAATTTCTTTACGTCGTTTCTTTTTGTATGTATTTATTTATAACTACTCACACGTTATAATGTTAAGCATATATAATGTGTATTTACAGTCTATAGTATTATATACATACACCACAAACTTCAACATTCACCTACGGCGATTAAAATTCGTTGTCCTTCATCAGCGGTAGAGTCTATTGTTGTTGTTGTAGTTTTTGTTGCTGATTCATTCAGGGTTTTTCGGCATCATGGTCTTGTAGCCCCGTGTATTTGAGTGTGTGTAGAAGTTGCCTGACAACACGTGTCACTGTGATGTCTGTAGGCTTACTAGTGTGCGTACTTTTATACGAGGAAGGATTTGGGTCGGAAGCT
This sequence comes from Meconema thalassinum, assembly GCA_946902985.2. Taxonomy (NCBI): domain Eukaryota; kingdom Metazoa; phylum Arthropoda; class Insecta; order Orthoptera; family Tettigoniidae; genus Meconema; species Meconema thalassinum. Next base: position 219,825,951 of record OX336399.1, on the reverse strand, counting down.
GTTGTTGTTGTTGTTTAATTTGAGATGCGTGGACATCATCCTCATTTAGCCCCGTGTACTAGGGTGAGTGATGAATTTTGTCTGATAACCTGCATTATTGTGATGGCTGTAATAGTGTGTGTATATATAATTCAGGTAAGGATTCAATCAATCAAAGTTTTAAATCCGTATATCACGTTGTATTTGAACAAGCTACGACAACCAACATTCAATTATACTCCTTGAAAAGACAAAGAGTTAGAACTAAACCCATTCATTTAGGAGAAGGCAGACTACGTGTTCTCTACTGAAAATCTTGTTTCTTATTTTGTTTGAAAAGAAAATAATTATTTTGTTTTATTTTTACGTTATTTATGTTTGAACAATACAGGAAATAAAATATTTTGTTTACATAATGAGAAAATAAATCCCTTTTGGCAAAACGTTGCAAGAACTATAACAGGATCAGTGGAGTACAATATTACACATGCAACGCTCTAACTCGGAAAGAAAAATGTTTTATTCATAACTTGATAGATAATGAGCTTTTCATTTTGAAATTGAAGAGGAGTAGATAAAATCCCCAATTCAGGTTATTTCACCTTAAAAAGTATCATTATTCAATAAATTTTAGAAATTAATGTGTTTTTTTTTTCAGTTTCTGTAAAACTTGATTTCAGGCACTTGCAAAGTTCTGGTGTAGACCCATTCAATTAAAATGTTTAAAATTATATAATTTTTTGAAAGCTCTTCTAGTAAATCATAGTTTTCAAGTGTCAGAATATGTTCTACGGTTAAGCACTATAACTGCTTGAGAAAACCTAGCTTAAATAACCATCCAACCATCAGGTTTTGTTTGATCCAATTCTGAAATGAATGTGACTTATAAATTACGTTACGTGATTGATGATGACGTGTGAAACAATTTCGAAGCTCCTAAATGTAATTGGTAGAGGAAAAGGCCGCGAAATGCGGCATCAATTAATTCCTAAATTACAATTGTTATTTATATAGCTGATTGTGCAGTCTCTTCAGTATAGATTAAAATTATTAAATTGTATTCTTCGAACATAGTCATAATAATGGACTCTTAAGAAGATAAAAATTATGATTACTTTATTTCGAGATGCACAAATCTCTATTTGTTTTGCCGTCGCAGATAAATTTTCATTGCAGTGAAGTGCATAATATTTCATTTGATGCTGATAAACATTGCGTTTTGTTAATAAATATGTGAAGTTATTTTCTTTTAAGTAATGTTTTCTCACTCAGTGATGTGTTGTTTCTTTGAATCCTCTACGGAGAACATGAGGGCAGTGTGTAGAGAATGTTTGCCGACATAACCCAGGATGCCCTGAGACTCGTGTTCACACTGTGCTCGTTGCCTCGCATGTGATCGCCTGTCCATCCCAGGAGGCATACTATTTACAACGTAATTCATGATGAAAATCAATTTATGCAAAACAAAATCATGGAATGCAGCCACAGGAAATCAGAAACCTACATTGACACCAAATTAGTAAGTGAAAAGCAAAATGAAGTAGGAGACTTTCGTGAATTAAGAAGCAAAATAAACAGTTATGGACGAAGCAAAGATAATATTACAATTAGGTTGACTCAAGCAGGGACGGCATTTTTGAAAAATGAATACGTTTTTACATCAAATATAGATATAGGTATTAAGGGGTCTCTTTAAAAATTTTCTGGGGTGCGGCACGCTAAGGAAGTTAAAGCTGGACAGTTGAAGCAGCATGAAAGCGGAGAATAAGAGCACTCGAAATGTAGTGTGACAGAGTATCAGAAGGCTATCAGGCTAACAAATTGAGAGGTATTTAATTGTGTAGCCAAGGGGAAATATTTCTGGCGAATACCAACCAAGAGACTAGATAAGTTGGCAAGACACATATTAGGTCTTTATTAAGGAAGGAGGTGAAAATGATAAGAATTATAGTTTTCGTGCTGGACAATTTATTCACCGGCTCAATAACTGAAATTCAGTTTACAAAGTGCTGCGCAAGCCCTCACGGAAATACCTCCTGAGGTACTAGCTATCAAGATTGATCTTCGTTCTGGGTTTAACCAGATACCGCTAAATGCCCGTTCCCAGATGAATTACGGGGTTTATTATCGTGGAAAACATTATATATGGACTCGCCTGCCGATGGGCCCCTCTCTGGCACCATCAATCATGCAACGTTGGTCAGAAGCTGTGCGTGAAGTGTTGGAAGAAGAGTTTAATGTGCGTATGATTCCCTATCTTGATGATTGGTTGGTGTGGAGTTCGGATCCCATTCCTGTGGAGGAGATAGTGCTATATCTTCGTGTGGTGTTAGGTATTACTATTAATGAAACTAAAAGTGTCTTAGAGCCAATGCAAATTATAACCTATTTAGGTGTTGTGATTAACATTCCGTGCAGTTGTCTCCAATTACATATTAACACACAGAGACGAGTGTTGCAATTGGTGAGGGATGCTCCACATTACTCTGATAAACAATTGGAGCAAGCAGCAGGTTACCTCAGCTGGGCGTGTTGGATGATGAACTGGCACGTGAAAATTATTGGCCTACGAAAGTGCTCACAGTCGACCGGGTTCGCGGAACAAGAGACATTGCTATTCGGTGTCATCACATAGACATCTTCACCGATAGCATCGCAGCAGTGTGCAGAACAAGGAATCAAGGTTGGGCGCAGGCATTCCAGGCGCCTGCAACGATCAACCAGGCAGAGACGGCGGCAGCCCTGACAGGAGACTTGTGAATTCTGAACGATATTAAAGATGAACAGTTTGATCAGGTAAATGTGTATACGGACTCAAGTGTTGCTAGGTTCACATTGTCCTCAGGACGAGGACCACTATTGTACAGTGTACATTATATCTTGCATATGTATCTTAACTTATTGAATAAAGCAGCAGAGCGGGGTATTCGCCTCGCGTGGCGAAGTATCGACTCTCTGGATAATCCGGCTGACGCGCCCTCCCGGGCCGTACTCGACGATGTACATGCGTTGCTCCTTTAGGATATAAGGAGCGCGCGCCCGGGGGCCCGCGTCAGTTGGGTTGTTCAGATAGTGCGATACGGACACCACAGCAGCTGAAGATAAATGTGAAGAAGAGTAAAACAGTGGTGATCAGTAGAGGTAAGGAAGAAGGAAAAGGAGTAATCAAAGTCAAAGATAAGGAATTGGAAGTGGTGAGACACTTCAAATACTTGGGAAGTGAACTGACTGAAGATGGAAGACTAGATTTGGAAATTAGCAGAAGAATACAACTCTGGAGTACTCTCTATCAACAGGTACGAGGACTAGTATGGAAAATGATTAACCAATTAAGGCGAAAGAATTTATGTACAAAGGATATTATGTTCCTATAATGTCATATGCAGCGGAAACTTGGACAATAACAAAGAGGGATGAGACCACAGTACAAGCAGCTGAGATGAGATTCCTGAGAAGTATAGTCCAGAAAATGAGGAGAGACAGAGTGAGAAATGAAGATATACGGAAAGAACTGGAGTACAGAAACTAAATGACAAACTGGAGCAAAACAGATTTGGACGTCAAACGGATGAATGAAGTAAGGCTACCAAGACGAGCACTAGAACGACGGATGACAGGGGAGAGAGGACGAGGAAGACCAAGAATGCGTTGGATGAACTCGGTGAAGAATAGCATTAGTAAACAGAACCTGGAATGGAACACCGTGTCGGAAGAGGAATGGTGGAACGACTGAACAAAGTGGAAAGGAACCATAATTGCTCCCACCCAGTGTCAGCTGGAAAAGGGGAAATGAAGATGATAATGATGATGACTTGTCTGATAAATGGACTTTAACACACATATATCTTGTATGTAGAAAGATTAAACAACACGAATAGTTCATAGTTCTACAACTGTACCTGGTACATTTCTGCAGTGGCTTGGAGATGCCATTAGCAGCTTATGGTACAGCTTATAGTTTTGTAGAGCCGTGCATTTGGTGTGAATGTAGGCTAGTCAAACGAAGGAAGATATTTATATTATGCAGCTCGTTATAGCGTCAGGCAGATAATATGCCGAGTTAGCCATATGTTAGAATGGTAACTAATTTCTGCGTACGTAGCAGGTTTCTTATACAGATTGCTTCTCTTGCCATTCAGATAACAATCTTTTTTCCAACAATTCCACTCTTCCTCTCACTGAATACTCAACAGAACGTATACACGGCCTCCTTGTCAAACTGCCTCCTAAATACATGGGTCAGCCACAAGGTGTGTGCTGTCATCTGGTTGAGAAATGGAAAAGGAGCCGATCTGAGTACACCAGAGATAAAACACTTTCCGACAGAAAAGGAACAACATAAACACAGGCCCAGAGGCGCAAATATGCATACCTATAGCAGGGGCAGTTGAATGAACATCTCTAACCCAAACATGCTCCTCCCCCCCCCCCCCCCCCCCCCGTTGAAAAAAAAGACGCATAACACATTAAGTACACTCACAAAACAAAACACTTACTTATTATATCACTGCATAAATAAACAACACTAAATATTAATTAACAAGGAAGAGCGACCAGCTTGTGCACTGGTCTTTCCACAATGCTTCCTGTTGAAGTCCTAACATTGACTACCCGAACAAGACCATATTTCCCTGGTAACACTTCTCTTATCGTTGCTAGTTTCCAAGATGGTGGAGACAGATTCTCTTCTTTCATAAGGACTACTTCTCCTGACTGGAGAGTAGCGCATGCTGAATGCCACCTTTTCCGTTGTTGAAGCGAATTAAGGTAGTCTGCTGACCATCCTTTCCAAAGCTGTTAACTGATCTGTTAAACTCATTGACATCTTGACAGAATATTCATAGAACAGTCTGACAAATCAGGCTCAGGAAAGGTCATTAGAGGACCACCAATCAAAAATTGACCAGGACTCAGATAGCAGGGATCACTGGGTTCATTAGAAAGGATGGTGACAGGTCTGGAATTTAGACAAGCCTCTATCTGCGTCAAGGGTGTGGACATTTCTTCGAAAGTAAGAATGGAATTTCCAGCCTCTCTTCGAAGGTGGTATTTCATTGATTTCACTCCAGCTTCCCACAATCCGGCGAAATGAGGAGAGTTGGGGGGAATGAAATGTCACTTGATACCTTCTGCAGCTTCGAATGACTGAATTATTTTATCGTGTTCCTCCAAAAGAACCATATTACGGAGCTCTTGCAACTCCCTGTTAGCTCCAACGAAGTTAGTGCCGTTGTTACTATATGAGTCAAGAACTTTGCCTCTTCTGGCAATGAATCGTTTAAGGACAGCGATACATGACTCTGATGTTAGTGAGCATACTAACTCCAGATGAATTGCCTTCGTAGAGAGACAAAAAAGTAATGCTACATAACATTTCCTAGTGGTCCGGTTTTTGATAGAACTGACCTTAATGTGAATTGGCCCACCATAATCAATTCCCGTGTGGAGGAAAGCACGAGAAGGCGTGAATATTGCCAGAGGTAATTGGCTCATGAGTTGCTGCGTAGAAGCTACCTTCCTTTGACACAAGGCAGGCATGAATGAATGACTCCTCTAAACACTTGGCAAATGCGAGGTATCCAATATCTTTGTCGTAATGAAGCTATGAGTAATTGAGGTCCTGCATGTAACAGACGAATGTATTCATCTTTGATGATGAGTTTAGTAAAGTGATGAGCTGGAGGTAAAATTAACTGATGCTTGCTGTCGTAAGCTAGTTGTGAGTTGCTTAGCCGTCCACCTACACGAAGAAAATCATTCTCGTCTAGAAAAGGATGGAGATCCCGAAGGTCGCTCTTGGGTGTGATCTCTGTATGCTCTTGATGAGATGCAACTTCCTTTCTGTAAAACTTCCTGCTGGGTCATTTTAATGCACCAATGCAGAAAAGTTTGGAGTTCTAGTACAGTTAACTCACATCTTCTTTTGTTGGCTGGATGCTGAGTGTTATGAACAAAACTCAAGCAATAACTGATGCCTCTTAGCAGACGAGTTAATGATGAGTTTTTGACCAGTATGCACTCTTTGTTACATTGCAAAAATAATGCAACAATGGTAGGTGTTCCTTGTTCTGGAAGTTCTGTGCCTGTAACATTTGATGTGAATGTAGGCCAGTCTAATGAAGGAAGAATTAACCATGGTGGTCCATTCCACCAGCATTCCAGGTTCTGTAGAGTAACAGGGTTTGTGCCTCAAGATATCAAATCTGCAGGGTTAGCCTCCAAGTGCTGTCGTAGAGTAAATCTTGAATTTCAGCGACTCGGTTAGCAACAAACGTTTTCCATCTGGTAGGTGGTGATGATAACCATGCAAGCACAATGGTTGAGTCAGTCAATATGATTTTAGATATATATAAATCGAGAATAGGCACTGTTTTGTGCACTAGTCGAGCGAGTAAGAAGACTCCACACAGTTCAAATCTCGGCAGTGTTACTTGTTTAAGAGGGGCTACACGAGGCTTTGAGCAAAGCAATCTCGTCTGAGTCTCTCTTTGCTGTGATGTAGAACATAGGTCGAGACATGCTCCATATGCCTTCTCGCTGGCATCACAGAAGCCATGGAGTTGTATGTGAGACGGTGTACCCTTGACTAATACATGTCTTTCAACCTTAATTCTTTTCATCATAGACAATTGTGAATTAAGTTGACGCCAACGTGTATTGAGTTCAGTATTCCGTTTATCGTCCCAGCCTATGTTGTGTAACCATAGTTGTTGTAAAAAGATTTTGCAATTGAGTACAACAGGACTCACAAGCCCTAATGGATCAAAAACTTATGCGACTGCAGATGACACATCTCTCATAGCGACTGGTGAATCCCTTGTATTACCATCACTACCACAAGAAGATTATGTTGGTGTGGCAACAATCATGAATGTGTCATCTCTGGGATGTCACAATAATCCCAATGTCTTCACTTCAGTTGAAGTATCCAGTTTGTTTTAATGCCGGAGGGATGGAGTTGGTAAGGCTAGATATTTGAACAACATTTCGTTAATTGAAATCTATCACTTTTGAGTAGCTCAATGAGTTCATGTAGGAGAATTTGAGCATAATTGATATTGCTTCATCCAATAAGCACATCATCCACATAGAAGTCCCGCTTTAAAACCTCTGCAGCTCACTGAAACCTGTGATTTTCGTCATCAGCTAGTTGCCGGAGACATCGAGTTGCAAGATAAGGTGCTCATGCCGTACCATATGTAACTGTAGTAAGCTCATAGATAGTGACTGGCTGTTCTGGTGAACTTCTCCACAAAATTCTCTAGAGTCCAGTATCCTCGGGCTGTACATTCACCTGCCTGTACATCTTAATTATGTCAGCTGTGAATATGACCTCATGAGTTTTGAATTGTAGAATAATGGATTGCAAATATTGTTGTACTGTAGGTCCCAGAAGAAATTTGCCATTGAGAGACAAACCAGTGTTTGTTTTAGCAGAGACATCAAATACTACCCGAGTCTTTGTGGTGGTACTTGGGATTGAAGACTGTATGAAAAGGTAAGTAATAGAATTGTCCTGCCTTCTCTTGACCTCTTGATATTTTCTTCATGTGTCCCAGATCTTCATAATCCGGAAGGAATTCATGGTAAGCTGCAAGCAGGGTATTTGTAAAAGATGCTCTACATGTTTAAGTCTACCACTGGTATGACCATATGAGTCACCTATTTGCCTGTCATCGTTCCGAATGGGTAGGCGAACTATATATCTGCCTGTGTCATCTCTGCTGACATTTTGTTGAAAATGTCGCTCACACTGGCGTTCTTCTCTAATTGAAGGAGTCTGGCTCAGTTCTTCAATTTCCCAAAACTTCTGCAGTTGCTTGTCAAGATTATCATGCTTTCTAACCAAGAAGGTTCTTTGGGATAGTTGTGGATATTTGGTTGCGTTCTGCATTTGTACTTGTCCAGAGAAGATGTATCCGAGCTCTGTGTCTTAAGGAACTGGATAATCAGGAAATCTCGTCCGTTTGTCTGCTCACAACAGACATCCGAACAGTTCGGCACCAACGAGTACATCTATCCTGCTAGGATGATAGAAACTATCATCAGGTCTCTTCAAAGTGTAAACTTTGATTCACATACGCTACATGAATATTGCATCTCGGTTCTATGGTCTAGCATGTGTCTCTTTAAAGGTACTTGGTGGGTAAACTTGGATTCACATGCGCTACATGAAAAGGACTTCTCGTCGCTATTGATGAGCATGTGTGCCTTTCAGGTTCCTCTCCAGTTTAACTTGGAGCCACATACGCTAAATGATAAGGGCTTCTCTCCGCTATGGATGAACAAATGTGTCTTTAAATGTCCTTTTTATGAAAATTTGAAATCACATACGCTACATGAGAAGGGCTTCTCGCTAAGGGTGAGCTTGTGTTTCTTCAAAGTTCCTCTCTGCTTGAACTTGGATTCAGATACGTTACATGAAAACGACGTCCCGCCGCTATGGATGAGCATGCGTGTCTTCACAGTTCCACCCTGGTTGAACTTGGATTCACATACGATACATGAAAACGGCTTCCTGCCGCTATGGAGTAGCATGTGTCACTTCAAAGTTCATCTCTGGTTAAACTTTGATTCACATACGCTACAAGGACTTCTCGCCACGATGGATGAGCATGTGTGTCTTCCAACTTCTTATGTATGTGACCTTGGCTTCACATACGCTACAAGAGTACGGCTTCTCGCCGCTATGGACGAAAGTATGTGTCTTTAGATGGCCTTTTCGGGAAAACTTGGACTCGCATACACTACATGAAAAGGGCTTCTCGCCGCTGTGGATGAGCTTGTGTGGCTTCAAAGTTCTCTCCGCTTGAACTTGGATTCACGTACGTTACAGGAAAACGGTTTCTCGCCGCTATGGATGAGCATGAGTGCTTCAGAGTTCCTCTCAGGTTGAATTTGGTTTCACAAATGTTACATGATAAAGGCTTCTCGCCAGTATGAACTAGCATGTGCCTCTTCAAAGTTCCTCTATTGGTTAAACGTGAATTCACAAATGCTACATACAAGGTCTTCTCGCCGCTATGGGCAAGCATATGTGTCTTTAAATTTCCTTTTTGAGAAAACTTGGACTCACATACGCTACAAGAAAAGGGCTTCTCGCCGCTATGGACGAGCATGTGTGTTTCCAATTGTTCCTTCCAGGTAAACTTGGATTTACATACGCTACATGAATAAGTATTTTCTCCAGTATATCGACGAATGTTCGGCTTCAATTCTTGTATGATGGTAAAGTTTGATCTAGATGCAGTGTTAGTAAATTGTCTTCCACTGGTACCATATGCGTATATTTTTATTCCAGCAGGATCCGACGTATCTGGACATATCAAACTGAAATCAATAGTACTAACCGTTAACAGTACGGTACATTATCACGGAAGTAGAATAATACTATTAAGACCTAGTGATCTAAGTGGAATTAATATAATTGGAGTTACAACTTTTAATACCAGTACCAATACCGCTGTTTCCAGTCTTCACGAAGTACACGTAAATGATGGCGTTTCCACTCATCAATATTATGTTGTAATTCAAGTCTGAGCATTTAACAATTATCTGTATATTATGATGATAAATCTTTTGCAGTCAATGGCCATAGCATGCTTTTTATGAACTTCCATTGGTTCCAGCAAGTTCAATTTCAAGGAGCTCCAACTGGGGCTGGCAGATGCTACTCTCACTGACACATGCAGGCGAACGTCGGAACTTGATAGTGTGTTGCTAACCAGCGAAATATAACGAACAAGTTTGGGTACACACTACACATTGTAGTGGTAGGTGTTTTTACATGCCATAAATCTGACATGGGCCCGCCAGCTTTCCTTCCTCTCTGAAGGAAGGCATACTGAATGATTTTAACGCTCCTTAAAATCCGGCGACTTTGTCCTGGTTTGAACCCGTGATCTTGGGCATAGCTGCTCAGCATGTTACTGACTACGCCACCAAAGCCATTATACGTATATTTTACAGGTATGACTTGTCGAAGATTTTGGATTTACAGCACTGATAGCATACTGTAAGTGTATTGGGAGCATATCTTAGCCACCACAATCTTCCGACCAAAATCCATTAGAACTATTATATGCCGGGTGCCGTAAAGGACAAGGTGCTCATGCCCCTCCCATTGCATCACTGCTTGATCTTCTCCAATGTTCAAGAAAATGATTCTATTCATGGGATAATAATACGCAGAGATTTCACAGAGGCGGCTAAATGGATGAGTGACAAGTGTACTATACCGTTATTGTTGTTTGAGTCACCAGTCTTTAGACACTTCTAATGCAGCACTCCAGGTCTCCTAATCTTAATGTTATCAATTCATTAATCTTACAAACCTACCACATTTTACATGCACTTAATTTCGCCATCAGGCAGAGACATCTTCCTAGGGAACATTATCTTGCGGAGTAAAATCTTCCCTCCGTCATCTACCAGCCTCCGAAGCATATGAAATTAGAGCTCAGGACTCTCAGATCATCAAACATGCCAGGCTCGTAGCTCAGACCCAGCTCATGAGGTGATCCCGAGGAACCCCATAAGGAACACAGCAGAGACGACGACGCGGCTAATTAAGGAGTCATCTATTCAAGAAGAGAACCAGAAATCCTTAGAACCTCGCCACTGAAGAAATCCCACGTTCTACGCTCTTACACAAGACCGATGTGCCTCTGAGACCCATAGTTAGCGCCGAAGCAACCCAAACTCACGATCTTGCTAAATATTAGAATCAGTTCCTGCATACATTATTCCCTCCACTAGCCTCTCACGTCATAAGTTCGCGCCACGTCGTAATTACCATAGCGAGTATAAACCTGAGTGACGGCGATCTACTGGCAAGACTAGATGTAGAGTCCTTATATTCCAGCGTTCCAGTATCTGTCGTCGCACCGATAATCGGATAAAAGGTTACAGCCAAAGGAGGTTCAACAGACCTAATTGACTTAGGGGAACTCTGCGTTAACACCACAGTCTTCGTCTTCAAAGGCCAGATGTTTCAACATATGGAGGGAGCAACCATGCTATCCCTCTCTCTCCAATATTGGCCAACGTTTTCATGGTAAATTAGAGGAGGAAGCTGAAAAAGAGAGCACATTGAAACCCGAGTGTTGGTTCAGATACGTAGGTATTTTTGATATGGAAACATGAACGCAACACACTCCAGGACTTCCTAGACATCATGTGGTGCAGACATCTGTGCATCAACTTCACAATGGAAGTAGAAGAAAATAATTCACTGGCCTTAGTAAACGTTCTGCTCTATAAACGAACAGACAACACGCTCGGACACAGGGTCTATCGGAAAGGCACTCATACAGATCGGTACCTACATGCAAACTCATGTCATGACAGCTTGGACACTCACCACAGCCAATCGCACTTGCGATAAGGACATAACTTAAGAGAAAATAGGAGTTTGGAATACGCTCCTAGATAATGGATACAGCAAATAGGGTCATACAGAATACAGAACAAAGTCGAAGAACTGCTGTACTCGTATATGCTTAGAGATAGATTCATAATTCGCAAAGTTTTGATGCAGTGGCTGGATTGAGTTAATCCAGTTAATCAGGCGAGCAAATCACGTAATTTGTAGAGTAGAGAGGCAGGCTCGCCCTTAGTATCGGAGAGCCAAACGTTTCCGAGGGGGAGACTGGACACACGACAATAGAATGCGGTCGCGTGCCTAGCCACACGGCATCATGCAAGCCACGTGACAAACGCAGGCCAATGGAATATCACGCTATATACATAATCTAAATCAGATAACGAGATTATACCATTACCAGGCTCATTTAAATACTTCAGGTCACAAGAAACCTTGTCAAATTAAATACTGAAATTACGGAAAGACATTTGAGAACAATTAATTGGATAATTACTAAGTAATGAGTGTTTGGCATAAACGCGCCATTTAGGCAAGTTTTTTTTATGAAGTGACGCCAACTTTTTCATCGCGGAGGGAGCGAAGCTACAGGATACGAGGTTCTTTCATCCGAAACCTTCGCAGGGGACAGGTGTTTGAGGCTTCGCAACATTTTGAAAGACAATGCTGAAATCTTATAACATTGACAACAGAGAAGAAATATAAGTAACAAGTATTACTAATCGAAAGAAAGCAGTAGATTAAGGCATTATATATGCGTAATTGTTATTATACAAAGTATTCATCGATAATTTCGACATTTAGAGAAGGAAGCACATAAACTATTCGAAACGACATTCATAAAGTGATTGAAATTTTAACTACGTTCATCATTAGGTCTAGTCAACAGAGGTTGAGAGGGAAGAAATACATCGCAACTACAGTTAGTGAAATGAGTCACTAAGTTGCTAAAGGGAACGTGATACATGACGACAAAGAGAATATTCGAAAATACATAACGTAAAGTAAGTGGGGGAGACCAACATCTATTCTCTCCTGCATCACAAACCAATATCGACGGAAGTCATTTCTGCAGTTCTGCAAATACGGAGACACTACTAACATTAGCTACGGCTGTACCCCTGTGCGATTCAAGAGAGAAAGGGTAATTCCATCTCACAAAGAAGATTGCCAAGCAGGATAGAGGCTGAAACCACATGGTGATGTTGGAGTGCGTACCCAGTTCCAAGCAGTTTTGCGACTTCAGGAGGAGATCCAGAATGTTCCAGTACTGCTGCTATCAGAAGGAGGATCCCAGAAACGTTCCGTTTCTGTTGAACAACGAGGGAGATCCACTTCTAGTCAACTTGACCCGACACCAGGTAGAATAAAGACTAAATCAGTATCCCGTATTATAGTTTTCTAGATACATTTGAGAATATCCGACAACTTTATCTATTAATGCCATTTTCTACATCTTAGTATTTTTAATAATCTTTGACTCGATATTTTCATCGTAATGTCATGTAGGATTTTTTTTATATATCTTTAGCAATCTTTGATGTTTTTAGGCAGCAATTTCGACGATTTTGATTTGGTATTTGGAAGTTTAGTGCATTTGCGATAGCGATTTTAAATTTATTTGCGGAGATTTTATTGTTTCTTTTTTATATGATTTTTTTGTTTTCGAGCCAAGAAGATAGGGAGATTTTATTGTTTCGTTTTTGTATGAACTTATTGATTTCTACTCAAGAAGATAGAGAGATTTCATTGTTTTTTCTTTGTACGATTTTATTATTCCGACTTGAGAAGTTAGATAGATTTTTAAATGATGTTTTCAGAAATTGCGATTTTAGACGATCTATTTGAAGATCTAAATACAGTTATGTTGAATAACTTATTATCAGATCTGGTTATAAATATTTATTCACGAAGTTCACTAATGAAAAGAATGGATTTGAGGAGAGATGAACAGGCGAAAGGAAATATTGTAATATTGTAATGTGAGCAGAGGTAACTGCTAATTTACGTCGTATTTTGAAGGAATGTGAAACAGAAGTTAATACATAAGGAAGTATCACAGCTGATAGAAGCTTGTTTTAAGAATTTCAACAATAATAATAATGATAATTGTTGTTTTAAGGGGCCTAACATCTAGGCTATCGGCCCAATTTAAGAATGTGAATAATGTAAAGAATATAAGTGTTATTGCAGGGATAGTATCGTATTACGAGGCACGTCCAGAAAGTAAGTTCCGTTTGGTAATAAAATTAAATTGTGTACAGATACAGAAAAAATATTTATTGCACAACATTCTACACCTCTTAAACTACTTTTCCACATAACTGCCGAACTTTTGCAGGAATTTGTCACAGTGTGGCACAAGTTTTTGGATATCTTCTTCATAGAAGTTTGCCGCCGACCCATAAACGAGAGTGAAGACGCCCCTGTAGGATATCCTACCATTCGGCCACCACTGTTAGGCAAATTGCGTATGTGTTCAGGAGAACTCCTAAACATACGCAGTTCTCCTGGTAAGCACGCAATTTGCCTAACAGTAGTAGCCGAACGGTAGGATATCTTACAGGGGAGTCTACACTCTCGTTTACGGGTCGGCGGCAAACTTCTATGAAGAAGGTATCCAGAAACTTGTGCCACGCTATGACAAATACCAGCAAAGTTTGGCAGTTATGTGGAAAAGTAGCTTAAGAGGTGTAGAATGTTGTGCAATAAATAATGTTTCTGTATCTGTACACAATTTAATTTTATTACCAAACGGAACTTACTTTCTGGACGTGCCTCGTATTTTACCATTTTGGAAAATGAATCGAAGGAACCAATATTCGTATTTTATGTAAAGTAGTTAACTGTAGAGTAGGAGTTCCGCAACATGAAGTTATGTATTTGGAGAATGCAGTTGATGTATTCATATCGAGAGGAACTACAAATTATATCTGAGAGAGATATTTATAATATTCCCGTATTGACGGAGGAGTGTGTTGTATTAATAGCAATGGGCTACGTGAAGTCATTGTTTCAGAATTTATAGAAAGATATCTGTGAGGACAGATTTGTGAAATGTAAGCAGAATATTTATTGAAGAATTGTTATAAGGTGTCAATACAGGCTACACTATTGAAAATCCTTGAAGTTGTACCTGATAAAGATTATAGGAGCAACGGATCTTTGTGAAAGGTGTACTTGATTGATGTCTATCTAAATGGTTCTAAGCAGATGTTAAAGGAATGGTAATTATTCGACGTGTATGAAAATAGTATTTTTATTAAGTATTTTTATCAAGAAGGAGAGACCAGTAGAAGTACACAAACTATGTCTATACTTAACCATATGGATTACAGAATCCTGAATTAGGAATATTATTTTAATGTAAATTGTTTATATTTTTGCCAACGTATCGTGAATAAATGACAGGCACGTTTCTTAAGTTTTCCTGATATTTGTATAGAAATTTGGCATTGTCTGTTGTAGAGTATTGGTAGAGGGATGCGCTATAGGGTGGAGGTATTTATGGGGACCTGATCCTAATCCTTACACCCGAGATTTTTGACTCTCGTATTCCCGAGTAGATTTAGAACCCTTGTTTTAATGTAATTGACTATAGCACATTCAGGTAATTCCCCTGTCCCTTTTCCAGAGTGTATTCGCCAGTAACACTGTGTAGTTTTTCTAGCCGGGGACTTCAAGATGCTACGATCCATTCTTCATCTTCGGATTCTGGTGGATCATTCCAGGAATAAGGGTACAGTACGAAGATCGGCCCCACTATAAATCCTTTCTAGGCTGGCTGCGTGGCTCAGCGGTTACGTTCTCGCTTGCTGGGCCCAAGGATCGAATCCTTGCGTAGCCAGTTGGCATTGAAGGTGCGCAAATGCGAGGGAGCCACGTCAGTAGATTTACTGGCACGTTAAAGATCCCCTTCTAGGCAAAATTCCGGCACCCCGGCGTCTATAAAAGCCAAAGTTATTAAAATGGCCGTGAAAATAATAACACTATTATTATACACCCTTTCTCCCGTAGCTAAAGGCGGTGACAGAAAGAATCGCCAGGTTCCTAAGGAAACACGTGACAACGATAATCCAATAAACAAGCTGACGCAAGTGGTGCGTAAATCAGCCAAGATAAAGCAGCCAAATCAGGGCGCAGGATTTTAAAAAGTGGCATGTACCTGTGGAGAGATATGCCACGGGCAAACAAAAGGACGTGTTTCCAATAGGATTTCAGATACATTCGAGACACAAAACAAAATAAACTACACATATGCAATAGTTGAACATGCTGACGTCGCAAGACACGTCATAGAATTTGATAAGGCCGAAACTGTTGCTAAAATTCCTAGATATCAAAACAGTATAATTAAGGAGACAGTAGAGATAGTGAAGCATCCCATTCATTTCAATCTTGAAATCAGATTTAGGCTTGGCAACACGTCGAAATCTGACTATCTGGGGCTTGGACCAGTTAGGGAGCAGCGTGACGTCATAGCCAATCCTGCAGTGACTGACCCACGGACAACCGATGGTTAGTTTGAGAACAGACACGAACTCATACCCATGATTAAGGCTGCTGCAATGACAGTCAAAACGTCCGGTAACAATCACCGATACACGACACGGGTCCATCCTTTAAGCCAAGTTAATAAACTAGACACAGGCCAAGAAAGCCTGCGATATAAATAATTCAATAATCCCAACCAAATCCAACCTCAACCTAACCATTTCCCTTTCAATTTTTTTTAAACCTACCTATGCCAATCACAATTCTAACACTCACGCTCTGTCCAGTAGTATGTCAGATGTTACCTTTGTATACATTGTGATGTAAACACCCTCTGGAGTAGTCCTCGGCCGGAGATCCGTAAGCGGGACCAAAATAGAATCTGAATTTTACAGAAGAGTACGGTATTACGACCGGGATTTGATGGACTACATCCCTAATTTCTTGTGAACTGCGGTAGAAATGCACGATTATGGCTCTGTAAGTTTGCTACCAATATCCAGCAGTTTGGTAAGATCCCTCACTTGAAAAAGCTATTTTGAAACCTGGGAAACCAAATAATAAGCCAGTGGGTTACAGACCAATTTCACCATTGAATATATGTACAAATTAGTGGAACGACTCCACCTGAACGAAATATATCCAAGATTGCTTGTGGAGATAGCCACTTTGTGGCAGGATTCCAAAATTGTCATAAGACATCAGTGGCATTCATTGATCTCAAGGCTGCATTTGACACAGTTCGGAGGGAAGGTCGGATTTACAAACTACATCGAGTAATTCCCTGCAAGACCAATAGCATGATGAGTAACAGACTGTTTAAAGATATCATGGCTATTACAGTTGGTGCACGAAGGAAATTGAATGACGGGTTACCACAAGGTTCTCTCCTGGTTCCACTATTTTTCAGCTTGTATATAGCTGATACGCCAAGGACGGAATCAAGGACATTTGGATATACGACTGAGCGATAGCTACAAGAAGTTCAAACATCTGACATCACACTAACAACAGAACTGAGTGTCCTTTTACAAATGGAGACTAAAGCCTAGTATGTTCCTTCCACTTGAATAATCGCATGGCTAACATGGATCTCAGGGTGTACTTTGATGACATCCTTCTGCCTCACAATCGGCATCCCGAGTACTTGAGTGTTACATTACACAGAACCTTATCCTTCAAACAACATCTTTTGAAGAATACTGCTAAGTTGAGATCACGCAGGAACATCATCCAGAAACTATGTGGAACAACATGGAGCTCCAATGCTTCAACTCTTCGATGTTCTGCAATTAGTCTCGTCCTATCTGTAGCTAAATATTGTGCCCCTGTGTGGTTCAACAGCCCTCACATAGGGAATATCGGTGCTGAAATCAACAAGACCAAACGATTGATATCTGGTACCATTGAATGCACCCCTATTCAATGGCTTGCTGCTCTGAGTCACAATCCTCCATCCCATCTCCACAGGTGTCATAACCAGGTCAAAGCATACCACAACATACTTCAAAATCAGTATCTACCTGTTCACGCTGACATACCTGCTTCCTGTCTACCTAGACTTCGCTCAAGCAAGCCCCCTGTGAAGACAGCTACGTGATTTATCAATGAGAACTTTGACATAGTCAAGCAGTGGTCTCATGATTGGTAGATTTTTGCTCCACAGGAGTGCCGAGACATGCCATCTGTCACATCGTAAGTACCCGGATTTGATCTTTCTCGTCGGATATGGTCAAAATTAAACCGGATCAGGACCAATTCTAGTGTTGGTGCGGACGCTTTGTTCAAGTGGAATAGGTTACAGTGTGACTGCGGAGCCGATAGACAAACGATGAAGCACTGTCCTATACGAGCCTATGGTGGCAACATACCTCAGTGGACTATATTTTGAATTTAGATGTTAAATTATGGGACTATCTGTTTTTCATTTTCTTTTCAATAATATGTAACATGATGTAAGTGTACACCACAAGACAATGCTTAAGTCACGTAACGTCCAGAATATCCACTCCATCTGAAAAATTCGAGACTATCCTTTCAAACGTATACGGAATGCCACGCAGTTCAGTGACATGTGTACGACAGTGCAGTCAGTCAATGAAGTGGGCGGCAATGAATCAGTAAATCAGTCGAGAGTGACACAGCAGTTGTAGGCTTATTTGTATGCATCATGACTAGAGACAACCGGTCATTGTGATAGTTTTGTGCAGAACGATGACCTAGTTTCAGCGTGGGTGAGTAAAGAGGACACGAGAAAATATCACCGCAGGATTGCGTGTTGTGCGGTTTGTGCCTCGCCTTTATATTGTAACCAGGAAACACAGCCCTCTCTTCGCGGACCTGAGCCAGCACATCCAGCACAACCACAGTCTTCCAATAAACTTGCTGGACACACCACCCATTGGTCCTGGGTTCATGAACCCGCAAATTCCTCAGCTCAAGTTTTGGACCTTTATCTACAATATAATTTTGGACACTGGCAACTTAATTTTCTAGCGATGACAATTTTATTTCATCAAAGCGCTGCTTTATTTCTGGCGGTGTCAAAACCAATCATGAACTATTATTAAAACTTGGATCCAACAACAAAAACAATGACAAACGTTCGTGCTAGGGTGGGATTCGGACTACTTGCCTCACCGAGATAATTCTCACGGCTCTCACATTGCACTACTTGACGATATGAAGCAGGGACTACATAGGCAACACGCCTCACACCGCTCCATGCTGCGAAAGGGCAGCGATACTAAGCGGTTCAATACGTACTTTGTTTGGGACAATGTATAAGCAGGGGGTTTCTCATTCCCAGATACCTGGCTTTTGTTTGTAGGTGAACTGAGAGTAAACATTGCTATTAACACTGAATGTGTGTGCAGGTGTTTTGTCACCCCCAGGTGCGCTGGTTAGGATCAATAGGCCAATTGAGTTAATACAATGGTGATAGTTAATTATTATTATTTATCATATGGCTTTTAGTGCCGGGAGTGTCCGAGGACATGTTCGGCTCGCAAGAGTCTGTAGCTGCTTCTAGAGGGTGAGCTACACGATCCGTTCAATTTCAAGCAGTTCCAACTTTCGCTACCAGATGTCAATGATACTTAGAGGTGAAGGTTGGAATATTAGTCTGTGGAAGGATCTTTTACATGCCATACTGAAGGATTTTTAATACTCTTAAAAATCCAAGGACTTCGGCCGTGTTTGAACCCGCTATCTTGGACACAGCAGTTCAGCATGCTACCAACTACGCCACCGAAGCCGCTGATAACATGGTTTACATCAAGGTCATCGAGCCCCGTGTCCATGTGTGATAACCAGTGTCATTGTGATGGCTTAACTAATGTATGTTTAATCGGGGAAAAGGTTTGGGTAGGAAGCGGCCATGATCGGAATTTAGGCACAATCCCTGCATTTGCCTAGCGTAGAAGTTGGTGAAGCAACGAAAAACCACTCTTAAGATGGCAGGGATAGGAAACGAAGCCATTTCTTCTCAGCACTGCTACACATGAATGGTTTTGTATTGTACCAACTTGATTTCAATTCATTGTCTGTATATGGTTGATTTATTATATTTTTCCCATTTAATGTATTTATATTACGCCTTAACTTATTTTCACTGTACATTTGCGGAAAAACGCATTAATATATCCCAGGTATTATGATAATTTTCAATAAATGGATTAGGTTTTGCAGGATAATTCCCTGATTGTGCATATGTTTATTAAAACGAAAATATAATGGAAGTCTGCTGTTCGGGACATCCCATTCAATCTGCTTGAAATGAAGGAATCGCGTGTTGCGAACACTAAATTGTGTCATATGCATTGCTTTGTTTCCAGAACAAGATCTCTAATCGACTTGTGGTTTCATGAATATGAAACTTTTGAATTCGTTTCAAAAATATTTTTTGCAAGCACGAGAAAGTTTCTTTATTAGCAAATCCATGTCACAAAAGGTGGTGTGCTAGTCGTTTCAACAAATGAGTTTTGGCGCGCTAAACATTTCAACCGATGAACTTTGTTGAGGA
Source organism: Meconema thalassinum (assembly GCA_946902985.2). Lineage (NCBI taxonomy): Eukaryota > Metazoa > Arthropoda > Insecta > Orthoptera > Tettigoniidae > Meconema > Meconema thalassinum. The sequence goes on along the minus strand of OX336399.1, from coordinate 219,806,071 downwards.
GTTGTGCACACTTCAATAAACAAAGTTAAAACAGAAGCACTTTCTTTGATTGGCAACGCAACGCATAGTGGGTACAACTAGTAGGTCATAAATGCAATAACATTCATACTGGATATCATATATATACTTGAATACTGCCAACAGTTAAAACTCTGAATGAGAATAGTTAATTTTTGAGCAGCCAACTCAAAAGTGAATATCAATGTCCAATTATGACAGACAAATACAAAAACGTTCAACGATAAAAATAAGAGTATAACTCATTTTGCCACCAAACCTTCTTCACATTCAACATTTTCAGTTTTCAAAAATAAAGAAAAAACAACACTTTTCCTTTTTATGTTCTCCACTTACTCATTTATATGATTTCCACTTTCTTCATCATGTATTTCTTCTTTTATATCCTAGCAACAAGAACGAATCATTAATGTATTCAATATTATATTACGCTTTTAAAAAATCAATAACAAATTTCTTTCTTATTCTCCATCATATTCTGCATTATAGAAGTCTCATCTAGATCTGAAATCTATCAAAGATATCCCTCCTTTGTAGGTCATGTAAATCAGAATTTGACACATCATTGGAAGAATTGAGCAGAAACAAATCACCAGGCAGAGATGATATACCGATTGAATTGCCACAGCATAGGTGATGAAAGTCTGCTCAGGTTATTTCACTTGGTGTGTAGGATTTATTATACAAGAGAGTTACCTTCTGAATTCAAGAATAATGTAATCATCCCTATACCTAAGAAAACAGGAACTGACAGATGTGAAGATCACCATACAATCAGCTTGATCACTCATACTTCTGAGATCCTCACTAGAATAACTTACAAGAGGATGGAAACACAGATGGAAACAGAGTTGGTTCAAGACCAGTTTGGCTTCAGGAGAATTACAGGAACAGGGGAAGCTGTTCTAAGTCTTACGCTGATTTTGAGAGGAAGAATAAAGACAGATAAGAGAACGTTCATGGCATTGGTAGACTTAGAAAAGGCATTTGATAACGTTGATTGGAGCAAGTTGTTGATATATTGAAAAAGATTGTAATAAATACAGTGATAGAATGGTGATATACAATGTATACAGAAACCAGACAGCAGTTATTAAAGCCGAAGGACATTAGAGAGAAACTGGTATTCAGAAAGGTGTAAGGCAAGGCTGCAACTCATCACCCATACTTTTGAATGTATAAATTGAACTAGAAATTAAGGAAATTGGTGAAATATTCTAAGTAGGACTAGAGAATCAAAGACAAATAATTTCAACTCTGAGATTTGCTCATGACATCGTCATCTTAGCCGATACACCGGAGGATTTGAATGAGCTTTTAAATGGTATGGATTCTGTCTTGAGAAAAGAATTCATGATGCAAATGAATAAATTTAAATCACAAATATTGGAATGCTCCCAAAGGAAATCAGAAACCCCCATGGACGTCGAATAGGAAGAGTACTTTAATGGAAATAATGGGCATAAGGGCTGAATGAATTATTTCTGAAATTTCTAGCATCGAGTCTATAAACTTTTTGCTTGCTAGTCCATCTTTTGGTCCATTTCAGTCACAGCACATAATACATGCACATGTCACTTCCGTGACCTGGCCCTCAATAGTTTTACCAGCTCAGCTTTTAAGAATGAATGTATAAATCACTCATATATGCCATATAAAAATATTCTACATGAACATCTTAACAAAGAATATCAAAATATTTGACTAGGGCAGATACATATTAAAAAATCAACCAGTTATCCAATTACAGTAAGCGCCTCCAGAGAGAGTGATTTGTAGACTATTTAAGATAAATTTTGCCACTACATAATGCTTCTAACAGCAAGCAGTAGGCGTATTGAATTCTCATTATATATCAACAGCAGTTATTAGAATTACAACAGGGCAGGGAAAAAGGTTTTTTCTAAAATATTAATAACCTCGCCATTTGGCTGGGCTGTCGAGAAAGGTGAAATATAATGCGACAAGCCAACATGCATAATCGGATCGTTTGGTGTAATTTCTTCATACAGAAATACGAAGTACACAACAGGCAACTAATACAACGTGATTGTGCTGGCTTCACATAATGTGTCCTCCACCTATGGCGATTAAGATGTATCCTCTTTACCTATATGAATACAACAACGGCATAAACAGGGAGGGTCATGGGTTAGAGCCAAGCACAAGTCGGACAATATATTGATTTACCATTAATCTTGACGTCGTCTATTTTCTGTACTTTCTACAAACTAATAGCCAACAGGTTCCATTTGTCATCACCACGGTCTGAATACACAATTCTGGAATCCCTAAATACCATTTGTGAGTAGAAGATGGCGATCTGGTCATGTCCTTTAGAAGATGCAGCAAGTAGTAACCCAATAAGGTACTTACCTCTTTGAAATCACCACCACTCGCTAAAGATTGAGTTTCTGTTTTGATGCAAGAAACAAACTCTGGTATGGAGAATTCTTCTATGTTAATATCCTCAGTGAGATTAGTATCAACCTGCAGAGAAATTACGTGTTTCACATACATGTTCCGTAACATAGGTGGAGTTAAATCTTATACAGGTTCCCATTACTTTGAATTCCTACCAAATATTACGACATGCAGCACAAAACCTAGACAATAAAGTTTGTACAAAATGGTAGTTCTGTTTTCAGAGTTAACATCCCAGACTTGGGTAACGTCACCAGCTGTTCTCAATATATATGTATTGACCCCGTTCACTTCTTTATAAACCGCACCAAGAACTGAATTCTATGTCAGACCACGAGACAACGCCGAGTCAATTTCCGACATTGTAAGCCAAAAAGTCACTTGTGAAGGCTGTGCAAGAATCAAGCGAGCCGTGGAATTCATTGGAAAAACGAGATCAAAATTAATAGTATAATGATTGACTACAATAAATTCAGTCAGATATTTGCCACACAATGTATGGAAATACTTCGAAAAATCCGGATGAATATAGAAAGACACTGATAGGCTACAGAACAAAGAAGCCACAAATGCTACACTACGCTCAAAACTGAATTTGTCGATCGCCTGAGACGGCGGATACAGAGATTCGAGCATCGAACCACAGGGTAATCAACAGTGTATAGAATTGAGTATAAGTTGTGAAATAGAGTGGATATTATTTCTTATTGAGTATGAAAAAAAAGTATATTTATTGAATTTTGCGAACTGTGGAGTTTGCGCGATCGTTCGAGCACATTTTATATTAACAGGAAAGGTCTACACCGATACGATTGAGCTCAAATGTTGTTCAGAATTATTGGTTGTACTGCGTAAATTAATTGAAGGAGGCTTTAAAAGCACTATTTCTCCAATAAAATAAGGTATAAGTAACAATGATGTAAACGTGAATTTGAGCACACGATTGAAGTGCACAAAAAAATCACAGTGCTAAATTACTAGAATCTGTGTTAAATCTGAAAGCAGTGCATTTGTATACAACAAATGAAACAAATAAAGAAGCTATTTTACAATGATTATGAAATTTCACATTATAGAGGAGATTATACCAACCAACATTATGAGCAACTAAATTCAACATTAGAGGAAGAGAGAAGGAGATTTCCAGGAAATTCTCGCAAATCCTATTCAAGCCTGGAAGGTGAGTTCAACCAAAATTCGAAGATCTGGTTTCAGGAGATGGAAATGCAGAATTGAGAGGTAATAGATAACAAGTATAATCCAGTGACCGTTACCCTAAATGCTATAAGTTAAATAATATCATTTTTCCCTCAATAAGTGTACATTATTTGAGGACACGTTTTTATCTGAAATGGTTGGTGATTTGCAGTACATTAGAAGTTCCCAGTTCATTAATTAACTTGCATTTTGAGCTAACTCCATCCAATTCTTACCTGATATTAAGAGTGACCAGCTCAAGTATGTATGTGGTGGTATATGTTTGCTTGTGAAGGGATTTCCCGAGAGTTAATGGGGGACAGCGTTGCTCAACGTCCGTAGGTTTTAATCTTCAAGCACCCTACACGTATCCTCCAGGTGGTGCTAATCGAGCAACAACAGCAAGATGCCGTCGTACTGCCCTACAAGGCCTCACGGCTATGACAATCGTGCAAAGAATTTTAATAATAGTCGTTCTGAGGAATCACATTCACACACCCAAACCTTCGGCTCTGTATTAACCATCTGCCAACTTAACATAGAAGGTATCAGTAAGGCAAAACGTGAATATTTATCCAAGATCCTTCATGAACTATCGGTGGGTGTGGTAGAACTCCAGGAAACTCACACAGACGATGACCAGCAACTGAAACATAGGGGTAAAATTCTAGGATACCAACTAGCTGCAGCAGTGAAAGTAAGGCATAGCCACCCTTGTCAAGAACGATATAGCAAACTGTGAAGCAATGGAACACGTTACAAACGAAGCATTCTTCTCCTCATCTATAAAGGTAGATGATGTCGTGATTACTAATGTACATAAACCACCTAGCGTCAACTGGCCAGATCACAGAATGTTGGTGCCATCAGAAAACAGCATCATTCTTGGAGACTTCAACAGCCACCATGGAAAGGGGTGTACCAAGTGGATGTGGTACATCCTAAGGGATTTAGACAGAATGAAGTTTCGGGCACAAAAGGTGATAATGAAGGACAGAGCGGGAAAAGACCAAAAAATTAAGATTTAGATTTAAATGATATTTATTTAATATAAAGCGAATATGTCGCCAGGAATGATAGCTTCAAAGAAATTACTTTAAAAACTGACAATAAAAATTAATAACAATTAAAAGGTACTTGTTTCTCCAGGAAACATAAATAGAGCAGTGACTAACTTTAAAGTATTAAATATAAAATTGCTAAAAAGGAAGCATAATAATTTAAATTCATTCCAAAGTGGATTAAAATGAAATACTCTTCTGACGGAAAGAATCCGGGCAGAATAAAAGAAGTGAAAGGGTACCACCTCTTCTAAGGTACGATACAAGAAGTATCAGGCCGGCAGTCGGAGGTCCTCAGTAGCTGGCGGCAATTTAGTGCGCCCGCTCTGGCGGTGCGAGGTCAGTCTGGCATGTTCCAGGGTTCCGAGTTCGGAACTAGAGTAGATGATGATAGGTTCTCCTAAAGATAGCGACCAGCATAGAGAGGCTCTTGGTAATACCTCCTGCGGCTGGTGAAATGATGTTCTCAGAATTACGATTTGCAGAGTAGCTCCATGTTGAAGATTTTTGGTTGAAGTGCAGGCTGATGAATTTAGACTGCCCGGCCAGGCCGCCAAGTCCAGCAGAGAGATTATGCCGGCGGAGAAGAGACTCCGGCAGCCAGAGGTACCCCGAGAGGGCAGTAACCCCAGCAGGGATGTTGGTGAGCAGATGCGATCAGTTGAGAAGAGTGGACAAGAGTAGGCACTGTAGGCCGGGAGACCTCAGGCTATATAGCGGTAGTGACGTCAGCGCGCGGAACCTTCTAGCATGAAGGTGTGGCGAGAGAGCAGCCAATCACAGCACAGCCCCATGCACAATGCGAGCGTCACCGCTGGAGAGAGCTCAGTGCTCGTAAGAAAATGTGACGGTATAGTACGTCTAGAAAGACACTACAGAAAACAGGTGAGTAGACATGAATATTACAGAAAAGCAATTAAATTGAAACACCAATATTAAACAAATCAGAACACCGCGTTCAGACTGCAATTCACGAAATTAAAATAATGGGGCAGAAAAATTGAACGTGTGTTTCACACCGTAAGGGAAACATAGCCAACAAAAAACATTCGCAAAGCGAACATGCTGGGAGGGGCGAGAAAAAATTGCAGTAAGAAAGCGCAGAAGTTAGGCCTCGCGTGGTAAAGGAGCAATCATGGTGATTGGCCTAAGAAAATGACCAGCAGAAGTCTGCAGTTTTACCACGCGAACCCTACCATCTCTGCCAGGAAAGCACTCAACAACCCTACCCAAATTCCAAACAAGAGGAGGACTAGGGTCTTTCAAAAGCACCAAGTCCCCCACCTGAAGGTTAGAGCAGGAAAAAAGCCATTTGCCACGCTGCTGAAGCAAACCGAGGTATTCCAACCTCCAGCGACGCCAAAAATTGTTGCGCAAGCTTTCAATTTTGCGCCAAGAAATGGCTAAAGAAGATTGAGAATTAGAATATAACAAAGGTGGGGAGGCAGTCAATGGACCACCGATAAGAAAATGGCCCGGCGTTAATGGTAGAAGATCTGAAGGGTCATTAGATAAGGGTGATAAAGGGCGAGAATTAATTATGCCCTCAATAAAAATAATTAAAGAATTAAACTCTTCATGAGAAAGGGGGGTGTGGCCACAAACACGTCTAAGGTGCTTCTTGGTGAGTTTCACACAAGACTCCCACCGTCCACCTTGATGGGGTGCATAAGGGGGGATGAAGTGCCACTTGAAATTTCTCTGGTGAGCATAATCAGTAATCCTTTCCAGCGCTGCATTTTGAGTAAGAGCTCTCTTAATTTGCTCAGAAGCTCCGATAAAATTTTTAGCATTGTCGGAAAATACTTCTGAAGGAAGCCCTCGGCGAGCAGAAAAACTGGCAAAAGCTGCCAAAAAATAAGCAGTAGAGGCGTTGGTAACTAGTTCTAAGTGAACTGCTCCGGTGACCATACATACAAACAGCGAAATATAGAGTTTTCCAAAAATACATTTTTTGGCCTCAGGAGAATTTTTTCTGTAAACAAAAGGCCCGGAATAATCCACTCCCGTAAAGGCAAAAGGTCTAGCAGGCGCAGATCTAAAGTTGGGAAGATCACCCATGAGCTGAGTGGTAATTTTAGGGTTGGATTTGAAACATGGAATACACTTCCGGATAACAGAGGTAACTTCATGGACTCCGTTTATGGGCCAATACCTTTCACGAATGACAGAAAGTAATGTACGAGTTCCAGCATGAAGATGCTGGTAATGATACTGACGAATGATTAGAGAAGTGACATGATGCTTTGAAGGAAGAATAATTGGGTGTTTTTTATCCTCGGAAAGATCAGCCAAAGATAAACGTCCTCCAACTCTTAGTAAACCATCAGTGTCCAAAAAAGGGGCGAGTGATGAAAGCCTACTCGATTTCTTAAGGGATTGACCTTGGGACAACACCTGACATTCTTCAGAGAATATTTCTTGTTGAGTAAGCCATAAGATTTTTGTAGTGGCTAAACCTAATTCAGAAAGGGTTAAATATGGCTTAGGAAAAAGGGGTTGTTCTACCACAAAATATTTCCATCGAAGGAGATAAGCCATAACCCTCACCAATTTATGGAAAGAGGAATATCGCTGCAAGAGAAGGGGAGAGTCAGAAACGAGAAGAGAAGATCCAGTAATCTTACCAGCATCCGGCAAGTCTGATAACTCCGGAAGAGGAAAATTTGGCCAAGCGGAAGGTTCTTGCAGAAGCCAAGGGGGACCGTGCCAGTATAATGTCAGGTTAGCCAACATAAGAGGGGAACATCCCCGAGAAATGACATCTGCAGGATTCTCCTTGCCAGATACATGATGCCATTGTTCAAAGTTAGACAATTGTTGAATTTTGGACACTCTATTAGCTACAAACACCTGCCAATGCGAGGAAGGTTTGGCAATCCATGCCAACGTGATGGCTGAGTCACTCCAAAAGTAAGTTTTGCTAAATCGGATTTTCAAAGATTGGCGGATTTTGACCGATAATTCAACCGCCAGAAGAGCAGCACAAAGTTCCAGTCGTGGCAAGGATAAGGATTTAAGAGGGGCTACCTTTGACTTAGCGCAAATTAAATTGGAAAAGAAATATGACTGGTCAAAATTGCGGCAAACAATATATGCACAACACCCATAAGCTTTCAATGAGCTATCGGCAAAGATGTGAAGTTCATATCCTCCACAAGAGGGAAAGGGAATAATCACTCGCGGGATAATGACATTGGAGAGATCTTCCAAACTATTTTTATAAGAAATCCAATTTTTTTGCAACTCTGAAGGAACTGGTTCATCCCAACCAGTTTTCAAGGACCAAAGGTCCTGCATGAAAAGCTTTGCTGTGACAATAATTGGCGCCAAAAATTGGAGAGGATCAAATATCTTTGCAATCTCAGACAAAATTTGCCGCTTAGTTTGCGGTTTGATGTCACTGAGATTAATTTTGAAAAAGAAAAAATCCTTTTGAGGACTCCAATAGATGCCTAGGGTTTTGATAGAATTACTTTCTTGAAGAAGCTCTACTGAGTCGTTATAGACTGAAGTTAATGGAAATTTAGAAAGAAATTCTTCCGAATTAGAGTTCCACTTGCACAAGGAAAATCCGCCTCCCAAAAGCAAAGCTGTCAAATCTTTAGAGACCTGTAGTGCTTCAGATACTGACTCAAATGAATGAAGAAAATCGTCAACGTAAAATGATGATTTTAACACTTCAGAAGCCTTAGGAGAATACAACGGGCCATCCTGTTCAGCAAGTAATTTCAACGTACGTATGGCTAAAAAAGCAGAGGGCTTTAGTCCATAGGTTAAGGTTTTTAGCCGAAAAATCTTGACAGGTTTAGTAGGCTCGTCGCGCCAAAGAATTCTCTGAAGGTCGCACTGTTGTTGATCGACCAAAATCTGCCTATACATTTGCTTGATATCAGATATCACTGCGATAGGGAACAAGCGAAAATTCATCAAGACAGAAGAAATGTCAGATTGAATAGGAGGGCCTGATAATAATGTGTCATTCAGAGAAGTACCATTGGCATCCAATGCAGAGCCATTAAAGACCACTCTTATGTTTTCCTTTAAAATCTCATTCTTCCAAACTGGATGATGATTGAGGTAAATGACTTCAGATGGGGTATAAGAAGCATCATCTTTCTTGGTAACAACCTCCATGTGATCAAGTGCCTCATATTCCTCCATAAACGTGGAGTATTGAGTTTTAACAACAGGGTCACGTTTAAATTTGTTTTCCACAGCATAGAGTGCTCTAAGAGCCCTAGGGTGTGTTTCAAATAAAAGAGGTGGATTATCCACTCGGGGCATTGTTACGACAAATCTACCCTCTGAATTGCGTTTGGTCGTTTCGCGAAACTGTTTTTCACACATTTCATTTTCAACCGAGGAAGGTGAAACTGAATCTATAGTTTCGATTTTCCAAAATCTTTCTAAGTTATAATCGAGACTTGTATTGACAAAATGACATTGAGAGAAATTTTGAAATGACTTACGAGGGACTTGACCCGTTACTAACCAACCTAGCTTGGTATGATGAACAAACACTCCTGGTGATATTTTAACCTTAGAGCTAAGGAGACATTGCCAAAATACTTGGGCACTGAGAAGTATGTCTACCGGAGCGCTCGTATTAAATGTTGGATCCGCCAACTGAATGTTATGAGGAAATTGCCACGTTCTAACTTCAAAAGAATTACTAGGGGTGTTACTGCCAATAGTATCAATGGCAAGGCAATTCAACTGCAATGTTGTGTTACAATTCACAGCATCTTTGATGTGAACACGAACAAAATGCAAAGATTTAACATTGCTATTGTTAATACCGGTAACCTGAATTAATGTAGGTTGCTTGGGAAGACCAAGTTTCTTAATGAGACGCTCACTTATGAAGTCATGGGTGGCGGCATTATCCAATAGGGCACGTGCTTCAAGCCATCTACCAGAAGAGTCTTGAACTTTTATTAACACGGTTGATAGTAGCACCTGGGAACTACGAATTGAGCTAGAGCTCTGAGTATAAGATTGCGCATTAGCTCCTGGGGATGCATCTTTAGAACATCCAGGGGAAGGAGCCTGACGTGGCTTTTCAAACCTATGAAGCAAGGTATGATGTTGAGCCTTGCAATGGGAGCAAGTATTTTTAGATAAGCAATCAGGCACCATATGCCTAGTTGACAAACAGTTGTAGCAATATCTTTTTTGAGCTATTAATTTGCGTCTTTCATCGGTAGAAAGGGCTTTAAAGGCAACGCAGGAATATAACCTGTGAGGTGCTTTACAGAGAATACAATCCATTGAATTATGCTGAACAGTAAAGACAGCAGATTTGTTTATTTTTGCACCGACTGGTTTCACAACATTAGATTTGTTATCTGCACTTCCTGACATATGACAGGCTACAGCTGACAAAACCTGACATCTATTATTCATAAACGTAAGCAATGAATCATAGGTATATGACGTGTCATTTGTTAGTTCCCTCTCCCATGCCTTTAAGGTTGATGAATCAAATTTAGAAGTAACCAAGTGAATCAAGAATAGATCCCAATGCTCGACCGGTTGGTTCAACCGTGCCAATGCTCTGACATGTAGTTGGACCGCGTCACTCAAGGCTCGCAGTGTTGACAAGCTTTCAGCTCGCAAGGTGGGCAGGTTAAATAAGGCTTGAATATGCCTTTGTAAACATAATTTTTCATTGCCATAACGGCCTTTAAGAAGCTCGATAGCAATGTTATAGTTTTCTCCTGTTAAGGGAAGTTCTCTTATAAGTTGAAGGGGTGGCCCCTGCAAAATGGATTTTAAGTAATGAAATTTCTGAATTTCCGGAAGTGTGGCATTATTATGTACTAATGAACTGAACAATTCAAAGAATGATTGCCACATCTCTTCCTTTCCTGAAAAGTGCGGAATTTCAATTTTAGGTAGCAATGGTTTGATACCGTTCCCATGGTCGCTAATTCTTCCTTGAGTTTCTTCTACCTTCAACGCCAGGGTCAAAGTTCTAACTAATGACACAGCCTGAGCATGTGTATCAAAGTAATTACTCTCTACTTCTTCCCTATCTGATTGATGTTCTGGACTTTTGATTTCAATTTCAAGTTGCACGAGATCATATTTCTCGTACGCCTGTTCAAAAGCTTTTAAACGCTGGGATATAATGTCAAGGTTTTGTTCCTCTTTCGGTAGAGTAGCTAAATATTTTTGAAAACGGGTGAGTTGACCTTTGTAGGCCGCCCGAGAGTTTAACAGTTTATCATCAATTATTGGTGGCATGGCTGGAAAAGTTGGAACAACTCACTCACCAAAGCTGCTTGTGGCACCGGACAGACCTAGCTCCGGAAAGAAACCAGTTGTACAAATATGCTGGGATTGTTTCCGCCTTCCCGCAGATCTCCCGCGCTAGCCACAATGTACTGAAATGTATAGAACAAATATTAGATTGCACCAGTTTTTTGAATTGAATTTGCGGTCTCAGAATGAAGGTTCTGGGTTTGATCCGGGGTTGAGGTACCATGGAAAGGGGTGTACCAAGTGGATGTGGTACATCCTAAGGGATTTAGACAGAATGAAGTTTCGGGCACAAAAGGTGATAATGAAGGACAGAGCGGGAAAAGACCAAAAAATTAAGATTTAGATTTAAATGATATTTATTTAATATAAAGCGAATATGTCGCCAGGAATGATAGCTTCAAAGAAATTACTTTAAAAACTGACAATAAAAATTAATAACAATTAAAAGGTACTTGTTTCTCCAGGAAACATAAATAGAGCAGTGACTAACTTTAAAGTATTAAATATAAAATTGCTAAAAAGGAAGCATAATAATTTAAATTCATTCCAAAGTGGATTAAAATGAAATACTCTTCTGACGGAAAGAATCCGGGCAGAATAAAAGAAGTGAAAGGGTACCACCTCTTCTAAGGTACGATACAAGAAGTATCAGGCCGGCAGTCGGAGGTCCTCAGTAGCTGGCGGCAATTTAGTGCGCCCGCTCTGGCGGTGCGAGGTCAGTCTGGCATGTTCCAGGGTTCCGAGTTCGGAACTAGAGTAGATGATGATAGGTTCTCCTAAAGATAGCGACCAGCATAGAGAGGCTCTTGGTAATACCTCCTGCGGCTGGTGAAATGATGTTCTCAGAATTACGATTTGCAGAGTAGCTCCATGTTGAAGATTTTTGGTTGAAGTGCAGGCTGATGAATTTAGACTGCCCGGCCAGGCCGCCAAGTCCAGCAGAGAGATTATGCCGGCGGAGAAGAGACTCCGGCAGCCAGAGGTACCCCGAGAGGGCAGTAACCCCAGCAGGGATGTTGGTGAGCAGATGCGATCAGTTGAGAAGAGTGGACAAGAGTAGGCACTGTAGGCCGGGAGACCTCAGGCTATATAGCGGTAGTGACGTCAGCGCGCGGAACCTTCTAGCATGAAGGTGTGGCGAGAGAGCAGCCAATCACAGCACAGCCCCATGCACAATGCGAGCGTCACCGCTGGAGAGAGCTCAGTGCTCGTAAGAAAATGTGACGGTATAGTACGTCTAGAAAGACACTACAGAAAACAGGTGAGTAGACATGAATATTACAGAAAAGCAATTAAATTGAAACACCAATATTAAACAAATCAGAACACCGCGTTCAGACTGCAATTCACGAAATTAAAATAATGGGGCAGAAAAATTGAACGTGTGTTTCACACCGTAAGTGAAACATAGCCAACAAAAAACATTCGCAAAGCGAACACACCACACGCTATGAGGATACGATGAGTGCGATGAAAATGGAGACAGGCTATTTGAATGGATGGATGCAAGAGATCTTAAGCAAGTGTACGATGCCAAGGACAAAGGAACTTTCCACTCTGGTCGTTGGAAGAAAGACTATTCGCCAGATCTTTGTTTTGTCTCCCATAACCTCATGTCAAGTACCTCAATACACAGACAAGTACTGAACAATTTCCCTCGGAACCAACACAGACCCATAATCTATAGAGTTGGTCTTCAGATCTCTGTTATTAGGTCAGTACCCATACCTAGATGGAACTTCCAGAAAGCTGACTGGAATACATATGCTTTGTACACAGATGCCAACATTAGGTGGATAGCTCCAACGCCAGAAAATTACTGGAGGTTTGTAGGGCTAATAAAATCAGCTGCAAAAAGAACCATCCTTCGTGACTATCGGAAGGATTACATACCTGGTTGGAATGAGGAAACAAGTCGCTTATTTGCTGAATTCGTAGAAGAAAACAGTCAGAGAAAGCAACTGAACTTCTGAAATCCCTAGATAATGCTATAAGAGAGAAGTGGATAACAGCAGTACAAGATCTCAACTTCACACACTCTAGCAGAAAAGCATGGTCACTCATCCGTAAATTAGATCCAACTTCAACACCACTGAGGATGCACACCTCCATTAATGTGGAAACTATAGCAAACCACTTGGTCTCTCTATCACGGGCTCCGGGGAATAAGAAATTCACAAAGCAAGTTAAGTCGGAACTAAGACAGAGAAAACAAGAAATCCAACCAAATGACATATATTCAAGTCCATTTTCCTCAGACGAAATACAAAATGGTCTCGACTCCCTTCGTAGTGGTAAAGCTGCCAGACGTGATGGCATATTTCCAGAACATTTAAAGAACTGTGGTCCAGCAACCAGGCGCTAGCTTGCTTCTTTCTTTAGTAATGTTCTGCAGTCAGGCCGACTGCCTCCCTTGTTCAAGAAAACTAAAATTATTGCTATTTTGAAACCAGGCAAGGATCCCAAATTACCCCAAAACTACAGACCAATAGCCCTAATAAGCGTAACTTACAAGCTTCTGGAAAGACTGATTCTTAACAGGATAGCTCCTACGATTGATTGCCTCATTCCGATTGAGCAAGCTGGTTTTCGTCATGGTCGTGACTGTAGCGATCAGTTGCTCACTTTGACTTCCTATATAGAAAAAGGATTTGAGAGGAAAAGAAAAGTGTATCGTGTTCCTCGATGACACAGTCTAGTAAGAAGGTCTCCTCCTGAAACTCAGTAGAGCAATACCATGTCTCAAGATCTTCACTCTGATAAATAATATGTTGGGAAACAGATTTTTCCAGGTTCATACAGAAACTGTCCGCAGTCGTTTTCACAAACTCAAGAATGGTTTGCCACAGGGTTCAGTGCTGTCTCCAATTCCCTTCAACTTATACATACACGACCTTCCAGAAACCACATCTCGCAAGTTCATCTATGCAGATGAGATCAACCTCACCATACAAAGAACAGACTTCAGTGAAGCTGAATAAATCCTATCCCAGGATCTTGAGAAGATGGACGATTATTTCACAAAGTGGCGATTGACACCTAGCCTTCTAAAAACAGAAGTAGCTACGTTTCACCTCAGTAACAGGAATGCAAACTATCAACTGACAGTCAGGTTCAGAAATCACACACTGCGATGTAATACCACCCCCAAAAGCCTTGGTGCAACTTTAGATAGATCTCTAACCTATCGCAATCACCTTCAGAAACTGGCAGCTAAACAGAAAAGTTGTAACAACCTTCTGGGAAGACTAGCTGGAACATCATGAGGTGCAGATGCAAATTCACTGCGATCAACTGCTTTATGGCTGAATAGTTCCCATACTCGTCTGGTCGACGTCCAGCTACGCCACACAATGATAATCATATCTGACACCCTGCACTCTACTCCTGTACAGTGGTTACCCGTACTGAGACACATTCAACCTTCTCACATCAGACGACAAAATGCCCTTGTCAGATTATGGACTAAGGTGATGATGAACAACTCACTTCCCATCCACCAGGATACAGAGGAAAACGACGTAGCGAGACTGAAATCCCGGAAACCTGCCTGGAAGACGGCCAGGAATCTAGCTGACATACCTTTTAGACCTGAATAAGCATGGAAGCAAGAATGGGCCAGATTACACCCACATGGTCTAATCAACATCGATGACCCAACAGCAAAACCTACTGGATTCAACCTCCCACGCACCATCTGGACCAGACTAAACAGGATACGCATAGGCGTTGGAAGAACTTATTTATTTAGCGTATGATGCTTCATTTGACAATCGTTGAAATGTATTACATATAATTGCTATTACAAAATAAAAATTAATATATACATATTTATATACATGGATGTAAAGTATTACAGACATAATAACTGGGATGCACGCATACACACACACACACACACACACTGCTGCAGATTCTGATATTTCATCACAAGCTGATGTCTAGTCCTTCCAACCAAGTGAGTGCCGTAGGGGTTACTTGATGTAGCTCCTCCACAGGCCCAGTGAATGCCCGCAGAGGACATTCTTTCACGATGTGGCTGATGGTTTGCATTTCAGCACCACAGTTGCAGGAAGGAGACTCCAACCACCCCCATTGGTGTAGTGCAGAAGCAGTTCTTCCAACGCCGCAGCGTATCCTGTTTAGTCTGGTCCAGATGGTGCGCGGGAGGTTGAACCCAGGAGGTTTTGCTGTTGGGTCATCGATGTTGATTAGACCATGTGGGTGTAATCTGGCCCATTCTTGCTTCCATGCTTCGTCAGGTCTAAATGGTATGTCAGCTAGAATCCTGGCCGTCTTCCAGGCAGGTTTCCGGGATTTCAGTCTTGCTACGTCGTTTTCATCTGCATCCTGGTGGATGGGAAGAGAGCTGTTCATCATCACCTTAGTCCATAATCTGACAAGGGCATTTTGTCGTCTGATGTGAGGAGGTTGAATGTGGCTCAGTACGGGTAACCACTGTACAGGAGTAAGGTGCAGGGTGCCAGATATGATTCTCATTGTGTGGTGTAGCTGGACGTCGACCAGACGAGTATGGGAACTATTCAGCCATACAGCAGAACAGTATTCAACTGAAGAATATACTAGTGCTAAAGCAGTTGTTCGCAGTGAACTGTCTCTGCACTACACAAATGGGGGTGGTTGGAGTCTCCTTCCTGCAACTGGGGTGCTGAAGAGCAAACCATCAGCCACATCGTGAAAGAATGTCCTCTACGAGAATTCACCATGCCTATGGAGGAGCTACATCAAGTAACCCCTGCGGCACTCACTTAATTGGAAGGACTAGAAATCAGCTTGTGATGAAATCTCAGATCTGCAGCTGTGTCTGTGTGTATGCGTGTATGTAATACATTATATCCATGTATATAAATATGCATATATATATTTATTTCTAATAAGAATAATATGTAAAATACATTTCAAACGATTGTCAAATGAAGCATCATAGGCTAAATAAATACATAAATAAATAACGAGAGTTAATGCAGTCCTGTGTTATCCCGGAGAAATACGGGCACAATATCAATAACTCTATAAGAATAAGCCCTGAAGGCTGAATGAAAATCGAAGAGAGGAAGTTGTTTATGATCAATGGGAATGTAAAAAATCAGCACATTGCGCGAAAAAGATGATCCTCGCTTTGATGCAGCACAACTGCTGAGAGAATGCACCGAAATTAATATATTGAGCAAAATTACGAAGGCAACTCTGAACAAGTAGAATTAAATAGTCGTTTTCATATATCCCACTGATCTTTTCCACTGAAAGCTCTCCAGTCCACTAAAAACAATAGATATTCCATGTCATGTACTAAATAGACTTTTGTACACGACCTGTCTCCACGAATACCATTAATTTTAGAAATAATGTGCATGTATATTACTTTCAGTATAGGTGATTAAGACTCATCCAATGACATGACATCTTTCTGTCATGGAATCTCATTTTCAGAAAGTCTAATGCATGTGCACAATGATTCATGAAAAGTAAGCCACATAATTTAGTGTCTTAAGATAATGGTCGTCCATGATAATACTGTAACTTCTTCATACAAAAATACAAACATCACAACAGGCAACTATTACAACGTGATTGGCTTCATTTAATTTACCCTTAACCTGTGAGAATTAAGATATCCTCGATTACATCAGTGAATAGGCCAACGGCATAGGGAAGTCATTGGTTTGAGTCCAGCACTAGTCGTATAATATAATGCTATACCTTCAATCTCGACTTCTTGTACTTTCCGTACTTTACACAACCTAACAGCAGACAACTTCCATTCGTCATCACTACGGTCTGAATACACAATTCTGTAATCCCTAAATAGGATTGGTGAGAAAAAGATGGCGATCAGACATGTCCTTTATAAGATACAACAAGTAGTAACCCAAGAAGGTTCTTGCCTCCTTGAAATATCCACCACTCGCTAAAGATGGAGTTTATGTTTTGATACATGGAACAAATTCTGGTATGGAGAAATCTTCTATCTTAATATCCTCAGTGAGATCAGCATCTTCCTGCAAAGAAATTACTTGTTTCACAAACATGTTCCTTTTCATAGATGGAATTAAATCTTACACAGGTTTCTATTACTTTGAATACCTTCAATACATAATGCGACATACTCATACGACCTACAGTAGATCAAAAATGTTGAACAGAATGGTAATTCTGTTTTCAGAGTTAACTTCCCTGACTTGGGTAACTTCACCTGTTGATCTCCTTACATTTATTGTCCCCGTTCACTTGCTCATGAACCGCGCCAAGATCTGAATTTCAAGCCAGACCACGTGACAATACTGAGTCATTCTCCGAGATTAAGCTGAGTTGAATTATGAAGACAGGGCACGGAAAAAGATACTTGTGAAAGCTGTGAGAGGATCGAGCAAGTCATGTAATTCATTGGAAACACGTTATCAAAATTAATATTATACAGATTGAAGGAACGGACAATACAATAAATTGAGTTAGACATTCACCGTACATTGTATGGAAATACTTCGAACCCAGAAGAAAATAGGAAGATGAAGAAGCTGATCAGCTATAGAACGGAGAAGCAGGAAATGCTACTCTACGCACAAAACAGAACTTGTCGAACGCCAGAGAGGGTTGATACGAGCATCGAACCCCATGGTAAGCTACGGTGTAGATAATTGAGTATTAGTGACATAGAGTGCAAATATATCTTATTGAGCGTGGAATACGCTAAAAATACGTAATCGATGATTTAATATAAAGATGTGTGCATTTATTGAATTTTGCGAACTGTCGAATTCAAGTTCAATATGCGATAGTTTGAGTCGTCGTCGGCCAATACTCGTATCCGAGTGTATGTTTCTTTCCTGCATTACTAATTTGTATTCACTCGATGGTGATGTCGCTGGTGACTCAACAGACCAATTCTGGCATAGAACATACGGCCGCACACAATGCAGTTGATGGAAGGAGGAGGACGTGGCAATATCTGACACAGTTTTCTCCTCTGACGAGTTTCCATTTCCTGCCTTCGGCGTTTTTCTTCAAAAAGTGAAACCGCAGCTGAGGTGGCAGTACTCCAACGTGCGCGATCTTCCGCAAGTGTATGCCAATTATTAGGATCGATGACTACCCTCCTCAAGGTTTGTTAAAGCTGATCTTTGTAACACCTCCGAGGTGCTCCAAGAGGTCTCTAGCCCGCGCTGAGCTCGCTGTACAGGAATTTCCGTGGGAGACTGTCGTCATTCATGCGTTGGACATGACCGATCCATCTAAGCCGTTGACTAATGATGATGGATTCTAAGCTCATCATCTCTGCTCTCTCGAGAACCGCAGCATTCGTTATATAGTTTGAGTAAATGTCATAAAACTGGAAAGCGATACACCGACAACAATGAGCTCAAGTGTTGTTCAGATTTATTTGCTGTAATCCGTAAATTAATTGTAGGACGCTTTGAAAGCACGATTACTGAAATAAAATGAGATATAAGTGACAGAGAATTGAACATGAAGTTGGGCAGGTGAGAGAAGTGAACGAGGGAATTTGTTGTAAGTGCTGCAATGCTAGAATCTGTGATAAATGTGAAAGCAGAGCATTTATATACTACAAGTGTAGAAGATGTTTTACAATGATAATTAAATTTCACACCATAGAGAAGATGATTCCACTCAATTCAACATGAGAAGAAGGAAGTCATAATGGCAAATCCAATTCAAGCCTGGAAGTTGAGTTCAACCAAAAAGCGGAGGACCGGCTTCTGGAAATGGAAATGCTGAATTGAGATATAACAGATGTTGAGTATAATCCAGGAGGCGGTGCTCCAGTGACCGTGAAAACTTGTTTGAGGTGCAGATGTTAAGAGTTTATTGAGACTGTTTTGAAATGCAACCTTGTAATGTTAGAGAGAGGATACGTAGGCGAAATGGTTTGTAAATATTTCTTCATTATAATGAAGACAATTCAGGTTATTTTAAGTCTGTTGTTAAATGAAACATGTCTTGTCATGCAGTTATTTGCAACTAAAGATACTTTTAATCTTCATAATTAACATAAAATAAATTCATGTATCCCAAAAAAAAGTGTAGGCTAGGAATCATTGATGAATACCTTATCTGAGGGCACGCTTTCATCTAAAATGGTTGGTGATTTGCAGTACATTAGAACTTTCCTTTTCGTTACTTAACGTGTATTTTAAGCTAATTTCACAACTACACCCAATCCTCACCTGATGCCCTGAGAGCTGTAACTAGCTTAAGGCTATTTCTGTGCTGGTATGTGTTTCTAATGGGATTTCACGAGGGTTGGTTTTTGCCTTCAGATGTGTGGCATATTGAATAAATAATAATAACCCCTGGCACTACACCCCGTGAAATACCTAGGCGTACCAAGCGACCGCTGCCCAGCCGTTTGGCCTGCATATATTGGGGTGACGCGTGATCAGCGCATCGGGTCCCCTTGGCCGTTAATCCTGGTTTTCGTGCCTCACTGTCAGACAGCTACTCAAGTGGCATCACGAGGCTGAGTGCACCCCGTTCCAGCCTTCATGTCAGTTTCTAAAATCCCTGACGGAGCCGTGAATCGAACCCGGGGCCTCCAGGTGAGAGGCAGGCGCGCTACCCCAACATCACGGGGCCGGCATATTGGAGATATACGTGCGCAATATCAATAATTCTCCTATGAGATTAAAGCTTGAAAACTGATTGAAAATGGAAATGAGAGGGATAATTCTATGGCCAATGGGATTGTACAAAATCAGCATATTGCGGGAAAATGAATAAGTCGACCCTTGCATTGATGCTGCACAACTGCTCAGAGAATATAGGGAATTAATATATTGAGCAGGATTACGAAGGCAACTCTGAACAAGTAGAAATAATTAGCCTATCTTCATATTTCCCACTGGTCATTTCCGAAGGAAGGACAACTAACCATGAGCCAGTTTTTAAAACACGAGTCAGAAGCACGCCAATCTAAAGCACGTGATCGTCTGCAACCAATCAAAAAATTGAATTTACAGTAATTGTGAAAGTTTATCATTACTAATTACTGGGCATTATGGAAGCATTCTTACCAGTATGATACAAAATTTTTATACTGGGTCACAATGTATTTATTTAACGAGATAGGAAACACGTTGAAGCAAAATATGGATAGTTAGAGTATCCCGCCTAATTTACGCGCGAGATTTTTCTGCTGACACGAAATTTGAGTCGAAGGTGGGGGATCGCAGAGATGATTCGAGCCTTCTTATTTTTGAGATATCAACGTGTTATTCCGCGGTCTAAACAGTGCGACGGGAATAATGCAATTGATATCGGGAAGTGAGGCAAAACATCGGGCGAAGTGAATGCCTGTGTTCGCGCTCGTGTGAGTGATTTAATGTAAGGACTTGATATATTTTCAACTAGCAATAATAGAGAAAGACTTAGTAAAATTTAGAGAAGTAGTCTCATAGGAATTAGGATTTTCGGATATATCAGGATTATCATATTTTCGATTCTAAGGCAAGACATTTTTAGATTTGAGGTCTCAGACCTTATTTTGGACGTTTTCGGATCTTTAATTAGCATTGTGGAGATTTTTATAGTTTTTTGATTTTTAATTAGAATTTTAGGCTGACGATCGTTACTTTGATCGATGTCAGGATATTTCTAATGGAAAGTTGACAGATTTATAAGGCTCATGAAGGACATTTCTCGTAGAAATGTGATATATTTGAACAATATTATGAAAGCATATTGATAAGCATTAAAGTGTTGTGGAAAATCTAATTGACAGTTTGGAAAGATATCTATAAACACTCAGGATGCATTAGGCATTGTAATGAAAATTACTTGATGGAATGATGTCATATGGACATGTTGCATTGTTGCCAGCCAACAATTTGTGAGAGGGATTGATGACGAAGTAGAGGTATTTATATTTAAAAGAAGTATTGCATTACCTGATATTTTTGTGAGGACTTTGAACCAGTAACTAAAGTTAATATTTGCAAGCATTTAGATCTTCGAACTTGAAGTATCTAGTGTCAGATATAGTTCTAGGATTAAAGAAAGGAACACATACAAGGATAATCAAGGTGTTTATACGAATACTACGTGGATATGTGTTATGTAAACAGGTTGTAAAAGTATTCCCATATATTGGAAGAAGGATATGCTTAGTTATGTGATAGTGGCAATGTGTTCTTTTAACATTGTTGTAATATTTTGATATCTGCGAGGACAGATAGTCTGTGAGAATAGGGATGCATATTATGAAGGAATACAGGTTGTATAAGGATGTTATTGTTTTTATGAAGTCAGTTTGAGAGATATGAGTAGTATTTTATGGCAAACATGTGAGACACGATGCAGCAGTAGTGAACAGCTGATCGGAGCGAAAGTGAAAGTTACTGTTGGATCATTTGGTTCAATATTAATGAAGAGTCTTGAACACTGGTAATTATTTAAAGCTAGGAGAGTTGTAGTTTTATTACTATGAGAGAGATCTGAGAGATGTTAGATGTACAGATCCTGGATTCTGATATATGACGAATATTACTGAGTTCGACCCAAGTTACTGGGGATGTTGTGAACATTTTGAAGAAAAGTAAGAGAGAATTAAGGAGTGTAATATATGTATATCGATTATTTCATTATTATTCAGAGTAGGGATTGATTAGGAAAAAGGAGTCTTTCTGTATAGATGGAAGGTTGGTTATTGTGATAGCGATGATGATCGCTAGGAGTAGTTTATCTTCGTATTTTAGGTGATTTAAACATTTTCTTTGATTACTCCCTAAACCTAGGGCACATCAGGTTTGACCCAGAAATTAGTTTTATTTTATTGAGTCTAGTTTACTTTTCCATGGTTTGAGGAAGTTCGTTTTCATTTGATCGTAGTAATTTGTCTTTCGAATAAACCAACAAGCACGTGTTTGCGTTTGCATGACAATTTTTATAGGAAACTTACTTTATCTTTGCAGTACATCTAGAGTTGACAAATGAGCTACCACAAGCAAATACCATTAGTTGTGTAATTGCTTAGCACACTCTTCCCTTGACCAGAACCAGCACCAAACCATAACCCGGTAGAATATTGAGAATATATGATTCAGAAACCTTTCATTAGGAATTGTATATCACTGTTGGACTAGAAATATTTTTAATATTGCTTAAATAAAGGTTTTATTTCTTACTTGTGCAACGACGCTCGCCATGTTTGTGGCCGACACATATTACGTCACATCACTGTTGCCAACATGTCCAATACAAAACACACCACACGACATAAGTTACATTGTGATTATGTGAAGAAAGAAATAATTGGCAAAACCATTGCTCTGGATAAAGATTATATTGATGCGTAACTGCCCCCTCAGTCAAATATATCGCCAACCTCGTTTTGCAGGTTATCAGAGGGCATGTTGAGAAAATTGTAAATGTTAAGGTTGGTAACGTTTCGTTCCTATGTACAAAACTCTTTGGTTTTACTATTCTGTGAATTGGTGTTAACATATTTGTTTGTGAATAAAAGTTGGTTAGAAATCTTTGAATCTCAATAAAGTGTTCCAGATAATGTGTAGTTACAACTAAAAGAACATATGGCGACCGTGACAGGACTTTAACAAGCGTGTATAAACTTTGTTGAATTACAATTTGATAGTAGCGAGTATAACTGTGCCTGTATAATCCAGTATACCGTATCCTGTTGTTTACATCCGTAGCCCGTAATTATGGCGGGTACACAAATAACTAAGAGGAGAGCGGTTATCCGCACATTGTTCACGAAAGCTTGCAGTGCTTTAGACGAACTACTGACGCAGAGAGATGCAGATTTACAATTAATAAGTGCGCGTTTATTAGTGCTCGAAGAAAGAAGACACGAGTTATCGGAGCTGGACAGTCAGATTTGTGAAAACATCTGTGCTGAAACAAAGGAAGAGGAGATCGAAGAAGTACTGATGGCGGAAATGGAGAAAGCAGAGGAGTATACCTTACGTTACCACAGCATTAAAGGTAAGGCCTCTGATCTGATAACAAGGAATAGCGCTGCTCATACTTCATCTAGTTGTGTTGGCGATCGTTCGGGAAACGAAATATCTCTTCGCCTACCGAAATTAGAATTGAATAAGTATGACGGGGAAATAGCCGGTTGGATCTCATTCTGGTCACAGTTCTCACAAATTGACGAGTGTCAGTCGTTAAGTAAGGAGGAAAAATTTCAGTACTTGATTCAAGCCACGAAAGAGAACTCTCGAGCACGCGCGGTTGTTGTGAGTTTCCCTCCCTCAGGCGAAAATTACGGAAAGGCCATTCAAACACTTAAGGACAGATTTGGACGTAATGATCTCCTTATCGAGTATTATGTACGGGAACTACTGAGTTTAGTTATGGAAAGGAAGACGGTCAAGATCAGCATTTTGTATGACAAACTAGAAACTCAATTACGGGCACTAGAGTCATTAAATGTGTTCTCGAATAATTATGCCGCATTATTGTTTCCGCTAATAGAATCGTGTCTGCCCGCAGACATACTGAAGGTGTGGCAACGTTCCAATGAACCCAATAGGACACTGAAGGAACAGATGGATAATTTAATGTTGTTTTTGAAGAGAGGAGTAGAAGGGGAGGAGAGAGTTGCAATGGCAAATAATCAGTCCCTTTCCTACAACCAGGCTAAGAGTCCAGGAAAATCGCATGATATGGACAAAGTTAATTTTGCTTCTGCGATCGATCTTGCCAGTCTGAGCATTGAATCTGACACTCAGAAGTGTGTATTTTGTAAAGGGGTGAATCATTGTTCCACAGAATGTCTCCATGCACAAAAAATGTCCCTTGAAAACCGAAAAGATGTTCTGTATAAAGATAAGCGCTGTTTTTCTTGTACCAAAGCAGGCCATTCTGCACAGCAGTGTCGAGCACGATGTGTTATTTGTCGTGGACGACATGTACCATTATTATGTCCAGCTGTTCAGAAGTATCAAGCAGAAGAGAAAGGTTGTGTTGAGGGGAAGAATTCTGAGA
Source organism: Meconema thalassinum (assembly GCA_946902985.2). Taxonomy (NCBI): domain Eukaryota; kingdom Metazoa; phylum Arthropoda; class Insecta; order Orthoptera; family Tettigoniidae; genus Meconema; species Meconema thalassinum. Next base: position 219,782,114 of record OX336399.1, on the reverse strand, counting down.
TCAAAAGAGAAGAGGTTTCCTTGTTTAATACTTCATCTATTGACAGCAATTTGTCAGTTAGCTCTCAAACGGAGGTCTATCTCCAGACTCTGTTAGTTTACGTTAAGAATGGTGACAAAATCAGGAAGGCCAGGTTACTGATAGACAGTGGATCCCAACGTTCGTATATTTCTAGTAGTTTGGCTGAAGAAATGAACTACTCTCCGATTGGGGAAGAGAGAATTATCCACTCTCTTTTTGGTGGTAAGCCAACAGGGGTAGTTAAGCATCGATGTTACAAGGTGCACTTACTCAGCTTGAATAACGACTTTGCATGCAATTTCGTAGCGTTAGACCAAAGGACAATTACAGCTACGATTCCATCAGTAGAAGTCAGGAAATAAGTGAGGGAAGAATTACTAAGAGAACACATTCCGATGTGCAGAGATTCTGTAGCTCCTATTGACATCTTGATAGGTTCTGACATTGCGGGAAAGTTGTGGACAGGTAAAATTAAGACTCTACCTTCTGGACTGGTAGCCATTGAAACCTGTTTAGGATGGACGGTAACGGGGAAGAAGAAGGTAGTAGACACCGTGGGAAAAAAGGAGCTAGCGAAGCATGCAAGTATTGCGAATGCAGTCACTGCACTCAGTATTACTCAGCTACCCGTATCTGATATGTGGAAAATGGAGACCATTGGGATAACCGATCCTGTAGAGAACACCACAAAGGAGGAGAAGAGGATGTCAGCACTGAGGTATTTCAAAAATACGGTTGCTTTTGTAGATGGCAGATACGAGGTACGTCTTCCATGGGGGAGAGATGCTCCAGACCTTCCAACCAATCGAGGGATTGCAGAAGGCAGATTGATTCGAATGACCCGAAAATTAAAGGCAAAGCCTGGTCTCTATGAAGAATATGACACTATTTTACGAGATTGGGTGAAAGAAGGCATTGTGGAAATGGCGAGGGATCTATCTACTGGACACTATCTTCCTCACCGTCCAGTGCTGAAGGAAAATAGTACAACTACGAAAGTGCGTCCCGTGTTCGACGCATCGGCGAAGGAGAGAGGTTTGCCATCACTGAACGACTGCCTTGAAGAAGGACCTAACCTTATTGAAATCATACCCGAACTACTCTTGAGGTTTCGGCAACGAAAGATAGGCATCACAGCTGATATCAAGAAGGCATTTTTACAGATAAGTGTACACCCAGAGGAGAGAGACTACCTGAAGTTCCTGTGGTATGGTAATAATAGTGAGAAAGACCTACAAGTCCTTCGTCATGCCAGAGTGGTGTTCGGTGTTACCAGTAGCCCGTTTCTTCTTGGAGCAGTAATTGGCTACCACCTGGAAAAATATATGGAATCAACTGATCCAAAGGAGGCTAAAATTGCATCATCATTGAAGAACAATTTTTATGTTGACAATCTGGTGACAAGCCTCGATCGAGCAGAAGAAGTTGAGGAATTCATTTACCTTTCAAGGACTATCATGGCGAGGGCCGGGTTCGACCTTCGGGGATGGGAGTCAACCGGAGACGGATCTTCTCAGGAGTCTTCACTGCTTGGCATTAGGTGGAATCGCCAAGACGATACTCTGAAGATCAATATGGATTGGTGGGAGAGATCGTGTGAAATAGGAGATTTGACGAAGAGGACTATTCTTTCAATAATCCACCGCATTTTCGATCCGATTGGACTAACCATTCCAGTAACGATTAGGCTGAAACTGTTAATTCAAGAGTTATGGACCAGAAAGTTGGGATGGGACGAGCCTATCGACAAAGATACTCGACGGCGGTTGGAGAAGTGGCTAAAGGACTTGCCTCACTTAAGAGAAATTGAGGCGATACGTCACCTTGGCAATGAGGAGGACATCTCACTACACGTATTTTGTGATGGAAGTCAAAACGCATATGCAGCTGTTGTCTTTATCAGGAGCAGTTATCAGGGAGAGGCACATCTTCGGTTAGCAGTAGCTAAAGCAAGAGTAACACCGCTTAAGCCCCTGACCATCCCTCAAGTGGAATTATTAGGAACTCTTATTGGAGCGCGTCTGCTGAAATCAGTTCAAGAAAGTCTAGGTTGGAAAGAAGTAGCTGTTTATTGTTGGACCGACTCAAGTACTGTACTAGCCTGGATTCTTGGCAACGGAGACAAGACAGTATTTGTTAGGAACCGAGTGAAGGAGATAAGGGAGCTCACTGATGCACGAAGCTGGAGACACATACCAGGGGATTTGAACCCCGCAGACCTACCCTCAAGAGGATGTACTGTCGCACAACTAATCGAATCCAAATGGTGGGAAGGGCCTAAGTGGCTTGTTGAAGGAGAAGAAAACTGACCTGAATCTTCTATACGCTATGAAGTGGTAAACGAACATAACCTTATTGCCATCACTCATAATACGACATGGCTGTATCACCGGTTCAGTAAATATGAACAAATTGTGCGGATGGTGGGATGGATCTACAGATTTCTCAACAACTGTCGACGCAATGAAGTTAAAAGAAGTGGTCCGTTATCGACAAATGAGGTGGCTACAGCCGAAGACAAAATTGTTTTGTTCATTCAAAAAGAGTCCTTCGAATTCCCAGACGATCAGAGACTTAAGAGCTTTGAAGTATTCCAAGATCAAAAGGGCATAATTAGACTCAAGACACGGATACTCAAACGTGTGGATAAGGGTCCGTTCAAACTACCAGCCGTGCTACCTTCCGAACATCCGTTGGTCAAGAGGTATGCAGAAGAAGTGCATTGTAAAAACAATCACCCCGGTCCAGCGACTCTCCTAGGTTTGTTACGCGAGAGAGTCTGGATCCTTAAAGGACGCCAGTTGGCGAAGGGAACAGTCAAGAGATGTGTTGTTTGCCGAGGTTTTCAAGCAAAAAACTTAGACACTCAGTCTCCTCCTTTGCCAGATCTTCGAGTTAACGATGCGGCCATATTCGAAGTCATTGGAATAGATTTGGCAGGACCCTTGTATATTCGTGATTCATCGAAGACATGGGTTGCTCTATTCACTTGTGCTTGCTACCGAGCTGTACATCTGGAACTAGTTCCGTCTCTGTCAACTGAGGCATTCATAAGAGCACTGAGGCGTTTTATCGCACGGCGTGGTCGACCTAAAGTGATCATCTGTGATAATGGAACAAATTTTCGAGGAACGTGTAATGCTCTTGAAAGGTTAGACTGGGAGAAAATCGTTACCTACAGCACTGGAGAACGCATAATTTGGAGGTTCAATCCGCCTACGGCGTCGTGGTGGGGAGGCTTCTGGGAACGATTGGTGAGCCTGGTGAAGCAAATTTTACGGAAGACATTGGGGAAGGCTTCATTGTCTTGGGATGAGCTTCAGACCATACTTATTGACTGTGAAGCAGTGATTAATGCAAGACCATTGACTTATACGGCAGAAGATAATAGAGATCCTATTCCATTGACCCCATCCATGCTACTGCAAGAAGTACGAGAGACAGGAGTTCCTGACCTGGACTGCATTGAGTCAGCAAGCATCACTCGGAAAATTCGGTATCTGCAAAGACTGAGAGAAGAGCTAAGAAGACGCTTCCGATCAGAATATCTGGGGCAGTTAACCTGGACCAAGCGGCGCGAAACTAGAAAGCCTATAATTGGAGAGGTGGTTATAATAGGATCGGACAATCGGAAGAGAATAGATTGGCCTTTGGCAAGAATTGAGCAGCTCATTCCAGGGCGAGATGGAAGAGTCCGGGTGGTTCAACTAAAGACTAGCAGTGGTACTGTTGTACGTCCTATACAGAGAGTCTACCCCTTGGAGGTCCATTCCTGCACCGAGAGTTACCAAGAAAAAACCCACTTCATGGACGATGATGACAAGGATGTGTCCAAATCCCCTGAAGAATTGAGGACAAGAGCAGGAAGAAAAGTGGCCCCTCCTAAAAGACTAGATCTTTGATTTCATGTTACAGAGGAGAAGGAATTCAGTTGACATACATTGTACACCTGTTTGACACTTTGATAATTTCCAATTTTGAGAAAATTGTAAATTAGGTGGGAGTATGTTGAGAAAATTGTAAATGTTAAGGTTGGTAACGTTTCGTTCCTATGTACAAAACTCTTTGGTTTTACTATTCTGTGAATTGGTGTTAACATATTTGTTTGTGAATAAAAGTTGGTTAGAAATCTTTGAATCTCAATAAAGTGTTCCAGATAATGTGTAGTTACAACTAAAAGAACACGGCAACAGCGCATTTGGATCCTGCGAAGTATCACCCAATATTAAATATATAGACACAATTTGAGTTATGTGTGTCAAAAGAAGTAAAAGTTAACAGATCCTGGTTAGAGCACCATTTACTATTAAGTACTGTATTATGTCACTAAACATTGCACAACACTAAGATAGCAATTTTACACCATGTACAAATTAAAATACAACTTACAATGTCAGGGAATTCATGCGACAAACATTCTGGCTCACTCTGGGTGAGTAGTTGTTTCTCCATTATGATCAGGAAACTAGAAGAGAGGAACAATTAATTAAAGATCTTACCTATACCAGTGCGCAAAATCAATGTCATATTTAACAAATCAAATGAGGTATTTTCAGACCCTTCGATGTGCACACTGATAAGGAGTGGTTATATATTTGTCAACAACAGTAAAACATATACAACCATGACCATATGTTTGCAAGTTGACCGTCATGGTCAAATAAGACGTCACTATTTATCATTGTAATTCAATAGATCTAGCTTATGGTGCCCGCTTGTAGAGCAGGGAAATAAAGAATCCTACATTCGATTTTTCTACTCCCATATACACAAACATTTGATTGGGGGAAGCATATTAAATATCATATTTTAGCTATAAACAGGTTAAAGGCTCCGCCTGATCATTACTTGTTATTAAATATGATCACTGTGTGCTCATTGGTGGGACATGTTTCGAGGCCTAATTATTAGTTTTGGCCCCTTCATCAGCCGATATGAATGAATACAACACAAGATAATAATTGTACAGCGTAGCTCTAAAAAGTCCCTTATCACTAAATCTTATTTGGAGCACCATAAAGATAGATTGAAATTGAACGACTAAAGTAACACAAAATGATGTAAAAGTCTTATTAACTAGACAACCCTCAATAGGGTTAGTTTAAATCTTCAGAAGAGTTCATCGACGAGACAATTTATGATAATGAACACACGCTTTGCAGATGTTTGGTTCAGTTCGGTAGCTTCAGTTGAGAATACTATGAAACATGTTGTTGGAATCCAGTAATAATTATTTCAATACTTCACCAGTAATGTAGAACAATGAAGTCAGTGCCAATAGAATGCTTATGAAGTGTATAATTTCAACACATGCCCCACCAATATCTTGCCAATAGAATGCTTATGAAGGGTATAATTTCAACATATGTCCCACCAATATCTTGCCAATAGAATGCTTATGAAGAGTATAATTTCAACATATGTCCCACCAATGACCACTGTGAGCATATTTAATAAAAAAGTATTGATCAGGCGGAGCTTGTAACCTGTTTATTACTGACTTAGTTTATCAATGCGGAACCAGAATGAACCTTTTAAGTTCTAGAATATCATATTTTTAGACGATACCTTATAAACCTATCGACACGTTTAATTAGGCTACGTGAAAGTGAACCTACTGTAGTTTCCGGGAAATTGCTTACAGGTATTGACACCACGAAATAAAACTTCCTCCGTCCGTTACAAAACACCCAGTTCAAACTAGACTCTTCATTGTCTCTAGCTGACAGGTGTGAAACTTGTCTAATGTCGTCAGAAAGCTGTTACTAGTTACACAGCCACACCTATGTATCTAAGGCAATTAAATATTGTACCTTTAGTGTCACTGTCAATCTGTACTGTACGCTATTTACCTCCGCTGTAAAACACGTTACCATAACCAAAGCAATGTCATGTCGCTACTAAACATTTTAATTTTTCCAACATGGACTTGTAACTGGCATGTATTAAGACACTAACATCTCCTCGCAATATATACTGTATCATATATACTAATCACAGGGACGGAATCTCTATGTGGTACCTGTCAACTAGCCTCTCGATAATAATGGTACGTCTCTGTATTCATACCGTAGTTTGACTTAAGTTATCATTACGTTGTTACCAGGCACGACCTACAGTACAGGAAAAACAAGCATTGAACCCCAACATTCGAAAGATCAAAGCGTGCATGCGTTCAATTAATATTTCGTACACGTCCTAGAAAATTACACTTGTTACTTGTTAGCCCTACGGGTGCGGGCGGGAGGATGCTGTTAATAGCTATTGCTTGCCGCACGCATAACGTCCAGGATTGTTATGGGATTTTGATGGATTTTTCAGGGATGACGACAATTTGTCCCTAGATGGTCCCCTAACAACACCCCCCACCTCCGCCCTTCTCCTTATCTCATTGCTGGCCACGCAACCCGCTGTCAACCAGCAGGCCTTCATAACTTAAACAGGATAGGCTAAACATTATTTTGCTTCTGGTATTTTATGCAACTCTGGAGCAGTCATAGCACACACTGACGATGTGTTGGTAGACCTAGCGCTTCTTTTTTAAGTCTTAAAAGAGATTGGCTTCAGGGGCGTACCGTATATAGAGTTTTATTTCGGGAGGTGGCCAACCGGGGCTTAGGGGGTATAGTGTAGTCCCAAAGAATAGGGGGTCCGGGGTTCTCCCCGGGAAACTTTTGTATAATTTGGTGCAAAATGATGAGTTTTAAGGCTATCTGGCATCACTTTTTCAACCATTTGTTGTAATGTTTTATGTTTCGTTAATGTCAAACACAACTAAGATACTTCTTATTAATACAATCATCTTGCTCACTGGATAGTGTTTACATGGAAAGAATTATCATTACTGTTTTGATTTACAACTTACACTATGATATAAAGTCAAGGTTTCTTGAAGCATTGGCAAATCGGTTCATAACTTCATCGTTAGTGAGATGTATGTCTCTGGGAATAGATTTCAATATTAGACCGTTGAGTCGGTTTTCAGAAGTAGATTTTCTTAAGTATGTTTTCAACCAACTCAAACTCCGTTCGGCAGTACCAGTAGCTACAGAGAGAGGCAAATTTGCCAAAAGTTTGATGAAAGTATAAAAGTTAGGGAAAAAAACTTTTGTCACACGCTCCAAGGGCACTTGTTATTGTTCTTGGTTTGTTCATAAGAGCGAAGGCACTGGAGAGTAATAAGAGGTTATGTTGTTACACACAAGATCAGAGCAAACTGATTGTCACACTGTTTACATCGCTCTTGCTTTGCCACGTTGCCAAACGTCATATAGCAACAATAGTACATGATGATATTGGTTTTTAATGTTTGAATTCATAAACAAATAAGGTAATAAGTTATATGTGACAAAAAATTATGTTGATTCGTGAGCAATATAATAAAAGGAGAAAATACGAGCAATTCAGTCATTGGAAATGAAATATAGGCTACATGTTGTTTAGTGGTGAACTGTGGCGTGTCAGTCATGTGGAAGACCAACATAACCTATAACCCTCATATCTGGAACGCCACCAGGAGTAGTTTTGAAATGCTCTTGATGCAATTTTCTGGAGTGTGTTATACTAATAATATAATTCAGCAGGTCTCATTCTATTACTGTACGTAAGTCTGTACCGGTGTAGTGTTATTTGAGCAGAACCAATTTTTAGGAATGTATTATACCAATAATATAATTCAGCAGGTCTCATTCTATCATGCAAGTTTGTAAAGTGCTTATATGAGGAGTACGGTACTACATGACTGGTGTTTGTGTGTTCACTGTGAGAGAGAATGAGGACATGTAAACCATTTACCTGTCCTCGTTGCTTCCTAAGGAATTAGCTTGCGTGAATCTTACTAATAATACAGTACTAGTAAACCCCTATCTGTAGGCCTACTGCCTTTGTAATCCTCCTGTTTAGTCCGAAGAGAAAATTATTTCACTTGTATCCTTAATAAACTGGCTATCACTTCTTCCTCTGGGTTGAAGGGCACTTGCAGCAATGTGTATGCCAGGCAGCAGTGAGGCATATGGATCATCTTCCATGAAGTGATGAATCTTTCAGGTTCAGTAACAGTCTGTTCTTCTGGGATTTGCAACTCTAATAATAAAGTTTATTGGAGACGTATTCCGTAAAAGTAAAGTTCACCTGAACCGAAGTAAAATATTCTTAAACTACTGAAATTAGCCACAATACCTGTATTTAGGGTATCTGGAGATGACATAGAAAGAGTTGTTTATTTCTCCACTGTCTGTAACCCACACAGCCATCCCAAATAGGATCACGACTTGTATTGATACAATTCCAGTTGACTCCGCCATTTTTAGGATCCCGTGCAGTTTTGCCAACCCCACGCATTTGGTACTGTATCGCATCAGGCAGACCAATGGTTTTCGTCTAGACCAATAATTCCTAGGTAGCGCGGACTGGTGGGCCACGTTAGCTCATATAAACACCCTTGGTTTTGTCAAGCACAATGGGGTAGTCACGCATCAATAACCTTCATCCAGGCCAACGGTTTTGCCTATTATTATTTTTTTCACATAATTACAATGTTACGTTTGCCGTGTGGTATATTCTTGTATCGGACATGTTGGCAGCGCAATATGACGTCAATTTGTCGGCCACAAACTTTTGCCGTCGTTGAACAAGCTACAAATAAAAACTTCCATTTAAGCAATATTTGTGATATTTGACTGCGTATTTGTGATATTTGACAGTATTTTCAATTCTTGATGAATCCCAGAAAGTATGTGAATGATTTACTGTATGTTCAATAATCTACCACGTTCTCGTTTGGTTCCAGTTCTCGTAAACTCCACAATTAATGACATATTCTCAGAGTCGATGATAGTCTTTAGAAAAAACTTTTTTTTTCTTTTAGTTCTGATTACCATTCAGTTGGAATGACATCCTGCAGCGTAGCCAGGCTCGTTAAGTCATACACTGCGGTCGTGATAGGCACCTGCAGCAAGTCGAGAAATCATCGGTTTGAATCCAGGCATTGGCAGAGGTTATCCTCAATGTGGATTTTCGGCACTCCCTTGCGACGAATGCTGGGATTGTACCACACCTTATTTCAAATCCTGGGGCACCTATTCCATCCTTGTCCCTATTACGTTTACACATACTACTACACTCATCACAAAATTCACACCTAAGTACCTGGCGCTGATGAACACTATGTCCCAAGCTATTGAAATGAGAATAACATGTTGGTATTATCCAACTATGGAGAGGTAACAGATGTGATGCTTACATATTGAGGCCTATTTGATGGATGCCTACTTAGATGTTTTCTAATTAGCGAAATATTTCTTTTCAGCAGTTGGTACATATCCATGTTGAAATGTTACATAATACAATAGTTGTAACTTACTATGGATCAATATTACTTGACATTTATGTCATAGATATCTCAACTCCTAACTTCATAACCAATTTGTCACCCAGATGAGAAACTAGGATGGCTGGCATATTCCTGACAATGTTCATGTCAAGGTTGTCAAGAACAACATAAATACCTAATATTGGGAGCATTGAAATATCTGTTTCAGAACAAATCATCGCTGTGAGCTGTTTTAACATACATGGACATTGGTGTCTGCTGCAAAACCATGTTATCAACGATTGTTGTTGTTGCTGCTTGAATCTTGTCACCATTAGCCATATCAACTTGTGTACGATGCCGGCGTTCAGCTCTGCACTTGACCTTGAGAGCTCAGAGGTATGAGGTTGGTGTAGAGTGGTTCGAGAAGCAAGCCGAAAACTTCCCTATCTGAGAACATTGACGCGTATGACAGTTGGTTCTCACAATCAGAAACAGACATATTCAGTGTGCAAATGTTTTAAGCTGCGGTAGTATACCGGGGGAGTGGGATGGGGAAGTACAGAGCTACCTTCCCGGTAACTGTATGCATAGGTTGCCAGTAGTGGTATATGCATTTTTAGAGACTAGGATTTGGAAGGAGGCAGTCATGGCCTTAATTTAGGAACCATCATTTGAGTGGATCTGTATGGTGTGAGTTAAGCCCAACACTTCTCAGTTTTTCATGTTCCAAACGGAATAGAATTAATTTTTTGTTTGCAATTAAACCCAGGACCTTTAGGACATGAGTATCAATATGTAGGCTACTCCTGAGATCACTGTAGTAGACTCATGTTTCAATGATGCCAAACAATGTTGACTCATGTAAATCTATGCTCATGGAACTAATCACTTTCCTTTCAATATACTTTACCATTCTGTGCCATACCAGTACTGTTTTAAGATGTAGCACGTTTTGTGTTGCTTAGTATATGCAGCTATTTATTGCTGTTTATACTGTTGCACTCTGGGCTGTTGAAGTCTTGGTTTGTGCTTTAGAAATTTATGTTATGTTGTGTTTAATTTAGTTAATTTCTCTGATTTTATATGATAAGGGCCCAAATACTATCATATCTGGTATTTTGTGAAAGCCAACCCCATTGACAAGTTGGGGCATTTCAACTATTAGGTTCTGTGCTGTGCATAGAGTGGGCCTACAAGCCACATAGATGGAAGATAAAGTAAAAATGTACAAAGCATGTGGGACACTAACCTGTGACATCCAACTCTGACTGCCGTTGCCCTGCCATTGAGCCAATACGTTGGACATGCTATTGCATAGGCCAATGACTCAGATGTACCCTTGACGAGAAAATTCAGAGTGTCTCGACATAAGCTCAGAGGTAGAGTAACGGAAGCCAAAGTTCGACGTTGCAAGTTCATGTCGTATATGCCTCTGACATTATAATTTTCTACTCTCAATCAGTATGTTTTGTAAACTTCGTAAAATCCATGACCTAATAAATGAAATCTTCAATGCCCTTTTACAGGATATTTCCTTGAGAAGCTTTGCACGCATTCTTCCATGATCAGTGTCTTATAAGTTACATTCCACATTTATTATGTTTATAGCTTAATGTTTATATTCTTACAGATCTGTCCAACAGGAAGTAGCATGAAGCGGAACTGGATGAGAACGCAGTTTCAACAGTGTCATTCATTTTATACTATACATATGCAGCAATAATTATATTTTTACTTTGTGTAATGCAAAATAATATTAATTCTTTTTTTCCAATTACAGTACCTATGGTTTTCATTTATCTTTCTCCTTCCTTGTCATAACACATTTGCAAGAGGGTCATGGGACTCAAACAAGAATTTGTAACCTGTGTAGGATAGCGGGTAGGGGATGATAATAGAAGAGAGTTAAGTGATTGGAGGTTATGTAGGTTAGGGATGTGTACTGGACTTTGGAGGTTTTGTCAGCAGACCTGACTCGACATTACATTTTAAAGCATTCAACTAATAAAACGTGTTAGATAATAGATTTTTAAGTTGTTTTATTTCATGAACTAACATCAATACATTAATATAATTATCAAAATATATAGATAGCTACATAAGTACGTTTACTGCCAACATTGCAAAATGGACAAGAAATTTAAAATGCATTAGTATATTGCTGATTGCTTGTGATACATTTTGTCAGAGCTAATATTATCAAAGGTAAAAGCTATTAATGACTAGCTCTGCGTAATATCCATAAAACTTAGCTGATATCTTACGGATTTAGTTCTTTATGTTTCCCCTACCGAAGAAGAGTGATTGTTTTTTGAAGCCGGATTTTGGGCGGGTTTAAGGAAATGTATTTAACATGGGAGTTAGGACTCTGATATTATATCCTTTTAGGACAACCAGTCTGTCTCTGCCCTCCGTCCGGTGGGGTCGTTGTTTACTTTGTATTCTCTTTTTATTTTCTTGGTATTTCAAACTAATAGGATCGATAATTAGTACTTATACATAGGCCTACCTAATGGGTTTCAAGGTTTGTAAGCATCATATACGTTTGAGTGGTGACGTATTAGTAGTGTTTAGGTAATTTACTCGATATGTAATGTGCACTGCAGTCATGCAATGACGGAGGTTGTAAAGTGGTTGTATTAACTGAAAATAGGGTACAGAAAATAATTGAATGCAGTGAATCAAGCAGGACGGAAAAAAAAATGTTCGCCAACTCAGTTGTTAATGAAGTCCATATTGCAGGGGCGACCCTTGGGCGGTGCGAACAGGCGCTGACATATTAGGGGGCGCAGAAAAGGCAACGATAGGTTGTCAGTAGTACAGTTCGCTACACTCCAAATATTGCATCATCATGACCAGAAATTGCGTAATCCTGATGACGTCATTCCTGATGACGTCATGGGTCCTTAGAGCGAGCACGTGGTCCAGGAGCGAGCATGTGCAGTGCACGTGTTAGCGTGGGAAGAGGTTGACCTTTTGGCTTGTTTGTGCGATGATGATAAAAAGTTAATGGGTGTTGACGTCATGGGGGTTGTTTATTAGGATGTTAACCGTCATCTGACACTCATGCGAGTGTGAGCATGTGTGCCACTATCAACAATCCACACATGTGGTGTGCAGCTGTTATGTTTTTTTTGTCCGCGTCGGGTGGGCCTCTGTGCTATGAATGCGTGTCGGTATATATATTTTTTTAAATTGTTGTTTTTTGAAATTGGTGCTATTTTGGAAACGGTGAAGATGAGAGAAAAGTTTGTTTGACGTCAATGAATGGTCCCTATGCCCTCTAGGCTGACAGCAAGTTTGAAGTGTGTAGGACAAAACAAAATGATAGCCTACTTTCTGGCGAACATTGGCGATGATTCGCGAACGCATGGTCGGATTTGAGCATATAGGGTGTCGTAGGACTTGTGGTGAACCACCCCTTGCTATGGACGGGAGTACATCCACCCCAAAATAAATCTACCCTTACCCGGAGGTTAAGTAGTGGTTATTTTTGTATGCATGCGCACTTGAGGGCTTTTGTAAGAGAGCGGAATTTTTAAATGATTCTTTATAGATGAGGCTTTTTAAAAAAATTATTAAAAAAACAAAAAACTAATAGGTCATTCGCTTTTTAGTATCTCGCTAACCAATAATGCGATTTAAACATATGGGGTGTCATAGGACTCGTAGTGAATTCTCCTTTTGTATGAATGAGGTATGTCAACCCCCAAAATAAAAACTACCCTTACCTGGGGTGAAAGAGCAATTTTTGTATGTATGCACACCGGTGGCTTTTGTCAAAAGGGCCTAACTACACATTTGTTAATATTTTCTGAACCCAGGATGGGATTTTGCCATAGGCAGTAACCTAGCACTTGGGATGACACCTCGTTTTTGAAAGTATGATTCATTTATTTTTTTGTCAAAAGGGTCTAACTACACTTTTGTTAATATCTCGTGAACCAATCATGCTAGGGACTTGTATGAGGGGTCCTAGCACTTGGGGCGACGTCCCCCTTTGTGGGGTGAAACTACCCCCCCAAAATTGAAAACTCAATATCTTGGAAACTATGAAACCTAAAATTAGGCGTGATAGCTTTAAAAATAGGTGATGACATAGGCTTTTACCTGGATTGGTCATTTCACCCCTAAAACAGTAAATAGTCATGTTATGGGGAAAAAACGTGTTAAACACCAAAAAATGATAAATGAAACTAAGATCTTTTGTTTTTGATGAAAAATAGCAGGGGGTGAAAACTACCCCCAAATTGAAAAATCGATACCTTGGAAACTAAGAACCGTAAAATTATGTGTAATAGCTTAAAAAATTCGTTGTGACATAGGTTTTTACCTGGATAGATGATGTCACCCCTAAAACAGTAAATAGTGATTTTACAGTGGGGAAAAAGGTCTTAAACGGGTAAAAATGATAATTGAACCTAAGATCTTTTGTTTTTGATGAAAAATAGCACGGGGGTGAAAACTACCCCCAAATTGAAAAATCGATACCTTGGAAACTAAGAACCGTAAAATTATGTGTAATAGCTTAAAAAATTGGTTGTGACATAGGCTTTTACCTGGATAGATGATGTCACCCCTAAAACAGTAAATAGTGATTTTTCAGTGGGGAAAAAGGTCTTAAACGGGTAAAAATGATAATTGAACCTAAGATCTTTTGTTTTTCATGAAAAATAGTAGGGGGGTGAAAACTACCCTCAAATTGAAAAAATCGATATCTTGCAAACTAAGAACCCTAAAATTAGGTTTGATAGTTGAAAAATAGGTGATGACATACGCTTTTACCTCGATAGATTATTTCACTCATAAAACAGGGAATAGTAATGTTACAGGAGAAAAAGGTATTAAACACTTAAAAGCATATGAGTTTTTTGAAACCATGCTTTTTAATGAATGTGTGTTTGGAGGATGACAGCTTGCAAATTAATATTATTATTATTTTTATTATTATTATTAGGTAATTATGGATTAATGTGTGTATAGCTAATGAATAAGGCTACAGAGTTGTATCAGGTGTTGTACAAATCAGGATGGCCAAACCGTTGCCATTCCCCCATGAATATACCCAAAAGAGCCAAAACGTTAAGGTTATCGACCTGAGATTTTATAAAACTAATTATCGGAGAGGGTGAAGTAAGGTGTTGTTTTGGACTGACAGTGGCTAACCCTTTCCCATGATTTATGAATTCACCCAAAATGTTTTACCTGACAAGACTGAGTGTACCTGTTGCAGCCTTTAGAAAATCGAACCCGGACCTGTGTGGTGACAGTCGAGTTATATTAATGATGCTTTTTGAACAAACACAGTCTTGCATACTATCGCTGGGTTGAATCTGCACAGAGACACTGGCTTTGTTTGTGTAATGAGTCTTGGTGATAAGAACACGATGCTCTTGCCAGCAAGTTTCATATTACTCGTCTGCTTGATGGTGGACGTGATTCGCACCGTGTTAACGTACATGACTTGATAGTTGTTAGGTAAGGGTTGACAAGGCTCAATGAACCTTATTGCAACCTTAAGATGAATATGAATTTCTTGGTATAGTCGGGGTTGCAAGCCAAGGCCTTAGGGTAGACAACCAACTATGTTAAACACTACACTGTGAGATGGTCAAATGATAATGTAACAGAACATATAGAAAAGTTTTATGTAGTTTAACGAATTGACTAAGAGCCATACCATGAGAGGTATAGGTAATTGAAATTGAATCCTTAGCTGTTGACCCTACTACATGTAAGCTATAGCAACGCCCACCTATAAGCTATCATGTTAGAAAAAGAAATGTATGGGTTGTTTTAAACGGAGAATGATTGTGTTTACTGTAAAACACAAATCTGAATTTAAAAATAGTTTATGTCCTACATGATGTTTGAACTCTCTTTTTATTTATTCTGAATTTAAAAATAGTTTATGGCCTACATGATGTTTGAACTCTCTTTTTATTTATACTTTAGACAAACGCTAACATAGTTGTAATTCAGAAGCCATGGCTGCCTCCTTTCCAATCCTACACCGTACACTGAAGTTAAAGTTAATAATGATCACGTTACAGGCAGCCAGTTTCAAAGCCATGAGAAATAAGTGAACAAAGTGTAAAATACTTGACCCAGTCGGGAAATCAACATGGTGTTGTTTCAAACAAAAGACAAGCGTTCTATAAACTTGACCACCAAGCTGTCCTATCGACCCCTAATTGTTTGGCTGATGGTGAAAATAAAATTAAATGTAAACTATAACTAAAACTAACTACACACTTATAACTAGAAAAATGAAATGTAAGACAAAAGGATAACAGGACAAATAAAGGACAGAAGGAATAAATAATGCCCCCTCAACCCTCAAGAATGTGGATTGATGAACTTGAAAGGAAGGAGAGCCATAAAAGGTAGATATGAAAGTAAAAGAGGAGAGGGTCCCGCTCCAGAGGTAATCGATAAAAAGGAGGAAAACTGGGCCCAGCTCAGGAATCCCTTGTGGTCGCAAACTTCCAAACTCATCAGCCGTAAGCCCCTGAGGGTGTAGGCATATCCAGGGTGCACCACAAGTGGTGGGGCTACATACACCCTACCTTTAGTGTGGCTTGTGCAATAGGCAGGAAATAACATAAAAATAAAAAGAAGGCTGCCTCCTCACACAAGGAGGGTATCAGAAAAAATAAACAAGGGTCAATTAAGTCGGAAAATAAAGAGACTCCCTAAGCCTTGGATAGCCTAATAATGTCGGAGTCGGTAGAGAACAAGAGTTGACCAAGTGTGGTCGACAGGAAAGAAGACAGACAGGAGCCTAGCACAAGTCAGTGGGAACAATGACGGATTCAGCTGGGGCTCCATGGTCGTCGACCTACATTCCACTAGATGAAAGCCCTTGTTTGGGGGTGGTGGAAAATAAACACCTCTTTTGTTTTAAATCACTGGCTTTAAGGACGGTTACAAATGGCATGCCATTATAATGCGATACTGGTCCTAGGGATATGCAAAATTGTATTAGATACTGTAGTGTACATGCCCCCTTATTATTTTCCCTAATTACAGTACATGGGAATGATGACCATGATTTCCAAGCCCCTAAGTAAGACAAAAACAAATTATTTCCATTCCCAAACAGTTGGGGTGAGGTGAGGCGAGTTTTCTAAACGTCAAACACATGTGGTTTTCCACTTTTACTCCAGGTAAATGCCATGTTTGCCCACAGACAAGTGCAAAGAAAATCGAAACATGTTATGTTTGGATCAATTCCTTACCTACATGACAACATGTACTTGAAATAACAAGTAATGAGCATTCTATGTTAACAATAGTGAGATGCTTGCAAACTGCCAATGCTTAGAGCTCATTAGCGGCTTCTAAGGGAGGCAAGGAGTACACTTACTTGAAAAACTAACAAGAGGAGTGTTCGATTTTCCCACAACACCCAATCTGAAAGTAAATATAAATGACTATGCACTTAAGTCCATAACCACCTCCTTACCATTCCTTCCCTTCATAGTCAAAGGCACACATTAATACAGCCATCACAGTGACAGAGGTTATTTGTAAAATATCTAAATATCTGAGATTTATCATGAAATTGACCAGAATTTTGTAAAATCCACAAAATTTACCGCAAATTTAGCAAATTCCACCAAATTTCAGCAAAATCCAACAAATCACTACCAGATTTATTGAAATGCCATTGAATTATTAAAGAATGGTTTGAACTAGCTCAAATGTATATAAAATTACCCGAATATTGATGAAAATTCACCAAATTCTACCAAATTTAGCCAAGAGGTCTACAAACCATGAAATGTAACCATTTTTTTAAATTCACATCATATACTCGAAAATTCCATAATATTCCCTTTGCGTGTATATTTTTTTAGTTGTTGTTTCGTTTCCCACACTCCCTGCAGGCAAATACCAGAACATGGCTTTATCCTAGACTAGGAGCTCCACATTCGACATGATAGCTGAGTTTCATCTCCCATAAACTCGTCTCTGAGGTGGGTGCCAGAAAAGGCATCCAGCTGCAAAAACCACACCCTCACAAAGACACTCATAACTTCTTACGTTGAGGTTCATAACACTACGTTGATTGATTTATCGGTTTCCTTTTCACAATTCCTGTCTATACATTCCTCTTGAAGGTTGCAAGATGCGTGCAAGGTTCCTAAAATGCATTTCAATTTAATAAATACCTTAAGATGGTTTGATTTGTTTAATGATATGGTGTTAATACTATTTTTAGGTCTTGACTGGCTTTGCAATAAGAATTGACTAACCAAACATGAGTTACCTATCAGGGAAACATTTTGGCCACTATGTTGGCTATTGACCAGTGAGTTTAGCTGTTTATCATTTTTTTTCATCATAAACAACAGAGGCTTAAACGTATAGATAAACCGTGTGACCATGTTTGTTAAACAAGACATTATACCAGAGACAATTAGGATACTTATGTAGAGTTTACCAAAAATAATGTTGTGTAACAGTAAATGCTAGTCAACAGTTATACACTTCTAAAAAAATCATCATACAATAGCTGAGAGCTCTTCTAAAATTATTGATGTGTAACATGTTTCCACTAACTTGCTATGTATTTTTTGGCTTGGGGGTGATTTTCAAGAAATGCAAATGGAACTGAAATGCAATACAAACAATGAGCGCGCCTGGTGGCTGAGATTGATACCACGACGTACTGTCGGTTATGTAGCTATGTGGAATGTATATCAAATATGGTTTACTTCAAGGTCTGGAGATCCCTACAATTCCTACAATAAATGATCTTGAAATGGTCATCCTATGGTGTGAAAATATTTATTAGGTATATATATATATATATTTACTGAAAAACAATTATGATTTATTAAATGTTTATATGTTTACAGTATTGTTATTTAATGTAAGCACTTGAGGCACTACCGACCAAAATACACCACTATCTGCAATATGTATTGCATACTTGAAGGTTTGGTGGTCCCATTAAAGGTATTCCTACAATAAATGATTTTCAAGTTGTCATTCTATGACGTGAAAATATTTAATATATGATATTTGCTAACAGAATATGCCACTGGAATTATTTTACAAGTAGTTATTTTAATGACAACAGAGTTCACTGTTAATAACGGAGAGCCCTATGTGGAATGTAGGATAACATGTAACATAATATACGTGATATGTCACAACTGTAAGGCTTGTGATTTTTTAAAGATACCTTTATACCTATATTAATCACCCAGTTTACAAGACTGATAACTGTAATGCTACGGAAAAATCATAACAAATCATAAATGTGCATTGGAAAACCAAAAAGTGGTTGAGCAAATATACAGTCAACATGCAAAAAACAAGAAATATATACAAATTGTGTTAATTAATTTAATTCAAATATATATATTTTTACAATAGGTATACACACACACACACACACATACAGAATACAGCTCTTTTTTGTTCATGTTTGCCTGCTACAGTTTTTAAATATAACACTTGCTGAACATTATTTTAGGGGTGGGGGTGTTGCTACGTTGACCAATTACACAATAATACCAGCTTTACGAAGTTCATCTTCTATTTTTAACAGCTCTTCCTCATAACCAATATGACCAGCCTGTTTACAGGCATGCAAGAGCTGTAGACGTTCGACTAATATATTAGGATCGTTCCATTTGCTATTTTTTATGAATGGTTTCAAATACTCGGGAAGCAGTCCATCATTTTCACCATCAACATCATTATCATCCTCATCATTATAATCATCTTCATAATGATCATCATCATCCTCGTCATCTTTACCATCATAATTTCCACATGTGTCCACAGTCTGTTCAATGGTTTGAGTTCCCTTTGATAGTGTTGAAAGCTTCTTTTTAGATGTACTAGAGTGCTTTAACAATATGTTATTATTATCACCATCATCATCCTTTTCATCTTCCCCAACCAACTTCTTGATGGGGTATGTTGTCTCTGATAGAGTTGAGGGCTTTTGAGATGTGTGTGTGTGTGTCTGATCATGGGTTTTACTGGAGGTCTTAAAGGTTTCTCATTAAACAACTCGCTAACAGCATGAGTGCGTTGTAGTGCCCCATATTAATGCCAACTCTTATAATTATAAGCAGCAGCATGGTAGGTTAGGTTATGTTAGGATTGGTGAAGTTAGGTTAGGTGAGGTTGGGGCAGTTTAGGTTAGGTTAGGTTATGACTAAGTTTGTTATGCTTAGTTGTTTTAGAAAAACACTACATTGGCTCTCATATTTGCTTCCATATTTTCTTTGCACTTTCAACTATCTTGTATTGTGTATTTACTTCTGCCGGCATATTTGTTGACATATTTGTTAGCATATTTGCTCCCACTTTTTATATTTGCTTTGCTCCCACATTTCATCCCATATATGCTCCCACTTTTTGCTTCCCAATTTTTGCTCACAGTTTTTGCTCCCACATTCATCCCATATATGCTCCAACTTTTTGCTTCCCAATTTTTGCTCACAGTTTTTGCTCCCACATTTGCTCCCACTTTCGGTGACACTTTTTACCCCCACTTTTGCTCCCCCTTTTTGCATCTATATATGCTCCCACATTAATCTATTGTTGTTATTTCCAAGTTGTCTTTACTAGAAATTAGTTTATGCTTGACAGTTGATATGGAAGTATCAGTGACTAGGTATGGTAAGCCTTATGCATACTATAAAGGTTATTCATATATTGTGAAACGAAGCAATAAAAATGGAACTGTTATTTGGCGCTGTTCAAAGCAACGATCGAAACAGTGTCGAGGAATGCTTAAGACAAGAGAATTGGACATACTTTCTTCAAACAGTCATGATTGTAAACTTAATAATCATGCTAGTGTAAATGTAAGGAAAACTCAAACCGAAGCAAAAAACCAAGTCCAAGAAAAAAATAGTGCTGCTCAAGATAATATTAACCTCGGGTTTAATACACTACAACGCACTCATGCTGTTAGCGAGTTGTTTAATGAGAAACCTTTAAGACCTCCAGTAAAACCCATGATCAGACACACACACACATCTCAAAAGCCCTCAACTCTATCAGAGACAACATACCCCATCAAGAAGTTGGTTGGGGAAGATGAAAAGGATGATGATGGTGATAATAATAACATATTGTTAAAGCACTCTAGTACATCTAAAAAGAAGCTTTCAACACTATCAAAGGGAACTCAAACCATTGAACAGACTGTGGACACATGTGGAAATTATGATGGTAAAGATGACGAGGATGATGATGATCATTATGAAGATGATTATAATGATGAGGATGATAATGATGTTGATGGTGAAAATGATGGACTGCTTCCCGAGTATTTGAAACCATTCATAAAAAATAGCAAATGGAACGATCCTAATATATTAGTCGAACGTCTACAGCTCTTGCATGCCTGTAAACAGGCTGGTCATATTGGTTATGAGGAAGAGCTGTTAAAAATAGAAGATGAACTTCGTAAAGCTGGTATTATTGTGTAATTGGTCAACGTAGCAACACCCCCACCCCTAAAATAATGTTCAGCAAGTGTTATATTTAAAAACTGTAGCAGGCAAACATGAACAAAAAAGAGCTGTATTCTGTATGTGTGTGTGTGTGTGTGTGTGTGTATACCTATTGTAAAAATATATATATTTGAATTAAATTAATTAACACAATTTGTATATATTTCTTGTTTTTTTGCATGTTGACTGTATATTTGCTCAACCACTTTTTGGTTTTCCAATGCACATTTTTGATTTGTTATGATTTTTCCGTAGCATTACAGTTATCAGTCTTGTAAACTGGGTGATTAATATAGGTATAAAGGTATCTTTAAAAAATCACAAGCCTTACAGTTGTGACATATCACGTATATTATGTTACATGTTATCCTACATTCCACATAGGGCTCTCCGTTATTAACAGTGAACTCTGTTGTCATTAAAATAACTACTTGTAAAATAATTCCAGTGGCATATTCTGTTAGCAAATATCATATATTAAATATTTTCACGTCATAGAATGACAACTTGAAAATCATTTATTGTAGGAATACCTTTAATGGGACCACCAAACCTTCAAGTATGCAATACATATTGCAGATAGTGGTGTAGTTTGGTCGGTAGTGCCTCAAGTGCTTACATTAAATAACAATACTGTAAACATATAAACATTTAATAAATCATAATTGTTTTTCAGTAAATATATATATATATACCTAATAAATATTTTCACACCATAGGATGACCATTTCAAGATCATTTATTGTAGGAATTGTAGGGATCTCCAGACCTTGAAGTAAACCATATTTGATATACATTCCACATAGCTACATAACCGACAGTACGTCGTGGTATCAATCTCAGCCACCAGGCGCGCTCATTGTTTGTATTGCATTTCAGTTCCATTTGCATTTCTTGAAAATCACCCCCAAGCCAAAAAATACATAGCAAGTTAGTGGAAACATGTTACACATCAATAATTTTAGAAGAGCTCTCAGCTATTGTATGATGATTTTTTTAGAAGTGTATAACTGTTGACTAGCATTTACTGTTACACAACATTATTTTTGGTAAACTCTACATAAGTATCCTAATTGTCTCTGGTATAATGTCTTGTTTAACAAACATGGTCACACGGTTTATCTATACGTTTAAGCCTCTGTTGTTTATGATGAAAAAAAATGATAAACAGCTAAACTCACTGGTCAATAGCCAACATAGTGGCCAAAATGTTTCCCTGATAGGTAACTCATGTTTGGTTAGTCAATTCTTATTGCAAAGCCAGTCAAGACCTAAAAATAGTATTAACACCATATCATTAAACAAATCAAACCATCTTAAGGTATTTATTAAATTGAAATGCATTTTAGGAACCTTGCACGCATCTTGCAACCTTCAAGAGGAATGTATAGACAGGAATTGTGAAAAGGAAACCGATAAATCAATCAACGTAGTGTTATGAACCTCAACGTAAGAAGTTATGAAAGTCTTTGTGAGGGTGTGGTTTTTTCAGCTGGATGCCTTTTCTGGCACCCACCTCAGAGACGAGTTTATGGGAGATGAAACTCAGCTAACATGTCGAATGTGGAGCTCCTAGTCTAGGATAAAGCCATGTTCTGGTATTTGCCTGCAGGGAGTGTGGGAAACGAAACAACAACTAAAAAAATATACACGCAAAGGGAATATTACGGAATTTTCGAGTATATGATGTGAATTTAAAAAAATGGTTACATTTCATGGTTTGTAGACCTCTTGGCTAAATTTGGTAGAATTTGGTGAATTTTCATCAATATTCGGGTAATTTTATATACATTTGAGCTAGTTCAAACCATTCTTTAATAATTCAATGGCATTTCAATAAATCTGGTAGTGATTTGTTGGATTTTGCTGAAATTTGGTGGAATTTGCTAAATTTGCGGTAAATTTTGTGGATTTTACAAAATTCTGGTCAATTTCATGATAAATCTCAGATATTTAGATATTTTACAAATAACCTCTGTCACTGTGATGGCTGTATTAATGTGTGCCTTTGACTATGAAGGGAAGGAATGGTAAGGAGGTGGTTATGGACTTAAGTGCATAGTCATTTATATTTACTTTCAGATTGGGTGTTGTGGGAAAATCGAACACTCCTCTTGTTAGTTTTTCAAGTAAGTGTACTCCTTGCCTCCCTTAGAAGCCGCTAATGAGCTCTAAGCATTGGCAGTTTGCAAGCATCTCACTATTGTTAACATAGAATGCTCATTACTTGTTATTTCAAGTACATGTTGTCATGTAGGTAAGGAATTGATCCAAACATAACATGTTTCGATTTTCTTTGCACTTGTCTGTGGGCAAACATGGCATTTACCTGGAGTAAAAGTGGAAAACCACATGTGTTTGACGTTTAGAAAACTCGCCTCACCTCACCCCAACTGTTTGGGAATGGAAATAATTTGTTTTTGTCTTACTAAGGGGCTTGGAAATCATGGTCATCATTCCCATGTACTGTAATTAGGGAAAATAATAAGGGGGCATGTACACTACAGTATCTAATACAATTTTGCATATCCCTAGGACCAGTATCGCATTATAATGGCATGCCATTTGTAACCGTCCTTAAAGCCAGTGATTTAAAACAAAAGAGGTGTTTATTTTCCACCACCCCCAAACAAGGGCTTTCATCTAGTGGAATGTAGGTCGACGACCATGGAGCCCCAGCTGAATCCGTCATTGTTCCCACTGACTTGTGCTAGGCTCCTGTCTGTCTTCTTTCCTGTCGACCACACTTGGTCAACTCTTGTTCTCTACCGACTCCGACATTATTAGGCTATCCAAGGCTTAGGGAGTCTCTTTATTTTCCGACTTAATTGACCCTTGTTTATTTTTTCTGATACCCTCCTTGTGTGAGGAGGCAGCCTTCTTTTTATTTTTATGTTATTTCCTGCCTATTGCACAAGCCACACTAAAGGTAGGGTGTATGTAGCCCCACCACTTGTGGTGCACCCTGGATATGCCTACACCCTCAGGGGCTTACGGCTGATGAGTTTGGAAGTTTGCGACCACAAGGGATTCCTGAGCTGGGCCCAGTTTTCCTCCTTTTTATCGATTACCTCTGGAGCGGGACCCTCTCCTCTTTTACTTTCATATCTACCTTTTATGGCTCTCCTTCCTTTCAAGTTCATCAATCCACATTCTTGAGGGTTGAGGGGGCATTATTTATTCCTTCTGTCCTTTATTTGTCCTGTTATCCTTTTGTCTTACATTTCATTTTTCTAGTTATAAGTGTGTAGTTAGTTTTAGTTATAGTTTACATTTAATTTTATTTTCACCATCAGCCAAACAATTAGGGGTCGATAGGACAGCTTGGTGGTCAAGTTTATAGAACGCTTGTCTTTTGTTTGAAACAACACCATGTTGATTTCCCGACTGGGTCAAGTATTTTACACTTTGTTCACTTATTTCTCATGGCTTGGAAACTGGCTGCCTGTAACGTGATCATTATTAACTTTAACTTCAGTGTACGGTGTAGGATTGGAAAGGAGGCAGCCATGGCTTCTGAATTACAACTATGTTAGCGTTTGTCTAAAGTATAAATAAAAAGAGAGTTCAAACATCATGTAGGCCATAAACTATTTTTAAATTCAGAATAAATAAAAAGAGAGTTCAAACATCATGTAGGACATAAACTATTTTTAAATTCAGATTTGTGTTTTACAGTAAACACAATCATTCTCCGTTTAAAACAACCCATACATTTCTTTTTCTAACATGATAGCTTATAGGTGGGCATTGCTATAGCTTACATGTAGTAGGGTCAACAGCTAAGGATTCAATTTCAATTACCTATACCTCTCATGGTATGGCTCTTAGTCAATTCGTTAAACTACATAAAACTTTTCTATATGTTCTGTTACATTATCATTTGACCATCTCACAGTGTAGTGTTTAACATAGTTGGTTGTCTACCCTAAGGCCTTGGCTTGCAACCCCGACTATACCAAGAAATTCATATTCATCTTAAGGTTGCAATAAGGTTCATTGAGCCTTGTCAACCCTTACCTAACAACTATCAAGTCATGTACGTTAACACGGTGCGAATCACGTCCACCATCAAGCAGACGAGTAATATGAAACTTGCTGGCAAGAGCATCGTGTTCTTATCACCAAGACTCATTACACAAACAAAGCCAGTGTCTCTGTGCAGATTCAACCCAGAGATAGTATGCAAGACTGTGTTTGTTCAAAAAGCATCATTAATATAACTCGACTGTCACCACACAGGTCCGGGTTCGATTTTCTAAAGGCTGCAACAGGTACACTCAGTCTTGTCAGGTAAAACATTTTGGGTGAATTCATAAATCATGGGAAAGGGTTAGCCACTGTCAGTCCAAAACAACACCTTACTTCACCCTCTCCGATAATTAGTTTTATAAAATCTCAGGTCGATAACCTTAACGTTTTGGCTCTTTTGGGTATATTCATGGGGGAATGGCAACGGTTTGGCCATCCTGATTTGTACAACACCTGATACAACTCTGTAGCCTTATTCATTAGCTATACACACATTAATCCATAATTACCTAATAATAATAATAAAAATAATAATAATATTAATTTGCAAGCTGTCATCCTCCAAACACACATTCATTAAAAAGCATGGTTTCAAAAAACTCATATGCTTTTAAGTGTTTAATACCTTTTTCTCCTGTAACATTACTATTCCCTGTTTTATGAGTGAAATAATCTATCGAGGTAAAAGCGTATGTCATCACCTATTTTTCAACTATCAAACCTAATTTTAGGGTTCTTAGTTTGCAAGATATCGATTTTTTCAATTTGAGGGTAGTTTTCACCCCCCTACTATTTTTCATGAAAAACAAAAGATCTTAGGTTCAATTATCATTTTTACCCGTTTAAGACCTTTTTCCCCACTGAAAAATCACTATTTACTGTTTTAGGGGTGACATCATCTATCCAGGTAAAAGCCTATGTCACAACCAATTTTTTAAGCTATTACACATAATTTTACGGTTCATAGTTTCCAAGGTATCGATTTTTCAATTTGGGGGTAGTTTTCACCCCCGTGCTATTTTTCATCAAAAACAAAAGATCTTAGGTTCAATTATCATTTTTACCCGTTTAAGACCTTTTTCCCCACTGTAAAATCACTATTTACTGTTTTAGGGGTGACATCATCTATCCAGGTAAAAACCTATGTCACAACGAATTTTTTAAGCTATTACACATAATTTTACGGTTCTTAGTTTCCAAGGTATCGATTTTTCAATTTGGGGGTAGTTTTCACCCCCCTGCTATTTTTCATCAAAAACAAAAGATCTTAGTTTCATTTATCATTTTTAGGTGTTTAACACGTTTTTTCCCCATAACATGACTATTTACTGTTTTAGGGGTGAAATGACCAATCCAGGTAAAAGCCTATGTCATCACCTATTTTTAAAGCTATCACGCCTAATTTTAGGTTTCATAGTTTCCAAGATATTGAGTTTTCAATTTTGGGGGGGTAGTTTCACCCCACAAAGGGGGACGTCGCCCCAAGTGCTAGGACCCCTCATACAAGTCCCTAGCATGATTGGTTCACGAGATATTAACAAAAGTGTAGTTAGACCCTTTTGACAAAAAAATAAATGAATCATACTTTCAAAAACGAGGTGTCATCCCAAGTGCTAGGTTACTGCCTATGGCAAAATCCCATCCTGGGTTCAGAAAATATTAACAAATGTGTAGTTAGGCCCTTTTGACAAAAGCCACCGGTGTGCATACATACAAAAATTGCTCTTTCACCCCAGGTAAGGGTAGTTTTTATTTTGGGGGTTGACATACCTCATTCATACAAAAGGAGAATTCACTACGAGTCCTATGACACCCCATATGTTTAAATCGCATTATTGGTTAGCGAGATACTAAAAAGCGAATGACCTATTAGTTTTTTGTTTTTTTAATAATTTTTTTAAAAAGCCTCATCTATAAAGAATCATTTAAAAATTCCGCTCTCTTACAAAAGCCCTCAAGTGCGCATGCATACAAAAATAACCACTACTTAACCTCCGGGTAAGGGTAGATTTATTTTGGGGTGGATGTACTCCCGTCCATAGCAAGGGGTGGTTCACCACAAGTCCTACGACACCCTATATGCTCAAATCCGACCATGCGTTCGCGAATCATCGCCAATGTTCGCCAGAAAGTAGGCTATCATTTTGTTTTGTCCTACACACTTCAAACTTGCTGTCAGCCTAGAGGGCATAGGGACCATTCATTGACGTCAAACAAACTTTTCTCTCATCTTCACCGTTTCCAAAATAGCACCAATTTCAAAAAACAACAATTTAAAAAAATATATATACCGACACGCATTCATAGCACAGAGGCCCACCCGACGCGGACAAAAAAAACATAACAGCTGCACACCACATGTGTGGATTGTTGATAGTGGCACACATGCTCACACTCGCATGAGTGTCAGATGACGGTTAACATCCTAATAAACAACCCCCATGACGTCAACACCCATTAACTTTTTATCATCATCGCACAAACAAGCCAAAAGGTCAACCTCTTCCCACGCTAACACGTGCACTGCACATGCTCGCTCCTGGACCACGTGCTCGCTCTAAGGACCCATGACGTCATCAGGAATGACGTCATCAGGATTACGCAATTTCTGGTCATGATGATGCAATATTTGGAGTGTAGCGAACTGTACTACTGTTGTCTGCGCAAAAAATTAAACCAAATCACCTAATTACTATTGTATTTCACCCCTCCAGCAAAAATTAATTCTATATATCAGTGAGCTGGTGTGTGCGCATTTCAAAGGTAGGGACATATAGCGTGAAATTCGCACTTAACGTTCTAGAAAATATATAAACGAGTTGAAACCAATATCTATACATCTGTCCACTGCCGTGCCTCCTTCGCCGACCACCGGCCGTTGTCTGGGCAGTGGTTCGCGAGCTTCTGGTTTGTGTCTGTGTGGCAAGCTACGAGTGAAATTGAAACGTTATTGTTAGAACGTTACTACTGTTAAAACAGGTATTCTGTGAGTACCGGTATACTAAATGTTGTTATGTCATGTAACATGATGTTAGAAGCGCGACTTAAAGTACATCCCTATAAGCGCACAATATTGATACAATTCTAGGAGCGTTTTAGAAATATTCAAAAATAATATAATATCACTGGAGTGTTCCTAGAATATTATATGTCGGATTCGAATAATATTACAGGAACATTATACAATGAGGGTCCCTATAGAAAGAAGTCTCGTGGAGGCCGTGCCGCGGACAGGTCGCAATTACTCACCGCTAGATTATAGCATATACCGATTACAACAGCGGGGCGGGAAGCCCTGGATGCTGTCATAGCACACGCAGCTGGCAAGATACCTTAGTTGTGATAATTGCAGTGAAGTAGTGTAGCCTACCTCGTATCACGTGAACATGGTTAGGTATAGGATAAAACATTGTATTTTCCGAGTGGAGACTTAACTTCTCAAGAGGAAGTCTTGCAACAAATGTGTTGGTAAGTTTCTGCGCCTAGCGATTTCTACTTGTGGGGAAACCCCAAACAAAAGGTACACAGAAACAATCCGCGCACTCTGGAGGCTCTCGAGAACGGAATATCAGTGAGGATGAATTACAGCGAGTGTACCAAAACTTCCTACGTCGGTGCAACGAGTGTTTAGAAATTGAAGGACATCATTTAGAGCAACTAATCTGAAATTCGTGGAACTATGATTATGAAATACGTTAAAAATTGTAAATGTGTTAACTAATTGGGAGTTACGTTGCTTCTAGCGCCAATGCCTTGCTCGACACGCTGCAATACACAGAGCCCTGGCCACCACACGGCCTCAGTGAGTCTCCGTGCTATTTTTACACATGCTCCAATAAATGTTTTTCAATTTATTAAACAAAGTGGTTGGCAGGATATATTCCCGAATGTGTGGACAATACTTCGAATTTTACTAACCATAAATGTAACTGTCGGTAAAGGGGAACGAAGTTTCAGCAAATTAAAACTTATTTACGTTCAATCATGTGTCAGGACGGACTGGGATATTGTGGCAATGTTATCTATAGAAAATAGTATTGCCCAGTACTTGAGTTATTAAGAATTAATTTTTAAAAATGCAAGCAATTTAGTTTTAGTTATTTTTTCTCTATTATATGTTACAATTTTTAATTAATTTACAATGTAAATTTGACGTATGCATGATGTGAGCATTGTCAGCAGTTGAAATAAACCTCTTTTTTTACTGTCATGGTTTTTCGCCCACACTACTACTTTACTAATCTTTCGGAGGAGTGAGTTACATTTAATGTTAAATAAAATCTTTAGTCTCCACAGGGGGAGGGGGCGCCGCAATGAGATCTCACACCCCCTGAAAACCTTGCTAGGGCCGTCTCTGCATCTGTCGTCCAAAACCTCCCTCATCATAGGAATGTGCTGTGGTTCAACCAAGAAAACGAGCTGAATTCTTGTTCGAGACTCATTGTTTGTATTGTACCCGTGAGTGCATTGACGACACCAAATGCAGCAATGCTACAAAGGAAGAATGGAAGAGCGTCACAACTACACAATTCATCAACAACGTATGTAAAACTGCACTTGAGCGAAACTGTGAGTGGGGAAATGAAGTACCGTACTTCATAGACTGAGCGGTAGGCTATAATTGATCTTGTAGCTGCGGGGGAAAATACCACCGATAATGCTTAAGTGCTTTCCAAAGAAAGGAATCTAAAAACCTGGAGAAAGGGGCTGAAGCAATGCTGCATTTGAAAATTTCTGCCACACTGTGGAAAGTAGGCCTAATGATGAGTGCCGGTACTCAATCAAACAAATACAAGATATGTTTGCCATTTTGCATCCAACAGTTGAGCCCTATACTCATATTTATCTGAAAAGAGAAATTGTAAATCATTTTGGAGATTCTGGTTTTGTATCAGATATTCCGGGGAAAGGTTAAGTGATTTGTTTTAAAGAAAGAGCTTCACACATCTTGAATGGCGAATGGTACAGGAGCCGTTGCATTAATGGAGAGGAAGAAGAGGTAAGAATCATGAATAATAATAATAATGTTATTGGTTTTACGTCCCTTATAACTACCGAGGCTTCTAGAGACGTGGGGTGCCAGAATTGTGCCCTGAAGTGGATTTTTAACGTGCACGTAAATCTACTGTCACGGCTACTTCGCATTTGCGCACCCTCAAATACCAGCTGACTGCGCAAGGATTCGAACCTGCAACCATGGGCACAGCAAGCGAGAACGGAGAATCCTGAAAAGAACAGCCAAATCATTCACCTAAACATCGAGGCTCAAGCATATGAATGCTCACTGTTTCCCACGCTAATGGCAATGAACAACTCGTTGATGAAGTGATACCTGGGATCACACTGATCTACTGGTCCTCTTGGTTGCCGTTGCACAGGGTGAACACAATCTCAAAATAATTATGCCTCGAAAAGTTAAAACCCCACACAAAATTCACGATATACGTGGCATTGAAGCCCAAAGAGGTGATATGAACGGCGTACATCTACCGCTGCATGCATTCACCGGCTATGACAATGATATGAAATGGGGAAAAATACTCCTGGAAAAACGTTGCAACAACATGAAGCTAAAGAAAAGTCTTCTGTCCTTCAATTACTCCTCCGAATCTCTATACACCCCTGAAAATGTTGGTGAAGCTTTATTTGTAGCAACATATGAAGAAAAAGACGCTCTTGTGATATTCAAGGTTTCGCTAAACCAACAAGCTTACGAGATACATGAAAACATCGAAGGAAAAAAGCGTATTACCCCCATCCAACCCCCATCACCCCATACCCGACCGACTAAATCGTGGAGTTTTCTAGGAGGTGTTGTGTAGCATCCAAACTACCATTTAAACGCATTTGTTTTTTGAATGTTCGTGTATGGCCTTTTTATCATTTCAAATGATCTTGTCGACTTCGTCGTTATGGTTGGGGTCCATCGTTATGCGTTACGGACACGGACACGGTGACGGACGTGACGTCATGCAGCCGCGCGGGAAGTGACGTCATGCAGCTGCGCGGGAACGTGACGTCATGCTCACGCGGGGAGCGAGAACCAGACGCTAATGATTATTGGAGTCTGTTGAAAGAGGCCTGGCGTCGAGCGACCTCGGGCTTTGAGCGAAGCGAACACAAGAATACAGGGTGACTTCTAAAAAGATATACAAGATGCCATATAAGAAAATAGGGTGCCTCCTAAGGAGGTGTGCAGGATGTCAGAGCAAAGCATCGAACCAGTCCCAATATTCCATCCCTACTCTCACTCAAAATAGCCCCCCCCCCCCTCCTAATGTTCACCCCGCCACTGCTCGCTTCCAGGTTCTACAACTCATCTCCCAACTCTCTACCGTTACACTAGTCTAGCCAGATCGAACACAGGCCTGCCTGGGGCAAAAACACTCCTTTTCATCGAAATAACAACTCCGCAACAAGCTTCACGAAAACCCAAATTAAAATCGAAAATTACAATCTAAAAACACAAAATTCAGTAAACTTCCCTCATTTCAGTTACTCTATACTTTAAACAGACACAGAAGGCATAGTCATGACTCCTTCATGGAGTAGGCTATTGTCTCATCATGTTCACCTCTCCTTCACCTTTACCGTAAATTTTATAAACTCTATTTAAAAATCAGAAACTCACTCCACAAATCTGTAAATCAGTATTCTTCCCTTAATTCAGATACACTATTCATTAAACAAATGCATAAGGCATAGTCATGACCCCTTCATGGAGTAGGGTATTGCCTAAATCTGGACACTCATACTACATCCTTACATTAATTCAAATTTGCGGCCAAATGATCCTTCTGACAGGGAGGCAAAGGTTTCCGCCAGCTTGCCTGGGATGATGGGCCACTAAACCTCTATCAAAAAGTACACAATTTACGCTTTATTCAACCAAACACATCTCTAATACAAGTAAAAGAAACACATTTCTTCCCGTGACACTTAAAGAGGTGCCCGCGCAGGAAGCCTAAGTTAATGGGCAATGCAGTCTGTTGAAAGAGTCCTGGGGCTTCGAGCAAAGCGAGAAGCCCTCCTGAGCCTTTCTAACATGTGTAGCATTTGTAGCATGCGTCATTTGAAATAATACAACGTCTAGTCTTTCAGACTGACTGTGATTTTTTGTCTCTTGCTACTGTACTAGAGTTCGTTTACAGTAACTATGCACTTTGTTGACAGTTTCCTGCGGGAACAAATTGTCCTACTGGACACATTACGTGCATTGCAGCCAATGTGCCATCACCCACATGTCAGCTAGCAATGGCCACGTGTATTCCGTCAAGAGGTGAACAGCTGTTATGAGTTGCCTAAAGATTCATTCATCACGCAATATCAATCCACTGCTCTTTTTAAAGAAAACTTGCTTTTCTTTGTGACATTTATCAAATAATCGTTCTAACAGCACACCTGAAACCCACTGACGGCTCGCTGACAGAATGTTACATCATTGGGCACGCTATGACTTAAGTGTTACACGAGTGGAATTACTTCTAGGCTCATTATTTCACATCTCAAGGAAGATGTTTACTAAGGTATGCGGTAGGATGTCCTAGACGTTAAGATCATTGATTGAACTGTTGGTTTGATATTAAATTAAAACGTACGAAACATTTCACCATGTAAATTAACTTTTAGGCCTACTCAACAACTTATATTTTAGGCCTAACGTTTTGCACAAATCAAGCCATTTAAAAATAATTCACCTGTCCACTGCACTTGGGGAAATCAAGAGTTCTGCTCTCTTTTCTTTTATTATCAAAGAGAGAGAGAGAGAGAAATTAAAGACATATCTTGAACAAGATATTGCGAATCTACTTCCGACAAGTTAGTCAAAACAAAAATGTCCAACCTGGAGAGAGACACCTCTACCTGCTCATGCTATATGTTCTGCCCTTTCACGCCTAATTCTCAGGCTCGGAGAGTCTGTTGTCAGGGTCATGTACGGTTCCTAAATTGTTAATCTACTCATAAGCCTAGGGGAAAATACAGGAGTTACTATTCTATGAGTAAGCACACACCACCTTTTACAAAACATTAAAATTTATTAAGAAAAAACATTCTAATTACACACATAGCTAATATAAACACAAGAACATTAAACCCAAGAAACCAATAATCACGATAATAATAACACTGATAATAAACGGAAAATAACGAAGAATAAATAGAAATGAACAATAATAGTAGTGGTTTTGTAGTGGTTCTACAGCCACTTCCACCTCCCCACCTCACAAGATGGTGGCGGCGCGATATCTCTCGAACGCATGGTCGGATTTTAATGAATGAGGTGTTGTTGAACTCAGGCTGACGCCCTCTTTCCTATGTACAACATATTTCAACCCCAAAATGAAACCTACCCCTACTAGGGGGTGAAATTGTAATTTTTTAGAAAATCTCGCTTTTCAACTGCGATATGTGGGAGTTGAATGCTAATATGAAATTAAACGTTGTTCCACACAAGATACATGTGTACGGTGGAAAACCACTATGACTTAAGAAGCTTGTATTTTGTTTTTAAGCATGCGCACTCATAGTTTTTGTAAGAGGGCGAGCTTTTTAAATTTGGCGGCTGTTGTCTAACCTAACCTAACCCAATCCACGAGGGGTGATCAAAAAGTAACCCAAGTGGCGCTTGTCGATAGGCAAACCAATAATGAAAGAGGGGCATGTCAGGCCTTAAGGTGATAGCCCCTTTGGATTGATCTCTGCTGATTGGTCCCTTTTGATTGATCTCTGTTGATTTGTCCCTTTGGACTGGTCCCTGTTGACTAGCCCCCCTTGGACGGGCCCTTTTTGACAGGGGGTAATTTTTGATGGATCATTTTTAACGGGTGCCTGTTGATGGGTCCCTGTGGATGGGTCATTGTTGACGGGTCACTGTTGACAGGTCATTGTTGACAGGTCCCTGTTGACAGGTCCTTATGGACGGGTCCTTGTTGACAGGTCCCTGTGGACGGGTCCTTGTTGACGGGTCCCTGTTGACAGGTCATTGTTGACGAGTCCTTGTTGACACGTCCTTGTTGACGAGTCCCTGTTGACAGGTCCTTTTGACTGATCCCTTTGGAGCGGTCCCTTTGGTCTGGTCCGTAATGCTATGATGAAATTAAACGTTGTACCATATGAAACGCATGTGAAGAGCTGATTGCTACTATGAATTAACATGTTTGTTTTCTGTTTTTACGCATGTGCACTTGGGGTTTTCGTAAGAGGGCGGACTTTTTAAATAATGATTTATAAATGAGTTATTTGAAAAAAATAACCAATCGATCCAAAACTAATAGGTCATTGGCTTTTTTATATCTCATGAACCAATAAGGCTAGGGACTTGTATGAGGGGTCGTTGGACTTGGGATGACGCCCCGTTTTTTAATGTATTTTTGATTTTTGTCAAAAGGGCCTAAGTACACTTTTGTTAATATCTCGCGAACGAATAAGGCTAGGGACTTGTATGAGAGGTAGTAGCACTTGGGATGACATTCCATTTTTAAATGTATTTTTTTGAAATTTTGACAAGGGGCCTAACTACACTTTCGTTGATATTTCCTGAACCCATGATGGGATTTTGACCTCTGAGGTGTCATTCGACTTGGGCAGACACTCTTTTCTTGAATGAATTTTTTACATTTTAACAATGGGCCTAACTACACTTTTGTTAATATCTCGCGAACCAATAAGGCTGGCGACTTGTATGTGGGGTCCTAGGACTCGGGGTGACGGTCTGCTTTTGAATATATATTTAATATTTGTCAAAAGGGCCTAACTGCACTGTTGTTAATATCTCGATAACTAATACTGGGAGGGAGTCAAGTGAGGTGTTATAATACTTAGGATGGCCAACCCTTTCCCATGACCAACGAATTTACCCCAAATATTCAAAACAACCGGGTCATTGACATGAGATTATATAAACTAATAATCGGATATCGACATGTGAGGTGTCATAGGACTTATAATGGTCAACCCTTTCCCATGGCCAATGAATTTACCTAAAATATCCAAAACATTAAGGTCATTGACCTGAGATTTTATAAAATTAATAATTGGATACGGACATGTGAGATGTTTACCGTAAGTGATGAAACATAGCTAGGTATAGAAAGAATTAGTGTAGGCTACATGTATGGTGACTGACAAGTCTTTCACTATTGGAACTTGTTTTCAGATCAGACTGTAGTACAGAGAGAGTATAGGTTGCAGGCATGGGTTAATAAATGACAAACGGTGTACACAAAATCTGATTTATTGATTCAAGAATTAAGAGTAGACTATCTTTAATTGATTGGTTAAAGGGGATAGCTAAAGAAACAAAATGGTGACTACATTGAACTAAACTGAACCAAGCTGAATCAAACCCAACCAAACCGAACCAAACCTAATCGAAAACAAGCCAAGGGTTTAAGTGTAAAACTTGTGGGTGGATGTGGTCATTGGTAATGTCAAATAGGAAAGGGATAACGCTCTGCCTATAGAGGGTAAGGTAAAGCTAGTGCATGGTGCTAATGCACACACCCAAGTACATGAACCACACCCAACTATCCTATGCAGTTTTTATGGGTTGACTGTTAAAACTCGCTCAGTGGTTACTGGGACAAGATGGTCGCTACACACAACAAGCTTTAAATACTTGAGGTTAATAATCTATATATATACACACACACACACACACGCTTGTTCTAAACTAAACTGTCTTGCTGGCAGTGCTCACACAGTAGGCAAATGTAAATGGAATTCTTAATATGCGTCATCTTAGTTGTGATTGTGCTCTTTAGGGGCTCTAGAGCACCGTGTAGTTTTGGGTGTGGTAGTAGAATTTGTGTAATGACCTGTGTAATTGTGATGGCTGTACATGTGTGTGTATTTGTAAATTGGGGATAGGAATGGTAAGGAGGCGGCCGTGGCCCTATGTTAACAACCATCCCAGCATTTCCCTGGAAAAGGAGTGGGTAAACAATGGAAAATCACTTCCAGGATAACTGATCTGGGAATCGAACACTCGTCTTCTCACGAGGCAGAGTGTGTCCTTACACCAGAATAAACATTTCTTGGCAAAGGCGTGAATCGAACCCGGAAGTCCGAGGTGACAGCTAAGAATGGTAGCCACTACACCACGAGGTGATTTGCGATATCATAAAAAACAGAAATGATCACATTACATAAACACTGTTTACAAATATTGCAGAATGCACATTTAGGTAATATCACAAATACTGTACATAATTCTCTAGAATAATGCGCAACCTAGGAAGCATTCCAGGTCATTTTACAATAATTATGAACATTCTCTAGCCTTTATTAACGGACGAAGAATCCTTAGAGTTTCAAAATATGTATTAGTTATCATAGTATTTGAAGGTAATGATAGACGGATGACAAAACAAGTAGTTGTGTGTGTTTAATATTCACAAAATGACATTTTGTGATGTCCGGATCTTCTATCATCATCATCATCATCGTCATCATCATCATCATCATCATCATTTCCCCTTTCCAGTTGGCACTGTGTGGGGGCAAATATGGTTCCTCTCCTTCTTTGTTCTGTCGTTCCAGCGTTCCTCTTCCGACACGGTGTTCCAATCCAGGTTCCATTTCTTAATGCTATTTTTCACCGAGTCCATCTAACGCATTCTTGGTCTTCCTCGTCCTCTCTTCCCTGTCATGTGTCGTTCCAGAGCTCGTCTTGGTAGCCTTACTTCATTCATCCGTTTGACATGTCCAAACCGTCTCAATCTGCTTTGCTCCAGTTTGTAATTTAGTCTCTGTACTCGTTCTTTCCGTATATCTCCATTTCTCGATCTGTCTCTACTCGTTTTATGGACCATACTTCTCAGGAATCTCATCTCAGCTGCCTGTACTCTGCTCTCATCCCTCTTAGTCATTGTCCAAGTTTCTGCTGCATATGTTATTATAGGAACATAATATGCTTTGTACATAACTTCTTTAGCCTTAATTGGTATATCCTTGTTCCATACTAGTCCCCGTGCCGGTTGGTAGACTGCACTCCCGAGTTGTATTCTTATGCTAATTTCTAAATCTAGTCTTCCATCTTCAGTCAGTTCACTTGAAGTGATTCACCACTTCCAATTCCTTATCTCCTACTTTGATTACTCCTTTTCCTTCTTTCTTACCTCTACTCACCACCACTGTTTACGCTTCTCCACATTTATCTTCAATCCCCATTGCTCAATCTTTTCATTTGTTACGTCTAACTGTTCTTGTACTTCGTTCTCATCCTCGCCCCAGATCACAACATCGTCTGCAAACAACATTACCTTCATCTTTGCCCTTCTATAGTGTTTCATTGCTGCCTTCATGATGTCATCCATCAACATTATGAACAATAATGGTGACAACACACTTCCTTGCTTTAGTCCAGTGACAATTTGAAACCATTCCGATGACCCGACTCTAGTCTTCACACTACTGTAGCAATCCATGCATATTCCTTATATCATGTCTCTCAGTTCCGTGCCTATCCCCCTATTTGCCAAGCTTTCCCAAACTATTGCGTCTAGGGATGCTATCATAGGCCTTTTCTAGATCATCTAAAACATGTTAAAACCTGTGCGTGTATGCTTTGGTTTGCAGGGGTGGAATCGCAAAATGGCACCCATCAAACAATTCAAACCCCGTGTATGCTATTATTTGAAGTGGTGGAGTTGTTAAATTACACCCAACAAACAATTCAAACCATGTGTTTGCTATGATTTCCAGGGGTGAGTCACTAAATCACACCCATAAAACAATTCAAACCACGTGTATGCTATGATTTGCAGCGGTGAGTCACTAAATCACACCCATCAAACAATTAAAACCCCAAGTATACTACGATTTGCAGCGGTGAGTCACTAAATCACACCCATCAAACAATTGAAACCATGTGTATGCTTTGATTTACAGCGGTGAAGTTGCTAAATCACACCCATCAAACAATTCAAACCACGTGTATGCTATGAATTGCAGGAGTGGAGTTGCTAAATCACACCCATCAAACAATTCAAACCACGTGTATGCTATGAATTGCAGGAGTAGAGTCGCTAAATCAAACCCATCAAACAATTCAAACCACGTGTATATTATGACGTACAGCGGTGGAGTTGCTACATCAAACCCATCCAACTATTCAAACCACGAAATATTGAAGGTTGATAGGAACGATGGTAAGATTATCGCTGGTGAATGATTTAGGAACGATATTTCACATAAATCAGTAAATCCATAAATACAAATAAGCAGATTCCGTGATTTTACAGAATGATGATTCAAAACTCATTTTATATCTCTATAAAAAAAAGGATTCGACCCTCGATTCTCTGTTGGCTCATATATCAATTCCAGGCGGGTTCAAGATAAACAGCAGTCTTCTGTCTTTCGAAAGACAGAACGTTAAAGATATGGCGGGAGCTCGGAACCACTGAGCTGCGTTGCCGAGTTTATAATCAGCTAATTCGAGTTACAGCCAGCGCTATGTTGCAGAATACATATTATTAACCCATGACTTATATAACGCCCAGTACAATCATATAAATAAGTATGCTAGTGTACAAACACTGAATTAAGAAATAGGCAACAGCAAACAGAGCTAAAACAAACAAGCAAATGAATTATGTTAGTTGATTGGCAAGTATTTGCCAGTTCCCATCTTTCTTCAATGCTCTTGTCTGGTGTTGCCATGTCTAATTATTTCATAGAACATTTCCTCTCTTATGTCTATTTTTCGATTAAAAACACAGATAATATCTCTACGTTATAAACTATTTCATTAAAAAGTTTTTTTCTTCTTAAATGTTAAAATTTCTCATTCCTAACGCCGCACAGTGTGTCGAATCCCAATTCTAGGTGGAAAAAATTAATAACTTCGTTAATAGTGGTGGGATTCTATTAAAAGTTGGCAATATACCGTTTTTGAGGTCGCTGAATTCATTTCGGGCATCGTCTAAGGTGCACGATCTTCGGGGGTAAATATATAGGGGTGAGTTGTTTTTTTTAGCGTATGGCTTTTAGTGCCGGGAGTGTCCGAGGACATGTTCGGCTCACCAGTTTTTGTAGCTGATTCGAGGCGGACACCCAATGGGTCAGCTACACGTACCGTCGCGTGTAGAGTGTTGTATGGTGAGGAAAGTTTGAATGTAAGGACAATGAGTTGGAAGGTAGCGGCTGTGGCCTATAGTTAGGGACCAACCCCGGCATTTGCCTGGAAGGAAGATGGGAAACCACAGAAGACCATCTTCAAAGTTGCCGGCGGGGGGATTCGAATCTCCTCGCCTCCCGGATGAGAGCGACTGCCAGCAGTCATGCCGTAACGACCACGGCTTACTCACCTGGTGGGGTGAGGGGTAAGGTGAGGTGTAAAAAATGACCGAATTCAACACAAAAATCATCCATTTTTGGTAGTAAAAATCACGATTCGGATGTGTATATTGAGACCGTCGGTGGAGCTGCCAGGATAGCCAACAACCGCAATGACTTCCCTAACATCTCACCCTTCGGACATAATTGCCGTGAGGATCAGGTGAACTTCCTAATAGGCCAAAGCGGCACGAGAATCTGTAGTCCACAGGGATCGTGGTACATGGTGACGATAGTCATAGACTGCCTAAGGAAAGGTTCACCTTAAAAACTAGACTGAGAAAATAAACATCCAGACTTATGTAAAACACCGTGAAAATTTATTGTTAAAATTCACAAACCCCTATCCTAGTTCGGAGGGTTACAATCGGCTAGTCCGCAAGCTAATAAACAAACAAAAATAAAGTGCAGGTCCCTACCTGAGAAGTTACGGAAACCCCTCGCGAAAGATATATCTCACAATAACAAAGCAACAACAGCAACACTAGGAAAATGGCACGACGCAAATCCCTAGGTCAAGTTACAAGATCAAGCTAATAACTGCATTTACATTTAACAGGGAAGCAAAACTAATCTAAGTTAGGATGATACCATCTCCACATTTACATTTAACGTTAATTCATCTAGCTAAGTCCTATCAATTAACAAAATTTACGGCGATGACGTCCGTAACAGAAAACAATTAAATTGAAAAGCTAAGTGAACAGCCATGAAAAGAAAACATTTAATTATTCTTAGAAACTAGGTGCTAACAGCACACAATAGGGTAACATGTAGGATTCATACACTTGTACATCATAAATAATTAATGAGAGACAACAGTTTTATTAAAATGCCTGCCTGCACCTTGCTTTACTCTTTGTAAGCCATAGTCATCTAATGTGTGTAGTTACGGTGACGACTGCGTAGTAAAGACTACGTCTAACATCGCATGGCCTGCGCTCCACAAGCTACGAACTCAAGGTTCGAGCAAGCTTCAGGTCGCTTCAAAAGTGTCAGCTGTCCTAGTCATTTCCTCTAAAGGAAATACCTTCATCTGCACGGCCATGTCAGCAGGTTCAAAATGCAAAAGAACAAAGTTAGATAGAAATAATTCGTTAGTTAGCTTTTGTTTTACCAAAATTATGCGTTTTAATATTAAGATGTCGGTTTAGGTTTATCGTTGGTTTATGGCGAATAATACTGACAATAGCCTGGGCACGGAGTGTCTCCACTGAGATCAATCTCCACCAAAAGCCTCGACTCAAAATTTGGAATATAATCAACGAGCAATAACAACTCAGACACACAATAACACAAGTTACCAGCGGCACACAGCTCGCGTTCAATAACTCTGGGATGGGCCTGCACACTCAGTCACGCTCCAAAACATCTGGTCAACGGGAACAATCCCGGACAAGGTATACACAAATACCTTCTACAATAAATACCTCCTATAACAGGGTCGCCTAAAACATACTATAGAAAACCTGACATAACTGTACACGTCAGTAACGGTACACGCAACAGTGCGTTTAACTAACAAAAAACAATCTATAAAAACATGTGATCAGATACAAGGTTGGACACTGGGTTCCATGAGCTAAGTAGCAATGAAAGAAAGAGCGAATACAACAAGCATTCTGTCCTCTGTCAAAGTAGTTCTGTCTCACAATACAAGCGTGCTCTCAAGGGCACTGGGTCACAAACCAGTTTATGTCGCCGCAGGCTTCAACATTCCTGCGCTCATCTGACACAACACACGCACTATCAAGTCCGGCGATTAAAGCAAAATAAAAACTGTACATCTGGCCTCATCATAAAATCTTTACCCTAGGTTCTAAACCTCGAAGAATACGTGTATAACAAACACGCTATGAATCTGAATACATTAATATAATTCCGTCTTTCAAACCAAAGACGTCTAAATGGTAGCAATGTCACTTTGCTGGAGCTCTTTGCTCTCAAAGATATAATACTTCAGTAGTTGCTTGTATAAACATGAAATAAATACGTGTCTTCACATGACACTAACAAAATAATAATTGTGGCGCAGATTCCACACTCTGGATCTGCTTAATGATACATTGGGAACTGGGTTCGATGCTAGACAACGAAACATTCTTTTTACTTATAAGGTCCACACATGACCACATGGCTTCTGAGCAACATCTCAAATGAAATATAATGCAGTTACAAAACTGGTAATTACAGTCGATTACCTAAATGATACGACTGCTCTAACGAAGTCAGGGGTGTAACAAAGACTGGTTACAAAAAAATGCAGTTAAAGAAAAGTCTGCAAAGACATGAAAAATTACCCCAAATAGGGTTAAACAAAGTAGCCTCAAATGACTACGGTCACGTTTAGCAGAAGATAGGCATTGACGTTCTAGGACGTTCATCAGGCTGCACCAGGGTTGACCAAAATGTCTGACCCAAGGGTGTCTCACTCTAACTGAAATAAATGACATCTAATTAGACTAGTTACATTTCCTACCTATAAAAATGGCTGTCACTGAGTTCGGTTGGTTCACAAACTACATTAAACCTACTATACCACCAGAAACTAGAACAAGAAAAGGGAGTACAAAAACTCACGAAATGGAGAAGCTCTCACTCAGCCCTCTGTTCAACGACAAGGGTCGTACAAATTCATCTCTGGCTCTCCGGAACGGTATCATCCTCATCAGGATTCCCATCTGGGCTCCTCCTAAGACCAGGGTTCGATCTGTTCCTGTCGATAACTTCGTGGATGTACTGGACACGCCTGGGAATAACCTGTCGGTTTCCTTCTTCCTCGTTCGCTGTTCTGGAAGCTCCACCATCATGCTGGTTCCAATAGATACGTCACCCTCATACCGTGATGGTATTAGCCCATGATGACGGTCTCACACATGGTGTATAATAATTTGGTCACGTGGGTGGTAAAATAAATCGTGCAGTAGTTCATTTTTTCACTTCAAAATCACAATGTTCGTAGTAAATGTTAGAGGCTTTAATTGCAATTGATAACACAGCCTTGACTTCGCAGATATCGAATAATACGTGATCAAGCACTGTTCTGTGGTTCTTCACGTGTACTGACGCCACTTTTACATCACGTAGCATCTGTGAAATGTGCGTCTTTTTGTAATTGAAAAATTCACTGTGGCAATTCAAATATATTGTACATTCATAAACACAATTATTTAAAGTAGTTATAACACGTTTACTTCTCTATTTTTCACCAGGCTCTCGGCCCTCCACAAACACGTGGGTACAAAAATGTGGTGTTACGGTAATGTTACAAAATTCACTATACTTGCCAATTATATCACAATATGATTCTTGTTGTTCACTGTGCATAAATAACAGTGATTTATAGAATATTTGTGCACGATGGCACCTGATAACAACTTCCACGCTAAACAGCGGATACTTTTCACGTCTGACACGACGGCTAGAGCTTCACGCCTCCACAGGGCGTATTTTCCAGATGTAGTGCAAATAATTCACTATACAATTCTTACTTATCACTCGTATTATAACGTATGCGTGCTCGATGGCAACAGATTATACTTTCCACGCTAAACAGCGGATATTTTCTACGTCTTACAAGACGGATACAACTTCACGCCTACACGGGACGGATTCTCCAGACGTAGTGCAAGGCACAGGGTTACTCGAGGAAGTAGGTCGTCAAACCGAAGTCGTTGAGCGACTACTTACATTCCTGTTTGCGTATCTGCAAGGATATTACCTTACCTTAAGTGAAAATAACATTCTCCAAAAATATTTTAATAATGCAGCATGACGAAATGGAATAGTCTTGTGGAAAGATAAGATTGATTAATAAGACCTCAGATAAATAATTAGTAGACTTCACCAAAGTCAAAAGTGCGA
This sequence comes from Meconema thalassinum, assembly GCA_946902985.2. Classification (NCBI taxonomy): domain Eukaryota; kingdom Metazoa; phylum Arthropoda; class Insecta; order Orthoptera; family Tettigoniidae; genus Meconema; species Meconema thalassinum. The sequence goes on along the minus strand of OX336399.1, from coordinate 219,739,052 downwards.
TTCTCCGCTACTTCAAAGAGTATAGCATGAGCTCTCAGCTCCACGTGGCTTTCTGGGTGTGTTCAAAGGTACTACATCCCATCATAAATGTGCTGTTATAAAAAATATCACATGAACCATAGCTCAGCGGGTTCATCTGCCTCTCCGTCGTTTCAAATAAAATGTTGGAACGACATTTTTATTTGACTTAAAGTTCATTCATAAGTGATTTTTTTAGATTGGCTGCATTGAAGGTTCCAATGCGCTCTCCTGTCCTAATATCTTCTATCACATAACTTCCATTGTTCAAAGGCAGTCGGATACTTCTTGATTGTGCCTGCTGCTTCCATCTCATGGATCTTCTTAGCAGCTTCCTCGCGGTGTTTCTCGGCGATAGGATAAATCTTCTTCTGGAAAGGGGAATCATCCAGTAGTACAAGATCGTACTCGTAGTCCAATATCTCACCAGGTGTGGTGTCGAATATGTCCCTGTATTCGTTCAATATTGCATCAAGATTCTCTCGTATGGGTGCTGATAATGGTTCTGCCTATTCGTCGGCATCTAGTGTCTTCTCAATTTCCTTGCCATTTAAGTTTTCGACAACGTCGACTTCGGATAGGAATTCCGGTTCTTCTTCAATTAAGTTCATCTGAATGGGTTCGTTCGGCTTAAACTCTACCGTATTACGTCCCATATCAATGATTCCATCATACTTCCTAATGAAGTCTGCGCGCAATATGGCATCATGATGCAAGCCTTTCATCACAAGAAATTCGTGCAAGTACACGTGGCTCGAAATCGTCAGGGTGCATAGAATCTGGATTTTGCACTTTACAACACGGTCAGGTATGACTCCTCTGACTCTTACAGCAGAAACTGGCTCTGTCACCTCAGAGTTTGCTTTCAGTCTGGCATGGCAATCGGCGGAAATGACACTAATCATCGCCCCAGTATCGATGAGAATGACTACGTTGCATCCAATCAAGGTGGCTACAATCTTCGGTAGACGCGTTAATTCATAGTTGTGGTTCGTCGTTCGTCTAACAAGTCTTCTTGGATTGGCTCCCAGAGTAATATGGTGGCAGTTACTCGGTGCTCAACCGGGCAAGAAACTATTGATTTTTCGGCGTTTTTTTTTCTTCTGCCCTGGTGAGAAGTACTGGGCTGGTTTTGCTCCGTCTCCTGCGCCGAATTCCTAGTTTCCCTCGAAGTCGGGTTCTGTTCTCCCTCTTCTCGGATATGTAGTTCTCTGAGTTGTTGAAGATACTGAACCCGAGGGGCTTATGCTGACTGATATCGAACGTGGATCTCAGACACTGTGATCTCAGTATAAAGGTTCCACCAGGGAACGAACCCGAGGTCTGTGGAGGGAGTTTCATTGTAAAAACCCCTAGAGAAAATTGTATAGTTAATCACTGGTGTGATTTCAGTTGATAATGACATTATTTATTAAAATAATGCAGGGAAATTGAGCGGAATACAGCATTATTAGACTACTTGGAGTAGGCTATGCTGGGCTTGGAGCACAGAAAGTGCAGAGTTTGACGTTTTACTAATAGGCCCAGAATTGTGGGAGGTGCTCCTTGGAGCCACGTCAGTCTTGTTGACCTCGTTATGTCGTCTGTAGGAGGTTGGGGGCTTGAATAATGACCCAGTTTTTCCCCGACTGAGAATAGGACGAAGAAGGGTGGGAAGAGATCCCAGGGAAAATCATTGATTACTCGTGATTGGAGTAACGCAATGACATGAGAGTTGAGCACAGGTGAATCTTTAGCCAGGAGGCTAATTTTAGAGCCTTTAATCTGCGAAATTGACGCATATTTAATGGAGTGCGGAAGGACAGAAGACTATGGTTGTTCGCGGCTGGATTTGAGGATGTTGCCATTTTGGAGAAATTTGAAGCATTTTGAGGAATTTATTATTTGGAAATATTCTGGTGAATGAGATTTTTAACCAAGGAGTAGCTAGATCACTCGAAGCTGGATTTTGTACAAAGCTTCATGTTTGGCACGAAAAACCAGTTTGGTTAGCAAAGCTATCATAACAAAGCAATGCACACAACCCGCGGAGAAGAGGCTAGACCCAGGAGCCTTTTTCAGAATATTTCAACAGCCAATCAATTAATAGCACATAATTTTGGTGGGAATCGCTTTAATATAAATTTGGCAGATATTAAGAGAAATAAGCACATCTACAAGTGCAGAATGCAAAATGAAATTTATTTGGTTGAAAAGAAATATAAATTAATGGATAATAAAGCGAATATGAGTATATTTCTATTAATATACATATGTTGGAGGCTAGTGAAGCCAAGCCAGGAGTGTCACGCGCCGCGAAGCCGGAACGTGGCTAAACCCTCTCTCATAACGACTCGCCACGAGCAGACACGCTTCACGCACGCGCACAACAAAGGAGCAGTTTTAGTATACAGCAGTAGCCCGGACGATAATCACCGTTGTACCATCAAACAACCAAGGCATCGCCGAGGAAGATGGGAAGATAGCCAGCGAAACGAATTTACAATATTGGAGAGAACAGCGATTATAAAGTATTACAATTTTAGAACGAGACTTCGCCTACAAGCAGCACTTCACGCAGAGGCAATAATTATCTACTGAAAGCAACGATATTGCTGCAACTACTTCATATATAAATATACAGCAGTATTTCATCATAAGCTACATCACAGTCTACATGATGGCAGAAATCATAAGTCGGGGAGGAGAAACTTATTATACGACTATTGAAGAAGAGATTATGGAGAACTAAGTAAAATGAAAGGAGGTTAATCTATAACATGGATTGGGAGGTCAGAGTGACACGAAAATTCAAAGATCGACATAGCTACAACTGCACACCAACTTGCAGTATTCAAATATGAATTTCTACACCACAATCAAGATATCCAACTTCACCAGGACGAGATGTCAACCCAGGACTTGCGGATCTACAATAGCGAAACCACTCTGCAGGACAGAGATAAGAAGACGAAGACCATTTTCAGCCGATCGAACTGGGAATCGCAGTTTCCAGGCCGCTGGCCGAGAAGGTGACGCATCTACCGTTAGCAGCTCAAGCCGTGAAGCAGAACAGGTGGCAAGCCAAGTGAGCAGGGGTCCACCGCAGCTGACGAACGAGCTTGGCAGTAACTGGTATCGCTGGGAGATGAACGATGACAGCTTCGACGCAACATCTAGAACAGCTGACATAGGTATGCCCTGGCTGTAGAAGACGTCACAAGGTAGAAAAACCGTATGTTTCATGTCTGTAGTTTTGCTGTAGTAGTATTTAACAAGTCGAATGTTAAATAAAGTCTGTTTTAAACTTTATTTATAATTCGGGTGAGGATCTGAACTCGAATTCAGCCCAGCTTAGGACCTTTGACCGAGCCATTTTTGGAGTGACCAACATCATTTGTAGTTAGTCTTATCTTTATTCTTTGCCTTTTAATAGCTTAAATTTTAGAGTTTCATTGTAATTTTTGATACGTCGTCATGTGTCGTATGAGGCGTTATTTAATTCATATTTTTAACTTAGATTTGCGTTTCTTGTATATTTTTATTTTGAAGGAAACGTTATTTGACTCTCACTTTTGAACGATACTCTATTTATAAAAGGAATGCTTCCATAATGCTTAAATGTTTCGATAAACTATGATAATTCGATAACGCTAAAATAAGTCGATAATGCTAAGATAACTTGAGAATGTAGTGATTATTAGATAATTCGATTACATTGTATTTTGGAGAAGAGCGTAAATATTGATATATTGTAAGAACATTTAAACATTATAAATGTTATTAACAATTTCTATGCGTAACAGCGAAATTATTCAATGATATGTTTATAATGCATTGTTATCAAGTAAAGCATAACTATGAGATGCAATACTATTATGTAACAAACATTACGATGTTAATATACATCTGATATAATTATTTATAACAATTGGAGTGTTATAAAATTCCTATAGCGGAATACAACTTGTTAGACAACTAAATCGTCTTGAACTACTATATTACGAATATACACTATAAATTAGGATCATAGTATTGACAATTGAGGTCAGATGATGCCCATATTTATCAACAATTAAAGTATAAACATTGTTTAACTGAGATAAATAGACCAGGATATATGTTAATCTACCTGCGGTCTTGTCTGTTAAAACAACTTAACTATGAATTATTCATATATTTAAACTTACACCAGAAGCGGGAGAATATGGATTTATTTTTAATAATAACTAAAGGACGAGCGAACTACTAAGTAACATTGTTAACGTTTGGTGACATGAAAGAACAAGTTTATTATTGATCATAGAGAACGAAAAGCGCTAATGAAAGGAATAAGAAGTACTTTGTGAATTGTATTAATGTGAACGAACATGTAATTTTTGTAATTTGATGCACGAGGTTTAATAATTTAGACAGGAGGTGAAAGTTAGGTGTGCATTCTGAACGGTAACATACTCTAGTGTAGTTGTCTAGTAAAATCACTAATTCTTCTATAAGTGTATGGCAAGATGGGTTTTTCAAGGAAGTAATACCGTGCGGAGTTGTAAAGATTGTTTATAAAGAGGAAAGGAAGGACGTATGACATGTTTGGAGCGTAGTAAGACGCCTTTGATAAGTATTGTTCACTGTATTGCGGAAGGGAGGAACATATTGCTATATGGAGCACCGAATTGTTACAAGATGAGTGAAAGCGCTAACACAGAGGTTAGTTGTTTGAATTGCTTATGTTAGAGAGTATTTGTAAATGATCCACGTAATGTATGATGTCTTGTAGTAGTCTCGCATCGATCTTTATCCTATTGTTTTATTTATTGACACGACAGTCCAAACTGTATTTAACTTAATTGTTTGATACTCAGGCTTATTTATTATGACACACCACCAGAAGTACCTGAGAATTTTATCGTTGGTAGACGCATTGTTGGAGAACTGTATTTTGTGTAACAGAGACACTACGAAGCTGTCAGAGCGCGACTGACAGTGTTAATGGTAAATTTTGAGCCGTGTGAAGTACGAGATTTGTAAATTATGTAAATATGTAAACCATATTTTATTAATAACAGTAGTGGTTTTGGGAGATTACTAATACCTCCTCCTCCTAACCCTCCTCACGAGATGGCGACCACGCGATATCTTGTAAATCAATAAGGCTAGACAAGTATCAAATCACTCGGGCGGACACCCCTTTTCCTATGGACAACTTATTTCCACCCCAAAATAAAACCTACCCCTAATAAGGGGTGAAAGAGTAATCTTTCAGTTAATCATTGCTTTGCACATACAACATGCATGCAGTTTAAAGCTATGATGAAATTGAACGTTGTTCCACATGAAACGCATTCCTACAGCTGGATGCCACTATGATTTATCATTTTTTGTTTTGTTTTATGCATGCGCACCTGGGGTTTTTGTAAGAGGGCGGGCTTTTTGAATAATGATTTATAGATAAGTTATTTAAAAAAATAACCAAAAGATTCAAAACTAAAAGGTCATTGGCTTTTTAATATCTCATGAACTAATAAGGCTAGGGACTTGTATTGTATTGAATGTATTATTCATTTTGGTCAAATGGGCCTAACTACACTTTTGTTAATATCTCGCTAACTAATAATCGGAGATGGTCAATTGAGGTGTCATAGGACTCAGGATAGCCAATCTTTTCCAATGGCCAACGAATTTACCCAAAAAAACAGTTAGGCCATTGACCTAAGATTTTATAAACTAATAATTAGAGAGGGTCAAGTGAGGTGTCATAGGTCTTAGAACGGTTAGCCCTTTCCCATGACCAATGAATTTACCCTAAAAGTCCAAAACTGCAAGATTTTGTAAACTAATAATTGAATATCAACATGCGATTTGTTATGGGACTTAGAATGGTCAACCCTTTCCCATGGCCAATGAATTTACCCAATCAAGGTCATCGACCTGAGATTTTATAAACTAATAATCGGATACGAACATGTGAGATGTTAACCATTTGTGATGAAACATAGCTAGGTAGAGAAAGAATTAGTGTAGGCTACATGTATGGTGACTGACAAGTCTTTTACCATTGGAACTTGTTTTCAGATCAAACTGCATTATAGAGAGTGTATAGGTTGCGGGTATGGGTTAATAAATGACAAACGGTGTACATAAACTCTGATTTATCGATTCAAGAATTAAGAGTAGACTATCTTTAATTGATTGGTTAAAGCGGATAGCTAAAACACAAAAATGCTCAGTGGTTACCGGGACAAGATGGTCGCTACACACAACAAGCTTTAAATACTTGAGGCTAATAATCTATACACACACACTCGCTTGTTCTAAACTAAACTGTGTTGCTGTCAGTGCTCAGACAGTAGGCTGATGACAAAATGCATTGCTAACAGAAATATAATCATTTCCGGTTGTCTAATGTTACCAGCTATCCATTTTGTGTTGCAGTGGTAAGCACTTTCAGCTCTTGTACTGGTGGTCTTAACTCGATTTCCAGGTCTGAGGCCTGGGACAAGTCAAACTAAGAAACAAGGGCATGGTGGTGCAGTGGTTAAGCTGTTAGCCTTTTGACCAGGGTTCGATTTCAGGTTCATATTGCTGTCATAAACATATTAAACAAAACAGAGATAACGTTTAAAACTGATTACATTTGTGTCTTTTCAAATCATTACTTGGATTACAAATACAAAGGTGAACTGGGTTTGATATACGGTCAATGATGTCTATCACACACTAGACTGTAAGAAAGCCAAAAGAGCAAAAGGCATAGGTAGAGCAGTGGTAAAATTGCTATATGTAGAGAACTACCTAGCGGTTTTATGAACTGGCAAAGCTATATGGCATAAACAGTGCAGGATACAATCCAGCAATCAAATTTGTATCTTGTAGAACAGAGAAAATGCCCTTTTGCCTTGATGGATAGCAAATGAGTGCAGATGAATGACCTATGCATTAGCCTACCATAGGGTTATAACCACGAGGTGGAGGTGTGATTTCCATATTTCATTGTTTAGAGACATGGCTTTTTTGTAACCAGTAGATTTAGTAGATTTAGTATTTTGTAAATATTCATTTTTGTAATTGTAATAGAGGAAACATTTTAATTTTTTTGTAATAGTAAATGTTAAATGTAAAACTAAATGTTATTTGGGATAAGTGTGCAAGTCAAGGATAAATAGCGTGGTTGTATTTGTTTTTCAAAGACAGGTATGGTTGTGTGAATGTATGACTATAGATAGAATGATAGAGAGAGAGAAAAAGCTTGTGTGTGTGTGTGGGTAGCATTGATTATTCAACCAAAGCAAATACGGCAAGGTAGAATGGTGGGGTAATTAATGTATATAGCAAATGGTAAATAGTTAACTGTAGTTTTTTTTAACACGTGTGTTTTTTTAAATGCAGCGGTAGATAGGTGTTATTTTGTAAAACAGTATTACCTATAGTAGCAGTAGTAGTAGTAGTAGTAGTAGTAGTAGTAGGCCTATACGTTTTTGGAAACAAACAGAAAGAGAATGTACTATTGCCATGGCCAAGCACTTCCATTAAGACGATTTCAAGAAAATTTCAATCAACAAATGTGTGTTTTACAAAACTAAACTTTCAACATGAACTAAATCATAAACGTGTCGTCTGTGATTTGAAAAAAATAGGAAATCCATGTTTCCATATCAACACAATTTAAAAACTTAAAACTGACATTTAAAAAATGTTAATAGGAAATTGACAATTGTGTAAACAACAAAATGGAAAATTCTTTTTTCCATATCATGAAATCCAAGAACTTTAAACTGACATTTTCAAATCGTGTACATGGAAAATTGACAAATGGCAATGTGTGAAATGTGAAAATGAAAAATTGAACAAATGGCTGTCATTATTTAAAAAAATAAAAAACCGTCATATTCTATCGTTAAAGTGTGAATCAAACCACATCTAATTATTTGGATCACCCGAGACTGAGTAGACCTGTTTTAGTCCTAATATACTTTTAAAATTTTATGTTAAAGCTCGAATTGAACTCAAGAGCTTTAGAGTGCCAGCTAACTAGGCTGTGGGTTTCAACTCCCCTTACTCCGCTACTGCAGTTTTAGTCCTAGAGGCTTGAAATTTATTTTGAGGGTCGAGGGGGTCAAGGCCATTCATTTTTTGTCAAACAATTTTTTTTGTAAACTTCCTAGTTTCCAAAATATAGGATTTTCAAAATTCGAGTGTTTTCAAAAAAAACATCACAAATAAGAAAGTTTTATTATAGAAACCAAAGGTCATAAAGACCATTCGTTTGAGCCATGGCACAACATTCTATCATGTTTGGTTTTCAAACTATCACCTACTTTCGAAAACAAAAATTTTCAAATATATAACGAGTGGTCCATAGCAAAGAGCAAGTCAGCCCGTGTCCAACGACACCTCATTTATCAACATCCGACCATGGGTTCACGAGCTTTAGCTAATATTACGTGGCTGAGGCTAAGTAGTAAGGGCATGTATGTTCTAGACTGTAATAGAAGCGCAATCATCCCCCTACTGAGGGTAGGGGGCGTGGTGGCTCAGCGGTCTAGCTGTATGCCTCTCACCAAGGCGGTCCGGGTTTGATTCCCGGTCAAGGCATGTGAGATTTTCGAAGTGAAATGCCATGTCCTGTGGTTCGGATTCCACGTAAAAAGGAGGTCCCGTGGCTCATGATCTCAAAATTAACGGTCACGTTAAACTACAAGCTTCCTTCCTTCCCCTACTGAGGCCTCAAAATACATAAGACTCTACAGTTCTGAGAACCACGCTAATTGGGTAAGCTAGTTCCAATTATGGAGTTTTGCATAAATAAAACAAGGCATGAGAGCATGAACCATGTTCCAGTGACACTTCACTACGACGTAAAACCAGTTAGGCCGTGGGAAGGAATCTTCAATCTTCCGGAAGATGACGAACCATCGTTGGAACAACGAATAGGAACCGCCAGGGAACACTTGAATAAACAAGCGGAGAAACGGCTGAAGAGGGGTTTTGGAAAGAGGTACAGTAGACCACTGATACTCGGAGAATTAGTTCTCGTTAGGATGCCCGTCAAAGCTGACGTTTTGATGAAGACATATGTCAAATTTGCCAATGTGTTCAAAGGCCCATTTAAGGTTGGCAGATTATTCAACAACAATTGCTATGAAATCGTCAAGATAGAAGACGAACGACCCATTGGGAAGTACAACCATTCAAAATTAAAGAGATTTTATCCAAGGATTCATTAAGGACGAATTCGATTTCCAGTATTTAACAAGTCGATTGTTAAATAAAGTCTGTTTTAAACTTTATTCATAATTCGGATGAGGATCTGAACTGGAATTCAGCCCAGCTTAGGACCTTTAACCGAGCCGAGGTTCGAACGACTTGTGCACCATTGAAAGGAAAAATTGGAAATTTTAAATTAAAATAATTTTATAAATACATATGCATTATGGTATGCAAAGGATACATAATGAAAGTATTTTGGAGAAATTAGAAGCATTTTGAGGAATTTATTATTTGGAAATATTCTGGTGAAGAAGATTTTTAACCAAGGAGTAGCTAGATCACTCGAAGCTGGATTTTGTACAAAGCTTCATGTTTGGCACGAAAAACCAGTTTGGTTAGCAAAGCTATCATAACAAAGCAATGCACACAACCCGCGGAGAAGAGGCTAGACCCAGGAGCCTTTTTCAGAATATTTCAACAGCCAATCAGTTAATAGCACATAATTTTGGTGGGAATCGCTTTAATATAAATTTGGCAGATATTAAGAGAAATAAGCACATCTACAAGTGCAGAATGCAAAATGAAATGTATTTGGTTGAAAAGAAATATAAATTAATGGATAATAAAGCGAATATGAGTATATTTCTATTAATATACATATGTTGGAGGCTAGTGAAGCCAAGCCAGGAGTGTCACGCGCCGCGAAGCCGGAACGTGGCTGAACACTCTCTCATAACGACTCGCCACGAGCAGACACGCTTCAGGCACGCGCACAACAAAGGAGCAGTTTTAGTATACAGCAGTAGCCCGGACGATAATCACCGTTGTACCATCAAACAACCAAGGCATCGCCGAGGAAGATGGGAAGATAGCCAGCGAAACGAATTTACAATATTGGAGAGAACAGCGATTATAAAGTATTACAATTTTAGAACGAGACTTCGCCTACAAGCAGCACTTCACGCAGAGGCAATAATTATATACTGAAAGCAACGATATTGCTGCAACTACTTCATATATAAATATACAGCAGTATTTCATCATAAGCTACATCACAGTCTACATGATGGCAGAAATCATAAGTCGGGGAGGAGAAACTTATTATACGACTATTGAAGAAGAGATTATGGAGAACTAAGTAAAATGAAAGGAGGTTAATCTATACCATGGATTGGGAGGTCAGAGTAACTCGAAAATTCAAAGATCCACATAGCTACAAATGCACACCAACTTGCAGTATTCAAATATGAGTTTCTACACCACAATCAAGATATCCAACTTCACCAGGACGAGATGTCAACCCAGGACTTGCGGATCTACAATAGCGAAACCACTCTGCAGGACAGAGATAAGAAGACGAAGACCATTTTCAGCCGATCGAACTGGGAATCGCAGTTTCCAGGCCGCTGGCCGAGAAGGTGACGCATCTACCGTTAGCAGCTCAAGCCGTGAAGCAGAACAGGTGGCAAGCCAAGTGAGCAGGGGTCCACCGCAGCTGACGAACGAGCTTGGCAGTAACTGGTATCGCTGGGAGATGAACGATGACAGCTTCGACGCAACATCTAGAACAGCTGACATAGGTATGCCCTGGCTGTAGAAGACGTCACAAGGTAGAAAAACCGTATGTTTCATGTCTGTAGTTTTGCTGTAGTAGTATTTAACAAGTCGAATGTTAAATAAAGTCTGTTTTAAACTTTATTTATAATTCGGGTGAGGATCTGAACTCGAATTCAGCCCAGCTTAGGACCTTTGACCGAGCCATTTTTGGAGTGACCAACATCATTTGTAGTTAGTCTTATCTTTATTCTTTGCCTTTTAATAGCTGAAATTTTAGAGTTTCATTGTAATTTTTGATACGTCGTCATGTGTCGTATGAGGCGTTATTTAATTCATATTTTTAACTTAGATTTGCGTTTCTTGTATATTTTTATTTTGAAGGAAACGTTATTTGACTCTCACTTTTGAACGATACTCTATTTATAAAAGGAATGCTCCCATAATGCTTAAATGTTTCGATAAACTATGATAATTCGATAAGGCTAAAATAAGTCGATAATGCTAAGATAACTTGAGAATGTAGAGATTATTAGATTATTCGATTACATTGTATTTTGGAGAAGAGCGTAGATATTGGTATATTGTAAGAACATTTAAACATTATAAATGTTATTAACAATTTCTATGCGTAACAGCGAAATTATTCAATGATATGTTTATAATGCATTGTTATCAAGTAAAGCATAACTATGAGATGCAATACTATTATGTAACAAACATTACGATGTTAATATACATCTGATATAATTATTTATAACAATTGGAGTGTTATAAAATTCCTATAGCGGAATACAACTTGTTAGACAACTAAATCGTCTTGAACTACTATATTACGAATATACACTATAAATTAGGATCATAGTATTGACAATTGAGGTCAGATGATGCCCATATTTATCAACAATTAAAGTATAAACATTGTTTAACTGAGATAAATAGACCAGGATATATGTTAATCTACCTGCGGTCTTGTCTGTTAAAACAACTTAACTATGAATTATTCATATATTTAAACTTACACCAGAAGCGGGAGAATATGGATTTATTTTTAATAATAACTAAAGGACGAACGAACTACTATGTAACATTGTTAACGTTTGGTGACATGAAAGAACAAGTTTATTATTGATCATAGAGAACGAAAAGCGATAATTAAAGGAATAAGAAGTACTTTGTGAATTGTATTAATGTGAACGAAAATGTAATTTTTGTAATTTGATGCACGAGGTTTAATAATTTAGACAGGAGGTGAAAGTTAGGTGTGCATTCTGAACGGTAACATACTCTAGTGTAGTTGTCTAGTAAAATCACTAATTCTTCTATAAGTGTATGGCAAGATGGGTTTTTCAAGGAAGTAATACCGTGCGGAGTTGTAAAGATTGTTTATAAAGAGGAAAGGAAGGACGTATGACATGTTTGGAGCGTAGTAAGACGCCTTTGATAAGTATTGTTCACTGTATTGCGGAAGGGAGGAACATATTGCTATATGGAGCACCGAATTGTTACAAGATGAGTGAAAGCGCTAACACAGAGGTTAGTTGTTTGAATTGTTTATGTTTGAGAGTATTTGTAAATGATCCACGTAATGTAGGATGTCTTGTAGTAGTCTCGCATCGATCTTTATCCTATTGTTTTATTTATTGACACGACAGTCCAAACTGTATTTAACTTAATTGTTTGATACTCAGGCTTATTTATTATGACACACCACCAGAAGTACCTGAGAATTTTATCGTTGGTAGACGCATTGTTGGAGAACTGTATTTTGTGTAACAGAGACACTACGAAGCTGTCAGAGCGCGACTGACAGTGTTAATGGTAAATTTTGAGCCCTGTGAAGTACGAGATTTGTAAATTATGTAAATATGTAAACCATATTTTATTAATAACAGTAGTGGTTTTAGGAGATTACTAATACCTCCTCCTCCTAACCCTCCTCACGAGATGGCGACCACGCGATATGTTGTGAATCAATAAGGCTAGACAAGTGTCAAATCACTCGGACGGACACCCCTTTTCCTATGGACAACTTATTTCCACCCCAAAATAAAACCTACCCCTAATAAGGGGTGAAAGAGTAATCTTTCAGTTAAACATTGCTTTGCACATACAACATGCATGCAGTTTAATGCTATGATGAAATTGAACGTTGTTCCACATGAAACGCATTCCTACAGCTGGATGCCACTATGATTTATCATTTTTTGTTTTGTTTTATGCATGCGCACTTGGAGTTTTTGTAAGAGGGCGGGCTTTTTGAATAATGATTTATAGATAAGTTATTTAAAAAAATAACCAAAAGATTCAATACTAAAAGGTCATTGGCTTTTTAATATCTCATGAACTAATAAGGCTAGGGACTTGTATTGTATTGAATGTATTATTCATTTTGGTCAAATGGGCCTAACTACACTTTTGTTAATATCTCGCTAACTAATAATCGGAGATGGTCAATTGAGGTGTCATAGGACTCAGGATAGCCAACCTTTTCCAATGGCCAACGAATTTACCCAAAAAAAAGCAGCAAGGCCATTGACCTAAGATTTTATAAACTAATAATTAGAGAGGGTCAAGTGAGGTGTCATAGGTCTTAGAACGGTTAGCCCTTTCCCATGACCAATGAATTTACCCCAAAAGTCCAAAACAGCAAGATTTTGTAAACTAATAATTGAATATCCACATGCGAGTTGTCATGGGACTTAGAATGGTCAACCCTTTCCCATGGCCAATGAATTTACCCAATCAAGGTCATCGACCTGAGATTTTATAAACTAATAATCGGATACGAACATGTGAGATGTTAACCATTTGTGATGAAACATAGCTAGGTAGAGAAAGAATTAGTGTAGGCTACATGTATGGTGACTGACAAGTCTTTTACCATTGGAACTTGTTTTCAGATCAAACTGCATTATAGAGAGTGTATAGGTTGCGGGTATGGGTTAATAAATGACAAACGGTGTACATAAACTCTGATTTATCGATTCAAGAATTAAGAGTAGACTATCTTTAATTGATTGGTTAAAGCGGATAGCTAAAACACAAAAATGCTCAGTGGTTACCGGGACAAGATGGTCGCTACACACAACAAGCTTTAAATACTTGAGGCTAATAATCTATACACACACACTCGCTTGTTCTAAACTAAACTGTGTTGCTGTCAGTGCTCAGACAGTAGGCTGATGACAAAATGCATTGCTAACAGAAATATAATCATTTCCGGTTGTCTAATGTTACCAGCTATCCATTTTGTGTTGCAGTGGTAAGCACTTTTAGCTCTTGTACTGGTGGTCTTAACTCGATTTCCAGGTCTGAGGCCTGGGACAAGTCAAACTAAGAAACAAGGGCATGGTGGTGCAGTGGTTAAGCTGTTAGCCTTTTGACCAGGGTTCGATTTCAGGTTCATATTGCTGTCATAAACATATTAAACAAAACAGAGATAACGTTTAAAACTGATTACATTTGTGTCTTTTCAAATCATTACTTGGATTACAAATACAAAGGTGAACTGGGTTTGATATACGGTCAATGACGTCTATCACACACTAGACTGTAAGAAAGCCAAAAGAGCAAAAGGCGTAGGTAGAGCAGTGGTAAAATTGCTATATGTAGAGAACTACCTAGCGGTTTTATGAACTGGCAAAGCTATATGGTATAAACAGTGCAGGATACAATCCAGCAATCAAATTTGTATCTTGTAGAACAGAGAAAATGCCCTTTTGCCTTGATGGATAGCAAATGAGTGCAGATGAATGACCTATGCATTAGCCTACCATAGGGTTATAACCACGAGGTGGAGGTGTGATTTCTATATTTTATTGTTTAGAGACATGGCTTTTTTGTAACCAGTAGATTTAGTAGATTTAGTATTTTGTAAATATTCATTTTTGTAATTGTAATAGAGGAAACATTTTTATTTTTTTGTAATAGTAAATGTTAAATGTAAAACTAAATGTTATTTGGGATAAGTGTGCAAGTCAAGGATAAATAGCGTGGTTGTATTTGTTTTTCAAAGACAGGTATGGTTGTGTGAATGTATGACTATAGATAGAATGATAGAGAGAGAGAAAAAGCTTGTGTGTGTGTGTGGGTAGCATTGATTATTCAACCAAAGCAAATACGGCAAGGTAGAATGGTGGGGTAATTAATGTATATAGCAAATGGTAAATAGTATACTGTAGTTTTTTTTAACACGTGTGTTTTTTAAATGCAGCGGTAGATAGGTGTTATTTTGTAAAACAGTCTTATCTATAGTAGCAGTAGTAGCAGTAGTAGTAGTAGTAGGCCTATACGTTTTTGAAAACAAACAGAAAGAGAATGTACTATTGCCATGGCCAAGCACTTCCATTAAGACGATTTCAAGAAAATTTCAATCAGCAAATGTGTGTTTTACAAAACTAAACTTTCAACATGAACTAAATCATAAACGTGTCGTCTGTGATTTGGAAAAAAATAGGAAATCCATGTTTCCATATCAACACAATTTAAAAACTTAAAACTGACATTTAAAAAATGTTAATAGGAAATTGACAATTGTGTAAACAACAAAATGGAAAATTCTTGTTTCCATATCATGAAATCCAAGAACTTTAAACTGACATTTTCAAATCGTGTACATGGAAAATTGACAAATGGCAATGTGTGAAAAGTGAAAATGAAAAATTGAACAAATGGCTGTCATTATTTAAAAAAATAAAAAACCGTCGTGTTCTATCGTTAAAGTGTGAATCAAACCACATCTAATTATTTGGATCACCCGAGACTGAGTAGACCTGTTTTAGTCCTAATATACTTTTAAAATTTTATGTTAAAGCTCGAATTGAACTCAAGAGCTTTAGAGTGCCAGCTAACTATGCTAACCGTTACGTCACAAATACAACTTTACACTACTCTTAATGAACAATAATAATAAAAAGAATAATAAATGTTGAATTTTTTAAAGGATGAACATGGTGACACTGTTTCTGTTGCACAGTCTGCTAGCCACTAGCCAGCAGCTGGGGTCTTGGAAAACGATACAGTTGACATTTTGTAATGAGATGTGACATGTTTCAAAGTACAGTATTATGGGTTGCTGTTGAGTAAATCTAATCCTGTACAAGGAAGCAAGTGTTCGAACCCCTCACCTATCATTACTATTGCCTGAAAATTGCTTGACGACACTGTATTATTTTAATACTCGGTACACAAACCATAGATAGAGTGTAGATCACTGTCTTTCTGAACATACGTGGAGACTGTTGATGGTTAACAATGGCATTAATATAATAGGACGTGGGGATAGCAATTTGGAAAAAAACAGACAATACCCATACAATATTTTTATTTATTTAATATAAGTACTTGTACAATAGTTACATTCAAAATAAATTTCTTTTTTCACTATTACTATTTAGTCCTTTTTGATTCTCTTGCATATGAAGGTTAGATAACTTTGTAGTTCAGCCCCTTAAAACAACAACAACACAACCTTTTGCATAGTCTGTGATGTTGATGACTCTTGAGATGTGGAAGATGGATTAAACATAACTTTTACAGCAGGGGTTAAATGTTGCTCAATAAACACTGCACTATTTTGAGTAGCAACATTTTTTTCTTGTACTAGCTTTTTAGCATTGTCATGATTATTTGTTGACACCAACAGTGTTTCATCTGGTACACCACATTGATGATCACTCACACTTAAAACCTTACCATTTCTACTTTTTAGATTGCCTCGACATCTTTTTGACCTCTCTTTTGAGCATCGCCAAAATATTATTCCTTTTACATTTTGACGATTATAGTTAAAAGAGTAGCCTTTATAGACTACACGTTGCTTACCTTTGTTAGTTGTAGTAAGTTCTTTAGTAGTAACTAACCTGTTAGTATGATTTGCTCACTACAAAGAACTGTTCTGATAATAAAATCATTTAGCGTTGGCTTTTATATTTAATATGTACAGTTTGAAGTGATAGCAAAAGTGAGATCAAAATGGTAGCAAAGTGGTAGAGAATATTACATGTATTGATAATAAATAGTTTAAGCGGTTATGTGGATCCATTACATATTAATTTTGGCTCGACGAAGCTCATTTTCTATATCCAATAGTTCTTTCTCATATTCAGTATAACCAGCCTGTTTATAGACATGCAGTTGCTGAAGCCGTCGGATTAGCTTACTTCGATTGTTCCAGTAGAGAAATTAAACAAATGATTTTTATGGTGTAAACAAAGCATTACTATTGTCATTATTATTATTATTATTATTATTATCATCATCATCATCATCATTATCGTCATCATCATCATTATAATCCTCATCACTATTACTATATAGTCCTTTTTGATCCTTTTGCAATACCACATTTTGCACAGTCTGTGTTGCCTTTGATAATGTTGGGGGTTTTTCAGACATTGACGACTGTCCTAACACGACTTTCTGAGGAGATGATGCATGCTTTTTAACAAACAATGCACTATCTTGAGCTGCAATATATTTTTTCTGGGACTAGTGTTTTAGCATTTTGAAGAGTTTTTTTTAAACAGCAACGATGTTTTGTCTGGTACACTACATTGATGATCACTCACACTTAAGACATTACTAATTTTACTTTTCAGCTCACCTCGACACTGTTTTGAACAACGCCAGATAACAGTTCCATTTTTATTGGTTCGTTTTACAATATATGTATATCCTTTATAGAATGCATATGGCATACCATAGCTATTTGCTGATACTTCCATGTCAATTGTCAAGCACAACTAATCTCTAGCAAAGTTCACTCGATAATATAATAGTTTAAAGTAAGGGGAAAAGTGGGTGCAAGAGTGGGTGCAAAAGTGGGACCAAAAGTGAGTGCAAAAGTGGGTGAAAAAGTGGGTGGAAAAGTGAGTGCAAAAGTGGGTGCAAAAGTGAGTGCAAAAGTGAGTGCAAAGGTGGGTGCAAAAGTGGGAGCAAAAGTCAGTGTAAATGGGAGTGCAAAAGTGGGTGTAAAAGTGAGTGCAAAAGTGGGTGCAAAAGTCGGTGCAAAAATGAGTGCAAAATTGAGTGTAAATGTGGGTGCAAAAGTGGGTGCCATTTATAGTAGGCATGAATTTTACTAGAATGGGATTTGAGTAAATGTAATTTCTAAACTCAAGTAGTGAATAGTCAGTTGGTTTTGATCTATGCAAGCGTAAACATGTCACATGCACTGGTGATGGATACTCAAGGCTTTAAAGATAACGAAAACAAGTACAGTATATATTTAAAGAGGTGTCTATTATTGATTGCACAACACGCGGGTTACCATATCTTTTTTTCGGACTAGTGTTTTAACATTTGAAGAGTTTTTTTAAACAGCAACGATGTTTTATCTGTCACACTACATTGATGATCACTCACACTTAAGACCTCACTATTTTTAATTTTTAGCTCACTTTGACACTGTTTTGAACGATGTTTTGAACAACGTCAAATAACAGTTCCATTTTTATTGGTTCGTTTTACAATATACGTATAACCTTTATAGTATGCATATGGCTTACCATAACTATTCGTTGATACTTCCATATCAATTGTTAAGTATGAAATAATCTCCCATAAATGTCGCTCGATAATATAAATAATAGTTAAAAGTGGGTGCAAAAGTGGGTGTAAAAGTGGGTGTAAAAGTGGGTGCAAAAGTGAGTGTAAAAGTGGGTGCAAAAGTGGGTGCAAAAGTGAGTGCAAAAGTTAAAGTAAAAGTGGGTGCAAAAGTGGGTGCAGTTTATAGTAGGCATGATTTTTACTAGAATGTGAATTGAGTAAATGTAATTTCTAAACCCAAGTAGTGAGTAGTCAGTTGGTTTTGATCTATGCAAGCGTAAACATGTCTCATACACTGATGATGGATACTCAAGGCTTTATGGTCAACAAAAACAAGTATATATTTAAAGAGGTGGCTATTATTGATTGTACAACACTGAATCTATTTTTGACAAAGGGCTTTTTTGTTAATATCTCGCGAACCAATAAGACAAGGGCATTGTATGAGGTATTGTTGGACTTTCTGCCGAAGACTGCTGGTAAACACTTGTGTTCCCACGACCTTTTAAAGATGGCGGTTGACCCACGAGGGGTGATTAAAAAGTATTCCAAGTGGCGCTTGTCGATAGGCAAACCAATAATCAAAGAGGGATATGGCAGACCTTGAGACGATAACCCTTTTTGATTGATCCCTGTTAATTTGCCCCTTTGGACTGGTCCCTGTTGACTAGCCCCTTTGGACGGGTCCTTTTTGAAGGGAGTCATTTTGACGGGCCCCTGATGACGGGTCACTGTGGACGGATCCCTGTGGACGGGTCCCTGTTGACAGGTCCTTTAGACTAATCCCTTTGGATGTTAAATCATAGTGGCATCCAGCTGAAGACATGCGTTTCATGTGGAACAACGTTTAATTTCAACATAGCATTAAACGGCATGCATGTTGTATGTGCAAAGCAATGTGTCAGGATAGACTGTCAAATCTGGCAATTTTATCTACAGAAAATAGTATTGACCAGGACTTGAGTTATTAATAATTAATAAAAGAAATACAAGCGATTTAGATTTAATTAATTGTTCTTAATTTGCTTCAATTTTAAATTAATTTACGATGTAAATTTTGGCGTATGCATGATGTGAGCGTTGTCAGCGACATAGCAGTTGAAATACACATTTCAAAAAAATATTTCTTTGTACTGTTATTGTTTTCATCTTCACTACTACTATACTAATCTCTCGGAGGTGTGAGTTACAAATAATGTAAAAATGTATGCTATCTTTAGTCTCTATGTACATTTTAGTCACCACAGGGGAGGGGGCGCTTCACGCCCTGAAAACCTTGCTAGGGCCGTCTCTACATCTGTCGTCCAAAACCTCCCTCTTCCCAGGAATGTGCTGTGGTTCATTCAAGAAAACATACTGAATTCTCGTTTGAAAGTCTTTGGTTGTATTGTACCTGCGAGGGCATGGAAGAGCGTCGCAACTATACAATTCATCAACAACGTATGTAAAACTGCACTTGAGCGAAACTGTGAGTGGGGAAATGAAGAAACGTACTTCATAGACTGAGTGGTAGGCTATAATTTTATTGATCTTGTATCTGCGGGGGAAAATACCAATGATAATGCTTAAGTACTTGCAAAAGAAAAGGATCTAAAAACTAGGAGAAGGGGTGAAGAAAGGAAGGATCAGGGCTGATGATGGAAGAGTTGCTGCATTTGAAAATTTCTGCAACACTGTGGAAAGTAGGCCTAATGATAAGTGCCGGTACTCAATCAAACAAATACAAGATACGTTTGCCATTTTGCATACAACTGTTGAGACCTAAACTCATATTGTAAATCATTTTGGAGATTCTGGTTTTATATCAGATATTCCAGGGAAAGATTCAGTAATTTGTTTTAAAGAAACAGCTTCACACATCTTGAATGACGAATGGTACAGAAGCCGTTGCATTGAAGGAGAGGAAGAAGAGGTAAGAATCTTGAATAATAATAATAATAATGTTATTGGTTTTACGTCCATTTTAAGTACAGAGGCTTTTTGAGAAGACGGGGTGCTGGAATTTTGCCCCGAGGGGGATCATTAACGTGCCAGTAAATCTACTGCTACGGATCCCTCGCATTTGTGCACCCTCGAATGCCAGCTGACTGCGCCAAGATTCGAACCTGAAATCTTGGGCACAGCGGGCGAGAACAAAGAATTTTGAAAACAGCAGCCAAATCATTCAACAAAACATTGAGGCTCAAGCATATGAATGATCACTGCTTCCCACGCTCATGACAATCAACAACTTGCTGAAGAAGTGATTCCTGGGATCACACTGATCTACTGATCCTCTTGGTTGCCGTTGCACAGGGTGAATACAATCTGAAAATGATTATGCCTAGAAAAGGTAAAACCCCACACAGGATTCACGACATACGTGGCACTCAATCCCAAATAGGAGATATAAATGGCGTTTTTCTACCGCTGCATGCTTTCACCGGCCGTGACACTGATATGAAATGTGAAAAAATACACATGGAAAATAATGCAACAAGCATTAAGCCAAACAAAAAACTTCTGGTCTTCAATGAACTCTGTGAATCAATATACGCCCCTGAAAATGCCGGTGAAGCTTTATTTCTATCAACATACAATTCAAGTGGCTCAGGCTACTTGAACACTGCTCGCCATGAGCTGTACCAAACAACCAATCCACGCTCAATTCAGGTTGGATGTATTGCCGCCAAAGACTGCAGTGGCACAACAACACTCGTTACGAGCTTACCACCAGTTTCAGCAATGGATTAACGTTAATAAGGACCCACTCCAGTTTGGCTGGAAGAGAAGAAAGCAGTCTCCGTCCAAGTACATCAACCTTGCCTCTATCCCCACCAGATTGTTGTTGTTTGAGTCTTCAGTCTTTTGACTGGTTTGATGCAGCTCTCCATGCCTCCCTGTCCTGAGCTAATCGTTTCATCTCTACATAGCTACCACACCCTACATCCGAGGCAATCTGTTTAACATATTCTAACCTTGGTCTACCCCTACAGTTCTTGTCCTCGACCCTTCCTTCCATAACTAAGCTTGCTATTCCTGGGTGTCTTCATTAGCAGTCGCCAGAAACATCTCTCCTCTCCCACTCGTCTTAATACCTCTTTGTTTGTAACCCTATCTACCCATCTGATCTTCATCATTCTCCTGTAACACCACATTTCAAATGCTTCAATTCTCCTTTTTTCTGCTGCACCAATAGTCCAAGTTTCACTTCCATAGAGCGCCACGCTCCAGACAAAGGCTTTCAAAAATGACTTCCTAATACCTAAATCTATATTCGATGTCAGCAGATTCCTTTTTTGTAGAAATGCTTTCTTTGCCTGAGCCAACCTACTTTTTATATCCTCTTTGCTTCATCCA
Organism: Meconema thalassinum; assembly: GCA_946902985.2. Classification (NCBI taxonomy): domain Eukaryota; kingdom Metazoa; phylum Arthropoda; class Insecta; order Orthoptera; family Tettigoniidae; genus Meconema; species Meconema thalassinum. The sequence goes on along the minus strand of OX336399.1, from coordinate 219,717,407 downwards.
TCACTGGTTATTCTTCTTCCTAAGTAACAGAAGTCTCCTACTTCCTTCAGCTTTTCACCTGCCAATTTGATCTCCATAGAGGTTTCTGATTTATTTCGGCTGCATTCCAGTATTTTTGTTTTACATTTATTAATTTTCATCATGAATTCTTTCCGTAAGACGAAGTCCATACCATTCAAAAACACATTCAAATCCTCAGGCTTGTCGGCCAAGATGACGATGTCATCAGCAAATCTCAGAGTTGAAATTATTTCTCCTTGAATCTTCACTCCCACTTTACATTTTTCTCTAATTTCCTTCATTGCTTGTTCAATGTAAAGATTGAAAAGTATGGGTGATAAGTTGCAGCCTTGCCTTACACCTTTCTGAATACCAGCTTCTCTCATGTCCTTCAACTCGAATGACAGCTGTCTGGTTTCTGTATAGATTGTATATCACCCTCCTATCCCTGTACTTTATTCCAATCGATTTCAAAATGTCAAACAATTTAGTCCAATCAACGTTATCAAAAGCCTTTTCTAAGTCTAAAAAAGCCATGAAAGTTCTCTTATCTTTCCTTATTCTACCTTCCAAAATCAGCCTAAGACTTAGTACAGCTTCCCTTGTTCCTACATTTCTCCTGAAACCAAACTGGTCTTCACCCAACTCCGTTTCTATCTGGCTTTCAATCCTCTTGTAAATTATTCTAGACAGGATCTTTGAAGCATGAGTAATCAAGCTGATTGTACGGTAATCTTCACATCTGTCAGCTCCCACTTTCTTTGGTATATGGATGATTACATTCTTCATGAAATCAGGGGGTACCTCACCTGTCTCATAAATCCTACACCCCAAGTGAAATAACCTGATCAGACCTTCATCTCCTATGCAGTGTAGCAACTCAATCGGTATATCATCTATGCCTGGTGCTTTGTTCCTGCTTAAGTCTTCCAAAGCTCTATCAAATTCTGATCTCAATATTAAATCTCCTTTCGCATCCTCATCAATTTCCTCCTCCCTTTCCATTACATGATTCTCAATCTCTTTTCCCTTATACAAACTCCCTATGTAAGCTTTCCATCTCTCAACCTTTTCTTCCCTATCTGTTAGAGGCTATCCATTTGTGTCCTTAATATTACAGCACTTAGTCTTCTTTTCCCCAAAAGTATTCTTAATCCTTCGATAAGCTGTGTCTACTTTTCCTGATTTCAGACAATTTTCTATACCTGCACATTTCTCTTTCAACCATTCTTCTTTCGCTTCCTTGCACTTCTTGTTAACCTCATTTCTCAGACGTTTGTATTCTGCTTTCCCCTTTTCATCTCTTGCATTCTTGTGTTTCCGCCTTTCATCCATCAATTCTAGTATATCCTGAGTGATCCACGGTTTTCTACCTATTCTTTCTTTCCTACCAATGTTTTCTTCTGCGGATTTTGTTATTTCATTCTTCAAAAGTGCCCATTCGTCTGCAATTGAAGTTTGTTTAGGGTTTTTCATTAGTCCTTCCTGTATACTCTTCTTGAATCTTTCGTTTACATCCTTCTCTTTCAGTCTGTCTATTGCCCACCTTTTGGCTTTTGACTTTTCTTCAGTTTCTTCAACTTTAATCTGCATTTCATTACAACCAGATTGTGGTCAGAGTTTATGTCAGCACCAGGATATGTTTTACAATCCAAAATCTGGTTTCGAAACCTCTGCTTGACCATAATGAAGTCGATTTGGTAACGCCCTGTATCTCCTGGTCTCATCCATGTGTGTATTCTTCTATTGTGGTTATTGAATAAGGTGTTAGCTATGACCAACTCATGCTCGGTGCAGAATTCTACCAGCCTGCTTCCTCGATCATTCCTTTCACCTAATCCGAAATCTCCTACTATCTTCCCTTCTCTCCCTTTTCCTACCACATCATTCCAATCTCCCATTACTATAACATTTTCATCACCCTTGATATACCTCAGAATTTCGTCTATTTCTTCGTAGACCTTTTCAACATCCTCATCATCAGATTGACTGGTAAGCATATAGACTTGTACCACTGTGATTCACGTAGGTTTTGTATTGATTTTTGCTACAATAATCCGTTCACTATATTGCTCATAATATTCCACCCTCTGTCCAAGTTTCCTACTCAATATGAGGCCAACCCCTGCTTGGCCATTGTTTGATTTAGTGCTAATGACCCTATAGTCTCCTGACCAAAAGTCCTGTTCTTCCTGCCAGCGCATTTCACTAATACCAACCAAATCCAACCTCAACCTATCCATTTCCCTTTCTAAGTTTTCTAACCTTCCACTTCCTAGCAGACTTCTAACATTCCACGCACCGATCCGTAGAATGTCAGATTTCCTCTTTGTCACTTCTGTGATGTTAACCCCCTCTCGAGTAGTCCCCACCCGGAGATCCGAACGGGGGACTAGTTTACCTCCGGACTGAAATTTTACAAGGGAGGAGGCCATCATCACATGTAATTATACATAGAGAGGTGCATATCCTTGGGAATAGCATACGGCTGTAGTTTCCCGTTGCTTTCAGCCGTGCAGCAGGACGCAGTGTAGCCATTATTTGGCTTATGTTATCAATATCTTAACCGTCTATAAGACTAGTAAAGAATTGATTTATTCTGAAAGGCTGCTACTCCCTTTCAGAATAAGTAAAGAGCAATTCTACTAACAAAAATACTAACCTTCTACCGTACTAACAATTAAATATCAAAATTCTACTAACGAAAAAAATACTAAAGTTTCACCAACAACAAATACTACCACTAAATCAGTCTGTCACCAGGCACACTCACATGCATCCTCACACATCACAGTCTACTGAAACAATGAACTATAACTAATAAACATGCAACTGCTACCAGGCACACTCACACACCACCGTCTAATAGAACAATGACATATATCTAATAGACAACTTAACTACCTACTTACAACTAAAACTAACTACATACTAGTAACCAAATAAAGGAAAAAGACAAATAAAGGACGGGAAGAAAAGAAATGCCCTCAACTCTCGAAGAATGCGGATTGAGGGACTTGGAAGGAAGCACAGCCATTAAAGGCAGATAGGAAAGGGAAAGACGAGAGAGAGCGCCCCAGAGACTATGGAAAAAAGGGGGGGGGGGGGACCAGCTCAGGAATCTCCCGGGGTCGCCAACACCCGAACTCACCAGCCGTGAGCCCTTGAGGATGTAGCACTATCTAGGGTGCACCAGAAGTGGTGGGACTACATACACCGTGCCTCCTTGAGGGCATTGAGCAGAAGGCAGGAGATATCATTAAAAGAAAAAGAAGGCTGACCCCTCGAAGAATGAGGTTATCAGGAAAGATGAGACAAGGGCCAATTAAGGCGGGAAAGTAAAAGACTCCGTAAGCTTCGGATACCCTAATACCGTCTGGGTGGAATAAGAACAAGAGTTGACCAAGGGAGGTCGATAGGATAGATGACAGAAAGGAGCCCGGCACAAGTAAGTGGAAGTTGCCCTACCCACGTCCCACGGATGGGGGGGGGGGGGGAAGGGGACTACTTACAGTATAACACTCACGATACGTAAGCAAACATGCTTTGCAAGGTCATAGTGGAGTTACTAGAACCATTAGCGCGAAAAAATGAACAGGTGTCATTCGTGCAAACACGCTTCTCGAATTTGTTTATCCAGCACAACTCCTTGGTCCGTATTGACTGATTATCCTATTGACTAATTATTATAACTTTCGTCTATTCAATGAAGGGATTAAGGTCCCAAAAAAGGGAAAAAGGTGCGTGAAAAATGCCTCTTTTTGCAACTAGAAACAAAATTTCACACTGTGATATCTTTCCGAACAGCTTTAATTTAGCCTAGGAAAAACGGTGCACACCTAAAAATCCTAACCCTGTTGATTACATTTAGTGTTCCCACTCTCAACTTGTTTTTATCTTCTGGTCGAGTTCTAGTTTTTCGTCCTTTATTGGTGTTTCTTCCTGGCATCCTTGGATTTACATCGGGCTGAAAGCCGTCGTTCGTTCCAGAGGGGCAAGAAGTGCTGTCTACATTAAGTATTTCTGATCCGAGGGTTGTTCTTTCATTGAAAGCAATAACATCATTTCTCTTATGCTGGTCTGCTAAGCCTGACGCATCTGAGAATTTTCTTTCAGGGTCAGGGTGTCTACCGGTAACGAAAGTAACGAAGAAGTAGCTAATTTTACAAACAGGTAACGAAAAGTAGCCAATTCTTATGTCTGGATGGTTGGAGGTAACGAAAATTCGCCGAGGTCTGTTTAAATCATTAAACCCGCGCCGCTAGGCTCACAGATTACGATGAAGCGAGTTTCACGCAAGTTTGTATGTATTTACATAGAAAAATATTTATTTACCTAAAAATCCTAGCCCTAATTATAACTTCATTATATGTTTTAACATAAATATTCATAAATATCTGTTGAGAGTCAGCCACTCGAATTTTGTGATCGGAGTGCAAGCGCTGGGTATGATATCTCTGTATTTCAAGCTCTCAGACCGACCAACGCATGCGCTCTGTGTGCTTGCAATGCCATACGCAGGCCATATGTTTACAGCCAGCCGTCCAGCTCTATAGCATTCACTAATATTGTCACCGAAGTCGTTTGAAAGCAATGCGCTGTGTAGAAATTGGAGTTGGGGATATTAAGGTACTGTGCTATTTCTTGTCTCATATTCACCAGTTTATTTACGCGAACATATGGACGGTGCATATTCCATGTCGGTAATTTATATAGAAAGATGCTGTGTTTATGTCCGACATGTTAGATTTTGAGCGCATGCGCGAAGGTATCCTTACCTAATTGGTCAATGAACGAGCTCTGATTGGCTGGAGAAACTGTATCGTAATGAAAAACAGTGTTATTATTTCTGACACATAATGTTTACATTTCGGCATCGCTTATTAACAGCTCTGTTCATAACGAAGGTATCGTCAGTGATAATACACTAGAGACTCGCAAACTCAGCATCGCTTATTAACAGCTCTGTTCATAACGAAGGTATCGTCAGTGATAATACACTAGAGACTCGCAAACTCAGCATCGCTTATTAACAGCTCTGTTCATAACGAAGGTATCGTCAGTGATAATACACTAGAGACTCGCAAACTCAGCATCGCTTATTAACAGCTCTGTTCATAACGAAGGTATCGTCAGTGGTAATACACTAGAGACTCGCAAACTCAGCATCGCTTATTAACAGCTCTGTTCATAACGAAGGTATCGTCAGTGATAATACACTAGAGACTCGCAAACTCAGCATCGCTTATTAACAGCTCTGTTCATAACGAAGGTATCGTCAGTGATAATACACTAGAGACTCGCAAACTCAGCATCGCTTATTAACAGCTCTGTTCATAACGAAGGTATCGTCAGTGATAATACACTAGAGACTCGCAAACTCAGCATCGCTTATTAACAGCTCTGTTCATAACGAAGGTATCGTCAGTGATAATACACTAGAGACTCGCAAACTCAGCATCGCTTATTAACAGCTCTATTCATAACGAAGGTATCGTCAGTGATAATACACTAGAGACTCGCAAACTCAGCATCGCTTATTAACAGCTCTGTTCATAACGAAGGTATCGTCAGTGATAATACACTAGAGACTCGCAAACTCAGCTTCGCTTATTAACAGCTCTGTTCATAACGAAGGTATCGTCAGTGATAATACACTAGAGACTCGCAAACTCAGCATCGCTTATTAACAGCTCTGTTCATAACGAAGGTATCGTCAGTGATAATACACTAGAGACTCGCAAACTCAGCATCGCTTATTAACAGCTCTGTTCATAACGAAGGTATCGTCAGTGATAATACACTAGAGACTCGCAAACTCAGCATCGCTTATTAACAGCTCTATTCATAACGAAGTTATCGTCAGTGATAATACACTAGAGACTCGCAAACTCAGCATCGCTTATTAACAGCTCTATTCATAACGAAGGTATCGTCAGTGATAATACACTAGAGACTCGCAAACTCAGCATCGCTTATTAACAGCTCTGTTCATAACGAAGGTATCGTCAGTGATAATACACTAGAGACTCGCAAACTCAGCATCGCTTATTAACAGCTCTGTTCATAACGAAGGTATCGTCAGTGATAATACACTAGAGACTCGCAAACTCAGCATCGCTTATTAACAGCTCTATTCATAACGAAGGTATCGTCAGTGATAATACACTAGAGACTCGCAAACTCAGCATCGCTTATTAACAGCTCTGTTCATAACGAAGGTATCGTCAGTGATAATACACTAGAGACTCGCAAACTCAGCATCGCTTATTAACAGCTCTGTTCATAACGAAGGTATCGTCAGTGATAATACACTAGAGACTCGCAAACTCAGCATCGCTTATTAACAGCTCTGTTCATAACGAAGGTATCGTCAGTGATAATACACTAGAGACTCGCAAACTCAGCATCGCTTATTAACAGCTCTGTTCATAACGAAGGTATCGTCAGTGATAATACACTAGAGACTCGCAAACTCAGCATCGCTTATTAACAGCTCTATTCATAACGAAGGTATCGTCAGTGATAATACACTAGAGACTCGCAAACTCAGCATCGCTTATTAACAGCTCTGTTCATAACGAAGGTATCGTCAGTGATAATACACTAGAGACTCGCAAACTCAGCATCGCTTATTAACAGCTCTGTTCATAACGAAGGTATCGTCAGTGATAATACACTAGAGACTCGCAAACTCAGCATCGCTTATTAACAGCTCTGTTCATAACGAAGGTATCGTCAGTGATAATACACTAGAGACTCGCAAACTCAGCATCGCTTATTAACAGCTCTATTCATAACGAAGGTATCGTCAGTGATAATACACTAGAGACTCGCAAACTCAGCATCGCTTATTAACAGCTCTGTTCATAACGAAGGTATCGTCAGTGATAATACACTAGAGACTCGCAAACTCAGCATCGCTTATTAACAGCTCTGTTCATAACGAAGGTATCGTCAGTGATAATACACTAGAGACTCGCAAACTCAGCATCGCTTATTAACAGCTCTGTTCATAACGAAGGTATCGTCAGTGATAATACACTAGAGACTCGCAAACTCAGCATCGCTTATTAACAGCTCTGTTCGTAACGAAGGTATCGTCAGTGATAATACACTAGAGACTCACAAACTCAGCATCGCTTATTAACAGCTCTGTTCATAACGAAGGTATCGTCAGTGATAATACACTAGAGACTCGCAAACTCAGCATCGCTTATTAACAGCTCTGTTCATAACGAAGGTATCGTCAGTGATAATACACTAGAGACTCGCAAACTCAGCATCGCTTATTAACAGCTCTGTTCATAACGAAGGTATCGTCAGTGATAATACACTAGAGACTCGCAAACTCAGCATCGCTTATTAACAGCTCTATTCATAACGAAGGTATCGTCAGTGGTAATACACTAGAGACTCGCAAACTCAGCATCGCTTATTAACAGCTCTGTTCATAACGAAGGTATCGTCAGTGATAATACACTAGAGACTCGCAAACTCAGCATCGCTTATTAACAGCTCTGTTCATAACGAAGGTATCGTCAGTGGTAATACACTAGAGACTCGCAAACTCAGCATCGCTTATTAACAGCTCTGTTCATAACGAAGGTATCGTCAGTGATAATACACTAGAGACTCGCAAACTCAGCATCGCTTATTAACAGCTCTATTCATAACGAAGGTATCGTCAGTGGTAATACACTAGAGACTCGCAAACTCAGCATCGCTTATTAACAGCTCTGTTCATAACGAAGGTATCGTCAGTGATAATACACTAGAGACTCGCAAACTCAGCATCGCTTATTAACAGCTCTGTTCATAACGAAGGTATCGTCAGTGATAATACACTAGAGACTCGCAAACTCAGCATCGCTTATTAACAGCTCTATTCATAACGAAGGTATCGTCAGTGGTAATACACTAGAGACTCGCAAACTCAGCATCGCTTATTAACAGCTCTGTTCATAACGAAGGTATCGTCAGTGATAATACACTAGAGACTCGCAAACTCAGCATCGCTTATTAACAGCTCTGTTCATAACGAAGGTATCGTCAGTGATAATACACTAGAGACTCGCAAACTCAGCATCGCTTATTAACAGCTCTGTTCATAACGAAGGTATCGTCAGTGATAATACACTAGAGACTCGCAAACTCAGCATCGCTTATTAACAGCTCTGTTCATAACGAAGGTATCGTCAGTGATAATACACTAGAGACTCGCAAACTCAGCATCGCTTATTAACAGCTCTGTTCATAACGAAGGTATCGTCAGTGATAATACACTAGAGACTCGCAAACTCAGCATCGCTTATTAACAGCTCTGTTCATAACGAAGGTATCGTCAGTGATAATACACTAGAGACTCGCAAACTCAGCTTCGCTTATTAACAGCTCTGTTCATAACGAAGGTATCGTCAGTGATAATACACTAGAGACTCGCAAACTCAGCATCGCTTATTAACAGCTCTGTTCATAACGAAGGTATCGTCAGTGATAATACACTAGAGACTCGCAAACTCAGCATCGCTTATGAACAGCTCTGTTCATAACGAAGGTATCGTCAGTGATAATACACTAGAGACTCGCAAACTCAGCATCACTTATTAACAGCTCTATTCATAACGAAGGTATCGTCAGTGATAATACACTAGAGACTCGCAAACTCAGCATCGCTTATTAACAGCTCTATTCATAACGAAGGTATCGTCAGTGATAATACACTAGAGACTCGCAAACTCAGCATCGCTTATTAACAGCTCTGTTCATAACGAAGGTATCGTCAGTGATAATACACTAGAGACTCGCAAACTCAGCATCGCTTATTAACAGCTCTGTTCATAACGAAGGTATCGTCAGTGATAATACACTAGAGACTCGCAAACTCAGCATCGCTTATTAACAGCTCTATTCATAACGAAGGTATCGTCAGTGATAATACACTAGAGACTCGCAAACTCAGCATCGCTTATTAACAGCTCTGTTCATAACGAAGGTATCGTCAGTGATAATACACTAGAGACTCGCAAACTCAGCATCGCTTATTAACAGCTCTGTTCATAACGAAGGTATCGTCAGTGATAATACACTAGAGACTCGCAAACTCAGCATCGCTTATTAACAGCTCTATTCATAACGAAGGTATCGTCAGTGGTAATACACTAGAGACTCGCAAACTCAGCATCGCTTATTAACAGCTCTGTTCATAACGAAGGTATCGTCAGTGGTAATACACTAGAGACTCGCAAACTCAGCATCGCTTATTAACAGCTCTGTTCATAACGAAGGTATCGTCAGTGATAATACACTAGAGACTCGCAAACTCAGCATCGCTTATTAACAGCTCTGTTCATAACGAAGGTATCGTCAGTGATAATACACTAGAGACTCGCAAACTCAGCATCGCTTATTAACAGCTCTGTTCATAACGAAGGTATCGTCAGTGATAATACACTAGAGACTCGCAAACTCAGCATCGCTTATTAACAGCTCTGTTCATAACGAAGGTATCGTCAGTGATAATACACTAGAGACTCGCAAACTCAGCATCGCTTATTAACAGCTCTGTTCATAACGAAGGTATCGTCAGTGATAATACACTAGAGACTCGCAAACTCAGCATCGCTTATTAACAGCTCTGTTCATAACGAAGGTATCGTCAGTGATAATACACTAGAGACTCGCAAACTCAGCATCGCTTATTAACAGCTCTGTTCATAACGAAGGTATCGTCAGTGATAATACACTAGAGACTCGCAAACTCAGCATCGCTTATTAACAGCTCTGTTCATAACGAAGGTATCGTCAGTGATAATACACTAGAGACTCGCAAACTCAGCATCGCTTATTAACAGCTCTGTTCATAACGAAGGTATCGTCAGTGATAATACACTAGAGACTCGCAAACTCAGCATCGCTTATTAACAGCTCTGTTCATAACGAAGGTATCGTCAGTGATAATACACTAGAGACTCGCAAACTCAGCTTCGCTTATTAACAGCTCTGTTCATAACGAAGGTATCGTCAGTGATAATACACTAGAGACTCGCAAACTCAGCATCGCTTATTAACAGCTCTGTTCATAACGAAGGTATCGTCAGTGATAATACACTAGAGACTCGCAAACTCAGCATCGCTTATGAACAGCTCTGTTCATAACGAAGGTATCGTCAGTGATAATACACTAGAGACTCGCAAACTCAGCATCACTTATTAACAGCTCTATTCATAACGAAGGTATCGTCAGTGATAATACACTAGAGACTCGCAAACTCAGCATCGCTTATTAACAGCTCTATTCATAACGAAGGTATCGTCAGTGATAATACACTAGAGACTCGCAAACTCAGCATCGCTTATTAACAGCTCTGTTCATAACGAAGGTATCGTCAGTGATAATACACTAGAGACTCGCAAACTCAGCATCGCTTATTAACAGCTCTGTTCATAACGAAGGTATCGTCAGTGATAATACACTAGAGACTCGCAAACTCAGCATCGCTTATTAACAGCTCTATTCATAACGAAGGTATCGTCAGTGATAATACACTAGAGACTCGCAAACTCAGCATCGCTTATTAACAGCTCTGTTCATAACGAAGGTATCGTCAGTGATAATACACTAGAGACTCGCAAACTCAGCATCGCTTATTAACAGCTCTGTTCATAACGAAGGTATCGTCAGTGATAATACACTAGAGACTCGCAAACTCAGCATCGCTTATTAACAGCTCTATTCATAACGAAGGTATCGTCAGTGGTAATACACTAGAGACTCGCAAACTCAGCATCGCTTATTAACAGCTCTGTTCATAACGAAGGTATCGTCAGTGGTAATACACTAGAGACTCGCAAACTCAGCATCGCTTATTAACAGCTCTGTTCATAACGAAGGTATCGTCAGTGATAATACACTAGAGACTCGCAAACTCAGCATCGCTTATTAACAGCTCTGTTCATAACGAAGGTATCGTCAGTGATAATACACTAGAGACTCGCAAACTCAGCATCGCTTATTAACAGCTCTGTTCATAACGAAGGTATCGTCAGTGATAATACACTAGAGACTCGCAAACTCAGCATCGCTTATTAACAGCTCTGTTCATAACGAAGGTATCGTCAGTGATAATACACTAGAGACTCGCAAACTCAGCATCGCTTATTAACAGCTCTGTTCATAACGAAGGTATCGTCAGTGATAATACACTAGAGACTCGCAAACTCAGCATCGCTTATTAACAGCTCTGTTCATAACGAAGGTATCGTCAGTGATAATACACTAGAGACTCGCAAACTCAGCATCGCTTATTAACAGCTCTGTTCATAACGAAGGTATCGTCAGTGATAATACACTAGAGACTCGCAAACTCAGCATCGCTTATTAACAGCTCTGTTCATAACGAAGGTATCGTCAGTGATAATACACTAGAGACTCGCAAACTCAGCATCGCTTATTAACAGCTCTGTTCATAACGAAGGTATCGTCAGTGATAATACACTAGAGACTCGCAAACTCAGCATCGCTTATTAACAGCTCTGTTCATAACGAAGGTATCGTCAGTGATAATACACTAGAGACTCGCAAACTCAGCATCGCTTATTAACAGCTCTATTCATAACGAAGGTATCGTCGCAATTGGTCAGTGATAATACACTAGAGACTCGCAAACTCAGCACTCGGGATTTCTCGGCCACCCTGACAGCAGAAAAAAAACATGAGTTTTGTTTGTTTTTGTGTTTCCGCACAGAGCGTTATTATGTTTTCTTTCATCTTCTCCATCAATGGAATTATCGACAGTTAAATACGACGCGAAACAAGTTGACCTACAGTACATAGTAAGAAGAGTAACGACGACCTGATAAATACAGATAGTTGTACAGTGCAGTACTGTAAATGCACAAACTGTTGGCAGTAAGAAGTAAACAAATGGTTTTCGCGCAGAGCGTTGTATTTATTTGATTGCGCATTCTCCGCACCGCTCGGTGCCCGGTTGAGTAGTACAATCCTGAACTATATATTGAAGTACTGTATTTGTAGTGGCCTAATCGTTTTAAAACTTATGTTTCTGTTAAAAACAAATAAATGTACTGCATTGCCTTACTTTTAAACAGCCTATTTCATCTTTTTAACACATTTCCCGATAACCCGGCATTTTCGCGAACTCGGCCACCCTTCGGTCCACAATAGGCCGAGTTTGCGAGACTCTACTGTAATAATAATAATAATAATAATAATAATAATGTTAAGGAAGGTAATGAATACAGAAGGCGACCTAATCAAGTGCTCTACACGTCCTGTGAAAGAATCACGGATGCTGTTAGGGAACGACGTCTAGCATTTTATGGACACGTCTACAGGATGCATCCTACCTGGTCGACCAACCACCTCCTCGGTTACTGGCAAAAGCGGAAGACGAAGTCACCATGGTTGTGGGAAGTGAGCAAACATCTGCAAGAACTTGGAGGGACAGAAAGAGACTTAAAAGACCGGACATCTCTCAGGAAGATGCTTCAGCAATTGAGGTTCCAGGACAAACCGCTAAGAAAGAAAGCAGGTGCCCTCTGGACACAGTAGAGGAGGGAACAACACAGCCAGAGGGTGCGTAACTACTGGGCAAACATCAAACCCCACTCCAAATGTAACAGCTGAATGTCGTGGTCCTTAGATGGCCTCTACGAAACGCCGGCGTGTCCGAATGTTGCCACGAAGGGGATTTTTAACGTGCCAGTAAATCAACTGACACGGCTCCCTCACATTTGCACACCCTACTAACTGCGCCAGGCTACGAACCTGCAACCTTGGGCCCAGGAAGCGGGAACGATACCGATGAGCCACGCAGCCAGCAGTAATTACGTGAGGTATGACAGTTTGAGTACAGTGTAAAATTATCTCTGCTGTTATGCCCTGAAACCTCTTGGATAAAAGATCCTGCTTCTATAATAAAATGCTCTAACCGCCAGCAAGACGTCATGGTGGCATTAATTCTTGGACGCCACGAAGAAGAAATGCTACACAAGTACGAAGAGCTACATAAATTCCTGTGCTTGTAAAGATAAGTGCAACAAGAACTGAGAGTGCCAGAATAGTTGGACTGAATGTTCAACATTGTGTAGTTACTGCGCAAGCCTCGGTTGTAGGAACAAAGATGCAGAAGGGGAGGTTCTTTGGATCAATTAGCTGATATTGAGGAATGTTGATGTTAAAACACTATTGCCGATTAAGTAGCGTCAGTAGAGATTATAGTACATACATATGTATGTCTTTTCTGTGTTAAAATTAGATGTTAGGTAGATAATACATTATCACTTACAGAGTGTTTCTGAAGTTCAATCAACCCCCTTCCCTCTTTCATCTCATTCCTCCTCCCCTCCCCTCCTCCACATGCTGTGTTTTAGAATGCCTAATTTGTGTTGACCATAGCCATCAACTGCTCTATGCTCACAATACACACACAACAAGAAAAATATGGAACAGTATGGTGTTTGCCAATGCTTCCTCAGCCTACCATGCACATGTTAACATGCAATCACTTCTGACACGAACAGACTGATGCAACTTATGGTGCAATATTTAAATGTAATATAAACAAGTACCCTTCATCAATGGCTGCACATTGCACCAGAAACTATATTAGCTATCCATTTCCAGCGCCGTGTATGAGATACGTTGTCATGCTAGAAAATTGCTAAAGTGACGAAAAATATAATAAATATTTAGGGTGTTTATTATTTATCAGCACAGACCTTGAAGCGATACTTGAACTGCACTATCAGCCATTCTATTGTAAGTGGAAACATGATACTTCAGTTTTTGTTGCACTTGGTTGGACCCTCCATTTGTGGAAATATCTTTCAAGCCTAGCAACGTCATCATTGAGCACATTCTCCATGACACTGATGTCCTTGTGCTTTATAGCCAAAGCTATATAATCAGCATAACAAAACTTTCTGGACTGAGTATCTGGTAGATCATAGAGATACAGATTGAACGTTGTGGGAGCCCGTGGTTCAGCTTTCTTTGTTTGCTCATTCTTTTTCCTAGAATGACTTGGAAACGTCTGTTACTGAGTATATTTACAATAAGTTGCTTGGTAGATTTGCAAGGTATTACTCGAGTCAGTTTATAGAGTAACCCCATTCTCCATTCTGTATCATAAGCGGCAGACAGATCGAGAAACACAACAGAAGATTTCAGCTGGAGTTGAAAACCAGACTCGATATGCGATGTAAGAGCAAGGACTTGATCACAACAACTGCGATTAGGTTTAAAGCCAGCCCGTTCGACAGGAATGTGTTCTAAGATAGTCGGACTGACCCTGTTATAAATCAGTCTTTCAAGAAGTTTGTAGCAACAGCTCAGCAATGCTATAGGTCTGTAGCTTTGGCTTACAAGGTTTCAAAACAGTTATAATTTTAGTTTTCTTGAACTGATTTGGGAGGATCCCTGTGTTTAGAATATCACTGAAAAATCCAGCAAGCCATTTTTCGAGCATTATGGCCCAGATTTAACAGAAACTCAGGATGAATGCCATCAAATCCGGGGGCTTTCCCATATTTGGTGTCAGTTATAGCCACTTTGACTTCTTCAAGGGTGAATACTTCGGAGTAAGACGAAGTTGATGGAAGTGATGCTTTTATTTTTTTGAAGTTCCTTTTCAGCATTCGTGTATGGTCTTTATCATGTGCAACCTTAGAAGTCGATACAATGTGGCTGGCAAACGTATTAGGCATAATCTGCAGTATAAAATTGTGTTGACACCAAATACAGATGTAATATAAGAAAGTCACTTTAGATTTTTCCTGGGGTGTGGCACGCTAAGGAAGTAAAACTTGAACTCTTGAAGCAGGATAAGAATGGAGAACATAAGATCCTGAAATGCGCTGTTACAGCGGACTATTAAAAATGAAATGGGTAATAGATCAACACATTGAAAGGTATTTAAATGAGTAGGTGAGAGGACATATTTCTGGCGAGTGGTAATGAAGACATGAGAAAAGTTGGCAGGACACATTCTACGACATCCAGGAATAGCTAACAGATAAAGAAGGAAGTGTTGGGATTAAACACTATAGGTTATAATATGTTTAAAAGATTGCCAAGGTTGTAGGATGTAGAAATGAAACAATTGACGGAAGACATATAGGTACGTAGGGTTGTATCAAACCAGTTAAAATACTGAAGACTCCAACAACAACAACTAGAAATCAAAAGTATGAACTTGCCACAATGAATTAAAATGTCATTATTTAATTGTCCTCTCTTAGCTAATAAAGCTTCACAATTGCAACAGAACCAAGGTTTCCAGACTCTATACATTTGATCGTATGTCCTCAAATGTCTCCTTCGTGCTGAGTTGCTTTGGCATACACAGTGAGATTCTTTGGCTGAAGGGGGACCAGAGGCGAGCTCCTTTCGCCAGCCAACCAAACTCAGGCCGCAGGTTGGGCGCAGGTAAAAACCTCAACACGATACTGCGCCCGAATTTATTTAAGGCTAAGACCATGACTCAGACGAGATGTGAAATGGGACCCGTAAATTTTAGAAAGGACGTATTAAAATTGTGTGGGTAAAATGAAAGCGAAGATCTAGAGATTTTATTCTTAGAATAAGTATATCTTCATGTTAAGTAATTATTATTAACAATTACGAAAGGCCGAAGTGATAGAAGATAATCTCGGAATTGTTAAAACAATAAATGGAAATTATTGGAACAAAGGGCAGGCCCACGTCAGTTGATACACGGATTGTACTTCCGGAGACCGGAGTGTGTCGTCACGAGAGAGGGGTAAACGACACGTGTCAGCACGTAAGGAGAGGCAAGCAGCAACGTCACAACGAGAGAGTGGGGGAGACAGGAACGGAGATCTGGACGCTAGCAAGAGAAATCCTTGTATTCACCCTCTACTCATATTAGGTCTGGGTAAGACCTAGGCTGAAAAGCAAGATTTCTTGAAATAGTGCATCGTATAGTTGGCAGAGCGCGAGGCCAAGAAAGTAGTGGATTGACGGGAGATAGGGCTCCACCCGAGCAAGCAAAGTTCGAGGGACGGACTTGTCACATTTCATGCGTGAACAGAATACGAGCAGAACTAGGCTCATTCTTTCAACGCGTTCTACAGTAAGAAGACTGCACATTGTCACGCAGCTAGCAGCAGTACAAACTGATTCTTCTATACAACGTTAAAACTGCTAACATTACTGCAGCAAACACTTCACATTATAAAGCAGTATTCTACAGAAGCATTTTTATATTTCCACCTGTTTAAAATGCAAGATACAGTTCGGCAGAGGGGAAGTCACACAGGTTTATTCTTTAACCAAGTGATGGCTAATTGCTAAGTGCGCTATGAAGGGAAGTTGATATGCATCGCTCTAGAGTGAAATCCAGAATACTATGACAGTATGGATATTGCGGTAGAACAGCTACGCGACACTCTGAAGTACAGAACTGAATTATACTAAAATAAGAGATTTCGCATCCAACTTGAAATACTCTTACTAACATTTACAACGGAACGAGATTCTAGGAAGACCAAGTGTTCCTGTCGAGATTGCTGGTGTCAGAGCTGAATATTTTGCCAGAATGCTGGAAGTCGGCAGCCGAGTGGGAAGAAGGCAAGTCCCTAGCGGCGAGGTCATCGTCCTGGCTATTGACCTAGTTCCACTGATTACATCACGGATGGCTCGCTCACATATGGTCAGACCAGCTGGTTTTGAAGGACTCGAGCCAATCTCTTTGCTTGTCAGAGCAATCCAGCCAGAATATTTCGTCGTCAGCAAAGGTAGATGGAACGTTGTAATACATAACATGTTGTAGTGTAGTATGTTCTGTGTTTTATTCAGCGATTGAGCAACATAGTTTAGTAATTATTAATTTTGTGTAGATCATTAAATACGTTATATTCAATTTTTATTGCCATTTTTCATTGCAGATTTAAGTCACTTTGACATGTTATTAGCGAATAATCATTTTTCACGTTTAGTATAGTAAATTGTAAAATCATTTAATTATCTTTAAATATGCGTAACGTTATCTAAATCTTTTTATGAGAGGTGGAATGCATTGATAAGTCTAGATACAGTATGCTAATAAAGTTCGTATTTTCACGAAAGTACAAGGATATTCGAAAGCTTAAGATGTTGATTCGAGCTTCGAACCTTGTTACAATCCTGATGCGTGCAATAAATGCTTTATTACACGATAAATAATTCTGTACAAAAGAAAGTTATCATGAACAATAATTCCAATTAAATGTCACTATGTATTTGTGAAAGCAGATAGTTATTTAAAACTATACTGTAACCCAAGTAACGGAATAAATCACATTTCCAGTTAATATAATGTTCCGAGAACATTAACTTTTGTAAATAAAAATTCTTAGAGCATTAAAAAGTCTTAATAATTTTTGGAATAAATAATCTTTCATGAAGGAAACCAAGGAACTGCATTGTTAACAAAATGTATTTAAAAGACGAAATAAATGGCTTGACGACCTTTTATAAGTCAACCGATGTCAAGTAAATAAGCCAGGATGGACTTAACTGAATTATATTCAGATTTTGAATTCTCAGGAAGATAGGATATGTTCGTATTTGTATTTAATATGAATTCTTGCAGACTAGTCATTTAAAAATAACAATAATGTCACAACGAAATTTAACTTGTGGAATAAAGTTAATAAAATCAAGACACAGGATGTTTAAGAAGCTGTACAGAAGTAGTTGGAAGTTTGAATTTTGAAGGCACGAGGAAATAATTTTATAAGGATAGTGGAAGTTTTGTAGGAGTTGTTTCTTGAAAAATATTCAGATTGGAGGTGAATATGAGATAAAGATACTGATTTTCCTTGCATTATAGTAAGAATGTATTAAACGGATGAAATATTTGGAATTCCGTGCAGATAGTTGACGTAAATGAAATTACGTAGTTGTTAAATAAGGAGGCATAAGTAGAAATGTTTTCTTGTTTTGTTCACAGAGAGTGTGAATGTAATAAATTGCATCGAGGCAAGTTTGTGTACAGCATGTTCAAAAAGTAGAGTAATTATTTGTGCTATTTTGAAACAGAGGTGTGGAATGAGGATAAATGCCATGCACTTCTAATATTTACAATTTTATAACGTAACTGAAAGTCTTGCAACGAATTTCATAATTATTGGAGCTATTCACAGTTTGGAGGAATACATTTTGAGAAGTGCTTAACTTTACCATTTGGCACATATGTTATTTTGCTATGACAAGTATAAAATACTTGAACGCTATAAAGGTGTGGTGATTGTTAAAAAGGAGTATTGGAAACTCATACATAAAATCGTGATAGAAATAAAACTTAAATAATTTCATTGAAGAAATAATAATTTGTGCAGACCACAAATTTCTGTACATCAGTATATAAACTTAATATTTAATATTTTTGAGTATGCTAATTTAGATTTGGAACTACGGTTCAACGACATGAAACGCATTGTATAGACTAGGAAAATGTCTGAAACTAACGCCGTTTCATATTTTTCGATTTTTTCTGTGAAGGTTCAGTGGAACTTCGCTAGTGCTTGATATTTGCTTAAATTTTTCTTGATTGTTGAGGTGCAAACTCATGCACAAAATTATTCATGGAGAGAATAAGGGCTCTAGAAGAGTGCCGAATTCTTCAAACTTTTGATTTCAGGACATCGTGAATTGTCACATTCATTTTTTTTTTGGTTTAATATGTCTTGCAGTGTCAAATAAGACACTAAATTAAATTCTGAGTTAGGGACATTAGTGTATTGTCCTTGGTGAATAAACAACTAACACTTTTTAGTTTGCTAGAAAATTTTATCTTAAATGACCGCTTACTAATTCTGTAATCGTCGTAAATGGTACTACTGGTTAGATACAGACGCCCACTATAGATTAGACCTTATCACCCCTCGAGATCGGAGTTTCTCGAATTGCTATTAAATGTAAATAATAGTAGAAGTATGTAACTAATCTAGTAGTACTATTTAATATACTCTGTATGATCCACGAATTCCCAATTCTTTACTTAGCAGCCAACGGAAGTTATTTTGAGCAGGGTATATATGTGTCTGCGATCTTTTACATCCCAGCGGATATAGGTGCTGATTGAAGAATTCGAGCGCAGTACATTAATTAATGGTATATTTACCAGCAAATGATGATTAATGGACGTACTATTTTACAGAATATGTTGAAAATGTTCTCCTTCAGCTGAGATACAGGCGTTGTAGCATGTAAAAAAGAAGCGTTTACACGTTGAAATTCTCCTTCCGTAATTAGGGATATTTGCTGCCGTATATTGTTCTCTATCTCTTCTAGGGTACGAGTATTAGACCGATACACTTTTTCTTGTAAGTGTCCCCACAAATAAAAATCACACAGTGTTGAATCCCTGCTTCGAGGCGGCCACAAACCAGCACTAATCACCCTGTCACTAGGACAGCACTTATTGCGTCCAATGAACCATGCGCAGTATGCGATATGCTGGAAAAAAACGTGATATTTTTCCTGTCTGCTAACCTGACAAAGAAATTATTCAAAGTAACCTGCACGTATCGAGATGAATTAATAGTTTCACGGAAAAGAAATTGGACCTGTGTTCCTTTGCGGTTACTGCGCAACACACACAGATTTTGGGTCATGCAGGGGGATTTGGTGGATCAGTCTTGGGTTCACAGTAGACCAGAATCGATTGCTTTGTGAGTTCACACGTCCCCGTAAATAAAACTACGCCTTGTCACAGAAAAACACTAACTGTTGATCTAAAATTCCGCCGCGCATGGAGTGGAAGAAACAATTACAGTAGTTGGCTCTTGCCACTGGATTTCTGTGACTTAAGGTTTGAACCTGAGTAATATTGTACGGTCAATACTTTATTAGTATTCTGACCCTCTGAGCCGTTGAATACGACACGTTGGCTTATTTTGCAAAGATTTTCTCGTTGACTATAATAATCGAGCAGTAATATCCTCTAATTGCCCTACTAACAAAACGTGACGTCTCCTTCTTTCATTTGAAACTGACGCCATAGACTTGAACTTCGTCACAATCTTACGAACTGCAGTCTTCGATGGCACCTAACAACAGAAAATTCCTGATGAATGCTCTGTGGGTAACACCAACAGACTCGTTCTTAATACAAGTACAGCAAATGAAAATGAATTGTTTTGTGGTGCACCTCGTAGCCATACTCGTAAGTGACTAGATAAACACTAACCATTCCCAACTGTTCGTAGCTGTTGCAGCAAGCACACCTACTGGTCTGTATCTGTCATTGCCTGTACTTAAAAGATTGGCTTGCCACTGCAGGCAGCCAGAATAATTGCCTAGGCTCAAACGAAATGCAGATAATAAAACTAAGGCCTGGATTCTCAGCTGACGAATGACAATAGCCAACATTCCTCAACACTTGAATTCTAAATCTTTGAAAGTTACAGCGTTGCATTATGTAGCTCCTGTCACACCCAGCGCGTTTAGTAAAATTAATCGAAGCGTGGACCTAAGCCCATTTGATGTTCAATTGTGTGGTATTTTAAAATACGTAGTGTACAAATCAATTTCCCGTACTCCAGTGGAGCTGTAAAACAATATACGGCAGCAGATATCCCCCATGACAGAAGGGAATTACAACATGTAAACGCTAATTTATTTACCCGATAGAACGTCTGTCTGACAGATGAAGAAGAGCATATTCAGCATCTTCTGTGAAGAGATAAGTCCTTTAATCATGATTTGCTGCGTGAAATAACCATTAATTAATGTATTATGTTACGGTTTTTGCCTGCGCGCAATCTCCGATTCGAGTTCGGTTGGCTGGCGCAAGGCCTGCGCGCCTGGTAGCTAGCCGCACGCTGTGCTCCAGCAAAAGAATCTCCCTGTACTACATTACTCTCACTTCTTGCCATAAGTTATTATTTCATAAAATGTTCACATTTAAGCTAATTTGACCTTGGGTTTACTACCTATGAATGGCTCCTCGCCTCTGTTGATAAGGAAGTGTGTCTAGGTATTAGCAGTGCTTCTTCAAAAATACAATCTGGAAGAACTTCGATTCACATATAGTACATGAGTATGGTTTCTCCCCGTTATGGATGAGCATGTATATGTACGAATTTCATCTCATAGTAAACTTGGATTCACATACGCTACATGTTTATGGCTTTTCGCCGCTATGGATGAGTGTGTGCCTCTTCAAACATTCTCTGTCGGTAAACAAGGATTAACATACACTTCACGAGTACGGCTTCTCACCGTTATAGATGAGCAAATGTCTTTTCGAACCTCCTCTCTGGATAAACTTAGATTCACACACACTTCATGAGTATGGCTTGTCGCCGCTATGCATGATGATGTGTGTTTTAAGATGTCCTCTCTGGGTAAACTTTAATTCACATACGCTACACGAGTACGGCTTCTCGCCGCTATGGATGAACATATGTCTTTCCAAATGTCCTTTCCGGGAAAACTTGGATTCACATACGCTACATGTGTACGGTTTCTCGCCGCTATGGGTGAGCATATGTCTCTTCAAATATCCTTTTTGAGGAAACTTGGATTCACATACGCTGCATGAAATGGACTTTTCGCCGCTATGGATGAGCATGTGTGTCTTTAAACGACTTTTTAAGGAGAACTTGGTTTCACATACGCTGCATGGGTATGGCTTTTCGTCACTATGGATGAGCATGTGTCTCTTCAAATTCAGTTTTAGGGAAAACTTCGAAACACATACGCTACATGTAAAGGGCTTCTCGCCGCTATGGATGAGCATGTGTGTCTTTAAACGTCTTCTAAGAGAAAACTTGGTTTCACACACCGTACATGCGTACGGCTTCTCGCCGCTATAGGTGAGCGAATGTCTCCTGAATTTTCGTCTGTCAGAAAAATTGGATTCACATACGCTACATGAGTACGGCATCTCGCCGGTATGGATGAGCATGTGTCTTTTCAAGTTTCCATTCCGAGTAAACTTGCATTCACATACGCTACATGAATACGGCTTCTCGCCGCTATGGATGAGAATATGTCTCTTCAAATCTCCCTTGCCGCTGAACTTGGATTCACATATGCTACATGGATATGCCTTTTCACCGATATGACTACCAATGGTTGACTTCAATTTTTTGGGAGTACATTTTCCTCTAGATGAACTGTTAGCATATTGTCTTACACTATTACCTAATGGGTGAATCTTCCTTACAGCAGGATATGATGTATCGGGATATATCAGCCTGAAATAATTAGTACTAACAGTTTAAAGTACGGAACATTATCTCGGAAAAAAATAACAGAATTTTAGATATCTAACAAGTGTAAATATAATTGGGACAACTTTTATTAATTCCATTACCAGATAGCTTGTCTTCAAGAAGTACCAGTAACTGACGTCTTTCCAACTTATCAATAAGATGTAGTGCATACAGTCTCAACATTTATCAATTATACAAGACACACCCGTAGATTATACAGGTGTGTCTTGTTGGAGATTATGGATTAATAGCTCTGACAGTTTGAGTGTATTTGGATCTATCTTAGCCACCAAAATCCTCCGATTAAAAGTCGTTAGAATTTTTACATGCCGGGTGCCGTAAAGGACAAGGTGTTCATTCCTCCACACTTTGCAGTACTGCTTGACTTTCGCCAATGTTCATGAAAATAAGTCTACTCTTGCTTTTAATTGGGTGATATTTCACAGATTCGGCAAAATTGATGAGTGACAAGGATACAATATCGTTGTTGTCTTTGTTTGAGTCATAAGTCTTTAGACGCTCTTAATGGAGTACTTCTTCTCTCCTAATCTTGAAGTTGTCAATTCAGTCCTCTGTATAAAACTACCCAAACCTACATCAGAAGCAATGTACTTAATTTCGCCATCATGCCGAGACATCTTGCTACGGAAGATATTAACTGCGGGCTGGGAGCTTCTAACAGCCTCCGAAACCTAATAAATTAGAACTGCGGTTTCTCAGGATATCAAACATGCCAGGCCCGTAGATCAGATCCGGCTTATAAAGAGATCCCAAGGAACCACGTAAGGAAAATAGAAAATAGAGGAGACGCGGCTAATAACAGAAGAGAACTATAAATACTTAGAAAAATTCCGACGTTCTATGGCCTACCTATAATACATAAGACCGATGCACCTCTGAGACCAATATTTAGCGCCATAGCATCCCCAACTCATGCTCTTGCTAAATATTTGAATCAGGTCTTGCATACATTATTCCCTCCGGCACACTCTAAGGTAAGAAACTCCCAACACTTCGTAGATATCATATAGCGAGTATGATCTTGAGTTACGACGATCAACTGGCAAGTCTCGATGTAGAGTCCTTATTTAGCAAGGCACCTGACGCCACACAGATAATCAGGTAAAAGCTTACAGCCACAGGAAGTTCAAGGGACTTAGTTGACTTAGATGAACACGTAAACTCCACATTCTTCTTCCTCAATGGGCAGATGCTTCAACATATAATTCGAGCAGCCATGGGATTCCCCGTCTCTCCGTTATTGGAAAACGTTTTCATGGTAAATTACAGGAAGAAGCTGTAAAGGGGAGCCCACTGAAACTTGAGTGTTTGTTCAGATACGAAAACGAGATTTTTTGATATGGGAACATGGACGCAACTCAGTTCAGGAATTCCTAGACTACATGTGCTCCAGACATCTAAGCATCAACTTAACAATGGAAGAGGAAGAAAATAATCCATTGGCCTCAGTAGACGTTATGGTTTATAAACGAACAGACAACATGCTCGGACACAGGGTCTATAGGAAAGGCATTCATACGAATCGGTACCTACATGGAAACTCAAGCCATTCTACCGTCACAGAAGTAAATGGTAGCTAGGACACTCTTCATCTGAGGCAACCGCATTTGCGATAGGGATAGCGTAAATGAAGAGAAAGAACGAGTTTGGAATACGCTCGAAGCTAATGGACACAGGAAAGGAGAGATGAATATGGTCATACGTAATAAAGAACAAGGCCGGAAAACCCGCTGAAAGAACGAAGATCAGCCCCGCCATAAAGCCTGCCTATATACAAGGGGTGACAAATAGAATCGTCAGGTTGCTAAGGAATCACAACGTGACAACAATTAAGTTACGGAAGACCTGCCTTTCTCGCCCATGTTAAATCTTGAATTTTATGATGCACTTTACTCAAAAATTGTTTGGGTTAGCCAATTTACATTTTCAGGGATTACTGTTTGGATCATTATCTGCAATAATAATAAGTATTGAAAAAAAAATACATTTGCTAATATATTTTTTTTATAAATGTACGATGTTGTACTCCAAAATAATGTCGAGAAATATTTCTAGTTCATTTTGTATATTACTTAAAAGGATATTACCTTTACTAGGATGATGTTGATATATCAAAAAGTGTTAAGAACCTATCTTTATTGGTTTTCTTACGAATGGTACATAAGTAGTGAAAAGTATTAAACTGAGAAATATGAGGCTGAAATTTTTTGATTACATTTTGTGACCTCTGACATTTCTTGGAACATTCCCGCATCAATTCGTGTATCACTTGTTATTTTGCTTCATAAATCTCCTACTTCCTTTAGCTTTTAAATAAATAAATAAATAAACCAATACATAAATAATTAAATAAAAAATATTAAAAATAAATAAATGCGTGTTTCAACTTATCTTTTTGCAAATAAGTGGACTTGTTTCCCTCTTCAAATCACCGATTCAATTAGTAATAATTGGTGCAGATGACCTCACTGTTCCGCCCCTTAAAACAATATCTCTTCAATAGGTGAGTGCAAAATCACAGTGATAATAATAATGCGATGATGTTCAGTACGCACTTGTAACAATCACAAACAATGCAGGAAGATGTCATTGTTACCAACACAAAGTCTGCGCAGACCACAAGTGAGTTCAGAAATCTATCTATAATACTGTAGTTCAGAAGTTATGCGCACAAACATAAATCTCTGTAAAAGTGGACGTTGTCTTTCATGGTGCAGCATAGTCATTTGACAGATGACCTCGTAGTTCCGCCCCTTAAAACAACAATAACTAACTATAACTATAGTCATTTACATATTATAAAATGACCAATTTTCATATTTTTTCGACCTGTTTTGACAAATTCCTGTTCTCTACATTGTAAATAACAAAATACGACAAAAAGTATTTTTTTTATTTTTTCGCCCATAAACCAGCTGACGCAAGAGGTGCGTAAATCAGCCGAGATAGAGCAGACAAGATCAGGACGCGGAAGTTTACAAACCGCCTTGTTCCTGTGGGCCAAGGGGTCATCCAAGAGGACATTGGTTCCTGTAGTTATGTGCACATGTAGATATGTGTGTGTTATTTGAAGTGGTTAATATGAGCATATGGGCTCTCAGTTGTAAAAGAAGGGTAAGGCAAGCGGACCGCCCCATATTCTACTCAAATTCCAGAATCTGTAGATCTGAATATTTTATTTTCACCTGGATCAATCTAGATTTCCAATATTATGCCTAAACAAATGAATAACATATGAGATTAAATTTGATGAACCTGACCGAGAAAAATATTAAGCAATTGAATAGTTGCTAACGCAATAATGGAATAAGTAACTGAAAATATTCATGTTTTGTGCTTGGAATAATAATAATAATAATAATAATAATAATAATAATAATAATAACAATTGAAATGAGCATTATATATTCATAATAGGAGTGTGAGAGATGACCTGTTATAAGAAAATTTATAGAAAATTTTGAAAATAATGAAAATAATAATACATTCTGTCATTAACATTTTTATTTTGAGATATTATAAAGATTATCTGAGTGAGAGAAAAGTATTTGTTGGAAGTGAAAGTGATTTAATCAACCTATAGTAAATCACAACAATTTCTATTGTCAATAACAATTCATGTTAATTTATAAAGCAAATTTCGAGATGAGTAAATTTAAATTTTTGTTTATGTGAGACAAAGGGAAATAAGAAAAAGAAAAGATTTATTTTTTATACCATTATTAAAATGAAAATTTATAAATATACTTTGAAACAAAAATTTCACAAGACACAACAATATTAACTTAATGTCAGCCGAATATTGATATTATGTTGATGCAAAACTTCAATGAATTCAGAGAAATCATTTTTTCAATTTTTTTTGAAACATCATCGACAATCACAGTGAAAATTTTCAAAACTAAAAAATCAACGTGGGACAATCTTATACAAATCTTCGTAAAAGTGAAACTGCAAATGTAAATAGAGGGATCACTGGAACTCTTAATCTTGATCGTGTTCACCTGAGTGTAAATATTAGATTTTTGTTTTGTTGATACCAGAATGGACTATCAATTTTCTGGGTATCAATTCAGCGAAGTTTAGGGGTGTTTATTTATTGATAGGAGATGTTGATTTTGTATATGTGATTGTGTCTGTGTTTTTGAGGGGTTTTGCCAATCATTTTCAAATTTTAATTGTAAATAAATTGAGACTTTTAAGAAGTGGGCTATTTTCAAATAATTTCTCTCCCTACCTTACTTGCAAATTACCGATATCAGGGATGCCAGTTTTAGACCTAGTATTCGGCCAGATAGACCGTGAGATAGATTTTCTCGTGCTGAACTGATTTTGGTAATTTGCAAAATGTGGTCTTTGGATCTCGGTCAAAACGGGCACATAAAGTAGAGAAGAGAACTTTGGCGCCCGTACTAAGGGGCTCGAATTGGTCTTTCGAACTGGTTTTTCGAATAGGCATTCGAGTATACTTGAGAATTTTGCCACTTGTTTCGACAGTTGATAAAAATCCAGTAATTGTTTTGAATTAAGGGAGATTGTTAAGTCCATGTTTTGAGGACATAGTAAAGCTTGCATTTTTTGAATAAGTAATTTGAATTTGTTTTGTGACGACTTTGTTTCGTATGGGAATCAAGTAATTATTAAGGGAGTTTTATTAAATTAAATATTTTTTATTTTAGAATTGGGAGTTTGTTTTTGGTTAGAAGAAAAAGCACACTTATAGTATCCAGAAGGAGGATTTTTGAACTTTGCATAATATTTGTTGTAGGTTGAAAGTAAATTTAGATACGTAGAGATTTTTTCCATCAGACATCGACGTAGGGCATATCTCAATTTATTGTGAATTCTCATTGGGCTAGTACATGTTTAATCTTAAGGCTTCGTTTATCCATAGAATACCTATCCTGTATTTCTCATTGAATATAATGGATAAAGTGTTGGAGGTGTTGGCTCGAATAGAGTCAGATAATAAGCAGAGCATTGAGAAGGCGGCTCAATTGGAGAGCATGTTATTAGAAAATTCCAAAAAGTTGGAAGAATAAATCCAAGAAAATTCTAAATATTTGGAAAGTAGAATAGGCATTAAACTATCTGAAAATTCTCGATCATTTGAAAATAAACTAACTGAAAATTCTAGATCATTTGAATCCAAACTATCTGAAAATTCTAAAGAATTAGAATATAAATTATCTGAAAAATCAGACTCACTAGAATCTAAATTATCTGAATCATTTGAATCTAAATTATGTGAAAAGTTGTCAGAGAATTCTAACTCACTTAAATCCGACATTGATAGTAAACTTTCAGAAAATTCTAAACATTTTGAGGATAGATTAAGGGTTAGCACCGAATCTTTGAGATAATCTTTACAAGAAAAAATTGCCGAACATTCCAAAGCTCTTGACAGATTAACAGAAAGTTCACGTGTCATGGATTTTAAAATAATTGGTAATTCTGAAATGTTAACGTTAGATTTAGCTGATAATTATAAATTGTTAGAACACCGATTAACAGAAAATCTGGGAAAACAGTTTGAGGAGAAGTCGAAAATTTTTGGGGAGAACCTTGGAGAATTATTTGAAAAATCCAAGAATTTAGAAACTAGGTTAGAGGAAAACAAATCTTCATTTGAAACCAAAATTACTGGAAGTACTAAAAGCTTAGAGGACAAATTAGGAAAATCGCATAATACATTGAAGGGCATGGAGGAAAATTGAAAGGCATTCAAGAAAAGTAGCTGATGACCTGATAAACTTGGAGACAAAGATAACAGAAGAATGCAGTATCACTGCAAGGCAGGTGTTGCAGAAAGTGGCAAGCAATTTTCAAGATACAATTTTAGAACAACTGAAAGAAGATAAGGTGGTCCAAGAACTTAGTAAGAATGTAAAAGAAATAGCACTTAATGAGGTCAGAAATTCGATACTAGAAGAAGCTAAAGAGTATGTCCAAGAAGTAAGAAGTTCTTTTTCCACACATATCAAAGTGATATCTGAAGATGTGGGTACAATTCAAAAAGATGTGTCTCAAGCGACTAACCTTGTGAAAAATCACGAGACAATCATCGAGAAACTAGTCAAAGATGTTCAGGAAACTAATGAGAACATGAAGGGTATCCAAAGTAAAGCAAAAAGGAAGCTTGTAAATTAACGTGACCGTTAATCTCGCGATCAGAAGCCACGGGACCTCCGTTTTACGTGGAATCCGAACCACAGGACATGGCATTTCACATCGAAAATCTCACATGCATTGACCGGGAATCGAACCCGGTCCGCCTTGGTGAGAGGTATACAGCTAGACCGCTGAGCCGCCACGCCCCCCCCCCCCCCAAAGTAAAGAAACTGATCCTGTAACCAAAGAATTTGTCAAGAAGACAATTGAAGAAATCCGAGGAGAGATGGAAAGGAAGGCGGATGATTCTGAATTAAAAAAGGACAGTGGGAACTTTAGAAGAAAAACTTTCTTTGTATAAATCTCAACTGGAGCAAAGAAGATTGGAAGAAATCCCAACTTTTGAGATGAGTAAGAAGAAAGAGATTTCCAAAGAAATGGAAGCGCCTATGATTGTAACGAATTCTACTCCTATTACCATATATAAGGACAAAGATGATAAGCCTGGGAAGTTTACCGGAACTGGAAGTATTCCACCAGCAGCATGTCTACGAGAAGTCAAGGATTACATCCGGGATTCGAATATTTCGAAGGAGAGAGAAAATAGAGTTTTGAGCCGATTTTTGAATGGACCTGCACTGGTTTGGTTCAGGGCGTTTAGGTAAAGTTTCCATAATTTTGTAGAATTTTCCAGGGGGCTAATGAGAAAATTTTGGTCGCCGGAAACTCAACAACAGATAAGGGCGGAGTTGTATGTCAAGAGATACTCGACATCACAACCAACTAAATATATCGGCTTATTTCTCTCAACAATTATCCAAATTTAATTTCTCGAACCTCCAATGCCAGATTTTGAAATGATATCTGTATTAAATCAACAATTCCCACTAGAGGTACAACGAACACTGATTGCAGCTAATATAGGGAATATGGAAGAATTTGATGAGGTACTGCAGAGGTTAGACCACGCCAATGCACAATTTCTTCATTTGAGAGGTAGTAAAAATGAAAATTATACAATAAATGCTGTAATGACTGATCATCAAAGTCAGACGAATCAACATTGGAAAGAATCTATGGACCATGTTGAAAATAAAGAATAGAGCAACACTACGGACACTCCAAATCAAAACAGGCCATATATAAGGCCATATAGGTATCAAAACAGGTGGAATCATTGGGGCAAACCTGGTTTTCAATCGAAACCATATAGTAGGCCACAACAACAGAATCAACAACAATATGGTAATCAACAGCAACGACAGAGATCGTATGATGATAATCAGCAACAACAACAACATAACAGAAGAGAAGAACAACGAGGAAAGGTGAAGTTTAAGCAACATGCTAGGGAAGATCTTGACAGGAGATATCAAGACAGTAAGCAATCCCTAGATGAGCAGCTCAATAAACCTAGCACTTCCGGGTTGAAGAAGTCAACAGGGGTGGATGAAAAAAAACGTCAATGAATCAAAAAGCAGTTACGTTTCGAAGATTGTTAAATGGCAAATAGAAGATGATGATTTGATAGACTTGAAGGAAGAGAGAACTTGACTATAGAAACGATCTAAATTACCTATTATAGAATGTGAAGTGTATAGCATGACAATTCTTACACTGATTGACACTGGAGCTATGCTTTGTTTAATTAGTGAGAAGCTCTATGCTTTATGGAAGCTCACAGAAAGATAAGAGGAAATTCCCGTATCAGGCTTCAAGATACAAGGAATTATCCCTAACAAAGTGACCACATGCAAAATACAGTTGTATTTAGGACTGAAAATTGGAGATTGCTATTTTGAGCATATTTTCGTGGTTATGAAAGACATTATCCATGACATGATCATAGGAAATGATTTTATAACAAAGTACAAGGCTATTATTGATATGAAGTCAGAGACCATACGTTTTCATCATACTGGAGAGGTAAATTTTGAAGGTGACGAAGAGAAATTCACTGAGGGAAATATCCGATGGTCACAGGTTATTCATAGTATTGAAGAAGAAGTGGAAGAAGTAGTCAAGGGGGAGGAAACATCGAAATTGAGGAGGATGTTACAAGAATTTGAGGACATTTTTGATACAAAACCTGGGGAAATTAAGGATTTTGAGTATCACATCCAAGTCAATAATGAAGCCCCATATCATTGCAGACTTTACCCTATTGCAGAGTAGTATCGAGAGCAGGTGAAAGTCATCATTGCAGATTTGGAAAAGGATGATATAATAGAAAAATATACCACAGCTTATGTGAATCCATTAGCGGTTGTGCCTAAACCGGATGGAAGCCTGCGTATTTGTTTAGACGTGAAAGCTCTAAATTCCAAAATTCTACCAGAATATGACCGACCCCCTGTCATTAAAGAATTGTTGAGAAAATTTAAAGGCAAGAGATGGTTTTCCACTATAAATCTTACTTCATCATACCATCGTGTGAAGTTAAGTGAAGAGTCGAAGAAATTCGCGGGATTCATGTTTGACCAGCTGGTGTATTCTTTGAATACACGGTACGAGAGAATAAAGTCTATTGCTCTTTGCATGTCCATTTTTTCCTTCCTCTTTGTCAAAACACCAACAGTGATCTTCTGTTTTCTCCTTGATGGGCAAATCTCTTATGTCTTCATAAGTTTGTTTCAGATATATAACTTCTGTAACCCACCTAGCGTCATCTCGCAGCGAATCTCTGAAGCTCCTCAATTCTTCCTGGTGTTAGAGGACTTACTTATTCATTTGGCCACCAGATCCTGTTACCATCGCCAGCTATTTTCTCCTTGAGCAAGAGGACTACGTCTACCTCTTTACTCACCATGCTGCGCTAATATCGCCTACTATCAACTCCTTGAAGACCATTCATCAAGAAGAACATTTATTTTTGACAAGTTGGCAATGTTTATATGTTCTCCTTTTGTTTCATACCCCCCACTCCTTTTCCCTTCCTTGGACCTTCTGTGCTCCGTTGAGCAGGTCTCACTTCGCAATCGGCAGTTGACTCGGTCAGTCAAAGCTCCTCTCGAGCTAGTCTCCTCAACCCAAGAGGCAAACTCTCTTCTACGCCATGTTGGCAAAGTAGTCATCGTCAAAGGGAACTTCATCTTCTACATGAAATCAAGATAAGTACCATCTTAAAGTTTTAACCTCATCTTCATGGTTTTAACTTTCACGTGCTTTTAAAGATGTTTTATAGACAGTGTGCGATTGCTTATTTTGGGGCAAAAATCATTCTTCGTGGGATTTGCCATGTTGAGCCTTTGGTTGTATAAGCCAACCTTACTAAAAAAGAGCTTTTCTTAGGCTATTCAAATGAGAAATCCTCTCACTACGTGGGATATTATCTAATACCCGCTGTCTATAACTCAACAAGTTAGTTCCTCCGTTGGATTTTCTCAACTCCATTTTTTCTACTAAGGTCGTTCTGGAACCTTCTAGATTCTGTATTTCATCTACAAGTCCTGCCGTTTTGAAATTTTCACTCACTTGTAAGAATGCTATTTAAAATTGAAGAATTTCGTTTCTGAATTAAAAGCTTAATAGCTAACTTTCTTCCACCGCTGGAACCGCTGGAATGTTCTATGGCGCATTTAACTGTAATCCACCATGTTCTCAAGCAATAGATTTTCGTCCATTTAGTGCAACCAGTCATTTTATTCAAATTGAAATAACTTTCTCTGCCAAAAACTTTCGTGTTTCCATAGTGAACTTTTCATAAGTTTCAACGAACTATAGTGAAAATCAGTGCTTGTTCAACTTTCTACCGCGTCGCGATCGTCCGTTTATATTTAAATAAGGCCATGAACATTTTTCCTCAATTCCCTATTTCTCTTTCCTAAACTTCCTACTAACAATCCGTAATAAATTTTTCAATATAGGTCTGTTTCAATAAGGTGTCACTCTGCGAAGTGCCCTTCCATTTTTCTTGTTTATCATTAAGCAATTTCTGTATAATTACGTGTTTTATACACGGTTTAAGTTTACATTGTTTTTTCTCTATTATCAGAAAAACAATTCTTTCAAATCTTGTGTGAGTTATTTTTAGGTCTCACGAAATGGAAACTACCCCATTTGGCTCGTGATTCCTAATTAAACATAGGAAGTCTAGAACCTTCCTTTTGATTACTTACTTAGGTTTCACAGTAAGTGACCTGCCCTCCTTTGTATAATTCTCATAAAGTAATCCTGTTTAAATATAAGAAGTTGTAGGAACTTCTATTTTTATGCTTTATGTTTTCCTTATAGTTAGCTTGAAAGTTGTTATTCTCTCTAGAATATTCTTTCAGAAATTTCTTATAGTACACTCCTTGTACTCTTATAAATGTTTAAACTGTAATCATTTCATTTAGTCCTTTTTCAAATCTTAAAAAGATTTTAATACCAGGTTTAAAACCTTAAAAATTGTCATTTGCCTGGAGCAATTTCTGAATGTTGTCGGAGGTCTACGACCTCAAATTGTTAATAAGATTGGAAAATATTTATTTGTTAAAAATATTAATTTCTCCTGAATTGTTAAATAAATTAAGCGTTCTTTTTCTCTTTTTCATTTTTTCTAATACAAAGGTTAAACAAAGTCCTGTCCTCCTTGGCTCTCCCTACTTGATGCCATTAAAACCATTAATAGGGCTTTCACCACTCGTTGCATTTGAGCAAGAACTCTTAGCAGTAACCTCACTAAAGATTCTTTTAGCTTTAATAGCTAATTCTAATTGGCCAGTAAGGCAAGTAAAGCTCGCTACGCCAGCTACCTGCTTGTGGAGATCCTCTCCGAAAACTTATGGTCAGTTTTCAAAAAGATAAGTGTTTCCTTTTGTCTAAACTTTTAGCCGGCTTCTCGCCGAGTAAAAGCTTAGCCATTTCCAAAGGCAACCATTGGTTCACTTACAAAGATTACTTTCCAAGTTATAATTTTTCGTCACTATCCTTCCTGGAAGCACTGGGTCTCTTTTTCTAGAAACTCTATAATTTCGAAAATTGGAAATTCCGAACTTGATTTGAATTATTGGCATTCTTCGAATCATTTCACAAAAACTAATTTCCTTGAGAAGACATACCATAAATCGTTTGTTCTCAGCCTTGCCAGACCATCACCCTTCCCCATAGTACTTTTATGCATGCTTGGGAGGAAATATACTAAAGTCTCTCTCTTGCAAACCGCCCAAGTCCTAGCTGCGGTTTCCGTTAGCCTCGACCAAGCTCGTTCCTATTTTAGGTATCAAAAAGTTAAATTTCAGTGGCAACTGCCTCTAAGTGTATTTAAAGTTAAATTCATAACTTTTGTGGGACTCTCCTCCTATTTTTCTATCCTTTTTCTCCAATCCCAAATCTACTTCCTTCTCTTAATCATCTTCCCTTGGTGGGTGGGTTATTCCTCAGTCAATAAACTACCCAAAAATTGGTGCCGAAACCCGGGAGAGTCCATTTGTCATTTTTTCTATTTGACAATACTCTGCAAATTATTAATCTCTGCTTTGAATTTTTCAGCTATAACTACATCATGCAAAGTCTGTGAACGAGAAAGAGGCCACTCCTGTCTCCTTTGGCGTGTCCCGTTCTTTCTACTTATTTGCTGCTGCCAGCTTGACAGCATTTCCAAGGTTCCACAGTATCGTGAGTTACATTTCAATCTATTCTTTATAACATGGCTCCTACTGAGAAGGATAAAGATGAAAAACTTACTTCTAAACGAGCATCCTATAAAGGACAAATTACCCGTTTTAGAAAGTACATAAAAGAGTTAGATCCCTCAGAAGCTCAATTAGACTTGTTGAAACATCGTGTACGAGATTATGAACGTTCTTATGAAAATTATTGTAACATCCAAACTGAAATAGAAACTTGCATGCTCAATCAAACCGAAGATCGAGTTGAAGTAGAAAACCAATATTACGAAGGCATAGGTTCTGCTTTCAAAATAATACGCCAACTCGAAGAGGAGCAGAAAAAGGACGCTTCTGTTCTCGGTTCCCTTCACGAACCACAAACTTCTTTCCGTGAGGGTACTCACAAGCCCAAACCAATTTTACCGAAAATTGATTTACCCCATTTTTCTGGAGATGAATCTGCTTGGGATTCTTTCTATGAATTATTTTGCTCCCTTGTTCACGACAATGAAGACATTCAAGTCATTTACAAGTTTCAGTACTTGAGATCAATCCTCCGAGGTCAAGCTTTGCAGTTGGTCGAAGCACTTCCTCTGCGTGCCGAAAATTATTCCATTGCCTTTAACTTATTAAAGGAAAGATATGGAAATTTACGGTTACGTATTCAACGCCATATAAAGGCTCTATTCAATCTACCTGCGTCACAGCACAATGACGTCACTAGTCTACGTACTCTAGTTGACACTACACAACTTCACGTTAAGGCTCTGTCCCAATTAGATCAACCTACTAATTATAGGGATACTTTCCTAATATATTTAGTGATTGCTAAAGTTGATACTGCTACCCTCAAAGCTTGGGAAATTGAACTTTCTAAAGAAGATGACTACACTTACGAGCATTTAGTTACTTTCATAAACGCTAGATGCCAACTTTTAACCGCTCTAGCTAATCAAAGTGAACCTTCATCTCCTAGTTCCAAATTCGAATTAATGTCCATCAAACCCAAAAGTGAACGCTCAGCGTCCAATACCCAAAAACCCGGGTCCAGCTCATCCAAATTTAAATAAAACACTACTGGTTACCCAACTAGGTCTAGTGAACGTCGTGTTGCTAGCTCTATTGTTTTAAACACTCAAAGCGAACCTCGCAAAAGTTTAAACGAACCTGTAAAGTGCATACTTTGTAAAGATCCCCATGCCCTATACCTCTGTAAATCCTTTAAAGAAATGTCAATCGACGACAGACGAAAATTAGTTGCTCAAAACAAGCATTGTTTTAACTGCCTAGCGCCCACGCATTCTGCTTCTAATTGCAAGTCCACAAGACTTTGCTACCATTGTGAAAAGGCTCATCATACTTTGCTACATCGTCATGATCAGGCAAGGTCATCGACAGCATCCACTTCTCCTAAAAATGATAGTGCTAATAGTTCTAATGCCCCATCGTATATTCAAAATGCCAAGTCCATTCGCAGTGCTCAAGTATTGTTGTCTACTGTCCAAATTGAAGTTCAGGATAACTTTGGCAACTGGGTCCGTGCACGCGGTCTTCTAGATTCAGCGGCAACTCATGATTTTGTGTCTAATTCCTTGATTAAAAACTAGGCCTACCCGTAAACCCTACTTCTATCAATGTGTCGGGTATCAACAGCTCAAAATCGCAAGCTTTACAATTCTCAAAGCTAACTATAAGAGATACTTGTCATAGAAACAACTTTCTTAAACTTAATTGTCTAATTCTCAATAGCATTGGAGAAGACACTCCAAGTCACTCGGTGGATATTTCAGGATTAAACATTCCCTCCCATTTAAGGATAGCCGATCCTTTGTTTAACATACAAAACCCCATTGACATACTCTTTAGTGCCAATGTCTTTTGGAATTGCCTTCGGAAACAGGTTCGCAAGTTGTCCTCTAACGTGGTCGCCAGAGACACTAATTTTGGATGGATCGTCACAGGGCAACTTCCCCATTATTCTCCCCAACCTGCATCGCAATGTTACTTCTCCAATACTGATCTGGAACAGTTTTGGAGGCTTGACAATGTTGATTCTCCTAACGTAACCTCTTCAGAAAATGAATTCTGTGAGCAACTTTTTTTGAACACCACCACTCGTTCTTCTGATGGCCGGTTCATTGTTCAAATGCCAAGATTACACAATCCCCCCAAACTTATTAACTCTCGGCCTAAAGCTCGAAAAGCTCTCTTTGCTATCGAGAGCAAATTCAAAAAGGAACCCCTTGTCAAAAAGCAGTACACTGAGTTCATGGATGAGTATGAAAGCTTAGATCATATGGAGGTTGTTAACAAATCCGATGATGAATTGCACCCCCCAATCGAAACGGTTTATTTAAATCATCATCCTGTGTGGAAAAACCCTCTTGTAAAAGATAAAATCCGAGTTGTTTTCAATGGTTCATCACCCGACGTTAATGGCAACAGCCTTAATGACACTCTTTATTCTGGTCCTGCTATTCAATCAGATTTATCTGCTATACTTTTAAACTTTCGATTATTTCCCATAGATGTCATAGCCGATATAAAACAGATGTACCGTCAAGTGTTAATTCAACCAGAACAACGTGATCTTCAAAGAATCTTGTGGCGTGATGAAATCAATAAGCCCATTAAGGTATTTCGCTTGAAAACGGTTACTTATGGCTTAAAACCCTCTGCTTTCCTTGCTATCCGATCCCTACACTTGCTAGCCTCACAAGATGGTCATTTATTTAACCCCAAAGCCTCTGAAGCACTAACAACATCATTTTATGTTGACGATTACTTGCAGTCCTTCCCCTCTTTAGAGGAAGCTTCTTTTGTGTCTTTAGAACTTCAGGCATTGTTAAGGAATGGGGGTTTTCCACTTCATAAGTGGAACTCCAACTCCCCTGAGCTTCTTGCTCAGTTTCCCATCGAAGACGTAGATCCTTCTTCTGTCGAAATTTGTGGAAACTCCGAATCTATAAAAACTCTAGGAGTTCACTGGTGCACTAGCACTGACACTCTTATCTATAAAGTTTCGCTCGCAGAAGAGATTCCTAATACAAAGAGACAAGTTCTCTCTGAAATTGCAAAAATTTTTGATCCACTTCAATTCCTTGCCCCAGTTATCGTTATAGCCAAACTCTTCATGCAAGAGCTGTGGTCGCTTAAATGTGAATGGGATGACACTGTCCCTCTTTCTTTTCTTAATCGCTGGCTCTCGTTTCGCAGCAATTTGCTAGATCTTTCCCTCATTGAAATTCCCAGGAATTTAATTAGCTCTCATTCTAATACACCCTTTTTCCTTCATGTGTTCGCGGATAGTTCCGAAAAAGCTTATGGTTGCTGTGCATATTTAGTTCATCACGATTCACACTATGGATCTCCAGTTTCCAACCTTGTTTGTGCCAAATCGAAGGTCGCTCCTCTTAAAACTATCACTCTGCCTAGGCTCGAACTGTGCGCTGCACTCATGGCTGCAGAACTTGTCAAGAAATTACGGGAAGTATTAAAAGTCGAATTCTCGCAAATTTATCTCTGGAGCGATTCCATGATCGCCCTTTCTTGGATCGCCAAGAACCCTTCTCACTGGCAAACTTTCGTTGCAAACAGGGTTTCCAAAATTCAAACTCTTTCTTCTGGATGTCAATGGAGGCATGTTCCCAGTGCTGATAATCCAGCCGATATTATCTCTCGTGGTTGTTTACCCTCTCAATTGGCAGCTTCCCAATTGTACTGGCATGGGCCCTCGTGGCTAATCGAAGAATCTTCCTCATGGCCTTCTAAACCCCCAGCTACAAACTCCAACTTGCCTGACGCTAAAGTACCTCAACCCATTGCTTCTTGTCTTGTTTCTAACGCTTCTCATCCTTTGTTGTCCCGCTATTCTTCTTTTCACAAATTACTACGAATTGTCGCCTATCTCCTTAGATGGAAATATCTTGTGGTTGACCAACCTCTTCTCCCTAAACCACACCTTGCCAATCATGAATTGAATCTCGCTACCGTTAAGGTTTTACAACTGACACAGCAAGAAGCCTTTTCTTCTGAATTGTCATTGCTTTCTTCTAAAAGAGATCTTCCCAAATCCAGCCGTCTCCATGCTTTAGCCCCGTTTCTTGATGACCATGGGTTACTCAGGGTAGGCGGAAGGCTCTCGCAATCTTTACTCTCTGAGGACAAAAAGCATCCCGTTATTTTGCCTTCCAAACATCACGTAACTTCCTTAATTATACGTGACTTTCACTACCGTAATCTTCATGTTGGTACACGTACTCTGCTTTGCCTCTTAAGGGAAAAGTACTGGATTATAAATGGAATTCATGAAGTTTCTTCTGTAATTCACAAGTGCATTCCTTGTTTCAAAGCGAAACCTAAAATCAATACTCAATTAATGAGCGATCTGCCCTCTTTTCGTTCTTCTCCTATACGCCCATTTGCTTTAACTGGCGTGGACTATATGGGTCCGTTTCAATATCAACGAAACTCTCCTGAAGCTAAACGCAAATTGTTTGGTAAACTTTATGTTTCTCTCTTTGTTTGCATGGTTACCGGCGCAATCCACTTGGAACTAGTAACGAATGCTTCTACTTCTTATTTTTTATCAGCTGTCTCTCGTTTCACTGCTAGGCGTGGTGTTCCTTCTGAGATGTTCTCTGATAACGCTTCCACCTTTCAGGGCGCAGCTTCCCTGTGGAAGAAAGCTCTCACTTCCTCTCCAACCATGGAACAAATATCTAATTTTTCTTATTCAAAAGGTTTCAAATGGCGCTTTATACCTCCTTACGCTCCGCATCATGGTGGTAGGTGGGAATCTTGCGTAAAGCTCACTAAACGTCATTTAAGAAAAGTCTTAGGTAATCGAATTCTGACTTACGAAGAATTCAATTCACTGTCTGTTCTGATTGAAGGTGTTGTTAACTCTCGCCCTTTAACTCCGCTTTCCAATGACCCTGATGACCTACTTCCACTCACCCCTGGTCACTTCCTTATCGGCACTTCTCTTTCTGCCCCTCCTCCTCTTCCCAATTCTTACAGGGATTTTAATCTACCTATTGTTTGGCGTAAACTTGAAGCCCTCCGTAATTCTTTTTGGAAGAGATGGAACTTGGAATATTTAACTTCCTTGCAACGGAGGCAGAAGTGGTTTCTTTCCAGTCCCGACATTAAAGTGGGGGACTTGGTCTTGGTTAGGGATGTTTCTCCCCCTCTGGTCTGGACTTCCGGTAGAGTGACCAAGTGTTACCCTGGAAGAGATGGGAGAGTCAGGGTGGTCAGAGTCTTGACCATTAACGGTTCGATTACAAGACCCCTGTCTTTGATCGCTCCTCTTCCATTAAATGTGTAACTGCTTATTTGCTCTCTGTTGGTGTTTGTCCCCCCAGTATGGTGTATTCTTTGAATACACGGTACGAGAGAATAAAGTCTTTTGCTCTTTGCATGTCCATTTTTTCCTTCCTCTTTGTCAAAACACCAACAGTGATCTTCTGTTTTCTCCTTGATGGGCAAATCTCTTATGTCTTCATAAGTTTGTTTCAGATATATAACTTCTGTGACCCACCTAGCGTCATCTCGCAGCGAATCTCTGAAGCTCCTCAATTCTTCCTGGTGTTAGAGGACTTACTTATTCATTTGGCCACCAGATCCTGTTACCATCGCCAGCTATTTTCTCCTTGAGCAAGAGGACTACGTCTACCTCTTTACTCACCATGCTGCGCTAATATCGCCTACTATCAACTCCTTGAAGACCATTCATCAAGAAGAACATTTATTTTTGACAAGTTGGCAATGTTTATATGTTCTCCTTTTGTTTCATACCCCCCACTCCTTTTCCCTTCCTTGGACCTTCTGTGCTCCGTTGAGCAGGTCTCACTTCGCAATCGGCAGTTGACTCAGTCAGTCAAAGCTCCTCTCGAGCTAGTCTCCTCAACCCAAGAGGCAAACTCTCTTCTACGCCATGTTGGCAAAGTAGTCATCGTCAAAGGGAACTTCATCTTCTACATGAAATCAAGATAAGTACCATCTTAAAGTTTTAACATCATCTTCACGGTTTTAACTTTCACGTGCTTTTAAAGATGTTTTATAGACAGTGTGCGATTGCTTATTTTGGGGCAAAAATCATTCTTCGTGGGATTTGCCATGTTGAGCCTTTGGTTGTATAAGCCAACCTTACTAAAAAAGAGCTTTTCTTAGGCTATTCAAATGAGAAATCCTCTCACTACGTGGGATATTATCTAATACCCGCTGTCTATAACTGAACAAGTTAGTTCCTCCGTTGGATTTTCTCAACTCCATTTTTTCTACTAAGGTCGTTCTGGAACCTTCTAGATTCTGTATTTCATCTACAAGTCCTGCCGTTTTGAAATTTTCACTCACTTGCAAGAATGCTATTTAAAATTGAAGAATTTCGTTTCTGAATTAAAAGCTTAATAGCTAACTTTCTTCCACCGCTGGAACCGCTGGAATGTTCTATGGCGCATTTAACTGTAATCCACCATGTTCTCAAGCAATAGATTTTCGTCCATTTAGTGCAACCAGTCATTTTATTCAAATTGAAATAACTTTCTCTGCCAAAAACTTTCGTGTTTCCATAGTGAACTTTTCATAAGTTTCAACGAACTATAGTGAAAATCAGTGCTTGTTCAACTTTCTACCGCGTCGCGATCGTCCGTTTATATTTAAATAAGGCCATGAACATTTTTCCTCAATTCCCTATTTCTCTTTCCTAAACTTCCTACTAACAATCCGTAATAAATTTTTCAATATAGGTCTGTTTCAATAAGGTGTCACTCTGCGAAGTGCCCTTCCATTTTTCTTGTTTATCATTAAGCAATTTCTGTATAATTACGTGTTTTATACACGGTTTAAGTTTACATTGTTTTTTCTCTATTATCAGAAAAACAATTCTTTCAACTCTTGTGTGAGTTATTTTTAGGTCTCACGAAATGGAAACTACCCCATTTGGCTCGTGATTCCTAATTAAACATAGGAAGTCTAGAACCTTCCTTTTGATTACTTACTTAGGTTTCACAGTAAGTGACCTGCCCTCCTTTGTATAATTCTCATAAAGTAATCCTGTTTAAATATAAGAAGTTGTAGGAACTTCTATTTTTATGCTTTATGTTTTCCTTATAGTTAGCTTGAAAGTTGTTATTCTCTCTAGAATATTCTTTCAGAAATTTCTTATAGTACACTCCTTGTACTCTTATAAATGTTTAAACTTTAATCATTTCATTTAGTCCTTTTTCAAATCTTAAAAAGATTTTAATACCAGGTTTAAAACCTTAAAAATTGTCATTTGCCTGGAGCAATTTCTGAATGTTGTCGGAGGTCTGCGACCTCAAATTGTTAATAAGATTGGAAAATATTTATTTGTTAAAAATATTAATTTCTCCTGAATTGTTAAATAAATTAAGCGTTCTTTTTCTCTTTTTCATTTTTTCTAATACAAAGGTTAAACAAAGTCCTGTCCTCCTTGGCTCTC
This sequence comes from Meconema thalassinum, assembly GCA_946902985.2. Classification (NCBI taxonomy): domain Eukaryota; kingdom Metazoa; phylum Arthropoda; class Insecta; order Orthoptera; family Tettigoniidae; genus Meconema; species Meconema thalassinum. The sequence goes on along the minus strand of OX336399.1, from coordinate 219,675,965 downwards.
CCTACTTGATGCCATTAAAACCATTAATAGGGCTTTCACCACTCGTTGCATTTGAGCAAGAACTCCTAGCAGTAACCTCACTAAAGATTCTTTTAGCTTTAATAGCTAATTCTAATTGGCCAGTAAGGCAAGTAAAGCTCGCTACGCCAGCTACCTGCTTGTGGAGATCCTCTCCGAAAACTTATGGTCAGTTTTCAAAAAGATAAGTGTTTCCTTTTGTCTAAACTTTTAGCCGGCTTCTCGCCGAGTAAAAGCTTAGCCATTTCCAAAGGCAACCATTGGTTCACTTACAAAGATTACTTTCCAAGTTATAATTTTTCGTCACTATCCTTCCTGGAAGCACTGGGTCTCTTTTTCTAGAAACTCTATAATTTCGAAAATTGGAAATTCCGAACTTGATTTGAATTATTGGCATTCTTCGAATCATTTCACAAAAACTAATTTCCTTGAGAAGACATACCATAAATCGTTTGTTCTCAGCCTTGCCAGACCATCACCCTTCCCCATAGTACTTTTATGCATGCTTGGGAGGAAATATACTAAAGTCTCTCTCTTGCAAACCGCCCAAGTCCTAGCTGCGGTTCCCGTTAGCCTCGACCAAGCTCGTTCCTATTTTAGGTATCAAAAAGTTAAATTTCAGTGGCAACTGCCTCTAAGTGTATTTAAAGTTAAATTCATAACTTTTGTGGGACTCTCCTCCTATTTTTCTATCCTTTTTCTCCAATCCCAAATCTACTTCCTTCTCTTAATCATCTTCCCTTGGTGGGTGGGTTATTCCTCAGTCAATAAACTACCCACCAGCAAACATATGTTTTTAAAAGGCTACAGTTTGGAATGAAAACAACAGGATCCGTTCTAATTAGAGCATTAGACGAGAACTTTAGTCCTGAAGTGAAAAAGTCTGTTATATGTTACATCGATGACATACTGGTTGCGTCTGAGGATGAAGAACAACATCTGTTACACCTTCGGAATCTATTCAATGACCTGAGGAAGTCAAATTTCAAGGTGAATTTGAAGAACTTCCAATTTTTTAAGGAAGAGATAAAATTTTTAGCGCATATCCTGGATGGACGAGGCTATCGTCCAAATGAGGCCAAGATTCAAGCAATTGCTAACTTTCCAAAACCCACGAGGATAAAGCAGTCCGTAGTTTTTTTGGGACTTGCCAATTCTTCGCAGTACATTGACATAACTACACCAACATAGTCACACCTTTGCAAGATCTTTTGAGAAAAGGAAATATTGGAAGTGGATGGATGTATTACCCATTGCATCCCATTCCATTAACTCTACTGTACATGAGAGTGCGAACCAAATACCGATGTTATTGCATCATGGAAATAAGATTCCAGTAGATTGATATCCTTTAAGGGGGCTATTGTTTGCTCGCTATTCCACATTTCAGTCGATTGATATCCTCTAAGGAGGCTATTGATATCTCGCTACTCCACATTTCAGTAGATTGATATCCTTTATGGAGGCAATTGTTAGCTCGCTACTCCACATTTCAGTCGATTGATATCCTTTAAGGGGGCTATGGTTAGCTCACTACTCCACATTTCAGTAGATTGATATCTTTTATGGAGGCAATTGTTAGCTCGCTACTCCACATTTCAGTAGATTGATATCCATTAAGGGGGCTAATGTTAGCTCGCTACTCCACATTTCAGAAGATTGATATCCTCTAAGGGGGCTATTGTTAGCTCGCTACTCCACATTTCAGTAGATTGATATCCTTAAAAGGGGCTATCGTTAGCTCGCTACACCACATTTAAGTAGATTGATATCCTCTAAGGGGGCTATCGTTAGCTCGCTACTCCACATCTCAGTAGATTGATATCCTTTAAGGAGGCTATAGTTAGCTCGCTACTCCACATTTCAGTAGATTGATAACCTTTAAGGAGGCTATTGTTACCTCGCTAATCCACATTTCAGTAGATTGATATCCTTAAAGGGGGCTATTGTTTGCTCGCTACTCCACATTTCAGTACATTGATATCCTTTAATGAGGCTGTTGTTAGCTCGCTACTCCATATTACAGAAGATTGATATCCTTTAAGGGGGCTATTGTTAGCTCGCTACTCCACATTTCAGTAGATTGATATCCTTTAAGGAGGCTATTGTTACCACGCTACTCCTCATTTCAGTAGATTGATATCCGTTAAGGAGGCTATTGTTAGCTCGCTACTCCACATTTCAGTAGATTGATATCCTTTAAGGAGGCTATTGTTAGCTCGCTACTCCACATCTCAGTAGATTGATATCCTTTATGGGGGCTATTGTTAGCTCGCTACTCCACATTTCAGTAGATTGATATCCTTTATGGAGGCTATTGTTAGCTCGCTACTCCATATTTCAGTAGACGGATATCCTTTAAGGGGGCTATTGTTAGCTCGCTACTCCACATTTCAGTAGATTGGTATCCTTTAAGGAGGCTATTGTTAGCCGGTACTCCATATTTCAGTAGATTGATATCCTTTAAGGACGCTATTGTTAGCTCGCTACTCCACATTTCAGTAGATTGATATCCTTTAAGGAGGCTATTGTTAGCTCGCTACTCCACATTTCAGTAGATTGATATCCTTTAAGGAGGCTATTGTTTGCTCGCTAATCTATATTTCAGGAGAGTGATATCCTTTAAGGAGGCCATTGTTAGCTCGCTATTCCACATTTCAGTCGATTGATATCCTTTAAGGAGGCTATTGATATCTCGCTACTCCACATTTCAGTAGATTGATATCCTTTATGGAGGCAATTGTTAGCTCGCTACTCCACATTTCAGTAGATTGATATCCTTTAAGGGGGCTATTGTTAGCTCGCTACTCCACATTTCAGTAGATTGATATCTTTTATGGAGGCAATTGTTAGCTCGCTACTCCACATTTCAGCGGATTGATATCCATTAAGGGGGCTAATGTTAGCTCGCTACTCCACATTTCAGTAGATTGATATCCTCTAAGGGGGCTATTGTTAGCTCGCTACTCCACATTTCAGTAGATTGATATCCTTTATGGAGGCTATTGTTAGCTCGCTACTCCATATGTCAGTAGATTGATATCCTTTAAGGAGGCTATTGTTAGCTCGCTACTCCATATTGCAGTAGATTGATATCCTTTAAGGGGGCTATTATTTGCTCGCTACTCCATATTTCAGTAGATTGATATCCTTTATGGAGGCTATTGTTAGCTCGCTACTCCATATTTCAGCAGATTGATATCCTTTATGTAGGCTATTGTTAGCCCACTACTCCACATTTCAGCAGATTGATATCCTTTAAGGAGGCTATTGTTAGCCCGCTACTCCACATTTCAGCAGATTGATATCCTTTAAGGAGGCTATTGTTAGCTCGCTACTCCACATTTCAGCAGATTGATATCCTTTAAGGAGGCTATTGTTAGCCCGCTACTCCATATTTCAGTAGATTGATATCCTTTATGGAGGCTATTGTTAGCTCGCTACAGCATATTTCAGTACATTGATATCCTTTAAGGGGGCTATTGTTAGCTGGCTACTCCATATTTCAGTAGATTGATATCCTTTAAGGAGGCTATTGTTTGCTCGCTACTCCATATTTCAGTAGATTGATATCCTTTAAGGAGCCTATTGTTAGCTCGCTACTCCATATATCAGTAGATTGATATCCTTTAAGGGGGCTATTGTGAGCTCGCTACTCCATATTGCAGTAGATTGATATCCTTTAAGGAGGCTATTGTTAGCTCGCTACTCCATATGTCAGTAGATTGATATCCTTTAAGGAGGCTATTGTTAGCTCGCTACTCCATATTGCAGTAGATTGATATCCTTTAAGGGGGCTATTATTTGCTCGCTACTCCATATTTCAGTAGATTGATATCCTTTATGGAGGCTATTGTTAGCTCGCTACTCCATATTTCAGCAGATTGATATCCTTTATGTAGGCTATTGTTAGCCCACTACTCCACATTTCAGCAGATTGATATCCTTTAAGGAGGCTATTGTTAGCCCGCTACTCCACATTTCAGCAGATTGATATCCTTTAAGGAGGCTATTGTTAGCTCGCTACTCCACATTTCAGCAGATTGATATCCTTTAAGGAGGCTATTGTTAGCCCGCTACTCCATATTTCAGTAGATTGATATCCTTTAAGGAGGCTATTGTTTGCTCGCTACTCCATATTTCAGTTGATTGATATCCTTTAAGGAGGCTATTGTTTGCTCGCTACTCCATATTTCAGTAGATTGATATCCTTTATGGAGGCTATTGTTAGCTCGCTACAGCATATTTCAGTACATTGATATCCTTTAAGGGGGCTATTGTTAGCTCGCTACTCCACATTTCAGTAGATTGATATCATTTAAGGAGGCTATTGTTAGCTCGCTACTCCATATTTCAGTAGATTGATATCCTTTATGGAGGCTATTGTTAGCCCGCTACTCCACATTTCAGTAGATTGATATCCTTTACGGAGGCTATTTTAGCTTGCTACTCCATATTTCAGTAGATTGATATCCTTTATGGAGGCTATTGTTAGCTCGCTACTCCATATTTCAGTAGATCGATATCCTTTTAGGAATGTAATGAACAAAACAATACAAATTTGGTATTAAATGGCTTATAAAAAGGGCAGAAAATGCTAATGAAATCGTTCATTCCCAGACACAATATGCTATACAGTTATACTAAACCAGATGCTAACGTAATACTAGCATTGGCCATGTGTCGCAGCGGGTTATCGTCTTTAACTCGTAACCTGGAGGTTCGTGGATCAAAACCAAACGGTTTCAATTTATTTTACTTGATTCTCTTTTGTATTTATTGATTTATAACTACTCACACGTTACAATATTAAGCATATATAGTGTGTACTAGCAGTAGTGCCCGGTTTCGCCCGGTGGATTAATTTGTTTCAAGGATGATAATAGATACCTCTACAGGACTGGCACATGACACTTAAACTAACTGGGGGGAAAAATATAACTTTTTGTCGTGGTAGTGTGGGTGTTAGTTAGAACAGTATAATGGACGTAACGTTCAGGTCTTTTTCCCGTAATGATTATGATAATAATGAACTGGGAAACGGCTATTTACTAACGACAGTATTGACACCAGTAATTTAAAAACAAATAGAAAAATATGATTAGGAAGAGGAGTAAGTGAAATAAAAGACACTGCCTAGGGCCTATATGTCATTGGCTGTTAGAAAAGTAGAGACCATTAGAGTCGTCTTTTGTCGCATAGCGACGTAGGAAAATAATCAGAGCAGTTTAGAAAACTACGGCAGTCCCGAGCTCCTGAGGTAACGACAGTATTATTGATCGCCACAAACCGCTCAAGGATAAGGATCGGAATAAATGAAAGTACATTTGAAAGCATCAACCTTTACTGCAGCTGATAACCTCAATGTACTGCACCAACACCATCGCACTTACAGACGCATAATAGTTTCATGATAACTGCTTTAAAGGGCATAAGAAATCTTTTTGCACTAATTACTCCCCGTGAAAGCAAATTATAAGCAGCGCAAAATGTAACTACGGTACTGTATTTTCGCAATTCTGCACCAGAACACTGGTAGGGGCGGCGTGATGCAGCCCGCATTGCCAGCCAACAATTGACATTGAAACATTCTTAGAGTTACACCACAGTACTAAGGACATGAATGATTCTAAGGCCTTAAAACGAGGTTTTCAAGTTCCTCTTGTCTGTTATTCATGTAGGGAACGGACAGGAGTCTCCAAAATATGAAGTGGACAGTGTTACCAGCAGGGTTTCAAAGGGTAAGCAGGCCTGTGTAAAATTCGGTGAAATTAGGTGAAACAGTGCAGATTTGTTCTAAAGGGCCTAAATGCAGGAAATAGAGTAGTCTGTCTGAAATTGCATGTAGACAGTGTTACTCGTCAGGTTCCAAAGGGTAAGTATGTAAAATTTGGTTCAGATCAGTGAAACGGTGTAGATTTGTGCCCAAGGGCCTAAATTGAGGGAATGGAGTCGTATGTCCCAAACTTCATGTAGACAGTGTTACTCGTCGGGTTCCAAAGGGTAAGGATATAAAATTTGGTTCAGATCGGTGAAACGATGTTTTTGCCAAAGGGCCTAAATACAGGGAATGGAGTGGTCTCTCCGAAAATTTTAAGTGGTCAGTGTTACTCGTTGGGTTCCAAAGAGTAAGTATACAAATTTTGGTTCAGATTGATGAATCAATGTAGATTTGTGCTAAAGGGCCTAAATACAGGGAATGGAGTGGTCTGTCCGAAATTTCAAGTAGTCAGTGTTACTCGTCGGGTTCCAAAGGGTAAGTACATAAAGTTAGGTTCAGATGGGTGAAACGATGTAGATTTGTGACAAAGGGCCTAAATGCAGAGAAAGGAGGGGTCTGTCCAAAATTTCATTTGGTCAGTGTTACTCGTCGGCATCCAAAGGGTAAGTATGTAAAATTTGGTTCAGATCGGTGAAACGGTCTAGATTTGGGCCTAAGGGTCCAGATGCAGGGAATGGAGTGGTCGGTCCGAAATTTTAAGTCGATAGTGTTACTCGTCGGGTTCCAAAGGGTAAGTACACGAAGTTTCGTTCAGATGGGTGAAAGGAAGTAGATTTGTGCCAAAGGGCCTAAATGCAGGGAATGACGTGGTCTATCCGAAATGTCATTTAGACAGAGTTACTCGTCGGGTTCCAAAGGATAAGTATGTAAAATTTGGTTCAGATCGGTGAAACGGTGTAGATGTGTGCCAAACGGCCTAAATTCAAGGAATGGGGTGGACTGTCCGAAATTTCATTTAGACAGTGTTACTCGTCAGGTTCCAAAGAGTAAGTATGTAAAAATTGGTTCAGATCGGTGAAACGGTGTAGATTTGTGCCAAATGGCCTAAATGCAGGGAATAGAGGGGTCTATCCGAAATTTCAAGTGGACAGTGTTACTCGTCCGTTTGCAGAGGGTAAGTATGTAAAATTTGGTTCAGATCGGCGAAACGGTGTAGATGTGTGCCAAACGGCCTAAATTCAAGGAATGGGGTGGACTGTCCGAAATTTCATTTAGACAGTGTTACTCGTCGGATTCCAAAGAGTAAGTATGTAAAATTTGGTTCAGTTCGGTGAAACGGTTTAGAATTGTGCCAAAGGGCCTAAATGCAGGGAATGGAGTGATCTGACCGCAATTTCATGTAGACAGTGTTACTTGCAGGGTTCCCAAGAGTAAATACTCAAATTTTGGTTCAGATCGGTGAAACGGTGTAGATGTGTGCCAAAGGGCCTAAATGCAGGGAATGGAGTGGTCTGTTCGAAATTTAAAGTGGACAGTGTTACCTGCAGGGTTCCAAAGGGTAAGTATACAAACTTTGGTTCAGATCGGCGAAACGGTGTAGATTTGTGCCAAAGGGCCTAAATGCAGGGAATGGACTGGTTTGTCCAAAATTTACAGTGGACAGGTTTACTCGTCGGGTTCAAAAGGGCAAGTATACAAATTTTGGTTCAGATTGGTGAAACGGTGTAGATTTGTATAAATATCAAACAGACAGACAAACTTTGAGCTATATATATATATATATATATATATATTTGCAATTGAATATATATATACTTATAACACCACATATTTCAACACCTGACTACAACGATTAAAATTCGTTGTCCTTGATCCGCGGTACAGACAGTTGTTGTTGTTGTTGTTGATTTTCTAGGGGTTTGCAGCATCATGGTCACGTAGCTCCGTCTACTTGGGTGTGTGGGTGGAAGTTGTAGGATAACTCGTGTCAATGTAACGTCTGTACTAGTGTGTGTACTTGTAAATGAGGAAGGATTTGTGTAGGAAGCTGTCCTTCACCCGCGGTAGAGTCTGTTGTTGTTGTTGTTGTTGATTCTTTAAGGAGCTTTGCGGCATCGTGGCCATGTACTCCGTGTACCTGGGTGTGTGTAGAAGTTGTCCGATAAACTGTGTCACTGTAATGTCTGTACTAGTGTGTGTACTTTTATACAAGGAAGGATTTGGGTAGGAAGCTGTTGATGCTGTTTCATTTGAGCGGCTTGAACGACATGGGCATTAGGCTTGTGTACTTGGGTGGGTGTTGAATTTTGCCTGATAACCTGTGTTATTGTGATGGATGTATTAGTGTGTGCATTTATAATTTAGGTGAGGATTCAAACAATCAAGGTATAACATAGCACGTTATATGTTAACAAGCTACTATAAACAACATTCAATTGAACTCCTTCATTTCATATTTATTTATCAGTGCCATACACTATCTTTACAGTACACTGAAGGGAGTCTCTGAAAAGTGCATAGTCCCACTTCGCATTCGGGATGCGTCAGAGCCCCACTACTTGAAAAGGACAAAGAGTTATGACAACACCCATGAATTTAGGAGAAAGTAGGCTACATGTTCGTTACTGAAGATCTTGTTATTAGCCTACTTTCGATTTTTGCAAAAAATGAAAGTAGACTTATGAGATCAACACTGGGCGAAAAATTGTGTGTCTGTCGGTGTGTGTGTGTCTGTGAGGCTGTGTGTCTGTGAGTGTGTGTACTCTGAATGTCTGTCCCCCGCTACCAATTCGAACACGGTGAATCCGAATTGAACGAGATTTGGTACAGAGGTAGCACGAGCAAAGGGCACCTCAGTGTCAAGTTTTATATCGTCGCCATCTTGACGGAAACGTAACGGCGGCCACCCAAATGTTCAAAGGTGAAATAAAATTACGACTAACCTGTCCTTCCGATCTCTACCAAATTTTGCAACAACATACCTTTATGTGAGAAGCGTTCTTTGAACAAACTACAAGGTCATCAGCCCGATACTTTGCGGATTGCGCCCATGTTTGTGTGCTAATCGATTCCCCCTATCAATTCAAACACCGTGAAACCGAATTGAACAATATTTGGTACAGAGATAGCACTAGCAAAGGGCACCTCAGTGTCATGTTTTATATCGCTGCCATCTTGACGAAAACGTAATGGCGGGCACCCAAAAGTTAAAAGTTTAATTCAAATTACGACCAACCTAATCATCTGATCTCTACTAAGTTTTGCAACATTATACCATTATGTATGAAGAATCATTTGACCAAACTACAAGGTCATCAGACCAATAATTTACGGATAGCGGCCATGTATGAGTGCAAATCGATTCCGCCTAACTATTCAAACACGGTGAAACTGAACTGAACGACATTTGGTGCTGAGGTAGCACTTGCAAAGGGCACCTCAGTGTCATGTTTTATATCGCCGCCAAATTGAAGAAAACGAAATGGCGGTCACCCAAATGTTAAAAGATTAAATCAAATTACGACCAACCTATAATAATCTGATCTCTACCAAATTTTGTAACCACATACCTTGTGGGAGAAGCATATTTTTACCAAACTACAAGATCATCAGCCCACTAGTTTGCAGATGGCGGCCATGTATGTGTGAAAATCGATTGCCCTATCTATTCATACACGGTGAAATCGAATTCAACGAAATTTGGCACAGAGGTAGCACTAGCAAATGGCTCCTCAGTGTCAAGTTTTATATCACCGCCATCTTGACGGAAACGTAATGGCAGCCACCCAAATGTTAAAAGCTTCAATCAAATTACAACCAACCTAATCATCTGATCTTTACTAATTTTTGCAACAACATGCCTTTATGTGGTAGGCATCGTTTGACCCAACTACAAGATCAGCAGCTCAATAGTTTGCACATACTGGCCATGTATGTGTACTAATTGATTCCCCCTATCAATTCAAACACGGTGAAACCGAATTGAACGAAATTTGGTACAGAGACAGTACTCGCAAAAAGGCAACTCAGCGTCATGTTTTATATCGTCGCCATCTTGACGGAAACGTAATGGCAGACACCCAAATGTTAAAAGTTTAAATCAAATTACGACCAACCTCATCATCTGATCACTACCAAGTTTTGCAACAACATACCTTTTTGTGGGAAGCATCGTTTGACTGTACTACAAGGTCATCAACCTAATAGTTTGCAGATAGCGGCCATGTATGAGTGCAAATCGATTCACCGTATCAATTCAAACACGGTGAAACCAAATTGAATGAAATTTTGTACTAAGGTAGCACTATCAAAGGACACCTAATATTCATGTTTAATATCCGTATAACAAGTTGTATTTCACCAAGCTACTACAACCAACATTCAATTGTCTACTCCTTGAAAAGGACAAAGAGCTATAACAATACCCATACATTTAGGAGAAAGTAGGCTATATGTTCTTTACTGAACATCTTGTTTTTCTTCTGGCCACTGCCCACGTCAATCCGTCTCTCTCTCCACTTGCGAGAGCGTGGTGGGCCTTTCACTTACGGATGGACGGCATTTGCAGTAGGTGCTAACGGAAGGAGGTACGCACGAGGAGAAGCTTCGCAGAGGTTTTTAAGAGATGGCTTAGCGCTCTCGAGAAAGTCCCACAAGATAATGCTTAAGCCTCGTAACGTCTGGAATTGCCACTCCATCTCAAAAGAGCAAGACTATCTTTCCAAACGTATAAGGAATGCCACGCAGTTCAGTGACATGTGTACGACACTGCAGTCAGTCAACGAAGTGGACGTCAATGAATCAGTAAGTCAGTCGAGAGTGACTTAGCAGTTGTAGGCTTATTTGTACACAAGATGACCAGTGACAGACGGCCAGTGTAATAGTTTTGTGCAGGAATATTCCGTTATGTGCTGAACGATGCCCTAGTTTCAGCGTGGTTAAGGCAAGCAGACACTAAAGGCTACCAGAGCGGGATTCCGTGTCCCTGGTAGTAAATTATGTGACAGAGCGGTAAGCCGTCCAGTTAGGAGTTTTGATGGATTGTTAAGAGATCCGGTGCACAGTTCGAGTCCTAGGATGACAGGTGTACATAGTTACTGTAAAATAAACTTAGATTATTAGTAGGAGTGTTTCCTTCTCTGTGACACAATTTGTTTTTAGACAGGATTTATGTGTCCCTGAGTGATTGGAAACCAGGTTTTGAGAGCCATTTTGCAAATTCCCAGAAAACCCGCTAGCTCTGATGCCGTATGGATTTGCGTTTTGATAGCTCTGCCGGATTTGCGTGAAGTCTGCGGGCGACAAGCAACCGCTCAGTCTAGAGTAAGGAGTGGTAGGCTTACGGATTACCGGACCCATCACTAGGCAAACCTGCGTGCCACAAGCTCACAGTCGAATTCGCACTGACACAAACCAGGTTATTGTCCACGACCTCTGATGTGTGGTTTGTGCGTTGCCTTTACATTGTACCCGGGAAACTCAGCCGCAACACAGGTTATTGTCCACGACCTATGTTGTGCGGTTTGTGCCTCGCCATTACATTGTACCCAGGAAACGCAGCCGCCTCTTCGCGCAGCCGCAACACAGGTTATTGTCCACGACCTCTGTTGTGCGGTTTGTGCCTCGCCATTACATTGTACCCAGGAAACGCAGCCGCCTCTTCGCGCAGCCGCAACACAGGTTATTGTCCACGACCTCTGTTGTGCGGTTTGTGCCTCGCCTTTACATTGTACCCAGGAAACGCAGCCGCCTCTTCGCGCAGCCGCAACACAGGTTATTGTCCACGACCTCTGTTGTGCGGTTTGTGCCTCGCCTTTACATTGTACCCAGGAAACGCAGCCGCCTCTTCGCGCAGCCGCAACACAGGTTATTGTCCACGATCTCTGTTGTGCGGTTTGTGCCTCGCCTTTATATTATACCCAGGAAACGCAGCCGCCTCTTCGCGCAGCCGCAACACAGATTATTGTCCACGACCTCTGTAGTGCGGTTTGTGCCTCGCCTTTATATTGTACCCAGGAAACGCAGCCGCCTCTTCGCGCATCCGCAACACAGGTTATTGCCCACGACCTCTGTTGTGCGGTTTGTGCCTCGCCTTTATATTGTACCCAGGAAACGCAGCCGCCTCTTCGCGCAGCCGCAACACAGGTTATTATCCACGTGAAATGTTACATTTACTGAAATCGAGCAGGCAGTGATATACCTGTATTTGGTTAGCTTGATGTTCTTTGCGATTGTGGTGAAAGGTTGAACTAGATAGCTAGTTTTTGGAAGCAAAATAGTTAGCGCAGGTTGGAGCGCTTGTGTGGTTGTAAGCTGAACTAGTGGAATAGGAGTGCTTACTCCAAAAATTCCAGGGATAGGGAGAGACAATGAGAGTTAAACAAAAAAAGAGGAAAGGTAAGAGGTTATTCGGTATGATAAAAGAAAGCGATTGAATGAATCACATTATACGAAAGATAAACGTGAAGGAAGTTATAGATTGAATTATTCTGTCTTCTTTATTGCATCGTAATGGTTATATGACGATAGTTTCTAAAATAAATTGTTCTAAGGAGTGAAACCAGAATAAAATGATAATTCGAATAATGGTATGAAACTGGAAATTGTATCTTGTAGTGACGGCATTATTGATACAATTTATATTTACATCCCTTGGTACTACAAACTAGTAAGTATCATTACGATGGATTGTGGTTATGTTACTGCGTACATTAATCTACCTTGTTTACTGTAGTGTCCTGGTTGGTGTCGGAGACACGCCACACCTGGAGATCAGAATATTCTCGTGCGACATAATCAAATATTTTCATAGTAAATTACATATGAAATGGCGCCCTCCCGGATTTTATCTTCTTAGAGATTGCTATAAAATTATAAAAACATTACATTTGTCACCTCAACGATGGGCACGAGAACCAGGACTCATCAGTGTAGGGGTAGGAATGTCTATATATTGTGCAAGTGACTTTGGGGCTAGTGTTAAGAAGTATAATTCAGTATGTCGGCAATAGATATGAAGTTAAGAAGTGGTCATGATAGTGAAGAGAACGCTGACAATATGCAGAATGGCGATAGTGTGAGTAAGATTAAGGCAGAGAATATCTCAAGTACTAGTAAAGAGAAAGGAATCTCGGAAGATTCGTTAGGTGCGATCATGAGACTGCTGAGTGAAAAATTTTATGAGAGTAGAAAAAATAATCAGGAGATGAGAGAGGCGATAGATACAAACTAGAAGATAATAATAAGAAGAATCAGGAGATGAGTAGGGACATAAGAGAGGCGATAAATAAAAATAATTATTATTGTTTGGAAATTAATCAAAATCTAGATAATGTGGTCAGGGAAAATGGGGAATCAAATAGAAAGTGTGGGATGCTGCAGGAGAATATTCAGGGGGTGAAACAGATCAGATGTGAAATTAAGAATGTGTTAGAAGAAGAGGCTAAAAGTATTATAGAGGAAGAAAAGACTGAGAAAGTAGTTTGTAATTAAAGATATGGTAGATGAAAGTAGCATAGAGTTAGAGGAAATTGTATGTGATAATAGAGTAGATGAGAGGAAGACTTTGTTAGAAGAGACGATACGCGAAAGTAGCATAGAGTTAGAGGAAATTGTAGGGGAGAATAGAGTAGATGAGAGGAAGATAGTTGAACTTGAAGTAAAATTACGATATAAGAAAAAGCGATGTTGTAAAGGAATATATTGGAGATGATGTAGCAGGCGACAAAGAGGAATTAGATGTGGAGGTAGACGCCGCGGTTGTAGAGGTCGAAATTGCCTATGTCAAAGAGGCAGACGTGGGATAGGCTGTAACAGGCGAAGAAGAAATAGATTTTGTGGGGATAGACTCAGAGGTCGCTACCGACGTTGTAGAAAAGGATGCTTTGATGCGAATGGAGGAAGTGGATATGGTAGCCGTGATAATGTTGAAAATGGTACTAGAAATACTTTCCGTTTTAGAATAAATGATAAAGATAGGTCTAGAAGAGCAGCAGGAGCTCGCTATTATGGAGCACGGACAAGACATACAGCCCAACGCTATAATGAATCTAATGATGATGATGATGATGATGATGATGATGATGATGATGATGATGATGATGAGCCTAAATGTATTGACAATTTTGATAAAGTTGATGTCAAGAAAAGAGTTAAAGCTGAGAAGAAAATCCATAGAGACGCTGACTTCAGAGAACGAGAAGAAAAGGAAGAATATAACTTAGATTTGTATATTTGAATTTGTCAAGGTCATTTCTTCTCTGGACGAGAAAGTCATGTGTTGGGGGCGCGTGCCGTTTACTTGTTATAAGTTGGGTGTTTGAGACATTTATAAGTCTAATTTCTTACTTTGTGATACATTTGCACAATGTTTGTTGTTATGCTGTAATGTACATATTTTTCATTGTGTGTGTTACTTATTATTTTTCCTATTCTTGAGCCAGTCTTTGGATATATATTTTTTTGACCTCGTGTGCATACATATTATATGGCTTTAGGAATTTTATTCACTTTGATGTTGTGTAACAATTCTGAAAAATTGAAGTATAATCTCCAAGAGTCTAAGTCTGCGATACAGAATTGGAACATTGTTCAGAATACTTCAAGGAATACCTTACTCTGTATTGTAAAGTGGACAGATTTGACAAGCTTTTGATGGTGGAGGAATGTTTACAATCAGCTATAAGCAACTGGGAATTGTATCGTGTGATCTACAGCAACGAACCATGGATTGCGTAAAAATGTATGCTGATCCAATATCGGAGGATATAGTGTCAAAAAAATATTCACTGCAAAAATGATCGGCCGACCTATATCCAGTTTTGCAGTTATGGTATCGATAATGACAGCGGTGAATGTGTACCATGCTTAGGACAATGTGGTAGTTACGACTAAGCCTCCTTGTCCTAGCGGCGGTGGAGGTGGTGATGGTGATTTGGTATCTTGATATCCAATTGTGGATGTTGTTCTTCAAGAATATTTCAAGTTCATCAGGGTGAGCTTGAGGGATGGAAAGGAGACTGCAGAGTTGGTTGAAGAGGAGGATTGTGCCAATTCTATTTGCCACGACTGTAAGACACATGATTTTGACGTTTGCATGCAAATTCTTGGGAGTTGAGATGAGGTAGTGCTCTTTATCTACGCTAGGGTGCAGCAGCGCCTTGGTAAGGCGCTACTACTAAGTTGTGTCCGCCTAGTGGTGAAAACGGTAAGCTTGTCCGCATGTGGTGAGTGTTCTGACTTGCCAAAGAAGATGGTTCCCTTAGTATCGACTGTTAGTAATTGCGCGATAAAAGAACTGAGTGTTGGGACATGATCTGTACAAGACGTAACATCATGTAGTCTACAAATATTGAGTAGCTTTCAGCTACTCATTCGGATGTCTTGCTTTGTAAAGTTCGGCGTATCTTGCTCTAACCAAATATGAATCGACATGGAATAGTTTCTCTTCAAATTAATTAATATTTTATGTAAAATGTGGCAGAAAGATGAGGTAGATTCTCATGTACACCTGGAGTTGTACGACGGTCTGTGCTTCGGTTTGTAACATGTACCTTAGTGGTCTTGTCGACGAGATAATTATTTGTTGCTTCTTTTATATGTTTATATATAGTTGTTCTGGCAACTTTAAGGAAAGCAAACATATATGTCGTAGATTTCTGTAAGAGGCCAAATGTGATTTATTGGAGTTATGAAGATTTGGTAAAAGGTATTATGTTCCAGAGAGAAGTAAGTGGATTATTATATATTTCTGGGGTGCATGTGTATCTTGCCTAATTGAGGTCCGGGTAAATTATTTAAAGCTTTTATTTTATTAGAGTGGGAGTTCGTATTTGCTGGCATTGCGTTCGTCTTCTGTTTTTGGTAATCGGTTGTTGTGTTCTGGATAACCTTGTTATGATTGTCAGCTGTTAGATGACAAAAGTAAATCGTGGCACCATGTTTAAAAGGGATTGACGTATTGAGATCTTGTTCCGAGTTTGCTCAGGTTAAATGGAATTATCCATGATTTAATATATTTAGTGTCTTATGGCATTACCTATTAATTGACGGTATTAAAATATTATTGAAGATTGTTTTCCAACTTACCTGAGTTGTATAATTATGCTCATACGGAATTATTACTCAGGCCTATTTCTTGATGTTATCGAGTCAGCTGTTAATTATTTAAAGTGAAAGGATATTCGGTCCTAAGAGAAATATTTTGGGAGCCAATACAAAGTAAGTTTCATCCTACGTCAGGTACCACACCTTTTTATTTTATTTTGAACTGCATGTATTTATTTATTGTATTTGTATTGTAATATTTGGTTTATGAATAGAAGTGTTGTTTTAAAATATGAATCGTGTTTGTCATTTCTGGGTCTGGGATTCTGTAGACAGCTCTCAAGATAGACACCTCGGGTTATGGTTGAAAATGGTCCAGTCGCTTCACTTACCTTCACCTTTTAATATCCTGTATAAGAGGGGGTGTGTCACTTGTATCGAGAGCGTGGTTTTACGTGTTTAACACATTAATGTCTATTTTGAGAGTTGTTCAGAGTTAGGAACTAGAAGTGATATACCAAAAATAAATTATGATCAGTGTTGTATTCTGTAAATGTTACTAATTTTGTGTGTTTTATGTTTCATGTATACAAACCCACCTGGTAATGGAAAAACGAGTTCTCCCAAACATATATTATCTGAGGAAAGATGAATTGGGGTTCGAGATCTTGATTCGTGGAAGGATTCCACAGGGAAATAGAGTAACTGATTTGGCTGTCTTGAGGTCGTTACGTGATGCTCCTGTAATTATCCCGCCTATTAACAGCGAATATTGGGAATTGGGTAAGTCTAGTGTCATTACATCTGTTTCAAACTTGTTAAGTGATTGTGCTTCGTTGGAGGGTGTTATCGATTCGTCTGAATATCAAAGAAATAAATTAAGGTGGCGAGCTCTGCATTGGATATTGAGATTGGCTGATTTAATTAATGTCTGGTCAAAAGTTGAGGACGGTATTTCATTTGCAAATGAATTGTCAAGTTTGCGTGATAGGTTGGTTATTATGTACGAACGTATGTTTTCTGGTGTAACAGGTGATTATAAATGTGAATCTTTGGCGTCGTCAATCAGTGGAGGTTCTGAAAATAGTAATCGGTGTGAGGTGAATGTTGATAATAATTTGGTTGAAGATGTAGAATCTGTGTTGTCTATTAATGATTTACGAATTTATAATCCTGCTGTTATGCAGCATCGGAATGAGTCGTCTAGTCAGCCTTCGAGAAATATGTCATGTTCAGCTAGGCCTAATATTATTGACCAGGCTAATTTAAATAATGAATTCAGATTGTCATCTAGGTCCTTATCGAGAGAAAATAGTGCGAATGCCTCAATTAATCTAACTTCTGGAATTTCTCGTTGTGTGAAGTCTGTACAAACAAGTGAAAGTCTAATGAATGTAACTGATGTTGTCGAGCATAATTTGATGAAGCATAATATGAATTTAGGAGATTCTTCTCAAGTATGTGACCCTGGAAATGTCATGGCAGATATCAATGTTAGATTTGCTACGTTACCCAATCCGATTGCCTTGATTTTAAAGAATTTTCACATCTGTAATGGTACTGAGAATGATTTATTAGTGCAATTTCTTAGGAAATTTGTAGAATTAAAAGACAGTGCTGTGGTGTTTGGACTGTCCGAACGTCAAATATTTAGAATGGTGTTTCCTTGCACTTCAGGTATGCTTCGACAAATCTTAATAACATGTCTGCTGGAAAGTCTTTAATTAATTTTCAAATGGAAGTTTTAAATTATTTTATTACCCCGTACACCTTGTCAGACCTTCATCGAAGCTATTTATTCAGAGGACAGAGAATGGATGAAACACTGAACGATTATTTTGTGGATGTTAGGTATTATGCTAAAGTATTTGCTGTTCAGTTGTCGGAGGAGCAAATCGTTGCCTCATTAGTCGAAGGAATTAACCCCATTTATAGATTGTGTTTAACCATGTGTGCTAGGCCTAAGACTTATAAGGAGTTTTATGATCTTGTTCTTACTGCTGAGAAGTTCAAAAAGGCAGATGCTGTTCGCATGGCAAATTCATCGATACCATGTTCTTCTATTCAGGGTACCTTTGGGCAAATTGGTTCTCAGCATGTTTTTCAGTGGACGAGTGCTGTTCAGTCTGGAGGAAGACAACCTGTTCAGGGTTTTAATAATGCTTTATTTCAGAGAGAGGTATGTCAAGATGTTGTTCCTGTTTCTGGTCCATACAATAATTTTCAGGGGCGTTCCAACTGGAGATATGCTGAGGGTGATACTTATCAAGGTAGGCGGTGCGACTTATGTGGGTCGTATAATCACCTTAGACGTTGGTGTGATGCCAGAATGAATCATAATTCCTGAAGATGTTGTGGTGATCTTGTAAGCTGTATTGTATTTTCAAAATTGTGTTGATCTTTGGAAACCACACACACTATGTATGTATGTATGTTCTGTATGAATTGTATGTTTGATGAGCGATGGATGGATTTGTGTGTATTGTGTATAAATGTCTCTATTTGGAATCTTCTGCATTGTGTATAACCAGAGTGACCCATTGTTTTGCGTCAAATTGGTATGTAGGCGAAAGGTTAGAATTTTCTAAATGGTTTTTGACATTTTGTTGGTACGGAGAGGAATTTCATTTTGTGTTACTGTAATAATTTTGAATTTTCAAGATCGTGTATGACCTACATGATGCTTTAGTGCGTGTTTGTAGTAAAGTGACCTTTATTTGAATCTTCAAAATTGTATACTGGTTCTGGAGGAAGGTGGTATAATTGTGCATTAGTGTATTGTGTTGGTATGAATGTGAATCTCTAATTTGTTATTTAATTTGGGGAGGAATTTTGTTATTGTTTCTTGTTTTTAATGGGTCAAGTTATGTTTTATTTTAAAAGTTTTCAATGGTAGCCGAGTATATAAATAGGGTCGTTAAAATATCCTTGTTCAGCTTAAGATCCTAACGTATATGGAGGTATGGGACTCAAATATTAGGTGGCATAAGCTGAATATGTATTTAATGGTAAGTATTTACTAACCATTCCGAAATAGTTTCTTCGAGTAGTGACCTTGTGCACTTATCTTTGCTTGTTGAACTGAGGAAGTAGGTACTTACAGGTGAGTTGTGTGTTGTATGAAGTTAATGTGGTAATGGTCGTTGTTTCGTTGAAGTGAATTTGTTGAAATTCTCATCCGAGACAGCATAATGGTAATTGTTTATTTAAAGGGTATTTGTGGTAAAATATCCTTGTTCAGCTTAAGATCCTAACGTATATGGAGGTATGGGACTCAAATATTAGGTGGCCTAAACTGAATATGTATTCAATGGTAAGTATTTACTAAACATTCCGAAATAGTTTCTCCGAGTAGTGACCTTGTGCACTTATCTTTGCTTGTTGAACTGAGGAAGTAAGTACTTACAGGTGAGTTGTGTGTGTCATGAAGTTAATGTGGTAATGGTCGTTGTTTCGTTGAAGTGAATTTGTTGAAATTCTTATCCGAGGCAGCATAAAGGTAATTGTTTATTTAAAGGGTATTTGTGGTAAAATATCCTTGTTCAGCTTAAGATCCTAACGTATATGGAGGTATGGGACTCAAATATTAGGTGGCATAAGCTGAATATGTATTTAATGGTAAGTATTTACTAAACATTCCGAAATAGTTTCTCCGAGTAGTGACCTTGTGCACTTATCTTTGCTTGTTGAACTGAGGAAGTAAGTACTTAAAGGTGAGTGGTGTGTGTTATGAAGTTAATGTGGTAATGGTCGTTGTTTCGTTGAAGTGAATTTGTTGAAATTCTTATCCGAGACAGCCTAAGGTAATTGTTTATTTAAAGGATATTTGTGGTAATGTGTCACGGTTTTAACGAACTCCTATTTATATTGAGGTGGAACATTTTGGGGATATTTGTGGGTAGTAACTGTTTTCTTGGGTGAATTTAGAGGTTATGCAAAGATGTGTGTGTGAATGTGTTGGGGTTTTCTTAGGTCTGCACGTGTGGTCAGTTGATATTTCTTTTATTGATGCTTTCTTGGTCTTTCTTTCTTTTTTTCCTTGGGTTTCGAGTCTGTTAATGGTTTTCTTGGGTAGATTTTTCGCTTGTAGCCTAAATGAGTTGAGACAGATGTGTGATAAGGGACTTATGCCAACGTTCATTTGGGGATATTAGTTTTTTTTAAATACTAAAGAACTCATTTTTCAACTGGGATTTGCTTGCTTCACTGTAATTGTTATGAATGTGGTTTGCCAATTCTACATTTTCTTATATTGCATTGAGTACTCATCAACACTTCTAATTGTTTATTTAAAATATGTGTAAACTTAAATATTTTGTAAAAGGTGTGGATTTTCTGAGATAGGTTTTGCATTAGGAAAATTTCTGCCATATTTTGGATATATGTAATGATATTGTTTGTTTAGATTGTTTAATGTCAAACGTGTGTGTAAACTATTCCATGAAAACGATACTCGTCTAGTCGAATTTGGTTTCAGCTGCTATCATCGTTGATACGTCTGCGTAGAAGATTTCGGATGTACTGTGAAGACTATCTGTGGCCAGGATGGTGGAACTGTCATCTGGAAACTAATGCGAATCTGAACTTATCCTCGAACGAAAGATGAATTATGTATACTATGATGTATTATTGTCTGTACAAGTTATCTGATGTATCATGTTACATGTAAGACGCAATTTTCTTGGCATGAAAAGGGATGTACCTTTAGCTACGTTGACTTCTGCATGAACTATCTTCGACCTGTGTGTAATCAAACTTGTGGTGGTGGATTTTGAACGAACTTGTGAAGAAGTGTTTATTTCTACCTCCTTATTTAATGCATGCCTAAAACTAAACCAGTTTTGAAGTGATGAATTTGGGTACTGAAGGTCGGTATTTGTTGAAGATTGGTATTGGTGCATGTACATTTTCAGTTGGACAATTTCGTTGGCTTGGTACTTTACCGGCGCCAAGTATGAAGGGAGGGAGTATGTGCCAATTCTATTTGCCACGACTGTAAGACACATGATTTTGACGTTTGCATGCAAATTCTTGGAAGTTGAGATGAGGTAGTGCTCTTTATCTACGCTAGGGTGCAGCAGCGCCTTGGTAAGGCGCTACTACTAAGTTGTGTCCGCCTAGTGGTGAAAACGGTAAGCTTGTCCTACAAATATTGAGTAGCTTTCAGCTACTCATTCGGATGTCTTGCTTTGTAAAGTTCGGCGTATCTTGCTCTAACCAAATATGAATCGACATGGAATAGTTTCTCTTCAAATTAATTAATATTTTATGTAAAATGTGGCAGAAAGATGAGGTAGATTCTCATGTACACCTGGAGTTGTACGACGGTCTGTGCTTCGGTTTGTAACATATACCTTAGTGGTCTTGTCGACGAGATAATTATTTGTTGCTTCTTTTATATGTTTATATATAGTTGTTCTGGCAACTTTAAGGAAAGCAAACATATATGTCGTAGATTTCTGTAAGAGGCCAAATGTGATTTATTGGAGTTATGAAGATTTGGTAAAAGGTATTATGTTCCAGAGAGAAGTAAGTGGATTATTATATATTTCTGGGGTGCATGTGTATCTTGCCTAATTGAGGTCCGGGTAAATTATTTAAAGCTTTTATTTTATTAGAGTGGGAGTTCGTATTTGCTGGCATTGCGTTCGTCTTCTGTTTTTGGTAATCGGTTGTTGTGTTCTGGATAACCTTGTTATGATTGTCAGCTGTTAGATGACAAAAGTAAATCGTGGCACCATGTTTAAAAGGGATTGACGTATTGAGATCTTGTTCCGAGTTTGCTCAGGTTAAATGGAATTATCCATGATTTAATATATTTAGTGTCTTATGGCATTACCTATTAATTGACGGTATTAAAATATTATTGAAGATTGTTTTCCAACTTACCTGAGTTGTATAATTATGCTCATACGGAATTATTACTCAGGCCTATTTCTTGATGTTATCGAGTCAGCTGTTAATTATTTAAAGTGAAAGGATATTCGGTCCTAAGAGAAATATTTTGGGAGCCAATACAAAGTAAGTTTCATCCTACGTCAGGTACCACACCTTTTTATTTTATTTTGAACTGCATGTATTTATTTATTGTATTTGTATTGTAATATTTGGTTTATGAATAGAAGTGTTGTTTTAAAATATGAATCGTGTTTGTCATTTCTGGGTCTGGGATTCTGTAGACAGCTCTCAAGATAGACACCTCGGGTTATGGTTGAAAATGGTCCAGTCGCTTCACTTACCTTCACCTTTTAATATCCTGTATAAGGGGGTGTGTCAAGGATAACGGTTGGAAGATGGTGTTTTGTGCAATTGATTTGGACAAGATGATAGTATATTCACGGGAAATAAAATAAAATAAATTTAAAAAACCTGTGCAGATAAGACATCACATGGAGAAGAAGGATGTCTAGGTCTCCGTTTGTGTTGCATGTGATTCAGAAATCCATCAAAATGTGACATTATTATCAGGATTTCTGGGGGCGAATGAAATGTTACATTTACTGAAATCGTGCATCTGTATTAGGTTAGCTTGATGTTCTTTGCGATTGTGGTGAAAGGTTGAACTAGATTGCTAGTTTTTGGAAGCAAAATGGTTAGCGCAGGTTGGAGCGCTTGTGTGGTTGTAAGTTGAACTAGTGGAATAGGAGTGCTTACTCTAAAAATTCCAGAGATAGGGATAGACAATGAGAGTTAAACAAAAAAAAAAGAGGAAAGGTTAGAGGTTATTGGCTATGATAAAAGAAAGCGATTGTATGAAACACATTATACGAAAGATAAACGTGAAGGAAGTTATAGATTGAATTATTCTGTCTTCTTTATTGCATCGTAATGGTTATATGACGACAGTTTCTAAAATAAATTGTTCTAAGAACTGAAACCAGAATAAAATGAGAATCCAAATGATGGTATGAAACTGGAAATTGTATCTTGTTGTGATGGCATTATTGATACAATTTATATTTACATCCCTTGGTACTACAAAATAGTAAGTGGCATTACGTTGGATTGTGATCATGTTACTGCGTACATTAATCTACCTTGTTTACAGTAGTGTCCTGGTTGGTGTCGGAGACACGCCACTCCTGGAGATAAGAGTATTCTCGTGCGACATAATAAAATAATTTCAGAGTAAATTACATATAAAATGGCGCCCTCCCGGATTTTATCTTGAGAGATTGCTATAAAAATTAAAAAACATTACACACGACCTCTGTTGTGCGATTTGTGCCTCGCCTTTATATTGTACCAGGAAACGCAGCTGATTCTTCGCGCAGCCGCAACACAGGTTTCGGTCCAGACCTGAGCCAGCCCCTCCAGCACAACCCCAGGCCTCCATTAAACTTGCTGGACACACCACCCATTGATCCTGGGTTCATGAACCCACAGATGCTGCAGCCCAAGTTTTGGACTACTATCTACAATATAATTTTGGACACTGGCAACTTCATATTTTGGCGCCGACAATTTTATTTCATCACAGTACTGTTTTCTTTTTGGCGCTACCAATACCAATCTTGAACTTTCAAACTTGGGTCCAGCAACAACAAAAACAATGACAAAAGTTTGTGCCCATGGTGAGATTCGAACTTCTCACCTGATCCCAACAGGAGTTAATCCTCTCGGCTGTCACATTGCACTATGTGACGATATGCAGCGCAGACAACTTAGGCAACACACCTTACACCGCTCCATGCTGCAGGCAGAGATACTAAGCGCTCGCATGCCGCACGGCCATATTTTTATTATTACTATTATTCCCTTCTACGAATTACATTCATAGTTGTCCATTTCCATCAATCGAGTAAGTTCACAACGATTTCTTTCAGCATGTTTCTAAAATGTGTACACTTGAAGCAATTTCGCCAAGTGATGGGTGAACAAAAGCGTGCGCATTAACACTGGGTTCGCTTAGACGTCCTCCCATTTTCGCTCAA
Source organism: Meconema thalassinum (assembly GCA_946902985.2). Taxonomy (NCBI): domain Eukaryota; kingdom Metazoa; phylum Arthropoda; class Insecta; order Orthoptera; family Tettigoniidae; genus Meconema; species Meconema thalassinum. The sequence continues at coordinate 219,652,247 of OX336399.1, read as the reverse complement.
ATAATGAAAATCTTCATATCGTAAACCCGAGTCTAAGAGCTGAGTGATTTTCACTATGGCACTGTGGACCGTTTGGCCCGTGCTTAGGTATAATAATAGGGTCCCAAAGATAGCTATTTGAAGTTTCGGGCCAATTGTGGCATTTCGCCGAACCTTTCCAGCGTATTTTTTTAAGACCTACTCGTCTTGATAAATGAATGAGAAAGCTTTTCGTGAAACTTAGGCAGCAATTACGGATAAAATGATTGTTCATGTTTCGCAAGAAGTTATAAGCAGGCACAAATTTCGGGACAATGTATATGCACGGAGTTCGTCATTCCCAGGAGACCCTATTTTTGTTTGTAGGTGAGTTGGGTATGCGCATTGTTATAAACACACTCTGTGCAGGGCACTCGTCACCTTTAGGGTACCCTGGTATTGACTTGTAGGTGAACTGAGAGTATACATTGTCATAAACACTGTGTGTGCAGGGGTCACGTCACCCCCAGGTTCGAATGTTTGGATTAGTAGGCCAATCGAGTATATATATTGGTAACGGTTGATGATAATATTGCTTACATCATGCTCATGGAGTCCCGTGTACATGTTTGATAACCAGTGTGATTGTGATGGCTGAAGTAGTGTATTTGTGATTGGGGAAAAGGTTTGGTTGGAGGCGACCGTGGCCAGCAATTGCTTAAAGAAGAAGTGGGGAAACAACGGAAAACCACTCTTAGGATGGCTGGGGTAGTTCTGCTACTCAAGGTTCGGTATTATTACAGTGATTCTGTACCGTACTGAAACAGCGAGATATAATGTGTTAATGGCAAGAATCATTTTGTTTCAATTCATTGTATGTATATAGCTGATTTATTATATATTTTCCATTAAATGTATTTAATAATTTTACACCTTAGCGAACTTTCACTGTACATTGGCGGAAAATTCATTAATATATCCCAGGTATTATGATTATTATCAATAAATGGATTATATTTTGCAGGGTAATTCCCAGATTTGTTAATTAAAACGAAAGGATGATGGGAAACCTGCTGTTAGGGACATCCCGCACAATCAGCGTGAAATGAAGGAGTCACGTGGTGCATAGCTTTGTTTCCAGAACAAGAACCCTAATCGACTTAGGGTTTCATTTAGATGTAACTTTTGACTTTCGTTTCAACAAATGTTCACACATGGATAGTTGTTTGTGGTTTGCTCACAAGTCGGAATGCCTTCTGATTTATTTATGTACGCACCAGACGGAAAAACAAAATACACTTGAATGACCATAATTACTACAGAAACACTTTCTTTCTTTGATTGGCAACGCAACGCACGGGGGAACAACTAGTAGGTCGTCTTCTCAATAACATTCATACTAGAATACTTCCAACAGTTAAACTCTGAATGAGAACGGTCAGTTTTTGAGCTGCCAACTAAAAAGTGAATATCAATATCCACTTAAGACAGACAAATAAAAAAACTAAGAGAATAACTGATTTGTCAACAAAGCCTATTCACTTCCAACAGTTTTGGTTATCATACACACAATATTTTTCCTTATTATGTTGTCCACTTACTCATTTATATGATTTCCACTTGCATCACCCTCTTCATATTGGGCTTCTTCTTTTATATCCTAGCAACAAGAATGACTCATTGATTTATTTGCTATCATATTACGCTTCTACATAATCAATAACAAGTATTGTAACTTTACAGCACAGCTCAACTTAGAGTAAGATTTATCAGCTGTAAAACTTACTGACATTACTTTCTTATTCTCGATCATATCTTACTGCATTATACAAGTCTCATCTATACCTGAAACTTATGAAAGACATCCGTCCTTTATAAATCAAGTAAATCAGAATTTGACAGAACATAAACCAGAAACAAATCACCAGGCATAGATAATATACCGATTGAATCGCCGCGCAGCATAGATGATGAAGGTCTGGTCAGGTTATTTCACTTGGTGTGTAGAATTTATGATACAAGTGCGTTACCTTCTGATTTCAAGAAAAATGCCATCATCCCTATACCGAAGAAAGCAAGAGCTGAGAGATATGAAGATTACTGAAAAATCAGCTTAATCAGTCATGTTTCAAAGATTCTGACGAGAATAATTTACAAAATGATGGAAAGACAGATAGAAACAGAGTTGGGTCAAGACCGGTTTGGCTTCAAGAGAAACATAGAAACAAGGGCAGCAGTACTAAGTCTTTGGCTGATTTTGGGAGGAAGAATAAGGAAAGATAAGAGAACGTTCATAGCATTTTTAGTCTTAGAAAAAGCATTTGATAATGTTGATTGGAGCAAGTAGATTGATAGTTTGAAAAATATTGAAATAAAATACAGTGATAGGATGGTGCTATACAGAAACCAGACAGCATTTATTCAAGCCGGAGGACATGAGAGAGAACTGGTATTCAGAAAGGTGTAATGCAAGGTTGCTACTTATCACCCATAGTATTAAATGTGTACATTGAACAAGCAATGAAGGATATTTGTAAAAAAGAAGATAGATGATGATAATAGTTGCTTTAAGGGGCCTAACATCCAGGTTATCGGCCCATAAAAATTCGAAGTAGGAGTAAAGATTCAAAGCCAAATGATTTCAACTCTGAGATTTGCTGATAACATCGTCATATTATCCGACACACCAGAGGATTAGAATGCGTTGGTGGGACACATTCTAAAACACCCAGGAATAGCAAAGTTAGTTATGGAAGGGTCGAGGACAAGAACGGTACGGATAGACCAAGGCTAGAATGTGTTACACAGATTGTGTCGGATGTAGGGTGTGGTAGCTATGTAGAGATGAAACGCAAGCAACAACAACAACAACATCAAATTGGCGTGTGATAGAAAATGTAGAGAACAGTACTTAAAAGGAAGTAATAGGCTTCAGGGCTGAACAAAGTATTTTTGAAATTTCTAACAGCAAGACTGTAAAAGCCTTTTCTCTTACTGGTCCATACGTTTCTTCCATTTCAGCGCATAATACATGCACATGTCACTTACACGTGACCTGGTCCTCAATAGTTGTACCAGCACAACTTTTACGAATGAATGTATAAATCACTCTACATAAACATCTCAACAAAAAACTGCAAAATTTGTGATTAGGGCGACTACATTGTCAAGAAACTTCCAGTGAGTGCCCCTAGGGAGAGTGATTTGTAGACTATTTACATACATTTTGCCGCTACATAATGCTCCTAACTGCAAGCAGTAGTCCTACTGTATTCACATTATATATCAACAGCAGTTATTACAGTTACTGCAGTACAGGTAAAAAGGATTGATTTTCTAAAAATAATAATAATAACCTCCTTGATTGTCCGGGCTGCCAAGGAAGGGGAAATATCAAGTATAATGAGGCAAACCAACATTCATAAACGGATCATTTGGTACACTTATACCATGATAATACAGAAATACAAAGTTAACAACAGGCAACTAATACAACGTGATTGTGCTAAGGATAAGCTGGCTTCACATCAGGCAACTAATACAACGTGATTGTGCTAAGGATAAGCTGGATTCACAACAAGCAACTAATACAACGTGATTGTGCTAAGGATAAGCTGGCTTCACATCAGGCAACTAATACAACGTGATTATGCTAAGGATAAGCTGGCTTCACAACAGGCAACTAATACAACGTGATTGTGCTAAGGATAAGCTGGCTTCACAACAGGCAACTAATACAACGTGATTATGCTAAGGATAAGCTGGATTCACAACAAGCAACTAATACAACGTGATTGTGCTAAGGATAAGCTGGCTTCACATCAGGCAACTAATACAACGTGATTGTGCTTAGGATAAGCTGGCTTCACAACAGGCAAATAATGCAACGTGATTGTGCTTAGGTTAAGCTGGCTTCACAACAGGCAACTAATACAACGTGATTGTGCTAAGGATAAGCTGGCTTCACAACAGGCAACTAATGCAACGTGATTGTGCTAAGGATAAGCTGGCTTCACATCAGGCAACTAATACAACGTGATTGTGCTTAGGATAAGCTGGCTTCACATCAGGCAACTAATACAACGTGATTGTGCTAAGGATAAGCTGGCTTCACATCAGGCAACTAATACAACGTGATTGTGCTTAGGATAAGCTGGCTTCACATCAGGCAACTAATACAACGTGATTGTGCTAAGGATAAGCTGGCTTCACAACAGGCAACTAATGCAACGTGATTGTGCTAAGGATAAGCTGGCTTCACATCAGGCAACTAATACAACGTGATTGTGCTAAGGATAAGCTGGCTTCACATCAGGCAACTAATGCAACGTGATTGTGCTTAAGGATAAGCTGGCTTCACATCAGGCAACTAATGCAACGTGATTGTGCTAAGGATAAGCTGGCTTCACATCAGGCAACTAATACAACGTGATTGTGCTTAGGATAAGCTGGCTTCACAACAGGCAAATAATGCAACGTGATTGTGCTTAGGTTAAGCTGGCTTCACAACAGGCAACTAATACAACGTGATTGTGCTAAGGATAAGCTGGCTTCACATCAGGCAACTAATGCAACGTGATTGTGCTAAGGATAAGCTGGCTTCACATCAGGCAACTAATACGACGTGATTGTGCTAAGGAGAAGCTGGCTTAACATCAGGCAACTAATACAACCTGATTGTGCTAAGGATATGCTGGCTTCACATCAGGCAACTAATACAACGTGATTGTGCTAAGGATAAGCTGGCTTCACATCAGGCAACTAATACAACGTGATTGTGCTAAAGATAAGCTGGCTTCACAACAGGCAAATTATGCAACGTGATTGTGCTAAGGATAAGCTGGCTTCACAACAGGCAACTAATACAAAGTGATTGTGCTAAGGATAAGCTGGCTTCACAACAGGCAACTAATACAACGTGATTGTGTTAAGGATAAGCTGGCTTCACAACAGGCAACTAATACAACGTGATTGTGCTAAGGATAAGCTGGCTTCACAACAGGCAACTAATACAACGTGATCGTGCTAAGGATAAGCTGGCTTCACAACCGACAACTAATACAACGTGATTGTAATAAAAATTAGCTGGCTTCACAACAGGCAACTAATACAACATGATTGTGCTAAGGATAAGCTGGCATCACAACAGATAACTGATACAACGTGATTGTGCTAAAGATAAGCTGGCTTCACAACATGCAACTAATACAACGTGATTGTGCTAAGGATAAGCTGGCTTCACAACAGACAACTAATACGACGTGTTTGTGCCAAGGATAAGCTGGCTTCACAACAGACAACTAATACAACGTGATTATGCTAAGGATAAGCTGGCTTCACAACAGGCAACTAATACAACGTGATTGTGCTAAGGATAAGCTGGCTTCACATCAGGCAACTAACACAACGTGAGTATGCTAAGGATAAGTTAGTTTCACAACAGGCAACCAATACAACGTGATTGTGCTAAAGATAAGCTGGCTTCACAACAGGCAATACAACGTGATTGTGCTAAGGATAAGCTGGCTTCACAACAGGCTACTAATACAACGTGATTGTGCTAAGGATAAGCTGGCTTCACAACAGACAACTAATACGACGTGTTTGTGCCAAGGATAAGCTGGCTTCACAACTGACAACTAATACAACGTGATTATGCTAAGGATAAGCTGGCTTCACAACAGGCAACTAATACAACGTGATTGTGCTAAGAATAAGCTGGCTTCACATCAGGCAACTAATACGACGTGTTTGTGCCAAGGATAAGCTGGCTTCACAACTGACAACTAATACAACGTGATTATGCTAAGGATAAGCTGGCTTCACAACAGGCAACTAATACAACGTGATTGTGCTAAGAATAAGCGGGCTTCACATCAGGCAACTAATACAACGTGATTATGCTAAGGATAAGCTGGCTTCACAACAGGCAACTAATACAACGTGATTGTGCTAAGGATAAGCCGGCTTCACATCATGTACCCTTCACCTAAGAGGATTAAAATATAGCCTACACTAGCTCAGTGAATAGAACAACGCCATACATAAAGAGAGGTCCATGGTTTGAGTCCAGCACAAGTCGGAAAATATAATGCTTTACCATCCATCGAGACGTCTTGAACTTTCGATACTTTTCACAACCTAATAGCAGACAGGTACCATTTGGCATCAGTACGGACTTAAAACACAATTCTGGAATCCCTAGATAGCATTGGTGAGAGGAAGATGGCGATCAGGTCATATCCTTCATAAGATGCAACAAGTAGTAACCCAATAAGATACATACCTCTTTGAAATCTCCACCACTCGCTAATGTTGGAGTTTCTGTTTCGATACAAGGAACAAACGCTGGTATGGAGGCTTCTTCTATCTTAATATCCTCAGTGAGATCAGCATCGTCCTGCAGAGAAATTACTTGTTTAACAAACACGTTCGTTTGCATAGGTGGAATTAAATCTTATGCAGGTTTCGATTACTATGAATTCCTTCCAAACATATTCGACATACAAGTAGAAATTTTGCACAGAATGTTAGTTCTGTTTTCAGAGTTAACGTCCCAGAATTTAGAAACTTCATCATGTGATCTCAATATAAATTTTGCTGTCCCGGGTCACTTCTTTATAAATCGCACCAAGATCTGAATTCTATGTTAGACCACGAGACAACGCCGAGTCAATCTCCAACATTGTAAGCTGAGTACAATTATGAAAACAGGGCACGAGAATAGATACTTGTGAAGGCTGTGAAAGGATCGAGGATTGGAAAAACGAGATCAATAATAATAATAATAATAATAATAATAATACATATTTTAAGTATTGAAACGAACACAAATATGAGTTAGAAATACACCGTATTTTGTGTGTAAATACTTCAAAGAAACCGGAAGAGTATAGGAAGACGCTGATTGGCTACAGAACGGAGAAGCCAGAAATGCTACATTACGCTCAAAAAATACTTATCGAACGCCTGAGAGGGTGGATACGAGCATCGAATCCCAGGGTAACTACAGCCCATAGAATTGAATACAAGTTGTGAAATAGAGGGCGGATTATTTCTTATTGAGTGTGGGGAATACTTGTGTATTTATTGAATTTTGTGAACTGTGGAGTTTGCGCTATAGTTTGAGCACTTTTCATTTAACCCACAACGCGTCGCAACACGTCCTCTTAACCACTCCGTAGCGACACGTGAGCATGACAGACTCACATCCACGAACTTTCGAAATCTCAACTAATTCCCAGACCAAGAAACGATAATTCAATTAAAGTTGCACGTTTTAAATAATTCGAAATGCCACAGGGAGGGAGAAAATAGGGGTAAGCTTATATTATCAATATTGAATCCATAAGCTTTGAAATAAAATTTATGAGCATAAACAAAATACAAAAACCAGAGACTTTACATCGAAAGTGGAGTGACCCCGCTTGTTAATTTACTAAGCCTATGGAGCCAAGCTCTGGGTTCAGGAGACCAATAAGAAATGACCACTTTTAATTTTCCTGCCGGCATTTCAAACACACCTTCCGTGAGCATTCAAGACAAATAGGATTGTTACATTTCACACACCTGCAACTGGTTTGCCAATGTTTCTCGTAAGAGCACAATGAGCAGTACTTCTTCCTTTCATCACTTACTAACTGTACCCGGCATGCGTTGCAATGCCAATCAAAGAAAGTAGTTGGCGTTGTAACTTTGTTTGTTGAAGTGCTTTTGGATTCCCAATATGTTTTCCTTTTTTCGTTAACCACCTCTAAACTATTGTAAAATTGATTTACTATCTCAAAAAATATATAATTAGAGCGTGCTCAACAACTCACCAAAGTTTGATCGCTGCGAAATGAATGGTATATAAACGTATACGGGACTTTGTTGAAACGATTCGAGCGCCGTCACCCATTTGTTGAATATACTAAAAAAGGAAGCTTGTAGTTGAACGTGACCGTTAATCCTGAGATCATGAGCCACGGGACCTCCTTTTTACGTGGAATCCGAACCACAGGACATGGCATTTCACATCGAAAATCTCACATGCATTGACCGGGAATCGAACCCGGACCGCCTTGGTGAAAGGCATACAGCTAGACCGCTGAGCCACCACGCCCCCGTTGAATATACTCGTACGCTACCTATTGTAAAATGAATTTACTACGTCGAAAACCTTCCCTGGCGTATACACAACAACACATGAAAGTTTCATCGCAATCAGATGATTGGCATATGAGCGCATACGGGATTTTGTTTAAACGATTCGCGCCCCATCACTCATTTGTTGAATCTACTTGTGCGCCACCCATTGAAAAACAGATTTACTAATTCATACACCTTCGCAGGACTGTACTCAACTCACCAAAGTTTTATCATTATCGGATTAATGGTATATGAACGCATACGGGAATTGGTTGAAACGATTGACGCGCTGTCACTCATTATTGAATCTACTCGTGCGCTACATTTTGTAAAATGGATTTACTAAATCAGAAAGCTTTGCGGGAGTGGAAACAGCATTTCTCCAAATTTCATTGCAATCGCATGAATGGTATATGAACGCATAAGGATTTTTTTAAACGATACGCGCGCTGCTACTCATTTGTTGAATCTACTCATGCGCTACCGATTGTAAAAAGGATTTACTAAGTCAGAAACCTTTCCTGGAGTGTGCTCAACAATTCAACCAAAGTTTCATAGCAATCGGATGAATGGTATAAGAACGCATACGTGACTTTGTTTAAGCGATTCGCGTGCCGTCCGTCATTTGTTGAATCTACTTGTGCGATACATATTGTAAGGTGTATTTACTAAGCCAGAAACCTTCCGTGAAGTGTACACAACATCTCAACCAAGTTCATCGCTATCGGACGAATGGTATATGAAAGCATACGGGACTTTGTTGAAACGCTTCGCGCGTCTTCGCTCATTTGTTGAATCTACTTGTGCGCTACCTATTGTAAAATGGATTCACTAAGCCTGGAACTTTCCCTGGAGTGTACAAAACAAATCACCCAAGTTTAGTCGCTATCGGACGAATGGTATATGAACGCATACGGGACTATGTTGAAACACTTCGCGCGTCGTCGCTCATTGGTTTAATCTACTTGTGCGATACCTTTTGTAAAGTGGATTTACTAACCCAGAAAGCTTCCCTGAAGTGTACACAATATCTCACCCAAGTTTCATCGCTATCAGACGAATAGTATATGAACGCATACGTGACTTTGTTGAAACGCTTCGCGTGTCGTCGCTCATTTGTTGAATCTACTCGTGCGCTACCTATTATAACATGGATTTACTAAGCCAGAAATCTTGTCTGTAGTGCACACAACCTCTCACCCAAGTTTCATCGCTATCGGACGAATGGTATGTGAACGCATACGGGACTTTGTTGAAACGCTTCGCCCATCGTCGCTCATTTGTTGAATCTACTCCTGCGTTACCTATTGATAAGTGGATTTACTAAGCCAGAAACCTTTACTGAAGAATACAAAACATTTCACCCAAGTCTCATCGTAACGGGATAAGAGGTATATGAACGCATGTGGTACTTTCTTGAAACAAACGCACGCCATTTTGTTGAAGCTACATGCGCGCCATCTATTGTAAATTGGATTTACTACACCTATAACTTTTCTGGGACTGTGCACAACATCTCGCCAAAATTTGATCGCAATCGGATGAATTATATATGAACGCATCACCATTACGCATTTGTTTAAACTACTCGCGCGCCATCTATTGTGAAATGGATTGACTATGCCTATGAACATCCCGAAAGTGTGTACAACAACTCACCAAAATTTGATCGCAATCGGATTAATAGTTTATGAACGCATAAAAGAAGAACAGACGGACATTCCTTTTTATATATATACTAGTTGTACCCGGCATGCCTTGCAATGCCAATCAAAGAAAGTGTTGGGGTTTTGACTTTGTTAGTTGCAGTGCTTTTGGATTCCCAGTATTTTCTTCTTTTTCCGTTAACCACCTCTAAACTATTATAAAAGAATAATTTACTATCTCAGAAACATTCACGGGAGCATGATCAACAACTCACGAAAGTTACATCGCAATGAAATGAATGATGTATGAACGCATACGGGACTGCTAAAACGATTAGAGCGCCGTCACCCAGTTGTTGAATATATTCGTACCCTACCTATTGTAAAATGGATATACTAACTCGAAAACCTTTCCCGGCGTGTACACAACAACTCATCAAAGTTTCATCGCAATCGGATGAATGGCGTATGACCGCATACGGGACTTTGAATTTGATAAAACGATTCACGTGCCGTCGCTCGTTTGTTGATTGTACTCGTGCGCTACCTATTGTTAAGTGGATTTACCAAGCCAGAAACCGTCCCGGAAATATACACAACATCACAACCAAGTTTCATAGCTATCGGACAAATGGTATATGAACGCATACGGGACTTTGTTGAAAGCCTTCACGCATCTTCACTCATTTTTTGAATCTACTCATGCGCTGCCTATTGTAAAATGGATTTACTAAGCCTGAAACCTTCCCTGGAGTAAGGTATATGAATCCATTCGTGCTCTACCTATTGTTGCATGGATTTGCTAAGTTAGATATCTTCCCTGAAGTGTACATAACATCTCACCCACGTTTCATCGCTATCGGACAAATGGTATGTGAACGCATACTGGTCTTTGTTGAAACGCTTCGCCCGTCATCATTCATTTGTAAAATCTATTGTTAATTGGACCTACTATGCCTATAACTTTTCCTGGCGTATGCACAACAACTCGCCAAAATTTGATTGCAATCGGATAAATTGTATATGAACGTATCACCAACACTCATTTGCTTAAACTACTGGTGCGCTATCTATTGTTAATTGGATTAACTATGCCTATAACCATACCTGAAGTGTGCCAAACAACCCCACCAAAATTTGGTCGCAATCGGATGAATTGTGGGCTATATTAACGCATCCCCAACACCCATTTGTTTAAAATACTCGCGCGCTGTCCATTGTATATTGAATTGACTATGCCTATAATGATTTCGGAAGTGTTCACAACAACTCACCAAAGTTTCATAGCAATCGGATGAATGGTATATGAAAGCATACGGGACTTGGTTGAAACTATTCGCGTGCCGTCGCTCATTTGTTTAATCTACTTGTGCGATACCTATTGTTAAGTGGATTTACTAAGCCAGAAACATTCCCTGTAGTGTACACAACATCTCACACAAGTTTCATCGCTATCAGAAGATTGGTATATGAACGCATACGAGACTTTGTTGAAACGCTTTGCGCGTCGTCGCTCATTTGTTGAATTTACTCGTGCTCAACCTATTATAACATGGATTTGCTAAGCCAGAAACCTTGCCTGTAGTGTACACAACCTCTCACCCTAGTTTCATCGCTATCGGACGAATGGTATGTGAACGCATACAGGACTTTGTTGAATCGCTTCGCCCGTCGTCTCTCATTTGTTGAATATACTCGTGCGCTACCTATTGTTAAGTGGTTTCACTAAGCCAGGAACCTTAACTGAAGTGTACAGAACTTCTCACCCAAGTTTGAACGCAATGGGATGAATGGTATATGAACACATGTGGGACTTTCTTGAAACAAACGCACGCCATTTTGTTGAAGCTACTCGCGCGCCATCTGTTGTAAATTGGATCTACTACGCCTATTACTTTTCCGGGACTGTGAACAACTCACCAAAATTTGATCGCAATGAAATGCGCATGGCCATTACTCATTTGTTTAAACTACTCGCGCGCTATCTATTTTGAAATGGATTCACTATGCCTATGCCGGAAGTGTTTACAACAACTCACCAACATTTGATCGCAATCGGATGAATGGTTTATGAACGCATAAAAGACGAACACACAGACATTCCTTCTTATATATATACTAGCTGTACCCAGCATGCGTTGCAATGCCAATCAAAGAACGTGTTGGCGTTGTAACTTTGTTTGTTGAAGTGCTTTTGGATTCCCAAAATTTATTTATTTTCCGTTAACCACCTCTAAACTATTGTAAAATTGATTTACTATCTCAAACAAAATCATGGGAGCGTGCTCAACAACTCACCAAAGTTTCATCGCAATGAAATAAATGGTATATGAACGCATACGGGGCTTTGTTGAAAAGATTCGAGCGCCATCACCCATTTGATGAATATGCTCGTACGCTACCTATTGTAAAATGGATTTACTAAGTCGAAAACCTTCCCTTGCGTGTACACAACAACTCATGAACGTATCATCACAATCGGATGAATGGCATATGAACGCAAACGGGATTTTGATTAAACGAGTCACGCGCCTTCACTCGTTTGTTGAATCTTTTGTGCGCCACCCATTGAAAAACGGATTTACTAATTCATACACCTTCGCAGGACTGTACTCAACTCACCAACGTTTAATCACAATCGGATGAATGGTATATGAAAGCATACGGGATTTGGTTGAAACGATTCACGTGCTGTCGCTCATTAGTTAAATGTACTCGTGCGCTACCAATTGTAAAATGGATTTACTAAATCAGAAATCTTTGCGGGAGTGGAAACAACATTTCTCTAAATCTCATTGCAATCGCATGAATGGTACATGAACACATACGATTTTTTTTAAACGATACGCGCGCCGTTATTCTTTTCTTGAATCTACTCGTGCGCTACCTATTGTAAAAATGATTTACTAAGTCAGAAACCTTTCCTGGAGTGTCCACAACAATCCAACCAAAAATTCTTAGCAATCGGATGAATGGTATTTGAACGCTACGTGACTTTGTTTAAGCGATTCGCGTGCTGTCGATCATTTGTTGAATCTACTTGTGCGATACCTATTGAAAAGTGGATGAACTAAGCCAGAAACCTTCCCTGAAGTGTACACAGCATCTCACCCAAGTTTTATCGCAATCGGACGAATGGTATATGAACGCATACGGGACTTTGTTGAAACGCTTCGCGCGTCTTCGCTCATTTGTTGAATCTACTTGTGCGCTACCTATTGTATAATGGACTTACTATGCCTGAAACTTTCCCTGGAGTGAACACAACAACTCACCCAAGTTTAGTCGCTATCGTACGAATGGTATATGAACACATACGGGACTATATTGAAACACTTCGCGCGTCGTCGCTCATTTGTTTAATCTACTTGTGCGATACCTACCGTTAAGTGGATTTACTAACCCAGAAAGCTTCCCTGAAGTGTACACAACATCTCACCCAAGTTTCATCGCTATCAGACGAATAGTATATGAACGCATAAGTGACTTTGTTGAAACGCTTCGCGCGTCATCGCTCATTTGTTGAATCTACTCGTGCCTTACCTATCGTAAAGTGGATTTACTAAGCCAGAAACCTTGCCTGAAGTGTACACAACCACTCACCGAAGTTTCGTCGCTATCGGACGAATGGTATGTGAACGCATACAGAACTTTGTTGAAACGCTTCGCCCGTCGTCGCTCATTTGTTGAATCTACTCGTGCGCTACCTGTTGTTAAGTGGGTTAAGTAAGCCAGAAACCTTCCCTGAAGTGTACACAACATCTCACACAAGTTTCATCGCTATCAGACGAATAGTATATGAACGCTTACGGGACTTTTTGAAACGCTTCGCTAGTCATCGCTCATTTGTTGAATCTACTGGTGCGCTGCCTATTATAACATGGATTTACTAAGCCAGTAACCTTGTCTGTAGTGTACACAACCTCTCTCCCAAGTTTCATCGATATCGGACGAATCGTATGTGAACGCATCCAGAACTTTGTTGAAATGCTTCGCCCGTCGTCGCTCATTTGTTGAATCTACTCGTGCGCTACCTATTGTTAAGTGGATTTACTAAGCCAGAAACCTTACCTGAAGTGTACAGAACATTTCACCCAAGTTTCATCGCAATGGGATGAATGGCAAATGAACGCATGTGGGACTTTCTTAAAACAAACGCACGCAATTTTGTTGAAGCTACTCGCACGCCATCTATATTAAATTGGATTTACTACGCCTATAAATTTTCCGGGACTGTCCACAACAACTCACCAAAATTTGATCGCAATCGGATGAATTGTATATGAACGCATCGCCATTACGCATTTGTTTAAACTACTCGCGCGCTCTCTGTTTTGAAATGGATTAACTATGCCTATAAACCTCCCGGAAGTGTTTACAACAACTCACCAAAATTTGATCGCAATCGGATGAATGGTTTATGACCGCATAAAAGACGAACACACAGACATTCCTTTATATATATATATATATATATATATATATATATATAAGATACAAGCTGACCCGGCAGACGTTGTCCTGCCAATCAAAGAAAGTGTTGTAACTTTGTTTCTTGAAGTGCTTTTGGATACAGAATATTTTTTTTCAATTTCTGTTAACTGCCTCTAGACTATCGTGAATTGGATTAACTAATTTAGAAATATTTGTTGGAGCGTGCACAACAACTCTGCAAAGTTTCATCGCAAACGGATAAATGGCATTTAACGCATACGGGATTTGGTTTAAATGATTCGTGCGCTGTCACTCATTTGTTGAATCTCCTCGTGCTCTACAAACTGTGAAATGGATTTACTAAGTTAGAAAGCTTCACGTAAGTGTACGCAACAACTCATCAAAGTTTCATCGCAATCGATGAATAGTATATGAACGCATACAGGATTTTGTTGGAACGCTTCGCGCGTCGTCACTCATTTGTTACATCTACTCGTGCGCTACCAATATTGTAAAATGGATTTACCAAGTTGAACACCTTCCCTGGCGTGTACACAACAACTCATCAAAATTTCATCGGAATCGGATAGATGACATCTGAACGCATAGGTGATTTTCTTTAAACGATTCGAGTGCCGTCACTCATTTGTTGAATCTACTCATGCGCTACATATTGTAAAATAGATTTACTAAGCCTGAAACCTTCTCTGGCGTGTACTCAATGATTCACCAAGGTTTGATCGCAATCGGATGAATGATATATGACCGCATACGGGACATTGTGGAAACGATTCGGGCGCCGTCGCTCATTTGTTGAATCTACTCGTGCGCTACTTATTAAAAACTGGATTTACTAAGACAGAAACATTTCCTGGAGTGTACACAACAATTCACCAAAGTTTCATCGCAATCTGATAAATGGTATATGGCCGCATACGGTACTTTGTTGAAATGATTCGCGTGCCGTCACACATTTGTTGAATCTTCTCGTGCGCTACCTATTGTAAAATGGATTTATTAAGCCAGAAACCTTCCGTAGGGTGTACACAACATCTCACCCAAGTTTCATCGTAATCGGACGAATGGTATTTGAACGCATACGGGACCTTATTGAAACGCTTCATGCGTCATCGCTCATTTGTTGAATCTACTCGTGCGAAACCTCCTGTGAAATGTATTTACTAAGTTAGAAACCGTCACGTAAGTGTACACAACATCTCACCCAAGTTTCATTGCAATCGGATGAATGGTATATGAACGCATACGAGACTTTGATTAAAAGTTCGCGCGTCGTTGCTCATTTGTTGAATCTACTCGTGAGCTACCTATTGTAAAATGGATTTACTAAGTTAGAAACCCTCACGTAAGTGTACACAACATCTCACCCAAGATTCATCGCTATCGGACGAATGGTATTTGAACGCATACGGGACTTTGTTGAAACGCTTCGCACGTCGCCGCTCATTTGTTAAATCTACTCGTGCGCAACCTCCTGTGAAATGGATGACTAAGTTTGAAGCCTTCACTTAAGTGTACACAACAACTCTTCAAGTTTCATCTCAATCTATGAATGGAATATAAACTTATACGGGATTTTGTTGAAGCGCTTCGCGCGTCGTCACTCATTTGTTGAATCTAGTCGTGCGCTACCTAATGTGAAATTGATTTACTAAGCCAGAAGCCTTCCCTGGAGTGTACACAACATCTCACCCAAGTTTCACCGCTATCGAACGAATGGTATTTGAACGCATACGGGACCTTTGGTATAAAACACAACTTTTCGCCACGGGCGGAGTGTATGTAATGGCGGTAGTTGCACAGGTTGCGACCAGGTGGCTCTAACGTTCAGAGACAAAGCGTCCAAAGACATCAGCTTTAACGAAGGCCAAGGCTAGTGGTTTCCATGACGACTGTTTTTGACTGTATATTGTGGTTCTAAAATTGTGTGTAAATTGTGGTTCTAAAATTGTGTTCATTCCACCTACCGGGTCAGATTGTGAATCTAAACCATACATGGACCCACCGTAATATACATTCAAAATTCCATCAAAATCGGTTCTGTCGTTTAGGAGGAGTTCAGT
The DNA here is from genome assembly GCA_946902985.2 of Meconema thalassinum. Lineage (NCBI taxonomy): Eukaryota > Metazoa > Arthropoda > Insecta > Orthoptera > Tettigoniidae > Meconema > Meconema thalassinum. Next base: position 219,635,998 of record OX336399.1, on the reverse strand, counting down.
CACATACACACGTGTCGAAGAATTATATATATAAAGATAAGATATAAGATTATCATATATAGGGAGAATAATAATATTAAGTAGAAGAAAAGAATGTGAATTAGCAGGAAAAATTAAAGTATTCACGGTCATGAAACACACATCTACACGTAACTGCAGTTTGTCACCATCCCGTGATTACACGCGAGTACACCAGACTCATATTATGTTATAGCCCGTTGCGACTCGTCAGCCTGTGAGGCTCCTAAGGTGTTAGAAATACACTGACGGAAATGGAAATTGCAACACCCAGAAGGGGTGGTGCTACATTGCTGTAATTGAACATGCAGGACGAGTGTTCGGTTGTGATTCGATGATTACACTTTCAGGTCCCTCGGACCGCAAGTTTGGACAACAATCAATACAGGATGTGCCCACTACGAGCTGAAATACATTGATGAATTCGACGAGGCATGGAGTCAATAAGGCCCTGGATTGCTTCCTGAGGAATTGTGGCCCATGCTTGCTGCACTGCACGAGTCAGTTGTTCCAGAGTTGTTGGTGGCTGAGGACGGTTGGCCAGTTGTCGACCCATCATGTCCAACACATGCTCAATAGGACTGAGGTCCGGGGATCTGGCGGGCCATTCTAAGGTTGTGATGTCGTGGAGAGCTTCTCTGGAGATGCATGCAGTGTGAACCCGGGCATTGTCCTGCTGAAACATCCCATTAGCAATGCTCGCCATCATAGGGACAACCACTGGATGGAGTACCATATCAACGCACTGTCGAGCAGTCATAGTGCCCTCAACAAGCACTAATTGTGATTTCACATTAAAGACAATAGCTCCCCAGACCATAATGCTTCGTGTTGGCCCTGTGTGCCACTCGACAATATGGTCTGGGTCGGCCCCTCTCCCCGGTACGTCGGCGCACACGATTCTGGCGATCACTGCGGGCAAGACAGAAGCGCGATTCATCACTCAAGACGACCCTATGGCATTCGTCGACCCATGTCGATCGTTCTCGACACCAGGCCAGCCTTACACGTCGCTGTTGTGGGGTCAATGGAAAACCTTCTGCAGGGACACGGGATCGTAAGCCAGCTGCACGCAGGCGATTACCAACTCTTTGTTGTGTAACGTGGGGTGCCTCAGCTGCTCGAATTTGCGCTGCTGTTGCATGGGGTTCCATCCGGGCCATCCGAATGATGCGGCGATCCTCTCTCACAGTTGTCTGTCACGCTGGGCCTGTGTCAGGTCTGCGAGTGTGGGTACCTTCATTTGACCACTGCTGCCATACACGTTGTACCGTAGATGCCTGTCGGCCAACACGTGCAGCGACCGTCCCTAGCGATAATCCAGCCACACACAGCCCAATTATCCGAGCCCTCTCAAACGGCGACAGTTGTTGATAGCGTGTTCTTCTCTGTCGTCGAGGCATGTTTGACGGGGAACACTTCACTGCACAGACTGAAAATCAACTACGCTATACCAGTCCATATACTGGAGTTGATTCCTCCGCGACCAATCACGTGGGGAGACCTGTAGCAACAATCCAATGGGGCTGAAACTTTGATCGTTTACATACCTACATGGCATCGTTCCATATCTTGAAGTTCAACACAAACGACCAATGCCTTCAAGGTGTTGCAATTTCCATTGTCTTCAGTGTATTTCTCTTAGATTCAACGGCTGCTGTCCACCGCACCTTCATATGCGACAGTTGCACTACAACTGGCTGTAGCTAATTTACACAGGTTTTACTGACCGCCTAGAGGCACAGGGCAGACAATACTTAGGTAGACATGAAAGAAATGTTATGAGTCTGATAGACAAACGTGTCGCGTTGTGGGTTAAACTGGAAAGTTCTACACCGAAACGAGGAATCTAAAATATTCCTCAGAATTATTTATTGCAGTGCGTAAATTAATTGTAGGAGGCTTTAGAAGCACGACTACTCCGATTAAATCAGATATAAGTAACAGTGATTTAAACATAAAGTTCAGCACGTGTTGGAAGTGCACAAGAAAAATTATTTAGAGTTCTAAAATATTAGAATTAGTGCTAAATCCGAAAGCAGTGCATTTCTTTACTACAATTGAAACAAGTAAAGAATCTCTGTTACAATTATCATGAAATGTCACACGTTAGAGAAGATAATTACAACCAACATTATGAGCAACTAAATTTAACTAAATTCACCTGGAAGGTGAGTTCAACCAAAATTCGAAGGACCGGCTTCAGGAGATGGAAATGCTGAACTGAGATATAACAGATGTCGAGTATAAAGCGATGCTCCAGTGACCGTAAAAACTTGTTTGAGGAGCAGGTGTTTGGAGTTTTTTGATACTGTTATGAAATGCAACCAAGTAAAGGCTAGGGAGAGCCGATAAGTCGGTTAAATTGTTTGAAAATATTTCTTCATAAGTATTTAGACTATGTTAATTTACGTCTATTCTTAAAGGAAACATGTATTAAAGTGGCAATTAATTGCAGCTAAAGGGGCATTATAATACTACTTGCAATTAACTTACTGTAAAATAAATTTCACATTTCCCCAAAAAACTCAAGATCCTTATCTTTGATGAATAAATTATTTGAGGATCTGAAATATGATTGGTGATTTGCAGTACATTAGAACTTTCGCTTTTATTAATTTACTAGTATTTCGAGCCAACTCCACCCAAATCCTTACCTGATGCCTGAGAGTAACATTCTCATGTTGTGGCTAGCTCAAGGCTATGTCTGTGGTGGTATATGTTTGTTTGTGATGGGATTTCACGAGGCTTGATTTTGGCCTTGGGTCCTGTGGTATATCAGAGAAATATGGGAACAATATCAATAATTCTCCTATAAGAATACACCCAGAAGGCAGAATGAAAATGGAAACGAGAAAAAGAGTTTTATGGTCAATGGAAATGGATAAAATCAACACATTGAGGGAAAATGAAAAAGACGACCCTTGCCTCAATGCAGCACAACTGCACACAGAATGCACCGAAATTAATATATTGAGCAAGATTACGAAGTAACTCTGAATAAGTAGAAATAGTTAGGCTATTTTCATATATCCCACTGGTATAGTCCATTGAAAGCTCTCCTGTCCACAAAAGGGATATTCCATGTCATATATTAATTAGCATTTGGTTATCGACCTGTCTCCACCAATAGCATTAATTTGAGAAATAATGTGCTGTATATATTACTTTCAGTATAGGTGATTAAGACTCATCCAATGACAAGGCATCTTTCTGTATTGGAAACTTATTTTCAGAAAGTCTAATGCACGTGCCTCATGCTTTACGAAAAGTAAGTCACATAATTTAGTGTCACTGGATAATGGTTACATAATATCCCATCAATCTTGTCCATGAAAATAATGTAACTTCATACAAAAATACAAACTTCACAACAGGCAACTAATACAACGTGATTGGCTTTATATAATGTACCCTTCACCTATAAGAATTAAGATATCCTCCATTACATCAGTGAATAGACCAACGGCATTGACATAGGGAGGACATTGGTTTGAGTCCAGCACTAGTCGGATAATATAATGCTTTACCATCAACCTAGACATCTTGTAGTTTCCGTACTTTAAACATTCTAACAGCAGACAGCTTCCATTCGTCATCACTACGGTCTGAATACACAATCCTGTAATTCCTAAATAGCATTGGTGAGACAAAGATGGCGATCAGGACATGTCCTTTATAAGATGCAACAAGTAGTAACCCAATAATGTTCTTACCTCTTTGAAATCTCCACCACTCGCTAAAGATGGAGTTTCTGTTTTGATGCATGGAACAAACTCTGGTATTAAGAATTCTTCTATCTTAATATCCTCAGTGAGATCAGCATCATCCTGCAGAGAAATTACTTGTTTCACAAACATGTTCCTTTGCATAGGTGGAATTAAATCTTACACAGGTTTCCATTACTTTGAATACCTTTAATACATGATGCGACATACAAGACCTACATTAGATGAAAAATTTTGAACATAATGGTAGTTTTGTTTTCAGAGTTAAGATTCCAGATTTGGGTAACTCCGCCTATTGATCTCCATACATTTATTCATTGTTGGCGTTCACGTGTTCATGAACCGCGCCAAGATCTGAATTTCATGCCAGACCACGTGACAACACTGAGTCATTCTCCGAGATTGTAAGCTGAGTACAATTATGAAGACAGGGCACGGAAAAAGATACCTGTGAAAGCTGTGAAAGGATCTAGCGAGCCGTGTAACTCATGGGAAACACAATACCAAAATGAATATTATTAATATTGAAGAAACGGACAATACAATAAATTGAGTTAATTTACCGTACATTGTAAGGAAATTCTTCGAACAACCTGGAAGAAAACAGGAAGAGGAAGAAGCTGATTGGTTACAGAGCGGAGGAGTCGGAAATGCTACTCTACGCAAAAAGCATAACTTGTCGAACGCCAGAGTGGGTGGATATGAGCGTAGAACCCCATGGTAATCTACGGTGTATAGAATTGAGTATTAGTGAAATATAGTGCAAATATTTCTTATTGAGTGTGGAATACGCTAAAATACGCGATCGATGATTTAATACTCATATTTTTGTATTTATTGAATTCTGCGAACTGTCCAGTGCAAGGTGCGATAGTTTGAGTACGTGTCATAAAACTGGATAGTGTTACACCGACAGGATAGAGCTCAATTATTGTTCGGATTTATTCCCTGCACTCCGTAAATTAATTATAAGACGCTTTGAAAGCATGATTACTCAAATAAAATGTGATATAAGTGACAGAGAATTAAACATGAAGTTGGGCAGGTGATCGAAGTGAACGAGAGAAATTATTCTAAATGCTGCAATGCTAGAATCTGTGATAAATCTGAAAGCAGAGCATTTATTTATTACAAGTGTAGCAGATGTGATACAATTATTATGAAATTTCACACCATAGAGAAGACGATTCCAACCAACACCATGAGCCACTCAATTCAACATGAGAGGAAGAAGGTCATTATAGCAAATCCAATTCAAGCCTGGAAGGTGAGTTCAACCAAAATGCGAAGGACCGGCTTCTGGAGATGGAAATGCTGAATTGAGATACAACAGATGTTGAGTATAATCCAGAAGGCGGTGCTCCAGTGACCCTGAAAATTTGTTTGAGGTGCAGGTGTTAAAAGTAGTTTATTCTGATTTGAAATGCAACCTTGTATTGCTAGAGAGAGGAAGTCTGAATGAAGACTATCTAGGTTATTTAAGTCACTTTTTAAATGAAACATGTATTGTAGTGCAGTTATTTGCACATAAATATATTTTAATCCTCATTATGAACTTAAAATACATTCATTTATCCCAATAATGTGTAGGCTAGGGTTCTTTGACGAATACGTTATCCGAGTACACGCCTTTAACTGAAATGGTTGGAGATTTCCAGTACATTAGAACTTACCTTTTCATTAATTAACGTAAATTTTTAAACTAATATAACTCCACCCAATCCTTACCTGATGTCCTGAGAGCTGTAACTAGCTGAAGGCTATTTCTGTGTTGTTATGTGTTTGTGATGGGATTTCACGACGGTTGCTTTTTGCCTTTGGCTTTGTAGCATATTAAAGAAATACGTGGGCAATATACATAATTCTCCTATGAGAATAAACCCTGAAAACTGAATGAAAATGGAAATGAGAGGGACAATTTATGGTCAATGGAATTGTACAAAATCAGCACATTGTGGAAAAACTGCTCAGAGAATGCACGGAATTTATATATTGAGCAAGATTACGAAGGCAACTGTGATCAAGGAGAAATTATTAGCATATTTTCATATTTCCCACTGGTCTTTTCCGATGGAAGGACGAGTAGCCACGAGCCAGACACGAGTCTATTGCACGCCAATCTAAAGCACGAGATGGTCTGCAACCAATAAGAAAATTGAATTTACAGTAATTGTGAAAGCTTCTCATTACTAATTACTTTGCATTATGGAAGCATTTTTACCAGTATGATAGAAAATTGTTCTACGGGGTTAGTCATGTATTTATTTAACGAGCTAGAAGACTCGTTAAAGCAAAATATGGGTAGTTACGAGTATCCCGCCAAATTTTCGCGCGAGATTTTTCTGCTGACGCCAAATTTGAGTCGAAGGTGGGGGATTGCGGTGATGATTCAAGGCTTCTTATTTTTGAGACATCGAGGTGATCGGACGTGATCTAAACAGTGCGACGGGAATAATATAATTGATATCGGAAAGTGAGGCAACACATCGGGCGAAGTGAATGCCTGTGTTTGTGCTCGTGTGAGTGATTTTATATGAGGACTTGATATATTTCAACTAGCAACAATAGAGAAAGACTTAGTAAAATTTATAGAAGTAGTCTCATAGGAATTAAGTTTTTGGATTTATCAGGATTTTTATTATTATATTTTCGATTTTGAGGTACGATAATTTTAGATTTGAGGTCTCAGACCTTATTTTCGACGTTTTCAGTTTTTTTATTAGCATTGTGGAGATTTTTATAGGTTTTCTGATTTTTAATTAGAATTTTAGGCTGAAGATCGTTACTTTGATCGATGTCAGGATTTTTTTAACCAAAAGTCGACAGACTTACAAGGCAGGTGAAGTAAATTTCTCGTAGAAATGTGATATATTTGAATAATATCATGAAAGAATATTGAAAAACATTCAAGTGTTGTGGAAAATCTTATTGCCAGTTTGGAAAGATTTCTACAAACACTCAGGATATATAAAGCATTGTAGTGAAAATTATCTGATGGAATGATGCCAAATGGACATGTTGCATTGTTGCCAGCCAACAATTTGTGAGAAGGATTGATGAAGTAGAGCTTTTCATATATTAAACAAGAAATTTTTGAGAGGAGTTTGAACCAGTAACTAAAGTAGGAGTTGTTGTTGAAATATTTGCAAGCATTTAGAGCTTCGAACTTGAAATATCTAGTGTCAGATATAGTTCAAGGATTAAAGAAAGGAACACATACAAGAATAATTAAGGTTTATAAATGAAGGCTACGTGGATATGTCTTATGTAAATAGGTTGAGAAAGTATTCCCATATATTGGAGGAAAGATATGCTTAGTTACGCGATAGTGACAATGTGTTCTTTAAATTGCTTCACTGAACGTTGAAATATTTTGATATCTGCGAGGACAGATAGTCTGTGAGAATAGGAATGCATATTATGAAGGAATACAGGTTGTATAAAGATGGTATTGTTTTTATGAAGTCAGTTCGAGAGATATGAGTAGTATTTTATGGCAAATATGTGAGAGACGATGCAGCAGTTGTGAACAGCTGATCGGAGCGAAAGTGAAAGTTACTGTTGGATCATAAGTTTCAATATTAACGAAGAGTCTTGAACAATGGTAATTATTAGAAGCTAGGAGAGTTGTAGTTTTATTAGTATTCATTATTACGAGAGAGAACTGACAGGTGTTAGATGTACTGATCCTGGATTCTGATATTTGACGAATATTACTGAGTTCGACCTAAGTTACTGAGGATGTTGTGATCATTTTGAAGAAAAGTAAGAGAGAATTAAGGCGTGTAATATGTGTACATCGGTTATTTTATTATTATTCAGAGTAGGGATTGATTAGGAATAAGGAGTCTTTCTGTATAGATGCAAGGTTAGTTATTGTGATAGCGATGATGATCGTTAGTAGTAGTTTTGTTTTCATATTTCTGGTGATTTAAACATTTTCTTTGATTACTCCTTAACCTTAGGGCACAGCAGGTTTGATGCCAGAAGTGAGTTTTATTCTATTAAATCTGACAGGAACGTTTAGGAGGTTCGTTTCCATTTCGCCTAATTGGACTGGTGAAACGTGTAAAAATTTAAAAGGCAGGTTCCAAGTCGGACGAGGTAGTAGTATATTATAACCAAGTTTAATATGATGAAAATAAGATAAAAATGTCTTCTAACTTTTGACACGATGAACATAAATAAGAAAAAACTTCAAAGAATGCCCTTAACCATCGAAGAATAAGGAACTTAGAAGGGAGGAGTTGAGCCAGACATGGAGCAGCCCATGTGTCTTCTCATATCCTCCCCAACCTACTGCACTTCTTCAACCATTCCCTCAGCAGTCTATCTACATGCCTAAAGGGCTACACAACATACTGGGGAATGTGTCTGCAGAGTGTACTTGGCACAACAGGAACCCTTCCCTCTCTCTCTCTCTGACACATATCGCCCTCCACAAAGGCCTAAGTGCATTTCGAAATAAACAGCATCACAGATGTGTTACTTCGGTTCCAATCTAAACTTGTACACACCGCCCATTTTTGTTACCTTTCATGAAAAATGGAAATCATCTGAATATTTTACACCAGCAGTAGTACCCGGCTTCGTCCGGTGGATTTATTCATTTGCTTTATGGATAATAATCAATACTACTACGGAACTTCCACATGATACTTACAAACTAACAGAAAGAAATATAACTTTTTGTGGTGGTGGAGGAGGAGGTGATAAGTAGTACAGTATAATGGGCGTAACATCCAGGCCATTTACTCCTTGTGATAATGATAATGATAATAATAATAATAATGAACAGGGAGACGGCTATTTACTAACTATAGTACTGACACTTGTAATTTACTAACGAATTGAAAAAAATATTAGAGAGAGGGGTAAGTCAAATGAAAGACGCAGCCTAAGGTTTATATCTCATTGGCTAATAAAGATGTAGTGAGCAATGTCGTCTTTTGCCGCATAGGGCTGCAGGAAAATAATCGGAGCACTTCGGAAAACTTCGGCTGTTTCGAGCTTCTGAAGGAGCAATAGTGTCAATTATCACCACACAGCGCGGCAGGAAAATAATCGGAGTACATCAAATAAAATTTGATAGCACCAACACTTATTGCAGGTGATTTATTTCAATGTACTGCGCCAACACCAACGCACTTATACGGAGGTCTAATATTTTCATGACGACAACTTTTTTTAAAATAACTAAGAAATTTTTTGAACCAATTTCTCTTCGTGACTGAAATGTGTAAGCAGCGCAAGATGTAACTATTTTCGCAATTCTGCACCAGTACACGGGTAGCGGCAGCGTGATGCAGCCCGCATTGCCAGCCAACAATACACTCATTTACATATTCCAACAGTTGCATCTCAGTTCCCAGCAATTCTGGACCCCTACTACAACACCGGAATACTTCCGGCACGGTAGGTTCTTGGTTCATAAAACGTGGTTTTCGGGTCCCTTTGTCTGTTTGTTATTTATACAAATCTGCACCGGTTTAGTGACCTGTCCAAATTGTATGCCCATAATTATAGTTCTTGCATTGCGAGGCTTAAAATGAGCCTTACACAAATCTACAACGTTTTACTGAACTGAACCAAAGTTTAAGTCGCGAGTTTTTGTTACTTGGATTGCGAGGCTTAAAATGAGTCTAGATTGGTCCTTCTACGACAAATTAGATATGTCGGCCTTTTATCGAACGGACTAAATCAAGGGAAAAAGAGGGCAGGAATAATTTCTAGCAGACAGCATAACACGCAGTTTTCCAAAAGGTTAGTAAATTACATACAATTTGGTTCACATCGGTGAAGCGATTTAGATTTGTATAAATAACAGAGGAATAATAATAACAGATGTCGCCTACAGTTATACATGATGATAATGATGACCCCAACATTAGGGGCTTGAATATTTTTGTCACTAATTACTCCCCGTGATTGTAAATTGTAAGCAGCGCAAGATGATGTCAGTATTTTGGCATCTTATTACCAGAACACTGGTAGGTGCGGAGTTATGCAACTCGCTTATTTAATAGGCATAAATAAATAGACTGTTCTCACAGTTACACTACATAGGACATTATGGGTTTTAGGGCCTTAAAACCTGGTTTTCATGTCCCTTTGTCTGTATTTATAATCGTCCGGTCCCAAAGGGTAGGTACCTAAAATTTAGTTCATATCGGTGAAACGGTGTTGATTTGTGCCAAAGGGCCTAAATCCAAGGAATGGAGAGGTCTGTCTGAAGCTTCAAGTAGACAGTTTTACTCGCTGGGTTCCAAAGTGTAAGTTTATAAAATTTGGTTTAGTTGGGTGAAACGGTGTAGATTTGTGCCAATGGACCTAAATGCAGGTAATGGAGAGATCTGTCCGAAATTTCAAATGCACAGTGTTAATCGTGGGGTTCCAAAGGGTAATTACATAATATTTGGTTCAGATCGCTGATACGGTGTAGATTTAAATAAATAACAGATAAACAAACACACAGACAAACATTGAGCTTTATATAGGCCTATATAGGTTCCAAGCAGTTGTGCTGTGCAATTACACTATTATATCATAGAGAGAAGGAATAGGTCTGACCCCGTAAAAGCGTTAGAGCAAGTTATCAGGTAGTAAGGAAAACAGTCCATTAGAGTGAGTAAAGGGATAATTACCTGCAACTATCCGAATAAGAATTAAGGAAGAGTTGACCAGGGGTAGTAAAACGAAAAGATGGACAAGTAATCAGAAGCAATGTCGGGCTTTACTCAGGCGATGTGGGTCTCAAGCATCTTCCAATTACTGTTATTGTGGCAAGTTAATGTAGATTCTGTGTATTCACTTAAGCTATCTTAAACATGTGTTTATACAAATAATTCTAGAGAGCATTGCACTGTACATCAAGAGTTGACAAATGAGCTACCACAGGCAAAGACCATTAGTTGTATAATTGCTTAGCAGAACTCTTCCTTTGACCAGAACCAGCACCAAAGGAGAACCCGGTAGATTATTGAAAATATATGCTTCACAAACCTTTCATTAGGAATTGTATAGGCTATCACTGCTGGACTGCAAATATTTATAATATTGCAAAAATAAAGGTCTTTATTTCTTACTTGTTCAACGACGCCCGCCATGTTTGTGGCCGACACATTGACGTCATATTACGTCACATCACGTTTCATCACTTTTGCCAACAAGTCTGGTACAAAATTGACCACTCGGCACATGTTACATTGTAATTATGTGCAAAAAGAAATAATTGGCAAAACTTTTCGCCTGGATAAAGATTATTGATGCATGAAAAATAAAACGGGTGTTTAAATTGGCTAACGTGGCCCGCAGCTTGGCGTACTTCCACATTATCTTGACGAAACTCTTTCGGTTTACGATGCAGGATGCGAAATAGTACCGAAAGCGTGGGGTTGGGCAATACTGTACATGTTGCTAAAAATGGCGGAGTCAGCAGGAATTTCATCTATTTATAAGTCGTGATCGTATTTGTAGTGGTCGGGTGGGTTACAGACAGCGGAGGAGTAACCATCTATTACTATATCCCTACCATTACAACAGGTATTGTAGCTAATTGCAGTAGTTTAAGAATTTGTTACTCTGATTCTGGTCAAAGGAAGTGTTAGCAGGTATTCTGTTTGTTCCATTGGTGGTCACGTTATCAACAAATAGAAGAAGAAAGATATGGTGATGATAGCTGACGTCCAAGTTAAAATCTTAAATTCGTTTTATGCCGGTAACAAGCTTGCTTTGCTGTGAGAGTCTAGCCTACAAGCAATAGCATACATAAACAGCAGCGCAATCACTTAAGGGCAATTATATCTTACATGCCTCATTTGATTGCGTTTAAACATGGCTTGTTGTGTAGACTTCACCTGTAATAGGATCCAGGGTGCCAGCAGAGTGGAACTGCAGTACCAATAGCATCTGCTATTGTTAGGTGTTCTCATAGAAAACAAGACCAACTAATCCATTCTTCCAAATAATATTTATTGTATAAATCATTCGTATTATTATAAGAGAAGTAATGTAGGACATATAATTACCTCAAGTTCATGTTCCTCCTTAACTGCTATCCTTTCTAAGTCAAGTATATCACCAGCCTCGTCCTGCAGGTTATCAGAGGGCAACAGCTCATTTGAATCCTGAAAGTATCCCCCAATGTTAAATATATAGACACAATGTGAGTACTAAGTTATGTGTATCAAAAAAGTAAAAGTTAGCAGATCCTGGTTAGAACACCATTTACTATTAAGTAGGCTACTGTATTATATCACTAAACCATGCACATCACTAAGATAGCAATGTTACACCAAATATGAATTAAAATGCAACTTACTATGTCAGAGAATTCATGAGCCAAACATTCTGGCTCACCCTTGGTGAATAGTCGTTTCTCCATTATGATCAGGAAACTAGAACAGAGGAACAATTAATTAAAATCAGTCTATTTAAGAAATCAAATGAGCTTTTTTCAGGCCCTTCGAAGGGCACACTGATAACGAGCGGTTTTATAATTGTCAACAGCAGTAAAACATATACAACCATGACGCTCAACATTTACTCTAAGTCATATGTTTGCAAGTTGACCGTCATGTTGTACTAGTTATCTTTGTTATTTAATAGATACCATAACTAATGGTGCCCGCTTGTAACGCAGGGAAATAAAGAATCCTACACTCGAATTCTCTATTCCTATATAGCCTACACTAGAAATTCATTTGGGGGAAGCATATTAAATATCATATTGTCAGACAACACAGTACGATACCTTATAAACCTATAAACACGTCTAATTAGGCTGCGTGAAAATGGAACTTGTTTCCTGCAAATCCACACTAACTGCTTACAAGTATTGACGCCACGAAATAAAACTTGCTCCTTTCGTTAAAAAACACCCAGTTCAAACTAGACTCTTCGTCATCTCTATAATTATAGCTAACAGCTGTGGAGCTGTTCCTAGTTACACCTCTGTATCTTACACAATTAAATATTTAATTTGAGTGACATTGGCAATCTGTACTGTACCTTATTTACTTCCGATGTAAAACACGTTACCATAACCCAAGCTATGGTCATGTCGCTACTACATTTAAATTCTTCCAACATGGACTTGTTACTGGCGTGTATTAAACAGTTCTTAGATTATTAACATTTCGCCGAAATGTATATCAGATATACTAATTCCACTATGTGGAACCTGTCAACTACCGATAATATAGGAACGTCACTCATGTGTGCCCGCAGGATATTTGCCAAGGCTAGTAATATTTTTCATCTCATCACCTACCGCAGGTTACCTGTAACTTGGTGATGATGAGACGTACCCCAGCAATTTTCGTTTCGTTTCTTGCTTGCTTCGAGGTATTCATTATTTGGCTGCTCTGAAACCGTTGGGTACGGTACATTATCGTTATGGCATGCATAGCAGGAATAGTTCTCTATAGTTGAGAGTCTTTGTCCATAGAAGTAAATCATCGTCATAATGTTCATTTCTTACAAACAGGTAAAAAAAGGTAGTTATATCACCATGTATCAAGCAGTTCATTAAAATGTTATTGTTACGACAGTTCCCCGATTTTCTAAATGACTGGAGATATTTTCAAATAACCCCACATTACTAAATTAAATAAAACTGTGAAATTATCCCCATGTGGATATCTATGTGTAGGTATTCACAATTAACGCAAGACTGCACTTGAAAACTCTGTTTTATCTCTTACAACAACTCAGGCAGGAACAAGAACATGAAAAATATACAAAAACAACAGAAGGTAGACTCTCTTCTTCTCTCTGACCGCACTTCCACTACACTTGTCAGAAGATAGTTCACTTCCACTACACCCACATCTAAAACAGTAACTTATCATTAACTTCAATTTATAAAATAAACTCGTGTGACAATGAAAAATCCAAATATTCTTGGGATTCCAAGGGGGTGGGGGTGCCCATAATGCCAGTGCCCTTTAATGATGTCATCTCTATCAGTATGTTAGTATATCTCGATGAGTTATTGTAGCTTCATATATTTACTATGGATTGACAACAGTGGCTGATGAACACCCTGCACTCGCTCTCCGCACTCTCATGTAGGCCTACACTTCCACTCGATCACTCCGTCCATACTCGCAGTGTAAACACTCGGTAATTTGGAACGTATCTGCACTCGCACTCCGCACTCTCGTGTACACTTACACTCGATCACTCCGTCCATACTCGAAGAGTAAACACTCGGTAATTTGGAACGTATCTCCACTCGCTCTCCACACTCTCATGTACACTTACACTCGATCACTCCGTCCATACTCGCAGTGTAAACACTCGGTAATTTGGAACGTATCTGCACTCGCACTCCACACTCTCATGTACACTTACACTCGATCACTCCGTCCATACTCGAAGAGTAAACACTCGGTAATTTGGAACGTATCTCCACTCGCACTCCACACTCTCATGTACACTTACACTCGATCACTCCGTCCATACTCGCAGTGTAAACACTCGGTAATTTGGAACGTATCTGCACTTGCTCTTCACACTCTCATATACACTTACACTCGATCACTCCGTCCATACTCGCAGTGTAAACACTCGGTAATTTGGAACGTATCTGCACTCGCACTCCACACTCTCATGTACACTTACACTCGATCACTCCGTCCATACTCGAAGTGTAAACACTCGGTAATTTGGAACGTATCTGCACTCGCTCTCCACACTCTCATGTACACTTACACTCGATCACTCCGTCCATACTCGAAGTGTACACACTCGGTAATTTGGAACGTATCTGCACTCGCACTCCACCCTCTCATGTACACTTACACTCGATCACTCCGTCCATACTCGAAGTGTAAACACTCGGTAATTTGGAACGTATCTGCACTCGCTCTCCACACTCTCATGTACACTTACACTCGATCACTCCGTCCTTACTCGCAGTGTAAACACTCGGTAATTTGGAACGTATCTGCACTCGCACTCCACACTCTCATGTACACTTACACTCGATCACTCCGTCCATACTCGCAGTGTAAACACTCGGTAATTTGGAACGTATCTGCACTTGCTCTTCACACTCTCATGTACACTTACAGTCGATCACTCTGTCCATACTCGCAGTGTAAACACTCGGTAATTTGGAACGTATCTGCACTCGCACTCCGCACTCTCGTGTACACTAACACTCGATCACTCTGTCCTTACTCGCAGTGTAAACACTCGGTAATTTGGAACGTATCTGCACTCGCACTCCACACTCTCATGTACACTTACACTCGATCACTCCGTCCATACTCGCAGTGTAAACACTCGGTAATTTGGAACGTATCTGCACTTGCTCTTCACACTCTCATGTACACTTACAGTCGATCACTCTGTCCATACTCGCAGTGTAAACACTCGGTAATTTGGAACGTATCTGCACTCGCACTCCGCACTCTCATGTACACTTACACTCGATCACTCCGTCCATACTCGCAGTGTAAACACTCGGTAATTTGGAACGTATCTGCACTCGCACTCCGCACTCTCGTGTACACTAACACTCGATCACTCTGTCCTTACTCGCAGTGTAAACACTCGGTAATTTGGAACGTATCTGCACTCGCACTCCACACTCTCATGTACACTTACACTCGATCACTCCGTCCATACTCGCAGTGTAAACACTCGGTAATTTGGAACGTATCTGCACTTGCTCTTCACACTCTCATGTACACTTACAGTCGATCACTCTGTCCATACTCGCAGTGTAAACACTCGGTAATTTGGAACGTATCTGCACTCGCACTCCGCACTCTCGTGTACACTAACACTCGATCACTCTGTCCATACTCGCAGTGTAAACACTCGGTAATTTGGAACGTATCTGCACTCGCTCTCCACTCTCTCATGTATACTTACACTCGATCACCCCGTCCATACTCGCAGTGTAAACACTCGGTAATTTGGAACGTATCTGCACTCGCTCTCCACTCTCTCATGTATACTTACACTCGATCACTCTGTCCATACTCGCAGTGTAAACACTCGGTTATTTAGAACGTATCTACACTCGCACTCCGCACTCTCATGTACACTTACACTCGATCACTCCGTCCATACTCGAAGTGTAAACACTCGGTAATTTGGAACGTATCTGCACTCGCTCTCTTGGGCGCAGCGCGCGAAGTATGATGGCTGGCGGCAAGAACAGCTCACCGTCTCATGTTTACATTCGTTGCGATCTGATTATCGCGAATAAGAAGGGGTACATCGTGTATTTGGCTCTGCCAACGTAAGTATGTGAGAAAAGTAAACTAAAGTAGCTGTGGGATGTAAAGGCTTCCATGTCTGATGAAGGATAATACAGTGAGTCCGGGAATGTTCTCCGCAGTGCCTACATGCGTCTGGGAGAGCTAGCTACAGCAGTTACGTTGGTAGCACGGCTGCCGCTTGCAACATCTCTACTTAGTGTAAAACGAAGTCCGCGATTCTTGAACGTTACGGGTAAACTCGAGAACCACTGGATGGATTTTGATGCGGTGTTCACCATTCTGTAAAGGATATATCGAGTATGATTTCTGTAGAATAAAATTTATTTATGATCAGCGGAAGCCGAGCAGTAACGATTTTAGTGGAAAGGTCGATAAAATACCTGGCGTCGAGCGCTTTGTAAGCTTACGCTGGGCAAACCGTTAAAAATATCTAAATACTATAAGTGTAAGAATTGTTCAGCATGAAAAGTTCTACAAAAAAGTCCATGAGAGCATATGTCTATCTTCCATACATCGCTCACAATAACGGAACAACTGAAGCTTGTCTCTTGCAGCTCTATGTGCTGTCGACTTAGAGATTCCTGTTTGTTGAGCTAATTTTCGTGTTGATTTACTTGGACTACGCAGCATTATATCGGAGATTTCATCAAGTTCTTCGTCTGTTAAAAGCGTAGGCCTGCCTGTTCCCGATACATCGTGAACTGAGCCAGTCACACGAAATTTACTTACCAAATCCCGAACGGTATCACGGTTTGGACACTTTAAATAATTAGGTAATCACGCCTGAAATCTTAATTCTACATTTTCTGTAAACCGATCGCCTTCGCGAAAAACGTATTCCACCAAAAAAACTCTCCCGTCAGTAGTAAACATTACCGCCAATATACTGTTGCACTCTTCCAATAATATTGGGGCCGATAACCAAGATGTTAGACCCCTTAAAACAACAATCATCATCATCATAATCATAATAATCTATCTGAACGCTCGTTGACTGTAGTACATGCTGAAGACATGCAGTCTGGTGCGCTTATCGCGATACACATCGACAGCTCACACAGGGAAGTCCCGCTTTGAAGGACACAGTGCAGTGCAGCCAACTAAAACTCATGACTAAACCACTCACAGCTGCACGTACCCACTGCGGAGAACATTCTCGGGCGCCCTGTATAATTTGTAGCATTCTACCCTGATAGGTCTACCTACTACTGCAGTGTATTGTTTGAAAATAAATCCTACATTTATTTCTTTAGCATTTTACTGCCATTTAGTCCAATGAGATAGTGCTCAATCACTTGATAGTGGCGTAAAATTTATTACTCACTTAGGCCTAGGCCACTGAATAAACTGGGAGTTAAGCTTTCAATCTCTTTCATTGGGGAGCATTCCATGAATCCGGCATCTCCTCCCACTCCCATTCCTTGTGTAGTAGGGTTGTACTGTAATCCCTATCAGAAGGTATTGATAAGGACACATGACGATCCTGGTACATAGTCTTGGAGAACCAGGTTCAATTCCCGATTAATGCTTGGTCGACATGGAAAGGAGATCTTGTGTCACAAAATTGTGAAATTTGATAGTATTGGTTTGTTTTCTATAATTGCAACGGATTGAGATCCCAGGGTGCCAGAATTATCTCCTGGTGGGGTTCTGCAATGTCAGTATATATATACAGACACAGGCCTCCTGCATGCCAGGATCCAATCTCACAATTTGAATGTAGTAGGCTAGACATGGGGCCTTATAGGCTGCACCACATACCTGACCAATCATAACTTTTAAGGCCACGTTAAAACTACTAGCTTGAGAATAATGACCTAGCGCCATGTTATGGTACAGCTTACAAAACCAAGAGCATAGGCTATGGTATGTGTTCCTCTTAGTTTAATAATCAGTTTAAGAAACTTGCAATAACAACTTGTGGACAATTCCACACACTTCATAGTTTTAAGAGTCTGTATTCTTACCTGCGATAAATGTTTCCCAGCTCGTCGAAAGAAGGTAAGTAGGACGTGTGGTCCAGTGAACTCCGTGCCCACGTTAAGCCTACTTTAGTTAGAGTGTATTTTCACATCTAGTGAATAACGTAATTATTAGACATGACAAAGCTACACTCACAAATGCTTCTAAGCTACTCTGGTGTGTTGTCCAAGTGCCATGCTAGCTTTTAATTCGCCCTAGAAAAAGCAGGTTTTAGAGTTGATTTCAAATCGAGCAGCATGCTTTCACATTCTAGCATGGTACCGCTATGTTGCTTCTTTTTCTTCGCCTCAGCTTAACTGCATTCTGACTAGTTGACAAATCAGTGCACATGACATGCAGCACTTAGGAAGAGAGACACTGACTCGTATACACACAGGAGTGCATTTCTGTTATTGCCGTTGTCCTAGAAGAACAATGTAATCCAAACAGGTTTAGAAAAAGTATTTTTTCATATGGCATAGAGTAACTATCATCAATCATTAGGTAGCTTCTAACAGTATATACTTCCACTCCTCAGCACTGAAAACTATTCTTGGTGTTTCGTTTTAAAAAGATCTCTACAGTAGTATAGCGGGACAGTCATGCTTAATTCTTGGAAGATTCAAAATCAAATTATAAAAAATTACAGTCAGTCTGAAAAACTAGACGTTATATCATTTAAAATGACGCATGCTACAAATGCTACACATGTTAGAAAGGCTCAGGAGGGCTTCTCGCTTCGCTTAAAGCCCCAGGACTCTTTCAACAGACTCCATTACCCATTAACTTAGGCTTCCTGCGCGGGCACCTCTTGAAGGGTCACCCTGTACTAGAGTCCGACATCTTTTACAACTCTTTAAGGGTCACCCATTATTTGAATCTGATGTCTTGCAAACCTCTTAAAGGGTCACCCTGTATTTGAATTGAATCTAACATACTCTACACCTCGTTAAGTGTCACCCTGTATTTTGCTCTGACATCCTGCACACCTCTTTAGGAGGTACCCTGTGTTCTTATCTGGCATCTTGTATATCTCTTTAGAAGTCAACCTGTATTCTTGTGTGACATCTTGTACACCTCTTTAGGAGTCACCCTGTATTCTTGTCTGTCATCTTATGCACCTATTTAGGAGTTACCCTGTATTCTTCTCTGCCATCTTGTACACCTCTTTAAGAGTCACTTTGTATTGTTATCTGGCATCTTGGATATATCTTTAGGAGTCACCCGGTATTCTTATCTGGCAGCTTGTACTGTATTTTGCTCTGACATCCGGCACACCTCTTTAGGAGGCACCCTGTATTATTATGTGGCATATTTTATATGTCTTTAGAAGTCACCCTGTAATCTTGAGTGACATGTTGTACACCTCGTTAGGAGTCACCCTGTATTCTTGTCTGACATCTTGCGCACCTCTTTAGGGGTCACCCTGTATTCTTCTCTGCCATCTTATACACCTCTTTAAGAGTCACCTTGTATTCTTATCTGGCGTCTTGTATATCTCTTTAGAAGTCACCCTGTATTCTTATCTGGCATATTGTACACCTCTTTAGGAATCACCCTGTATTATTTTCGCTTCGCTCAAAGCCCCAGGTCGTTCGACGCACCAGGACTCTTTCAACAAACTCCATTAACCATTAACTTCGGCTTCCCGCGTGGCTGCATGACGTCACGCACTCGCCGTCCTTTGCCCATTAACTTAGGCTTCCCCGTCACTTCCGTCTCCGTCCCGCATAACTTTAGACTCAAGCATAACGACGAAGTCGACAAGATCATTTGAAATGATACAAATGTTATTGGTTTTACGTTCCTTTTAACTACTACAGGTTTAGAGACGCCACGGAGCCAGAATTTTCACCCAAAAGGTATCTCTAACATGCCAGAAAATCTGTGATACGACTCCCTCTCATTTATGCACCAACTGACTGAGCCAGGATTCAATCTTGCTACCTTGGGAACAGCAGGCGAAAACATTAGCTCTGCGCCATGCGCCTAAATCATGCATCAGCACTGGAACAACATCTTGCACATCCTGATGTATGAGAACAAAATTGTGATGTACCACATGGAGTTAAGTCTATAATGTTGTAATTTTTACTGTTTATAAATACTTTCAGGAATAAAAGGTTGGAACACATTAAACTAATGTAAACTGTACAGATATGATTTTGAAATTAAATGTTATTTCTCTATTTTATTGACTCTTCATATTACACATTTTTGTTTTCTTCTTATGTATATTGCAGCAATTCTACAAGGGAGGTCTCCAATTTCTTCAGTCTTGTGTAGATCCTGTCCTGGAGGCAGATGACATCGACAGGGTTGCTGGATGGAGGGAAGAGAATGTAAATGTTGTCGAGGAGTTGAGAATATAATGGGGCTTATTATAGGCTTCCTTGACAAATTCTATATCGCACTCCTCACCTGCCAATATAAAGACAGAGATTAGCCAAATTATGTCCTTAAGAACATTTCAAAATTATGCAGTCATAACATACAAGGAAAAATTGTTATATATGCACCTCAACAAAAGTTTGAAACACTGGCATAGAGAGTAGCCATATCATATTGTTGCTTCATTGGAGGAGCTTGGACATTGTGGTCATTTAGCACCGTGTACTTTTGTGTGTAGGCCTATGTATAAGAACAGTCTGAAGGTGATGATGATGATGATAATTGTTGCTTTAAGGGGCCTAACATCGAGGTTATCGGCCCCTAATGAAATTAAATGGCGTGATATGAAAGGATGAAGATTCAAACAGCTCACTGTCCTGGATGAAACGAAAATGATGTTTATAAAATAGACAGTGAGCCCCAACAATTATGACTTATTTGAATAAAAATAGTAAAAGGGGGTGGTAAAAACAAATAAGGCATAGTAAACAATAAAATAGATGAACGTAATAAAAAACATAAAACAGACTTAGCCCGAATTAAAAGTCTTAACTGACATTAAAACTTGAAAAAGTAACCACTCTCCCTCATGAACCGGATGATGAGGTCTGCTGACGGCCCGTCATCACGGAGAATGAGAGACAGGGTGTGAGGCAGTTTAAGAGTCCTTCGCAGATCGGCCAGATCCACACACTCCAAGAGAATGTGTGCCACGGTTAGGCGGGCGCCGCAAGTACACACAGGTGGGTCTTCTCTCTTTAGCAAATGGGAGTGCATAGCAATCCCATGGCCGATCCTGAGTCGACAGAGCACCACAGCTTCCTTCCGGAGAGATCGGAAGGAAGATTACCACACCTTCGTTTTCCCATTGATGCCCCTCAGTTTGCTGGGTGGAGGCGTGGCACGCCACGCTTCCTCCCAATGCGACAGGATCAAATGCCGCAACTGAGAGCGCACATCACTAGTAGGCACCTTATACGGTAGCGAGGGCAGTGCGACTGCCTCTCTCGCAGCCTGATCAGCAAGCTCGTTTCCCGCAATACCCATGTGGCTAGGAAGCCTCACAAAGGACACCCCGGTCTCAGCGTTACACGCACTGACGAGCAGGTCGTGCACACGCTGGACCAATGGGTGCTTCGGGAAACACACATCGATCGATTGCAGCGCACTAAGAGAGTCAGTACACACAAGAAAGTGCTGGTGATCGTCTGATAACGTGTACCGCAGAGCCTCTAAGATGGCACAGAGCTCCGCTGTGTTCACGCCACAGGCCTCAGGAAGTGAAAAGAGAAACCGACGATCCTCAACCACAAATGCACAGCCTACTTTCTCGCGTACCCTCAAACCGTCCGTGAATAAAGCCCTAATCCAGGATATCGGCTCACCACGGACTGGAACAGCCTCCGATGGATGGAGGAGTCCGTGTCCGACTTGGGGCCGGTGTGCAGATCCAGGATGATATCAGGGCGAGAGACCATCCACGGAGGCGCCTTGCTAGGTACTCGGACGATACAGGAGACAGAGGGAAATCGGAACTGACGGTATAAGTCATCCAAGCGAATCCCCGCCGGCCGAGTGGCTCGGGTAAGCGCATCATGCAGCCGGCGATTCGGATTTGTAAACAAACATGGATAGTTTGGAAGAAGTGGCATCTGTCGAATAGTTGCAGCATAGGTCAGCAGTACTTGTTGACGCCTCAGGTGTAAAGGAGGTACGCCAGCCACGGCGAGCAAGCTGACGACTGGGCTCGTCCGAAAGGCACCCGTCGCCAGCCTCACACCGCCGTGGTGGACGCTGTCCAGTTTAACAAGCACTGACTTACGGGCCGAACCATATGCTACACTGCCATAATCTAATCTAGATAAAATCAGTGCCTTATAAAAACGAAGGAGCACCGCGCGGTCCGCCCCCCCCCCCCCCCCCCCCCCACGATATGCCGCTGAGAAACCGCAACATAGAGTTTCTTAGCACAGGTAGTTTTCAAACACCGCATGTGTGGTTCCCATGTCAATTACTGATCGAAAAGGAGCCCAAGGAACCGGTACATAGCAACAACAGACAAAGCTATATCGCCCAGTTAAAGCTCAGGATCAGGATGGAGAGTGCGCTTTCGGCAGAAATGGACAACCGAGGTCTTAGCGGTTGAGAACCGAAAGCCATGTTCTAGTGTCCAGCGTTCCACTCTCCGAATAGCTTGTTGTAGCTGTCTTTCAGCGACCGCCATATTTTGCGCACTATAATGTAGAGCGAAGTCGTCTACATAGAGCGACGGTACTACTGCTGGACCAGCAGCAGCGACTATACCATTTATGGCAATCGCAAATAATGTTACGCTAAGCACCGATCCCTGTGGAACTCCATTTTCCTGTATATGATATTGCGAATATGTCCCCCCTATTCGGACACGGAATAGGCGAAGGGACAGAAAATTTGCAATAAAAACCGGCAAGTTACCTCGGAATTTCCATTGATGCAGGGTAGAGAGGATGCCGTAACGCCAAGTGGTGTCATAGGCCTTCTTGAGGTTAAAGAAAACAGCGACTAGGTGCTGTCTCCGGAGAAAGCGTCCTGTATGGCGGTCTCCAGGCGTACCAGAAGGTCGTTGGTACACCGAGACGCCCTGAAACCACACTGGTATTCAGACAGGAGTCCTCGTTTCTCCAGGATCCACAACAGGCGCCGATTGACCATCCTCTCAAAGAGCTTGCACAGACCGTTTGTGAGACAAATAGGTATGTAACTCCCTGTCAAATTGGGATCCTTATCGGGCTTCAGGCTAGGTATAATGATACCTTCCTGCCATTGCGCTGGAAACACATCTTCCAACCAGATGCGATTAAACACCCTGAGCAAATAACGAATGCTCTCATCGTTATAGTGTTTAAGCATCTGGTTGTGAATATTATCCGGGCCGGGAGACGTGTCCCTGCAGAGCGCCGGCGCTCCACGGAGTTCCCACTCCGTAAAGGGCACGTTGTACTCCTCCGAAGCGCGGGAAGCAAAACTGAACTGGAAACGTTCTGCCTCGCGCTTCAGGGCCACGAAGGCAGGATCATAGTTATCGGAACCGGATATATCCGCAAAATAAGATGCGAGATGGTTTGCAACGCGATAAGGATCTGTAACCAATTCATTATCAATGGAAATTCCCGGTACTGTAGAAGATGTCTGAATGCCCGAAATGCGTCGTAGTTTAGTCCACACTTGAGAAGAAGGGGTATGTGCCGTGATAAACGACACATACCGTTCCCATGATTCTTTCTTCCTCTGGCGGATAAGAAACCGTGCCTTGACACGAAATTTCTTAAACGCCACCAAATTGGCCATGGTTGGACGCCGACGGTAGTGCTTATGAGCCCGACGACGGTCTCTTATTGCCGCCGCAATATCCTCTGTCCACCAAGGGACGAGTTTGCGACGAGGAGTCACAGAAAAGGATGGAATGGACTCGTCGGCAGCAGCTAGAAGCACATCGGTGATGTGCTGTACCTCGTCATCGACGCTCCGGCAACCAAGATCAACGAACACAGCTCGTTCTTGAAACGAGGGCCAATTTGCCTGCTTAAGTACCCAATGACTGGGAAACCCCTCGGGCTTCTGGTTCAGAAGTGCGAGAACGATCGGGAAATGGTCACTGTCACAGAGGTCGTCGTGTACATACCAACCAAATAGGGGGACCAGCGCACGGCTACACACACTCAGGTCAATGTGTGAGTACGTGCCGTGCGCTAAGCTAAAATGTGTAGCTTCCCCTGTATTTAATAGAGATAAATCCAACCCTTGATTTAAGCCCTCCACGTCCCTTCCCCTGGGGCAGGAAGATGGTGATCCCCATTGGTGGTGATGAGAGTTGAAATCACCCACGTAAGGAAAGGGACTGGAAGTTGAGCAACAAGATCAAAGACGTCATTAATATCAAATGGCTGGTTCGGTGGAAGGTACACGTTACAAAGAGTTGTCATAGCCGGCAAGGACACGCGAACTGCAATAGCTTCCAGAGGAGTGGCGAGTGGAAACTCTTCACTATAGCAGTCAGAGCGAACGAAGGTACAAACGCCCCCCGGAAGTCCGGGCGGCGTCTTGTCGCTCTTTAGGGTATAGTCGGAAACCTCTCAGAACAGTCTCGTGATCAGGTCTGAGGTTTGTTTCCTGTAGGCAGACTATACTCGCTGCGTATTGTGCAATGAGCTGACGGAGCTCTGTCAAATGCCTGTCATAACTGTTACAATTCCACTGTAACAGTGCCATAGTGTGAACTTATAAACTAGGGAATAAGTTGGAGCAGCAAGCTACAACTTAACCTCTGGAGGATCATCATCCACTACGTCGACTATAATCTCCATGTCCTCAGGCGAGGTCGTGGAGTGAATCTACTCAGCGGAAGATTTCCTAGACGCAGTTCGGCGGCGGGGGGATCTCCGTGGGGAGTGCTCAGATCTGGGGACCAAAACGTCCCCAGGCGCAGAAGCATCCGCAGCTGGTGGGGCGGATGGCTTCCCTTTTTTTTGGAGGAGAAAGGGAATGCGTAGTGCGGGCTCCCTTCTTCCCCGCCTCTTTAAGATATTTAGGCGGGTCAGGAGACGAATTCCTGACCCTGGTCCACAATACCGCCTCCGGCGGCTTTGGCGCGGCTTTCGCCGACCGTTTGGGTGGGGAGGAAGTCGAACTCCCGAGTGGGGAGTAAGTCTTCAACTTCCTCCCCTGCTGTGCGGGCGGAGCAGCCTTCGCTCGCACAGCCTTCTTTGGGGCCGAAGGTGGGGTTGAAGTCACATTTGGGCTCTCTTTCTGATTGTGGGGTGTAGATAGAGATGTAGATGGCGGTGGTACATTGGAAGATTTCACAGCTGAGACAAAAGATGAGGTAGCTGGGACCAAATTCGGTATTATAGCTCTATAATCAATCTTTGGAGAAGGCGAAATCGTGGTATGGTACTTCTTGCGGGCCTCCTGGTAGGTGAGACCATCCAGGGCTTTGATCTCCTGGATTTTCCTCTCACTCAGGAAGACAGGACAGTTCCTGTCCCAAGGAGAATGAAATCCAGGGCAATTAGTGCACTGATATGGTGTGGTGCACTCTTCCGCTTCGTGTGGTACCTTACCGCATGTGCCGCAGATTTGAGGGCTCGAGCATCGGGATAACATGTGCCCGAACTTCTGGCACTTATAACACCTCATTGGTGGAGGGATATAAGGCCGTACGTCACAACGGTAATTTGTAACCTTGACTTTCTCCGGGAGCACCGAATGCTCAAAGGAAATAATGAAAGCACCAGTATCCACGATTTGACCATTGACCTTGCGCGTAATGCGCCGGACATCAGTCACCTGACGGTGCTGCATATCCTCCCTGAGCTCCTCGTCAGTGTTCAGAATCAGGTCCCGGTGGAAAATAACTCCTCGGACCAGATTCAGAGACGTGTGTTTTCCACTTTGACAGGTATCTCGCCAAAGTGGTCACATTTCAGAAGTTGTTCAACTTGCTCACCAGTCCTAGTCTTGAGCAACAAGCTACCGTTCCTCATCTTTTGTACTTTCTCAAGCTCACCATAGACACCTTCTATGTGGCGAGAAAACAAAATACTTTTTACCAGCTTGAAATCACCCCCATCTGTTCTGGTAGCTACCGGAAACTTGGGGGTGTTAGCACCCAGATTTTCACGCACAAATTGTTCCCAAGGGGTTGATCCCCGTAGGGAATCAAATGTTAAAGACTTGGGTGTAGGACCACCCTCTTTAGGGAATTTTCTTTTAGAACCCACCAGATCATCCTCCCCGAATGCCACCGACATCCGATCACGGGCCGTCACAGTAGGCGCTACCCAGCCAGGGCAAGGCCCACCTAGCTTGGAAGGCATTGCCCGGGGGTCCGATGTTTTACAATACTTTATCGGCATGTACCCCTTGGCATATACTGGATTTTACAGATCTGACATTCGGCTGTGCGGGGACCTGCGTAGTCAGGCGGATACTACTGCACGGGTATATGGCGCACCCACCTGTCGGCGCGGCCAAGACCGGACAGGCTTTCGAGCGTAGTCGCAAGCGTAAGTGGCCTATCCCCTAACAGCACGCACATATAGAAATTTTGGTTGCCAGACCCTGAAAGCAGTAACGGAAAGAAGTTCGATATAACCTAATGAGAGTTATACCGCACGGATGTATGTATTTTAGAGTTGACTGTCAAACCCTCGAAAGGGGACCGATCCGAGAAACCCTTTTAGTCGCCTTTTACGACTGGCAGGGATTACCGTGGATGTATTCGCTTCCTCCTACCCACTGGGGGTCCAATTCACAAACCAACGCGGAGTCCTTAAAGTATAGCCAAGGTGGCCCCTTTTAGTCGCCTCTTACGGCAGGCAGGGGATACCGTGGGTGTATTCTAAACCCCCCACCCACAGGGGGAGTCTGAAGGCTGTAGTAGTGTGTGTACTTGTAATTCAGGTGAAGATTGGGAAGGAGGCGGCCATGGTCTTAAGTTAGGAACCATACTAGCATTTGCATGGAGTGGAAATGAGAAAACCACTTCCAGGATGTATGAGGAGGGAATCGAACCCACCTCTTCTAACGAGATAGCACAAGTTGTGATCGCAATTGCAAAATAGTTGTGGTTTGCATGTAAGAGTTTTACATCTACATTGCAAATAAGCGCACCATATTCGCCATTGACAATTACACTGCACCTTACAAGCATGCGCATGTTCAGTCACCGAGTTCGAAAAATGGGTTGTTGGCAGCAATGGGCAAAAATGACAAGTATAAACATTAAATTTGGAACAGAGGGTATTCTATTCTATTCTTATCACAACTACAATAATTGTGGTGACCAAAGCCAAACTGCTGGGGCGTAGTCACCGTATGTACAATTTCTAACGTCACGAGGACAATTATTCCAAATTCTTGTTCCCGACACGAGGAAATAGTTACTGAAGGCAGCCACTGGACTCTAGATCGATATGATGACTTCAGACCAGAGATGTTTAAAACACCGCCAGAACATATTTTTGATGTTCAAACGCAGTGTGATTTGGAAGACAGCTTAACCCTTAGATACACGCTAAGTGGCACTCAGTGCCGCTTTTTTTTTTGCAAAATTTTGTTCGACGTGGTAAACACTTACGAGTTCTGTGAGATCGCGCGCTATATCCTTTGTTCGACATGTGCTGCAGGGGTGGAGGTAGGTTCGGAGCCTGTCTGGTTCCCAGTCAGTCTGAGACAGGTTGTCAAAGTGCGAGGTGCGCGACTGCAAGCGTGTAACAACTGGCTTGAATTGGCGTTGTGAAATAATGTAAGTAGCCTATTTAACGTATTTTACCTTTGTTGTTTCTATCTATGCTTCTATCATTATTATCGATGTCAGCACATAGTCTGCACGCTCGCCTTCTGTTTATAGGTCTCGACATGGCTGTCAACAACAGGAGATTGAGAGGTTGCTCCAAGTACTTGATGAGCAAGAAAGGTCACTGCATGAAGAGGATCTATTCGATTTTTAAGTCCTAGTGCAGAGTTAATTTGTGTATTTAGGCACTGTATATTATTTCGTACTGTAAATTAGCAGAAAGTGTCCTTTTCCAAGCCAAGAATCTAAGTGTATAGGCCTACATGATTCTGACAAACAGTTTTTCTTTTACTCTAATTTATTTCTTGAGCTTGTATGTCTTGTAATATGAGCCTGAAAAAAGGGCAATCTCAATCCAATAATTCTCAATATCTCTTTGTGTGTGAAAATTATTATTTTTTCTTCGTTGTCCAATAAATGTTTATAAGAATTTTTAATTACATTAGTATGAATAGTAAGTATGGCTTTATCCCATCCCTCCCAATAATATATTTTATGAATAAGTATTTCATACATACTGATGTGATTTTTTCAATGTATTCTCATAGGTTCTGTATAATTTTCCATACAAATCAATTTTAGCCGTTTAGCAAGTCACTAAATTACGAAAAAGAATGAAAAAATATATTGCGGCATAGAATGTTAGTGAAAGAAATGCGTGTAGCTAAGGGTTAATGCTGTCAAACTTCAAGTGAATGTGATAACTCTGATAAGCAACTCTCCTGCCGGCACGTTATGCTCTGTGGACATGTTCATCCTCGTAATGTGAATGTGACTTTTTCATACCTTGTGTCCTCGTTTCATCATCAAGTTGATATTACGTATTTCAATTAGCAACCCTGGCAACTACTGAACCTCATATTTGTGCTAAAGTTCGTAAATATGTGATTTTATTTATTGCTATTTTAAAGACGGCTGCCATGTTTCGAAAGCGCTTGCATCTCGTTCAACTGTTATCAAGACTCACACTAGCGGCACGCACCGAGGCGGACACATTGTTGCCCACATGTGGGATACAAAATCACTGTTGATCAAACAATAATCATCGGGACGTGTTAGGCTGTAAGCATTGTCAAAATTCATTGATCTGGCCGCGTTAAGCCGTAACCATTTTCAAGAACCATTGGATTG
Source organism: Meconema thalassinum (assembly GCA_946902985.2). Taxonomy (NCBI): domain Eukaryota; kingdom Metazoa; phylum Arthropoda; class Insecta; order Orthoptera; family Tettigoniidae; genus Meconema; species Meconema thalassinum. Next base: position 219,607,193 of record OX336399.1, on the reverse strand, counting down.
GACAAAAAAAAAGGTTAGAAAGGTTACGTGCTGGTAAGCGGGGCACGGTTGACACAAAACCATTGGTCTGTGCGCGTTAGGCTGTCACCATTGTCAAAAACCAATGGATTGGGCAAAACAAAGGTTAGAAGGTCAGGTGAAGCCTTGGCCACGGGCAGCTAGCGGGGCACGGTTGACACAAACCATTGGTCTGTGCGTGTTAGGCTGTAACCAAGGATTGGACAAAACGAAGGTTAGAAGGTCAGGTGTAGGTGTGGCCTTGGCGGCGCGTAGCTAGCGGGGCACGGTGGACACAAAACCATTGATCTGGCCACGTTACGCTGTACCCATTGTCAAAATCACAGTTGTGCGAATAAAACACACTTATTTATTACAGCGGAGCGATATGCTGCATAGTAATTAGTGAGCATATAACAAAAAACACTCATTTCAACCGTGAAAAAAAAAATCATTACAGAGAAGAGAAATATTGCACACACTAGCCTAATTAGAGCGGTGAACTGAGTGCTGCGCAGTAGAGACCGCACTGGGCGCTTCTTTGTGTTACATAGTACTGTAAGGAGGAGGTTGGCAGTATTGTTTTGATAACAGACCAGCGGATCAGTGGGGCTAACGAAGAGACCCGAATACTCATGACCGCAATCGATGATTGATTCGGACTAATGGTGGCCACAGCTGTAATTGTAGTAATTTAAGTCGTGTTCCTATTTGGGATGGTTGGGTGGGTCACAGACGGCGGAGGAGGAAACGGAAACATCTATTAAAACATCGCTCCCCGATTTATTTCTCATCGTTTCATAAGGTATTTTGGCTAATTCATGTATTATAGTGAATGTTATCGCTCGTTCTATCTTCATTCAGCGCTACTATAATAATAAGCTACTGAAAAAATCATACAGCAAGGGAACAGATGGAGGTGACATAAATGTGTTTCACCATCACAAGTAGATTGTGGAGCCAGTTTGTAGAGATTGAAGTACGCCTACGTGGATCCCTCATTCAACTAAATTCAGACAACTTTTAACAAGACTCACTCACTCGCAGGAGTAACCAACTGTTATTTTATGTGGAACTTATCTGCAGGGGTAGGGGCAGATGACCTCGTAGTTCCGCCCCTTAAAACAACAATAACTAACTATCTGCAGGAGTGGCAAGCAGGATGAACATACTTCGTATGCTGATAACCACAACATGTTGCATCCAATTGCCAGACGTTACTTGCAACCAGCATAAATACAGTAATTAATTGGTTCTTGCTATAAAAACAAACTAATTGCCTAACCCAGTTTATTTATTAATATTATTATTCATAAATCACATATTCTTACCTCTCTTGCAATTTTATATGGGTGCTGACTGTTCAAATTTGCCAAATCACATCACATCCGTGAGAGACAAAATCCGTTTTGAAACAGAAGTTTCAGTTTTTCTTTTCACGGAATACTCCGTCATCGACCCTAGAAAATAAACAGGAAAACATTATGAGTAAATGTTTGAAAGGCCATAGAAAGTTTGGTTAACCGCGCAGGTTATGGAACACTACTAAAAAACAAATTGAATTCAACATTGCAAGTATGTTAAAAAACAATCACCGCTAATGTAAAATATAAATACCAGCGGCGGCTGGTGGTCTTGGAGCTTGGGAGGCCAAACAAAATAAATTATCATGCACAGTAAAAATTACTCGATAGCCGACTAGGTGTTTGCCAATATCCATTAAATTTTGTCTCATTAGGGAAAATGTTATGTTCTACATTTAATATAATTTAAATGACCCTCTAAATCGCTATTTAATTCCAAATTTATAATAGCCTATCACTAAGACATTTGTCAAAAACTCTAGGCCTAGGTGAAAAACAAAATTATTTAATTGATAACACTTGTCACAGAATTCCAAAAGAGACCTATTTACGTAACCTTTTTATTTATTTATTTATTTATTTATTTATGTATTTATTTTTAACAGCATGTTACATTACAATGAAAGTAATACTACAAAATGTTTACAATTTTAATAACATACATTTACTTATGTATTATTCCTTATTGTTCTATTGCTATTTGTTTGGTGATATATTGCTATAGGAACTGTCTATATCTATTGTTTTTATGAGCTACACCAATATTATGAGTCTGTTCAACTACATGACATTTTTTTCTAAATCTATTAAATTAAAGTATAAAATTGATTACATAATGCTTCGTTAGCTTAATTTTTTCGAACGTCCATTTTCCATGATTATTAAGCATATTGTCCTTAAACAACTGTCATTCTTTTTCCAGTTTCACGCATGTAAATAATAAATGATCAACTGTTTGTTCTTCATTGCCACACGCACACAATGGACTGTCTTTTATTTTGAAAGGAAATAAATACGAATTTATCTTACCATGTCCTGTTAAGAAACTAGTTACATTGCTAGTTAATGGGAAGTTTATTTATAACCTATCTTTGACACTAGGTATGATGATCTTGGCACTGAGTAGTGGAGTAGTGGCGCTTCCAACTCACTCCAGAACCCTCCTCTTACCACTACTAAGCCTTAGCCATGTTAAATATATCTCGAACGCATGGTTCGATTTTGACAAATGAGGTGTCGTTGGACTCGGGCTGACGTCTTCTTTGCTATGGACCACTCGTTATATTTTTGAAATTTTTTTTGTTTTTTTTTGTTTTCGAAAATATGCGATAGTTTGAAAACCAAACAGGATAGAACGTTGTGCCATGGCTCAAACGAATGGCCTTTATGGACTTTATTTTTTGTAATAAAATTTTTTTACTTTTTATGTTTTTTTGAAAACACTCGGATTTTGAAAATCCTATATTTCGGAAACTAGGACGTTTACAAAAAGGTTTGTTTGACGTAAATTAATGTTCCCTATGCCCTCTACCCCCAAAATAAATTTCAAGTCTCTAGGACAAAAATTTGTGTTTTGTAAGTAGTGGGATGAGGGGGGGGGAGCTGCTTACAAAAGCAAGTGGTGAGCCCCTGCGACCTTGGAATGGAAGGAGTCATGCTAGGAAGGCGTGCTTGGATTCGTTTTTTTCGTCTCGTTGCGCTCTTTACGGAAATGTAGATGTCGAAAAGGTGAAATGCTGGAAACACGGTTTTTTTTGGGGGAAAACCATGATTTTGAACTTTTTGCTATATCTCGCGAACCAATCATGCTAGAGGTGTGTTCGACAGGTCCAAGTACTCGGGGTGATGTCCTCTTTGCTATGGACCACTCATTGTAATTTTAAAAAATTTGGGAAACTCGATTTTGGGGTAAACACGTGTTTTTTGTGATTTTTGCCGATATCTCACGAACCAATAACGCTAGAGACGTGTACGAGGTGTCCTAGGACTCGGGCTAACGCCCCCTTTCAAATGTGGTAGATATTTTTTCCAAAAAGATAATTCACAAAGGGCCTAACGCCATACATATTGAAATAACGTTTTCTTTTTCTTTACCTGTTTATAATGTCCATGAAGCGTGGTGGTTGAGAGAGACGATACGGCTGGGTGTGTGTGTGTGTTTCAACGAACCTGTCGCTAACCACAAGGACCATGCTTAATAGAACAATCGCTATTTCGGCGGGTCGATGTATGACAGAGCGAGGGCGCGTTTTTCTGATATTTTACCTTTGACGTGTAAACGGTGATGAGAACTTGGTTCTATGTTGGTCGAAGCGAGTACAGAAAACAAACTTGCCGAGGAGCAGGAGGTGAATGTCATTTGAGCTTATTGGAAGGCGTTGATCTGACTTGACAACAAGTGCAATGGAAAAATGACAATGACGCTTCAAGGTGAAATAATCTGACCATTGTGGTGGCAGGGAAGAGCGAAAGGCATGTGAACACATGTGTGAAACCACAGGCACGCTAAACCAGTGACATCCTGTCTTGCTTCGTACGTGACAAAATGCAAGTTCATGTGAAATTTGATCTTCCACAGGTGTTCGCTTGAGTGTTATCTGTCCACGTGCGCGATAACTGTTAACAAGTGACATTCTGTTTTGCTTCGTACGTGACAAAATGCAAGTTGACGTGAAATTTGATCTGCCACAGGTGTTCACCTTGGACGTTAGCTGTCCACGTGCCTGATAACAGAATGTTCAAAGCGTGGGAATCGCTGAATCAGTAAAAAGTATGATGCAACTTGTGGGAATGATGTCACAACCAATAGATAGGCAAGAGCTGCGAACAGCAGTGGAGGGAGGTGGAGGGGGGAGAGGGGGAGGGGTAATGTAAGAGAGAACACAGGTGGAAAGAGAAAGAAATATGTGGAGCTGAGGACTGTACACATAGAGCTATAGGTGGTGTACAACATGTGTGAATAAATAAATTAAAAATTGCACAGGTTCACACAACATGTAATTTATTGATCCAAGAATTTAACGTAGAGTTAAACCCTAACCATTTGACGTAGAGTATATTTCCTTTTTGTTTCAACACTTTTTCCACAAGATAATGCTGAGGAAATGCTGTTTTCTGAAGTTCATGGAGATAAAATCTACCTTTTATGGGTTGATGGTTGAGGTCCTCGAGTAAATAGGTGACTGGAGTGTCCAAGTTGACTCGACGAATTCGAAATAGTTCAGTCCCCCACTGAGGCGTGTAGCCCTTATTGAAGGCAGACTTAAATTTGCTCACACGAACAAAATCCCCAATTTTCAGTCGGTGACGTTTAGGATCGGCTGCTTTTATGGGGTTAAACAGTTTATCCAATCGCTGAATATTTTTAGTCACGAGGCGTGGCTTGGTCCCAATCGTTCTATGTTTGGTGTCATTGTAACGTGACACTAGCTCAGGTAACATGTCCAACCAGCGATAACTGCCCTGAGCGGTAAACGCTTTCCACATATGGGTTTTCAATGTTCGGTTGAACCGCTCGACCACACTGGCTTTGAGATTGCTGTACGTGGTGTAATGGTGAATATCCTTAGATTTGAGAAAACGGGAGAAGTCCTTGTTGAAAAATTCTTTCCCCTGGTCGGTTTGTAGCAGCTGAGGTTGACGTTTGGAGTGTTGAATAATATGTTGAAAGGCCTCGGTAACTAGTGGACCAGACTTGCGACGCACAGGTTCAACAAAGGCCATTTTGGAATAGACATCAATGACGGTCAACATATAGCGTACACCGTCGTTAACGCCAGCATAGGGTATCATTTCAACTAAGTCAGCCTGCCAAAGTTCATCCACACCTCGTGAAATCACCTTGAGTCGTGGATAGTGACGTCTAGCTGGGCGATGCAACTCGTGAGCAATACCCATTTTAATGGGTGAGAGCTTAAACAATAATTTTGGCATTTCGAAGTTCTTGTTCAATTTCTTGAATTTCCCAATCGTGACCGGTATGGCCAGCTTGACGTGAAGCATGCAACAACTGTAGCCGCTGGATGAGCTTATTGGGATTGTGCCAGTAGGTAACATCCACAAGGGGTTTTAATGGTTTAAATGTCACTCCCGAAGCGGACGCTTTACGACGAATACTCTGACTGGTGGGAAACATTTTTGCAATGATGGTTTTATATTTTGAGATATATTGGCATTCACTTGTTGAGCGGGATCATACTGTCTTTTGTGAGCATGGGTATCCAATAAAATGGATTTATATTTGTCAAGGTCCTCTGACGTATAATCATGGGGAGAGGGGGTCCGAGAAAAGAGCAGCTTTAACAGTCCTGGCGTTAATTTATAGTTGATGTTTTTAATGACAGCTTTAGTACGAGCAAATTTAATGGATGAATCGCCAATTTTAAAACTATCATCCTCATAGCGAACACCATACGTGGTATCTGTGTTTTCAATAAATAGATCGGTGAAATAGGGTTCCAATGTTGATCCATAATATTTTATTAAAATGGTTTTCAGTTGAGCTTTATGTTGAGGGGTGGCCAAGAGTTGTGAAAACGGAGACGCTCTGGAAGGGCAAGGTGTTTCGACCCTGGCCAAGGATTTCTTTTTTCTCAAAAACTCTGCAAGGGGTGCGGCCTTTTTTTGAGGCGTAAACACTTGTTCCTCCTCATCCTCAACCTCGCTAACACTAGTCAAATCTTCCACTTCCTCTTCCTCAGGGTCCTCGTGCAGCGTCTGCGTGGCTTGTGAAACGGTGGGTAGCGTTTCAGATGGCTTGAAAGAGGGTTTCAACATGGCTTTTAGCGGAGGTGCTAAATGTTGTTGAATAAACAAAGCATGATTTGCACGTGATTGTTTCAATTGACGAAACTTTTGGCGAATAGTATTTTTTGCTCTAATAATATGCTTTTTCAATTGACTCTCTGCTAACGCCATGGTGGCTTGACAAATGACTTGATGGAGAATGAGACAGGGCCTTAAATAGCAATAAAATGATCAAACCCTAAGCGATACCGTCCTTGGTTGAGTTCACTTTGTTTGTCAATTACTAAACAGGCATGACGTTGAGTGTTCCAGCACTTAGCACACAATTCAGTAAACATTTGAAAGGTCATATCCGGATTCACATGTTCATTATAAATGTGACGACTGTTCCTCTCGTCCTGACGAAATAAAACAATGACATTGGCATTGTCACGAATCAACTGTTTGGACATTTTAGAATACGTTTGTCCAAGATAGAAGCAATCGATATGTTTGTGACGACCCATGCTGAAATAGCTTTGAATGATACCTTGACGTTCAGTGGATACATCATCGAAAATCATGAGAGAATCAGGCTTTACCTCATCCGGTGAAATCATATTTTCTTGCATGGAAAATGTAAAATAACCCATATTCTCTTTTTGTAATCCAGACATGACTTGATCCAGAAACACGTAGAGGGGTTGGTAGAGAGATTTTGCAAAAATATAAATATTTTGAAAACGTAGACCATTGGGCGCTGTGATGAGCGTTAGCAAAATATTTGTCTTTCCACAGCCGGAAGGCCCCACAATGATGCAGGGAATGGAAGATGGTAACAGTGAACCATGACGTTGTTCACGTGATGTGGGACAGAGATGGGAAACCATGTCCCCCACGGGGAATGACTCTTGCTGCTTAATAATCTTCATTTCAACTAAGGCTTAGACAGGCTAGCCGGCTGTCTATATACAGGACACCGAGCCTTGTCATAGAAACAGTAACTGGTACTACAGGTTGACGATGGATGTCTTTGGACGTGCGTTGATGGCCAAAGCTAGGTCTGTCCCCATACATGATCCTAAACAAGAAACAGATCCTGCTAATAAACACTATGTGGATAGGTCAGTAGTGCCACGCACAAAACAGGGAGATTATGACTTTAAGGGAAAGCGGTTAACCCATGTAAAACATCCTCAAGTGTCTACAGACGTTACTACGAAAAAGTATGTGGATAACAAAGTGTATGAGTTTTATGACAAAGTGCCCCAGCTTACGGTGAATGGCTATAGCGCTAATCACCATCGGATTGTTCACGTGGAAGACCCACAAGACGAAGACGATGTTTGTACCAAGCGTTACGTGACCCATGAAATGAAAAGGCTTTATAAATTGATCCCATCTGTATTTTTAGTGTATCTGACAAATGAAAAACCTTTGAATGACAGAAACCATTTATCGTTAGTCCATGATCAGCACTTGGCCTATGTGCTTTCTTCGGGTTTAAGCCACTATCGATTACACTATGATGGAACCATTCACATCAAATATGCCATACCTGATGAGAACCATTTACAAATAAAGATAAATGGTCATAGGATGTTGGTCCATAAGCATGAAATGGTCAATGCTGGTGACGAATTATCCTTTCACCTCATGTTGACATGGGATGAAAAGCAAGCGGGAAAAACCATAAACGATTTCCCACTTTATGTGGAATTGGAATATACAGCCATGAAATAACCATCTAACGTTAGTTGTGATTTAAACTTTCTTGTGAAAGGTTGTGGGTCATTATCATCATGGTGAAACAAAGGTATGCAGTGAGAAAGACTAAAAAAAGGACTTTGTCCTTGGCAAAGCCTGGGCTTACAACATTCGTGGACAAGCCCTTGCGAAAGAAAAAAAGAAAAAATAATGTATTGACCATAAAGAAAGCCTTTCGAGCAGCACAGAGACAGGTTATTCCAAAACGTCGGCGACAGAGTTCAAACCAAGGGCGAGTGATTCCCGTCCCCAAACGAGCGGGATTTTTACCTGCATTATTTGCCGGTTTGGCTGCTCTGGGCTCACTTTTGGGCGGTGCCAGTGCAGTGGCGAAAACCATTAAAGCCGCGCAGCAGGGCAAGCAACAACTCAAAGAAAGTCAGCGACATAATGAAACGATGGAAGCGATCGCCATGGGGGCTAGAAATGCCAATTTAAAGCCAGCCTTTTATCAACAAGGATATGGGATTTCACCATTTCGAAATATTAAAAAAAAAATAACCTCAGCCATAGCAAAACATGCCCTGACGCATCAACAAGTGGAAAGCTATGCTAAACAACTAAAGCTTTCTCATTTTCAAGGTGTGTTTATGCGAAACCAATTACCCCCACGACCCTGGAAACAGGAATGTGCTGTTGTCAATTTGGATGATCACCGAGGACCAGGGACGCATTATGTAGCTTATGTCAAAGAGGGATCCATGGTATGGTACTTTGACAGTTTTGGGAATTTGCCCCCGCCCATGGAACTAGTGACCTATTTTGGAAACAGGATCAAGATATATTATAATGTGAAACGTGAGCAAACGTTTAACAGCCAACAGTGTGGACGTTTGTGTTTAATTTTTTTATATAAGACGCAGCATAAGCTAAAACGCCACCAGTATGTCGGCAGAAAGTAAAACGTTTACACTGCATGGACGTGGACCTGAAGTCAGCCTAGACTTTTACCCGCCTATCGAATTGAGTGAAAACCCCTATGGTTTAGGACTTGTTTCTCTTGAAACGTACAATCGAATATACAACATACGTGAAAATGTGAACAACAAGTTTTACTATGATGATTCTGTGCTCACTTTGAACACGATCGATGATATTTATGGACACATTTATGTGGTGTTGATCAATCAATATGGTTTAAAGTCATTTCTCGACGGAACGCACAAGTTTGAACTTGTAGGCAATACCAACACTCATCGCTGCAGTATTTTCTCCTCATTCAACATTGACTTTAAAACACACCCCGATTCCATTGGCCCATTACTAGGATTTAAACCACGTGTGTTGGAGCCCAACAAAAAACATGAATCGGACCATGAAGTGAAATTCATTGAGGACCATCATGTATCGGTGACGTGTAATATTATTAGCCAAGTGTACACCAATCAGGAACCATCGCATTCGCTTTATGACTTTATTGTGACATCGCCCAATGGCTATATTATTCGTGAAAACCCTCCAGTGGTGCTTTTTCATTCTGTGGCTGTCGATAGTATTAGTAATATAACATTAAGACTGATCAATAGAGATCAACAACTCATTGATCTAGATTCTACCACACCAGTGACTTACAAGTTGGTGCTAAAGCCACTATGAAGTTTGTGTATAAAGCAACAACACCGTCTAGGAATGGTGTTAGTTGTTTGCCAAGTGAATACATGTTAACATCTCAAGGCAAGCAGATTTTACGGCATTTGGGTTACCACGTCAACCCTCATAATGAATTCTATTCTAGAGATAGCGAGGAACAACCAGGAGTGGTAAGAATTGATCTCCATTCCTATCAAGCTCAAACACCTGGACTCAATAACAATGATGAAATTCAATTTGTTATCAACAACCAAGATATTTACACCCTACCGCATGAAAGTGTCATTCAGATTGAAGGTCGGCTCACCAAAGCCGATGGCTCTACACCCACCACATCCAAGTTGGCCAACCATGGTTTGGCCTTTCTATTTTCTGAAGTGCGGTATGTCATTAACGATATCGTGGTGGATAGCACTCGAAATGTGGGCATTTCCAGTGTCATGAAACTATACCCCTCTTATAGTGAGGAAGAAGGTAAAACACTTTGCATGGCAGGTTGGTGTCCTGACTCGACCAATGATTGGATGGTACACACTGATGGAACCTTTACTGGATATTTACCTCTTAAACTGATTTTAGGCTTTGCCGAAGATCACCAACGCATTGTGGTCAACGCAAGGCAAGTGCTTTACCTAGTGAGAGACAGGAGTGATAATAATGCACTCAAGGGAGCCGACGATGCCTCCATCGATTCAAAAATTCAACTACAACGCTTGCTATGGAAAGTCCCCCATGTGACCCTTGAAGATAGCAAAAAACTGGACATACTCAAAATGGTAAAGAGAGATATGCCTCTACCCATGGAATTTAGAAGCTGGGCACTCCATGAGTATCCGCTATTGCCCACCACCAACACACACAGTTGGTCTGTAAAAACAGCTCGCTATACAGAGAGACCTCTCTACCTGATCGTGGGTTTTCAAACGAATCGCAAGTATCAACAAACCAAAGATGCCACGCAATTTGATCACCTGCAATTGAGAAATGCACGTCTTTTCCTCAACGGAGCCGTGTTTCCCTATGAAGGACTGGATTTGGATTTTTCAAAAAATAAGTTTGGCCCCCTGTACGACTTGTTTTCTAAATTTCGATGGTCGTATTATCAAAAAGAGAACGGCCCCATGCTACTACCCCAAGCGTTTAAGGCAAGAGCACCACTGATTGTTTTTGACTGTTCTTACCTGGAAGAGTCTGTCAAGCCATCCAATATCGACATTCGACTAGATTTTGAAACGCATGACAATGTACCAGCCAATACGACGGCCTACTGTTTGATTATTCATCACAAACAAGTCAACTATTATCCACTGTCCAACCAAGTGACGAGTGTATAAATAACAGCTCAACCCACGTCAAGCCGCTCAGTCATGTCTTGCTTTAAAGCCTCAAGAGACGTTACATCTTTGAATTTAAACTCTGAGGAACAACGTTTCAAGACTTTTGCCACATGGCCAGTGCCTTTCATAAACCCTCAAGCCTTGGCGGCCGCTGGATTCTACTATTTAAAAACAAGAGATGAAGTGAAATGTGCCTTTTGTCCCATCATCATAGACCAATGGCAGGAGGGCGATGAACCCATGCAGGAACATCAGCGCTGGTCTCCCACCTGCCCCTACCTGTGTAGAATTGAAGTGGGAAATATACCCTGTCATTCAAGCTATCCCTCACTTGTGTCTCTGAGTGATGAAAAAACAAGTTACGATACGTGTGGACCGTATGGTGTCCATGGTGCTACGGTGAGCAGCTCACCATCAAAAACGCCTAGTTTAGAGACATTGGGACATCATCGGTGTTATGGACGTTACAAACACAAGAGACTATATTGTTGTATCAGTTGCTATCGTCCTTATCCCAAAATGAGAAAAGCCTGTAAGACGTGTTATGATAATAAAATTATGTAATTCTTAAATTCTAATTTTTGCATGTCCCCCTGTCCTACCCTAACCTTCTTTTTTGAAACTAGCATGGCAGGTAAGTCCATGTCATGATCACACCTGATCGTCCGCCAGTCGTCAGTTGAACTTGGTCCAGGCAAGCGTCAACATGTTGCGCACACTCATTGTGGATTGCCAAGGGTTTAAAATTGGTGACAACAAATTTATATTTAAACAAGTGGCCATGATCGATTGTACCACGTTTTGGATATCGCAAGCTACGCATTTGCTATTTAAACCACCCCATGCTTTTGATTTGTTGTGTGAAAAAGACCGTAAACAAACCCAGAGGATTGAAAATCATAGGCAACTAGACTGGAATCAGGGAACCATTTCCTATAAATATTTGGACGTGGTCATGAAAGCACACTTGTCCTCGGCCAATGTGGTATTTGTGAAAGGTAATGAAAAACGTCAATGGTTGCAACCATTTTTGGCGTCTTACTGCCAATGTATCGACCTCATGGAGTTGGGCTGCCCCTCCCTGCAAACGCTCATGGATACTTGTTCCTGTGGCAACATTACCCATACAGCCCTATCGCATGCGTGGCATCTCTTTCATTGGTTAACCACCCATGCCTGCTGGGAGTTGTTGAACAAAATTATAACTCAATATTTACCTGTGAATGACGTCAGTGAGATTTCTACAAGCGACGTGTAAACATCTATAGCTCGTGATACCATGGAGAAAGGCAATGCTACGGACAAAGCCATCGGCAAGTTCTTTGTGTGCAAAAAGAAACTAGACAGTTTTACCAAAGAGGAACTCTTGGCGCTGCCCAAGTCGTTCATTTATTATGTGGCCGCCAACGCGGTCAAAGAAATCTGGCAACATATACCAAAATCATGGACTCAAGACCCTGTGCTGAGTGAATTGCAACCCTGTACGGATTACGATCACCATAAGCAAGTGGCCATGGCAAAAATACCGTCTATGCGTCAGTGTGCGACTTGCCAGCTAGTGAAACTGTATCACGGTCATAAAAGTCCGTGTAAAGACTTTGTTGAATCATTCCACGGGTGTCATGGCGAGAAAAAGCAACAACAACAAACACAAACATCGTCCACAGAGGAGGAGGAAGACCAAACCTTCCTACCATCAATGGAAAAGGATATGCCAGACCTGTACTGGCAATGGCGTCATTGACAAAGTGATTCAATACTTACCTTTCGAAATCCATCTTCCAGGTTATCGTTTTTGTGGCCCTGGAACTCGTCTCGAAAAACGTTTACAACGTGGTGATGTACCCATTAATCTTTTGGATCAAGCATGCAAGGAACATGACCTTTCTTATCGCCATAGTCATCCTGGTTTAAGACATGTGGCAGATAAATTGTTATTGAAGAAAGCTAAACAACGTTTCACATCCAGTGATGCCTCAGTAGGTGAAAGGATGGCAGCCCTAATTGTCATGAGTGCTATGAAAGGAAAGTTGATGATGCATGGACATAAACATTGAGGAGTGAGGAATTGGGATGTGTTTGTATTCTATTTTTCTTTTGTCAATCCCCTTATGGTTATGAAATAAAAACAAAGGTTTACCAGAGCACGATGTTTTGTGTTTTTATTAATTTTAAGAAATCGTGATGTTGATGGCTGATTTTTCATTTTACACATTTCACACATTGCCATTTGTCATTTTGCAATTTACAGATGTGAAAAATGTTTGTTTCAAGTTTTATGATTTTGATGAAATGGATTTTTCCAGTTTGTTGATGACACTTTTTAAACAATGTCTGTTTGAAGTTTTTAAATTTTCAAATTTCACACATGGCCATTTCCAGTTTTTAAAAATGTCCGTTTTAAGTTTTGCGTTTTTGGTGATATGGAAACATGGATTTTCCATTTTTCTGTTTTCACATTTTTCCATTTGGTGTATGTCGAAAGTTGAGATTTGACAATGATGTTGATGCAATTGCTTGACCATGGCGATACTGCAATGTGTTAATGCGTGTTTAGAGAAACGTCGAGGTCTACGACTACTGCAGGTAAGACTGTTTTTACAAAAATAATGTCTTTTGACTGCCACATTTCAATAAAAAAAACTAATGACAAAACAAAATAAGTATATAAAAGACTATTTACCCCTCACCACCCACCCACCCTACCTCACCGTGTTTGCTCTGGTCAACCATACACACGAGCTTTCTCTCTCTACTCATACATTCACACCTGTCTTTGGGAACAAACACAACCACTTTATTTATTCCCAAAAGCACATTCTCGACATGCACACTCATCCCAAAAGAACTTTTTTTTAGTTTATCATTTACATTATGAAAAATAATTAAATACTAGTTATTAAAGTTACTAAAAATCTTACTTATTTCATATTTACAATAAAAAACTCAACTTTGTACAGCGTTAAAAGAATCAAACTAATCACCAATCAAAAATTAAAAAAAAATAAGGTTGCATAGAACTTTTTAAAGAGCAAAAGGTCCAGGTGGGTTGCCCCTATTACAAAATCTACTATTCACAATGACAAAAAAACAATATTTACAAAATACTAAATCTACAAGTTACATAAAACTATGTCCCATAAACGATTAAACAGTGAAATCACACCTCCTCCTCCTTGCGATCATAACCCCAGGGCAGGTTGGTGAGCAGGTCATCAGCCCACACACGTTTGTTATCCATGGAGGCGAGGGTGCGTTTTCTCTGTTCCACAAGATACAAATGATGGTTGCTGGATTGTATCCTGCACTGTGTATGAGACATAGCTTTGCCAGTACGTAAAACCGCTAGATAGTCATCAACACGTAGCGATTTTACCACTGCCCTACCTACACCTTTTGCTCTTTTGGCTTCCTGACAGTCGAGTGTGCGATAAGCATACATTTTCGAAGCCAAACCTACGAATTCCTTCATAATGGAATCACCGCATTCATCTTTTAAAACGCCCATTTTCTTCTTGTTTTTTATGGGCAGCTGAAACACGTTGGTTGGTTGGTTGGTTCCTTAGTTTAGGGGCTGCGACAACGCGGTCATGTAGCCCCGTGTACTTTGGGTGAGTGTAGAATCTGTCTGATAACCGGTGTTAATTGTGATGACTGTATTAGTGTGTGTATCTGTTTTTTTAATTCAAGTAGGGACTGCAACTTTGAATTTTCAAATAGTTCCTACTTTTGCCGCCAAACGCCACCGTCAACGACTACTAGGCCTAGTTCAGAACTAGCTACTAGACGCCACCGCAGTTGGCTCTTGGCAACGAACGTAGCAACCAAAGAGCGTTGTTTACATTCTTAACCTATCCAATTTAGTTTCACACAGGTGTAATTAGTGGAAAGATCTTTAACATGCCATAAATCTATGACATGGGACCGCCGGCTTTACTTCCCCTCCGAAGGAAGGCATACTGAGGGATTTTTAACGCTCTTAAAAATCCGACGGCTTCGGCCGGGTTTGAACCCGCTATCTTGGGCATAGAAGCTCAGCATGCTACCGACTACGCCACCGAAGCCGCTCTGAAACACGTTGTCAGCACTATAGCAAGAGGTGTCGAACCAGTCACTATGCTGCCTCATGACGTCATAGGGGTTGCAGTGGCGAATGTGGTAAATGAATGAGTCCGTGTCCATATACAAAAGAGAGACGTCCTCAAAATGGCGTTTGGCAAACTCATAGTGGAATCGATACATGACCGATTTAGAGAAGTATAAAATGACTTGACCCAAGTAAATGGGCTTATCCATGGTCACGCTGGTCTTACTCATTTCAATAGTAGCCAAATCCTCATCGATAATTTTGATCGATTTGAAATTTGGCTTGGCAATGTATCGCCGGGCACCCCACCGCCCCTCCCTGACATTCACCAATTTAATGTCACGGTATTTGCGGACATTCTCCATGGACTTGCCATAGATGCAGTTGTTCATTAATTTAAAAAAATTAATTTCAAACTGCTGTGTTGCCATTTGTCGGTGCTCTGTGTTGAGTCGCATGTATGGCTCAAGCCATGCTTTTTGAGCAAAAGAAATACCCCTGTGGATTTTCTTCAACACCAAGCCTTGGGCGAGGCATTGCACCAACATTTGGATATGTAGCACATACCGATTTTTGTTGTAAAGTGTGCCCATGAGTTTTTCAATTTTCACTTTACTGTCAGGGGGAACCATTTGCTCAAGGCAGAATGGGAAATCGGCATGTTCATCATACAAGGATGAGGGATATTCAATATCCACTTCTAGCACATATCCACGGCCTGTTTCTTGGCTAGCCATGTTCACATCAAATTCTGACACTTGTTTCTCTGTCAGCCAAGCAAACTTCCCATAGGGCAAAGGCTGACTCATGGCGTAACCGTACAAATTATTCACGTCATAGTACATTAAGTACGAATCTGGTTTGTCTGGTGAATAATCAGGCATGTAGACATTGTTCGCTTCGGCATGGCGTTGGTTAAGCGACACAAAGCCGCCACGAATGCCCTTTTCAAAAAATAGAACCATGTCTACGTCAGTGAGTAAATCCAATTCCACTTGAGTGTATTTCAAAGCGGCATCAAACGAGAGTCCAGGACTCGTGTAATAGTGAGCCGGGTCAAGACCGTAAATGTGTTGACACAAGTTACGGAATTTTTCAAACACATCAGTGAGCAAGCAATACATCCAGTTTTAGGTAATGCAAAGCATATTCACTTAGCGTGTTCATGCCAAACACTCGCCAAACTTGACATGCATGTGCATAGTCTTCATCGGAAACGGTACTGCGTGTTAGTTTGGAGTAAAATTTCTCTTGTGGTGGGAGTTTTCTTTACTTTAACACGTCCCAGTTGTTGCAGAAATCATACGGGAATATACCTTTCCGAATGCACAACTGAAATTGCTCAGGATCATTAAAATGCATTCTAGTATTTTTTAATTCCTCCTCATTCAAGCCATTCACAAGGCTGTCTAGCGAGGATGCCATAAACTTAAAGGAATCAAAAAATCGAATGCTAAAGTCGCCCAACCTCCATGTCAGGGCTGTAAAACGCTCATGGTTTTGGGGAATAATGGTAAACGAGCCCTTGTTGACATGGCCCAATTCACGAATCAAAAACTGAATGTCATAATTCGCCAGATTGTGGAAAAAGACACCGATGAAACGAGGAGCTGGAAAGTTCAAGTTGCATTTGCTGTGCGCAGCTCCATGAAACTCCCCTGTAAAATGCGAGTGGTCTCTGACTTTTTCCTCTCCACTTAAAATAGGCTTTTCGCAAATATGGCATGTCGTGGCATGCTCATACTGCTGCTGTTGTTCTGGAGATAGGCTCATGGGTACTGGGTGGTCCAGTATTTCCTGTACATCATGAGCCAACTTAATAAGTTCATCCAAGAACCATTTGGCACAATCTGGCCCCTCGCGGTATTTGTAAACAGATTGTGTGGGGTCCTAGGCACACACCACATTAAATCCTATAGCAAAAGGTTCATGTTTTTGAATGGGTGTGGTTGAGCTAATGGTGGGATCTGGTTCACATCCCGCCATGGGTGTGGTGAGAGCTTCAAAATCTGCGTATACCACATAGGGAACAGTGTCACGCTTGTGAATGTCCTTAAACTTTAACACAGTCTTGTCCCCTTGTGGCAATATAAATCTCACTGCTTCCTGAGAAACGCAATCCACCCTATGACGTTCCAAAAGCGTGGGGGTTGTAAAATATTGCAAGCAACGATCACAAATATGTTTTACACCAGTGTTCTTAGACACATGTCTGCTTAGCAATCTACTCAAGCTTTTAATCAGGCAATAGTGATTCACCTCTCCTACAGATAAATATAAAAGATGAATGTGATGTCGTTTCGGTTCTTTTGTGGCATAAAGAGGACCCACAATCTCATCACCATCAAGGCCATAGACCATGAACGAAAAGTCATGGTTATCTTGTTCAAACCTATGGATCTCGGTTAAGTCCATAGGGAACGATACTCGAGTTAAATTTAAAGTATGTTTCAATTCAACAAACTTGGCCTTGTACATTCCTGGTCGACAACCATTATGTTGTGCTGGTTGCAAATACGCAGCCACAGACCACAGAAAGCAATCATTGTCACGATTCTTTATATTGACCACAGCATTTTTCGAAGCTATAGCTGGTGGTGTTTTAATATAGCTAGACCCAGCATTCAACGGGTTGAAATGACAAATGTTGATTTGTAAATGATGAATTTTGTCTAAGGCTAGACCACTGGGTCCTTGTTGCAGTTTATCAAATTTTGATAACAAGGCATTCACCACGTGGGTTTCATACCACTGTTCCAAATTATGGGCTATGAATAGCTCTTGCATTTTACTGCAAATATAAAATGTCTCTTTATGCTCTACGTCCTTCTTTTTATATATGAAATCGCACACCAGTTCTGTATTCACCTTTAAAGCCGTATGCAACCATTGCGCTGTACAAATTTCAATTTTAAAAATTTCAAAACAAGATTCTAAAAATTCTTTGGGAATCATACTTTTTCTAACATTGACCACACGACCAGAGCACACACGCGATTTGAAACAACTGTTTAGAGGTTCCCAAGTTAGGCTATCGGTAGCAGTAGCAAATTACATTATTTTAGAAAGAACACTCTCACCTGTGTTTTCAGCTGTAGATTGCTTGACAATGGTCTCAAACACACACGTTCCTGGTTATTAACAGAGGTCAAGCGTTTTCCAACACTCTAAAAAGGAATAAAATAAACCACCATAAGTATATCCATTCCATATAGTTTATGCATTTCATAAACAAAACAAAATCAAACAGGTTATATATAAAAAAAACTCACCTTCACGTGTAATGCTTTGCTATATTCCCGTCTCGTGGGCTAGTGTGGAAATGATTTCCTTTTCTAGTTGTCCGTTTTTCTCTCTTTCTTTAATATCGTTCTCACAGACACACGACAGGTATGCTATACCGGTTATCTGCAAACAAATAAATAAATAAATCATTAATTACCTAATCAATAAATAATTGCATGTATTTATATAAAATCAATAAATATATAAATGAATGAATAAACACCTACCTCACAACAAGGTTAAGTATTTTCCACCAACACAAAAACTGTTAAAAAGACCAGGGGTTTCATGCAACGCAGTGTGTTCAAAGGTAGTTACCTAAGTGAGAGTGGAAATGATAACGACATGTCTTTATATATGTTACCTTGCATGTATAATCTTTTTTTTCCCACGCTTTGACCATTCTGTTATCAGGCACGTGGACAGCCAACGTCCAAGGTGAACACCTGTGGCAGATCAAATTTCACGTCAACTTGCATTTTGTCACGTACGAAGCAAGACAGGATGTCACTTGTTAACAGTTATCGCGCACGTGGACTGTTAACACCCAAGCGAACACCTGTGGAAGATCAAATTTCACATGAACTTGCATTTTGTCACGTACGAAGCAAGACAGGATGTCACTGGTTTAGCGTGCCTGTGGTTTCACACATGTGTTCACATGCCTTTCGCTCTTCCCTGCCACCACAATGGTCAGATTATTTCACCTTGAAGCGTCATTGTCATTTTTCCATTGCACTTGTTGTCAAGCCAGATCAACGCCTTCCAATAAGCTCAAATGACATTCACCTCCTGCTCCTCGGCAAGTTTGTTTTCTGTACTCGCTTCGACCAACATAGAACCAAGTTCTCATCACCGTTTACACGTCAAAGGTAAAATATCAGAAAAACGCACCCTCGCTCTGTCATACATCGACCCGCCGAAATAGCGATTGTTCTATTAAGCATGGCCCTCGTGGTTAGCGACAGGTTCGTTGAAACACACACACACACCCAGCCGTATCGTCTCTCTCAACCACCACGCTTCATGGACATTATAAACAGGTAAAGAAAAAGAAAACGTTATTTCAACATGTATGGCGTTAGGCCCTTTGTGAATTATCTTTTTGGAAAAAATATCTACCACATTTGAAAGGGGGCGTTAGCCCGAGTCCTAGGACACCTCGTACACGTCTCTAGCGTTATTGGTTCGTGATATATCGGCAAAAATCACAAAAAACACGTGTTTACCCCAAAATCGAGTCGACAATGAGTGGTCCATAGCAAAGAGGACATCACCCCGAGTACTTGGACCTGTCGAACACACCTCTAGGATGATTGGTTCGCGAGATATAGCAAAAAGTTCAAAATCATGGTTTTCCCCCAAAAATAACGTGTTTCCAGCATTTCACCTTTTCGACATCCACATTTCCGTAAAGAGCGCAACGAGACGAAAAAAACGAATCCAAGCACGCCTTCCTAGCATGACTCCTTCCATTCCAAGGTCGCAGGGGCTCACCACTTGCTTTTGTAAGCAGCTCCCCCCCCCTCATCCCACTACTTACAAAACACAAATTTTTGTCCTAGAGACTTGAAATTTATTTTGGGGGTAGAGGGCATAGGGACCATTAATTTACGTCAAACAAATCTTTTTGTAAACTTCCTACTTTCCGAAATATAGGATTTTCAAAATCCAAGTGTTTTCAAAAAAACATAAAAAGTAAAAAAGTTTTATTACAAAAAATAAAAGCCATAAAGGCCATCCGTTTGAGCCATGGCACAACGTTCTATCCTGTTTGGTTTTCAAACTATCGCATATTTTCGAAAACAAAAAAAAACAAAAAAAATTTCAAAAATATAACGAGTGGTCCATAGCAAAGAAGACGTCAGCCCGAGTCCAACGACACCTCATTTGTCAAAATCGAACCATGCGTTCGAGATATATTTAACATGGCTGAGGCTTAGTAGTGGTAAGAGGAGGGTTCTGGAGTGAGTTGGAAGCGCCACTACTCCACTACTGCACTGCACCATTTAAAGTATTCTTCCATACCTTTTCGTTTTACGTAACCATGGGATTATTTACATCCGGGTGGTGCCCTGTTTGACATCTAGTGGTCGTCTTGCGAACCATTTCAAACCGCATCGGAAGAAGGGGTGGTAAGGGGCAGGGTATGACCATAGATTTTGTATGTTCGAGGCAAACGTAGTAGTTCAGCATTCCAACGTTCTCTCCAGAGCCCATACAACTGCTCCTATTGTTATTCGTCCTTGTAACCGTGGGCTCGCAATCTCTGGGCCCATAGCCGACGTTAGAACAGCGTCTGCTAGCACGTGCAATAGACCTGTCCTTGTTTTTAATTGAATGGAATCTTGGACCCAGTAAGGCCTGGGCCCGAGTAGCCCGCAGCAAGGCGAATTACGTCACAAGATACGAGGCACGTCCAGAAAGTAAGGTCCGTTTGGTAATAAAATTAAATTGTGTACAGATACAGAAAAATTATTTATTGCACAACATGCTACACCTCTTAAACTACTTTTCCACATAACTGTCGAACTTCTGCAGGCATTTGTCATAGCGTGGCACAAGTTTTTGGATACCATCTTCATAGAAGTTTGCCGTATGTGTCTTCAACCAGTTGGAAACATCTTCTTTCAGCTCGTCGTCATTGTTGAAGTGTTGACCGCCAAGGAAAGACTTGAGATGTGTGAACAGATGAAAGTCGCTAGGAGCGAGGTCAGGGCTGTACGGAAGGTGGTCAAACACGTCCCAGCCTAATCCCTGTAGGAGGTTTTTCGTCACATTTGCAGTGTGTGGTCGTGCGTTGTCGTGAAGAAAAACAACACCTTTTGACAGCAACCCTCGGCGCTTATTCAGTATTGTACGGCGCAATTTCCTAAGTGTCTCGCAGTAAGCATCTGCGTCGATTGTTTGAACACGTGGTAAGAAATCAATGAGTAAGATGCCTTTCCAGTCCCAGAACACTGTGCACATCATTTTCCGAGGTGTCAAGATTTGTTTCGGCTTAACCTTTGCTGGGTGTTCGCTTTTGCGAATAGTTTTTGTTAGTGTTAGTTTCCCGTATGGTTTGAAACATTTATTTTAGTTCTGCCCCATATTTCTACTTTGCCTAATTGCAGAGTGAGCGCGGTTCTTGTATATTTATTCTTTAAGTACAACTGATATTTTAATTGTATTCATGTTTTACAATTATTTATGTATCATAACTCACCTATTCTGAAGTGTGTTTTTAGTGTTCCTCTCTCGCGAACTGTCACAAAAACACTGAGCTGCCCCAGCTGCCGTTCGCACGTCCCTTCTTTGTCTATGAGCAGATTGATCGCCTGCCTTCCCCCGCTGGTCAGTTATCTACACCTTGCAATGACGTCACTACCACTATATAACCTTAGGTCTACCGGCCTATGGGTCGACACTCCATCATCAGTCACTTGCTGCTACAAGCTTGCTGGGGGTCATTACCCTCTGGAGTCACACGGCCTTGCCAGAGGCTCTGCTTCACGACAACACGGGGTCAGGCTGCAGGCCAACCTTTGCTCCAGCTGGCAGCTGGGCATTTTCTACAACGCTGTACTCAGTTTAAAATCAGCCTAATGGAAAAGCAACTTCTCAAACCAGCGGAGATGTTATTACCAAGAAACATCTCACTACTGGTCAACTCTCGTCAGCACGACTAAACATCGCCAAAACCTTGGCTCAGAACCCGCGCCTCTGGAGTTTGTTCGCATTAACCTCGATCATCAGCTGCTACTTCAATCATCAGCTCTGTGTGGACAATCTACCCGCAACCTTGGTCATCAGCCCTTTTCGGAAAAACCAACTGTTTCCAGCCAAGGGTTTGCTGGCCTAACACGAGAGTGTTATGTATTTTCACCTCATTGAAGGTGGTGGTGTATTCTTGGAATACACGGTACGAGAGATTGTAATTTTGAATGCCTTGCATGTTCTTTCCTTCCTCTGTGTCAAACACCAACAGTGATCTTCTATTTTCTCTTTGGTTCCTGTCTCTTATGTCTTCATGAGTCTGTTCTAGATATATATTCTCTGTGACTCACCTAGCGTCATCTAGCAGCGAATCTCTGATGCTCTTCAACTCTTCCTTGCGCAAGAGGAATTCCTTCTCCATCTGGCCACCAGATTTTGCTGCCATCGCCAGCTATTATCTCCATGAGCAAGAGAACTACGTCTACTTTTTTTACTCACCATGCTGCGCTAGTATCGCCTGTTATCAACTCTTTGAAGACCAGCTCAGCAAGAGAAGATCATTTTTGTTGTAACATTGGCAATGCTTATATGTTCTCCTTTTGTCTCCTACCCCCCACTCTTTTCCCCTTCCTTGGACCCTCCGTGCTCCGTTGAGCAGGTCTCACTTCGCAATCGGCAGTTGACTCGGTCAGTTAAAACTCCTCTCGAGCTAGTCTCCTCAAACCAAGAGGCACACTCTCTTCTACGCCATGTTGGCAAGGTAGTTGTCATCTAAGGAAACTTCGCCTTCAACATGAAATCAAGATAAGTACTATCTTAACAGTTTTAACCTCATCTTCATGGTTTTAACTTCCACGTGCTTTTAACGATACTTTTATAGACAGTGTGAAATTATTTATTTTGGGGCAAAAATCATTCTTCGTGGGATTTGCCATGTTAAGCTTTTGCTCGTATAAGCTAATCTTACTAAAAAAGAGCTTTTCTTAAGCTGTTCAAATGAGAAATCCTCTCACTACGTGGGATATTACCTAATACCCGCTGTCTATAATTCACCAAGCTAGTTGCTCCGTTGGATTTTCTCCACCCCATTTTTCTACTAAGGTCGTTCTGGAACCTTCTAGATTCGGTATTTCATCTACAAGTCCTGCCGTTGAAATTTTCACTCACTTGTGAGTATGCTATTTAAAATTGAAGAATCTCATTCCTGAATTAAAAGCTCAATAGCTAACTTTCTTCCACCGCTGGAACCGCTGGAATGTTCTATGGCACATTTAATTGTAACTCACAACTTTCTCAAGAAATAGACTCTCACCTATATAGTGCAATCAGTTATTTCCATAATTGCAATAATTTTCTTTCTTACAAACTTTAGTGTTTTTATAGTGAACTTTGCATCCATCTTTACAGACTACAGTGATAACCAGTGCTTGCTCCACGTTTCTACCGTGTCGCGATCGTCCGTTTACATTAAATACGGCCATGAACATTGATCCTATATCCCAATGATCTTTCCTCAACCTTCTACTAACAACCCATATTAATAAAATTGTAACTTTTCCATAAGGTGTCACTCACGAAGTACCCTTCCAACTTTACTAGTTTAACATTAATTAATTTCTGCATAATTGCTTGTGTGATACACGTTTCAAACTCATATTGTTCCTTTCCTATAATCAGGGAAAACAATTCTTTAAACTCTTGAGCGAGTCATGTTCAGGTTTCACGAAATGGAAACTGTCCCATTTGGCTAGTGATTCCTACTCAAACTTGGGAAGTCTAGAACCTTCCTTTTAACTTTCTTCAGGTTTCACAGTAAGTGACCTGCCCTTATTTGCATAATAACCAACGTTAATTCTGTATAAATAGAAGAAGTTGTAGGAACTTCTATCTTATTCTTCATGTTTTTCTTATTGTTATTTTAAAAGTTTTCACTCTTTCTAGAATATTCTCTCAGGAATTTCTTAAGGTACACTCTTTGTACTCCAATTAACGTTCCAACTTTAATTACTTCATTGGTTATTTGTTTAAATTTTATAAAGATTTTAGAAACATGTAAGGTTTTAAAACCTCATAAATTGTCAATTGCCTGGAGCAATTTCTAAATGTTGTCGGAGGTCTGCGACCCCAAATTGTTAATAAGATTGAAATCATATACATGTTAAAGTTACGCTTCTTTGCATTGTTAAATAAATTAAATATTTGTTTTTTGGATTCATCATTTTTCTAATACTACAGTTAGGCAAGATCCTGGCTTTCCTAACTCTTCTTCAGTTCATGCCATCTTTAATACAGAATAAAGCTTTTACTATCTGTCTGGCCAGACCATCACCCTTCCCCATAGTACTTTTATGCATGCTTGGGAGGAAATACACTAAAGCCACTCTCTGGTAAACCGCCAAGGTCTTAGCTGCGGTTCCCGTCAGCTTCGACCAAGCTCGTACCCACTTTAGGTATCCGAGAACGGATTTGCGGTGGCAACCGCTTCTAAGTGTGTTTAAAGTTAAACTTATTAATTTTGTGGGACTCTCCTCCTATCTTTCTATCCTTTTTCTACAATCCAAAATCTACTTCCTTTTCTTAATCATCTTCCCTTGGTGGGTGGGTTATTCCTCAGCCAATAAACTACCTCAAGTTTGGTACCAGAAACCCGGGAGAGTCCATTTTCTATTTCTATTCTTTGTCAAGTGTCATTTGACAATACTTTGCAAATTATTAATATCTGCTTTGAATCTTTCAGCTATATCCACATCATGCAAAGCCTGTGAACGGGAAAGAGGCCGTTCCTGTCTCCTTTGGGGTGTCCTGTTCTTTCTACCCATTCGCTGCTGCAAACTTGACAGCATCTCCAAAGTTCAACAGTTTCGTGAGTTGTATTTCAATTTACTCTCTTTGTCATGGCTCCTACTGAAAAAGATGAAACTCTCATTGCTAGACGTTCTTCTTATAAAGGGCAACTCACTAGATTCAGAAATTTCATCAGCAAATTAAATCCCGCCGATCGTGATTTAGACATCCTAACACAACGCCTTAAGTTGTACGAACGGTCCTATGATTATTACGATCAAATTCAAACCGAGATTGAATCCGTTTGCCCAGAACTTCAATCGGATCGGGACGAGATCGAACCCTTGTACTTTGAAGGGGATTGCAAAGGCCCACCAACCGATCCGCAATATCTCAGAACCGGACACTAGGGTCATCAATCCGGCCCAGTTCGCACCCGCTTCAGTTCATAAGAACAAACCGAAACCGTTACTTCCTAAGATAAGCCTACCGCACTTCTCTGGCAAGGAAGGTGAATGGTATTCTTTTTACGAACTTTACTGTTCACTCATTCATGACAATAATGAAATCCCAGACATTCATAAGTTCTACTTCCTCCGTACCTCTTTAGAATGCGAGGCCTTAGCCTTAGTGGAGTCACTGCCTTTAAGCGCAGACAACTACCACATCGCCTTTAATCTCCTTAAAGAGAGATATGGCAATTTACGTTTGAGTGTAGCTCGCCACATACGCTGTCTCTTCAACCTGCCAGCTGTCAAACCTAATGACGTCACCTCTTTAAGAGACCTCTTAGACTCTATACAGTTGAATGTCAGAGCATTATACCAACTTAAGCAGCCTGTCCAAACATGGGACACCATACTCATTCATCTGGCTACATCAAGATTCGATTTTTCAACTTTAAAGGCTTGGGAAATTGAACTCGCTCGCAAGGAAGAATTTTCCTTCGAACACTTAATCTCGTTTCTTAACAGCCGATGCCAAGTCCTTACAGCACTCGCATTTCAGTGCGAAAAGGTCGAAACGAATCATCAGTGTCAAATTTTTGGAAAAAAAACTTGCTTCTTTAAAGGGACATCAGCCCCCATCTGTCGAGAACAAGCAAACCCGTTCTTCTTTCAATCATTCAAGAGAACATATCAGGCCGTCCAACAAATCTTTAAAATGCACGCTCTGTAAAAAGCTTCACACATTGTATTTGTGCAAATCCTTTAAAGAATTGTCTGTCGAAGATCGAAGGAAGTTTGTCTTCAATAGCAAACATTGCTTCAATTGCTTGTCACCTAAGCATTCTTCTTCAAACTGTACGTCATCCAATCTCTGTTTTCATTGCAAAAAACCGCATCATTCTTTATTGCACGTTCACGATAAATCGAGGTCATCAGTACCTGCCTCTTCAAGCTCCTTGCAGAGCCGCTCCGAACAAACTAATGCTTCTTCCTGCATTTCTAACGCCGAAACTTCTCACAGTGCGCAAACCCTTTTGACCACTGTACAATTCGAAATCCAAGATAAATTTGGAAATTGGTTTCGAACCCGTGGTCTTCTCGATTCCGCTTCAACGCACAACTTTGTTTCGCAATCATTAATTAAAAAACTAGGTCTTTCGTCATCGCCTACTTCTATCAATGTGACCGGCATTGACAATTTGAAAACTCAAGTTTTGCAGTCTTCAAAATTGAAAATCAGAGACGTTTGCCAAAGAAACACCAATCTTAATTTAAACTGTCTCATTCTTACCAGTATTGGCAAGGACACTCCTAGCAGCTGTATTAATACCTCCGGATTAAAGATTCCTTCGCACTTAAGGTTAGCTGATCCTCAGTTTAATGCTCAAGGTCCCATTGATGTACTTTTCAGTGCCAATGTTTTTTGGAAGTGCATTCGCAAACAAACACGCAAGTTATCTTCAACCGTGGTCGCTAGAGACACCGATTTTGGTTGGGTTATCACTGGCGAGATCAAACATACCAGTGTTCAAACCAAAGCACAATGTCATTTCGTCACAGCTGACATAAATCCCATTTCTGAAAAAGAGAACGCTCATGTTTCATATCTCAATATTTTTGAAAAACACTTGTCGAAACGATGTCTTATCGTGAACAACTACGCTACCTCTGTAAGTTGTTTAAATAGTTTTTCCTTCTTCCCGCACAAAATGGCAATTCAAGTTCGCCTTGCTTTGTGTTACTTCGTCTACCTTCTTATGTCATTTTTTATAGCAGGTAATTGCTTAAACTCTTTCTCGAAAACTATCTTCCCCTTGTGTAAAACCATGGCTATCAGTCTCCATCACTTCGCTGTAAGCTACGTTTCACTTCTTTCGCTATTTAGAAGGATGGCCACGGTCGGCTCCTCCCTCCTTCCTCACAATTGGAAGTCGCTTTTGAAACCGCTTGAAAATCTGAATTCTATAGCATCTAGAATAACTATTCTTATGCATAACCTCCTTCTCAATGTCCCGGCTTCCCTTCCTATTTCGGAAGAATCAAGCTGTTTCCTGTCGAAAATTGTCGGATTCCGTGATCCTCTCAATTATGCGAAATTGATTTCCTACTCTATTTCATATAGCTTTAAATTGTTTTTTCACGTCCAAGTTACGATTGACTGCATGCCGTCCAACCTGAATATCTGCTTTAAGTTACAGCTGATTCAACTAGTGTTGTTTGTGTTCTTTGAACTGCTTGTTTTTCAAACTTGTTTGTATACAAGCCCGAGTAAGGTCAAGTCACTGTTTATTTCCTGTACGCTTGACAAAGTTCAAAGCAAGTTTCTCTTATCTCAACTCTGGCTGATTGCCAACCATTGTCTAGTGAGTCGCTCCTGCAAGTACAGAAGCCGCTCACCTACTTCCCAAAATAAACTTGTTCCGCTTAAGGACTCTTTCAGCTATTTATATTCCTTATCTCGCCGTACTATGTGTGTCAAGGCCGTGCTTTCCTGTGTATCCCACTTACTTACGCTCGTATTCTACAATTGCTTCGATTCTCGTCTCGTAACATCGTCGCATATCCTTTACGCGCTTATGTATTGTACTTTGCTTACATATTTTGCGATCTTATTGTTCATTGATGAACGAACTTGTTTTTTCTCGTCGTCACATTCGATGTGTTTTTGCATTTATACTTGTCACGTCACGTTTCTCGCTGACTTAAGTATTTTTCTGATCAACCCCTTTGATACTCATTATAACTTGAGGTCATTGTTTATGGCTACTAGTTTGTTACCTATGGCGTTCTTGCTTTCTACTAGCATAGTTTCTTTGTTTATTTGGTATATTCTTGTCCTGAATAGATGTACTTGTTTCTATACGCTTTGTTTAAACTTGTCAATTCTCCTTTCGCATCGTATCGTAATCTTTACTAGTGCTTTATTTCTCTCAGCTTCCAGCTATTTCGTGATTGAAGGTGTTGTTAAATCTCGTTTTTTAACTCCGCTTTCCAATGACCCTGATGACCTCCTTCCACTTACACCTGGTCGCTTCCTTACACGCACTTCTCTCTCCGCCCCTCCTCCCCTTCCTAATTCTTACAGGGATTCCAATCTACCCATCACTTGGCGTAAACTTGAAGCCCTCCGTAATTCTTTTTGGAAGAGGTGGAACTTGGAATATTTAACTTCCTTGGAACGGAGACAGAAGTGGTTTCTTTCCAGTCCCGACATTAAGGTGGGGGACTTGGTCTTAGTTAGGGAAGTTTCTCCCCCCTTAGTCTGGATCTCGGGTAGAGTGACCGAGTGTTACCCTGGAAGAGATGGGAGAGTCAGGGTGGTCAGAGTTTTGACCACTAATGGTCAGATCATAAGACCACTTCTCTTCAATTACTTTATTACTCTTAAATGGTTAATTGCTTATTTGTGCTCTGTTGGTGTTTGTCCCCCCCCCCAGTATGGTGTATTCTTGGAATACACGGTACGAGAGATTATAATTTTGAATGCCTTGCATGTTCTTTCCTTCCTCTTTGTCAAACACCAACAGTGATCTTCTATTTTCTCTTTGGTTCCTGTCTCTTATGTCTTCATGAGTCTGTTCTAGATATATATTCTCTGTGACTCACCTAGCGTCATCTAGCAGCGAATCTCTGAAGCTCTTCAACTCTTCCTCGCGCAAGAGGAATTCCTTCTCCATCTGGCCACCAGATTTTGCTGCCATCGCCAGCTATTATCTCCATGAGCAAGAGAACTACGTCTACTTTTTATACTCACCATGCTGCGCTAGTATCGCCTGTTATCAACTCTTTGAAGACCAGCTCAGCAAGAGAAGATCATTTTTTGTTGTAACATTGGCAATGCTTATATGTTCTCCTTTTGTCTCCTACCCCCCACTCTTTTCCCCTTCCTTGGACCCTCCGTGCTCCGTTGAGCAGGTCTCACTTCGCAATCGGCAGTTGACTCGGTCAGTTAAAACTCCTCTCGAGCTAGTCTCCTCAAACCAAGAGGCACACTCTCTTCTACGCCATGTTGGCAAGGTAGTTGTCATCTAAGGAAACTTCGCCTTCAACATGAAATCAAGATAAGTACTATCTTAAAAGTTTTAACCTCATCTTCATGGTTTTAACTTCCACGTGCTTTTAACGATACTTTTATAGACAGTGTGAAATTATTTATATTGGGGCAAAAATCATTCTTCGTGGGATTTGCCATGTTAAGCTTTTGCTCGTATAAGCTAATCTTACTAAAAAGAACTTTTCTTAAGCTATTCAAATGAGAAATCCTCTCACTACGTGGGATATTACCTAATACCCGCTGTCTATAATTCACCAAGCTAGTTCCTCCGTTGGATTTTCTCCACCCCATTTTTCTACTAAGGTCGTTCTGGAACCTTCTAGATTCGGTATTTCATCTACAAGTCCTGCCGTTGAAATTTTCACTCACTTGTGAGTATGCTATTTAAAATTGAAGAATCTCATTCCTGAATTAAAAGCTCAATAGCTAACTTTCTTCCACCGCTGGAACCGCTGGAATGTTCTATGGCACATTTAATTGTAACTCACAACTTTCTCAAGAAATAGACTCTCACCTATATAGTGCAATCAGTTATTTCCATAATTGCAATAATTTTCTTTCTTACAAACTTTAGTGTTTTTATAGTGAACTTTGCATCCATCTTTACAGACTACAGTGATAACCAGTGCTTGCTCCACGTTTCTACCGTGTCGCGATCGTCCGTTTACATTAAATACGGCCATGAACATTGATCCTATATCCCAATGATCTTTCCTCTACCTTCTACTAACAACCCATATTAATAAAATTGTAACTTTTCCATAAGGTGTCACTCACGAAGTGCCCTTCCAACTTTGCTAGTTTAACATTAATTAATTTCTGCATAATTGCTTGTGTGATACACGTTTCAAACTCATATTGTTCCTTTCCTATAATCAGGGAAAACAATTCTTTAAACTCTTGAGCGAGTCATGTTCAGGATTCACGAAATGGAAACTGTCCCATTTGGCTAGTGATTCCTACTCAAACTTGGGAAGTCTAGAACCTTCCTTTTAACTTTCTTCAGGTTTCACAGTAAGTGACCTGCCCTTATTTGCATAATAACCAACGTTAATTCTGTATAAATAGAAGAAGTTGTAGGAACTTCTATCTTATTCTTCATGTTTTTCTTATTGTTATTTTAAAAGTTTTCACTCTTTCTAGAATATTCTCTCAGGAATTTCTTAAGGTACACTCTTTGTACTCCAATTAACGTTCCAACTTTAATTACTTCATTGGTTATTTGTTTAAATTTTATAAAGATTTTAGAAACATGTAAGGTTTTAAAACCTCATAAATTGTCAATTGCCTGGAGCAATTTCTAAATGTTGTCGGAGGTCTGCGACCCCAAATTGTTAATAAGATTGAAATCATATACATGTTAAAGTTACGCTTCTTTTCATTGTTAAATAAATTAAATATTTGTTTTTGGATTCATCATTTTTCTAATACTACAGTTAGGCAAGATCCTGGCTTTCCTAACTCTTCTTCAGTTCATGCCATCTTTAATACAGAATAAAGCTTTTACTATCTGTCTGGCCAGACCATCACCCTTCCCCATAGTACTTCTATGCATGCTTGGGAGGAAATACACTAAAGCCACTCTCTGGCAAACCGCCAAGGTCTTAGCTGCGGTTCCCGTCAGCTTCAACAAAGCTCCGAGAACGGATTTGCGGTGGCAACCGCTTCTAAGTGTGTTTAAAGTTAAACTTATTAATTTTGTGGGACTCTCCTCCTATCTTTCTATCCTTTTTCTACAATCCAAAATCTACTTCCTTTTCTTAATCGTCTTCCCTTGGTGGGTGGGTTATTCCTCAGCCAATAAACTACCCAAAGTTTGGTACCAGAAACCCGGGAGAGTCCATTTTCTATTTCTATTCTTTGTCAAGTGTCATTTGACAATACTTTGCAAATTATTAATATCTGCTTTGAATCTTTCAGCTATATCCACATCATGCAAAGCCTGTGAACGAGAAAGAGGCCGCTCCTGTCTCCTTTGGGGTGTCCTGTTCTTTCTACCCATTCGCTGCTGCAAACTTGACAGCATCTCCAAAGTTCAACAGTTTCGTGAGTTGTATTTCAATTTACTCTCTTTGTCATGGCTCCTACTGAAAAAGATGAAACTCTCATTGCTAGACGTTCTTCTTATAAAGGGCAACTCACTAGATTCAGAAATTTCATCAGCAAATTAAATCCCGCCGAGTGTGATTTAGACATCCTAACACAACGCCTTAAGTTGTACGAACGGTCCTATGATTATTACGATCAAATTCAAACCGAGATTGAATCCGTTTGCCCAGAACTTCAATCGGATCGGGACGAGGTCGAACCCTTGTACTTTGAAGGGATTGCAAAGGCCCACCAACCGATCCGCAATATCTCAGAACCGGACACTAGGGTCATCAATCCGGCCCAGTTCGCACCCGCTTCAGTTAATAAGAACAAACCGAAACCGTTACTTCCTAAGATAAGCCTACCGCACTTCTCAGGCAAGGAAGGTGAATGGTATTCTTTTTACGAACTTTACTGTTCACTCATTCATGACAATAATGAAATCCCAGACATTCATAAGTTCTACTTCCTCCGTACCTCTTTAGAATGCGAGGCCTTAGCCTTAGTGGAGTCACTGCCTTTAAGCGCAGACAACTACCACATCGCCTTTAATCTCCTTAAAGAGAGATATGGCAATTTTCGTTTGAGTGTAGCTCGCCACATACGCTGTCTCTTCAACCTGCCAGCTGTCAAACCTAATGACGTCACCTCTTTAAGAGACCTCTTAGACTCTATACAGTTGAATGTCAGAGCATTATACCAACTTAAGCAGCCTGTCCAAACATGGGACACCATACTCATTCATCTGGCTACATCAAGATTCGATTTTTCAACTTTAAAGGCTTGGGAAATTGAACTCGCTCGCAAGGATGAATTTTCCTTCGAACACTTAATCTCGTTTCTTAACAGCCGATGCCAAGTCCTTACAGCACTCGCATTTCAGTGCGGAAAGGTCGAAACGAATCATCAGTGTCAAATTTTTGAAAAAAAAACTTGCTTCTTCAAAGGGACATCAGCCCCCATCTGTCGAGAACAAGCAAACCCGTTCTTCTTTCAATCATTCAAGAGAACATATCAGGCCGTCCAACAAATCTTTAAAATGCACGCTCTGTAAAAAGCTTCACACATTGTATTTGTGCAAATCCTTTAAAGAATTGTCTGTCGAAGATCGAAGGAAGTTTGTCTTCAATAGCAAACATTGCTTCAATTGCTTGTCACCTAAGCATTCTTCTTCAAACTGTACGTCATCCAATCTCTGTTTTCATTGCAAAAAACCGCATCATTCTTTATTGCACGTTCACGATAAATCGAGGTCATCAGTACCTGCCTCTTCAAGCTCCTTGCAGAGCC
The DNA here is from genome assembly GCA_946902985.2 of Meconema thalassinum. Lineage (NCBI taxonomy): Eukaryota > Metazoa > Arthropoda > Insecta > Orthoptera > Tettigoniidae > Meconema > Meconema thalassinum. The sequence goes on along the minus strand of OX336399.1, from coordinate 219,574,674 downwards.
GCTCCAAACAAACTAATGCTTCTTCCTGCATTTCTAACGCCGAAACTTCTCACAGTGCGCAAACCCTTTTGACCACTGTACAATTCGAAATCCAAGATAAATTTGGAAATTGGTTTCGAACCCGTGGTCTTCTCGATTCCGCTTCAACGCACAACTTTGTTTCGCAATCATTAATTAAAAAACTAGGTCTTTCGTCATCGCCTACTTCTATCAATGTGACCGGCATTGACAATTTGAAAACTCAAGTGTTGCAGTCTTCAAAATTGAAAATCAGAGACGTTTGCCAAAGAAACACCAATCTTAATTTAAACTGTCTCATTCTTACCAGTATTGGCAAGGACACTCCTAGCAGCTGTATTAATACCTCCGGATTAAAGATTCCTTCGCACTTAAGGTTAGCTGATCCTCAGTTTAATGCTCAAGGTCCCATTGATGTACTTTTCAGTGCCAATGTTTTTTGGAAGTACATTCGCAAACAAACACGCAAGTTATCTTCAACCGTGGTCGCCAGAGACACCGATTTTGGTTGGGTTATTACTGGTGAAATTCAGCATCCCAATGTTCAAACCAAAGCGCAATGTCATTTCGTTACAGCTGACATAAATCCCATTTCTGAAAAAGAGAACGCTCATGTTTCATATCTCAATATTTTTGAAAAACACTTGTCGAAACGATGTCTTATCGTGAACAACTACGCTACCTCTGTAAGTTGTTTAAATAGTTTTTCCTTCTTCCCGCACAAAATGGCAATTCAAGTTCGCCTTGCTTTGTGTTACTTCGTCTACCTTCTTATGTCATTTTTTATAGCAGGTAATTGCTTAAACTCTTTCTCGAAAACTATCTTCCCCTTGTGTAAAACCATGGCTATCAGTCTCCATCACTTCGCTGTAAGCTACGTTTCACTTCTTTCGCTATTTAGAAGGATGGCCACGGTCGGCTCCTCCCTCCTTCCTCACAATTGGAAGTCGCTTTTGAAACCGCTTGAAAATCTGAATTGTATAGCATCTAGAATAACTATTCTTATGCATAACCTCCTTCTCAATGTCCCGGCTTCCCTTCCTATTTCGGAAGAATCAAGCTGTTTCCTGTCGAAAATTGTCGGATTCCGTGATCCTCTCAATTATGCGAAATTGATTTCCTACTCTATTTCATATAGCTTTAAATTGTTTTTTCACGTCCAAGTTACGATTGACTGCATGCCGTCCAACCTGAATATCTGCTTTAAGTTACAGCTGATTCAACTAGTGTTGTTTGTGTTCTTTGAACTGCTTGTTTTTCAAACTTGTTTGTATACAAGCCCGAGTAAGGTCAAGTCACTGTTTATTTCCTGTACGCTTGACCAAGTTCAAAGCAAGTTTCTCTTATCTCAACTCTGGCTGATTGCCAACCATTGTCTAGTGAGTCGCTCCTGCAAGTACAGAAGCCGCTCACCTACTTCCCAAAATAAACTTGTTCCGCTTAAGGACTCTTTCAGCTATTTATATTCCTTATCTCGCCGTACTATGTGTGTCAAGGCCGTGCTTTCCTGTGTATCCCACTTACTTACGCTCGTATTCTACAATTGCTTCGATTCTCGTCTCGTAACATCGTCGCATATCCTTTACGCGCTTATGTATTGTACTTTGCTTACATATTTTGCGATCTTATTGTTCATTGATGAACAAACTTGTTTTTTCTCGTCGTCACATTCGATGTGTTTTTGCATTTATACTTGTCACGTCACGTTTCTCGCTGACTTAAGTATTTTTCTGATCAACCCCTTTGATACTCATTATAACTTGAGGTCATTGTTTATGGCTACTAGTTTGTTACCTATGGCGTTCTTGCTTTCTACTCGCATAGTTTCTTTGTTTATTTGGTATATTCTTGTCCGGAATAGATGTATTTGTTTCTATACGCTTTGTTTAAACTTGTCAATTCTCCTTTCGCATCGTATCGTAATCTTTACTAGTGCTTTATTTCTCTCAGCTTCCAGCTATTTCGTGATTGAAGGTGTTGTTAAATCTCGTTTTTTAATCCGCTTTCCAATGACCCTGATGACCTCCTTCCACTTACACCTGGTCGCTTCCTTACACGCACTTCTCTCTCTGCCCCTCCTCCCCTTCCTAATTCTTACAGGGATTCCAATCTACCCATCACTTGGCGTAAACTTGAAGCCCTCCGTAATTCTTTTTGGAAGAGGTGGAACTTGGAATATTTAACTTCCTTGCAACGGAGACAGAAGTGGTTTCTTTCCAGTCCCGACATTAAGGTGGGGGACTTGGTCTTAGTTAGGGAAGTTTCTCCCCCCTTAGTCTGGATCTCGGGTAGAGTGACCGAGTGTTACCCTGGAAGAGATGGGAGAGTCAGGGTGGTCAGAGTTTTGACCACTAATGGTCAGATCATAAGACCACTTCTCTTCAATTACTTTATTACTCTTAAATGGTTAATTGCTTATTTGTGCTCTGTTGGTGTTTGCCCCCCCCCCCCAGTATGGTGTATTCTTGGAATACACGGTACGAGAGATTATAATTTTGAATGCCTTGCATGTTCTTTCCTTCCTCTGTGTCAAACACCAACAGTGATCTTCTATTTTCTCTTTGGTTCCTGTCTCTTATGTCTTCATGAGTCTGTTCTAGATATATATTCTCTGTGACTCACCTAGCGTCATCTAGCAGCGAATCTCTGAAGCTCTTCAACTCTTCCTCGCGCAAGAGGAATTCCTTCTCCATCTGGCCACCAGATTTTGCTGCCATCGCCAGCTATTATCTCCATGAGCAAGAGAACTACGTCTACTTTTTTACTCACCATGCTGCGCTAGTATCGCCTGTTATCAACTCTTTGAAGACCAGCTCAGCAAGAGAAGATCACTTTTTGTTGTAACATTGGCAATGCTTATATGTTCTCCTTTTGTCTCCTACCCCCCACTCTTTTCCCCTTCCTTGGACCCTCCGTGCTCCGTTGAGCAGGTCTCACTTCGCAATCGGCAGTTGACTCGGTCAGTTAAAACTCCTCTCGAGCTAGTCTCCTCAAACCAAGAGGCACACTCTCTTCTACGCCATGTTGGCAAGGTAGTTGTCATCTAAGGAAACTTCGCCTTCAACATGAAATCAAGATAAGTACTATCTTAAAAGTTTTAACCTCATCTTCATGGTTTTAACTTCCACGTGCTTTTAACGATACTTTTATAGACAGTGTGAAATTATTTATTTTGGGGCAAAAATCATTCTTCGTGGGATTTGCCATGTTAAGCTTTTGCTCGTATAAGCTAATCTTACTAAAAAAGAGCTTTTCTTAAGCTATTCAAATGAGAAATCCTCTCACTACGTGGGATATTACCTAATACCTGATGTCTATAATTCACCAAGCTAGTTCCTCCGTTGGATTTTCTCCACCCCATTTTTCTACTAAGGTCGTTCTGGAACCTTCTAGATTCGGTATTTCATCTACAAGTCCTGCCGTTGAAATTTTCACTCACTTGTGAGTATGCTATTTAAAATTGAAGAATCTCATTCCTGAATTAAAAGCTCAATAGCTAACTTTCTTCCACCGCTGGAACCGCTGGAATGTTCTATGGCACATTTAATTGTAACTCACAACTTTCTCAAGAAATAGACTCTCACCTATATAGTGCAATCAGTTATTTCCATAATTGCAATAATTTTCTTTCTTACAAACTTAAGTGTTTTTATAGTGAACTTTGCATCCATATTTACAGACTACAGTGATAACCAGTGCTTGCTCCACGTTTCTACCGTGTCGCGATCGTCCGTTTACATTAAATACGGCCATGAACATTGATCCTATATCCCAATGATCTTTCCTCAACCTTCTACTAACAAGCCATATTAATAAAATTGTAACTTTTCCATAAGGTGTCACTCACGAAGTGCCCTTCCAACTTTGCTAGTTTAACATTAATTAATTTCTGCATAATTGCTTGTGTGATACACGTTTCAAACTCATATTGTTCCTTTCCTATAATCAGGGAAAACAATTCTTTAAACTCTTGAGCGAGTCATGTTCAGGTTTCACGAAATGGAAACTGTCCCATTTGGCTAGTGATTCCTACTCAAACTTGGGAAGTCTGGAACCTTCCTTTTAACTTTCTTCAGGTTTCACAGTAAGTGACCTGCCCTTATTTGCATAATAACCAACGTTAATTCTGTATAAATAGAAGAAGTTGTAGGAACTTCTATCTTATTCTTCATGTTTTTCTTATTGTTATTTTAAAAGTTTTCACTCTTTCTAGAATATTCTCTCAGGAATTTCTTAAGGTACACTCTTTGTACTCCAATTAACGTTCCAACTTTAATTACTTCATTGGTTATTTGTTTAAATTTTATAAAGATTTTAGAAACATGTAAGGTTTTAAAACCTCATAAATTGTCAATTGCCTGGAGCAATTTCTAAATGTTGTCGGAGGTCTGCGACCCCAAATTGTTAATAAGATTGAAATCATATACATGTTAAAGTTACGCTTCTTTGCATTGTTAAATAAATTAAATATTTGTTTTTGGATTCATCATTTTTCTAATACTACAGTTAGGCAAGATCCTGGCTTTCCTAACTCTTCTTCAGTTCATGCCATCTTTAATACAGAATAAAGCTTTTACTATCTGTCTGGCCAGACCATCATCCTTCCCCATAGTACTTTTATGCATGCTTGGGAGGAAATACACTAAAGCCACTCTCTGGCAAACCGCCAAGGTCTTAGCTGCGGTTCCCGTCAGCTTCGACCAAGCTCGTACCCACTTTAGGTATCCGAGAACGGATTTGCGGTGGCAACCGCTTCTAAGTGTGTTTAAAGTTAAACTTATTAATTTTGTGGGACTCTCCTCCTATCTTTCTATCCTTTTTCTACAATCCAAAATCTACTTCCTTTTCTTAATCATCTTCCCTTGGTGGGTGGGTTATTCCTCAGCCAATAAACTACCTCAAGTTTGGTACCAGAAACCCGGGAGAGTCCATTTTCTATTTCTATTCTTTGTCAAGTGTCATTTGACAATACTTTGCAAATTATTAATATCTGCTTTGAATCTTTCAGCTATATCCACATCATGCAAAGCCTGTGAACGAGAAAGAGGCCGCTCCTGTCTCCTTTGGGGTGTCCTGTTCTTTCTACCCATTCGCTGCTGCAAACTTGACAGCATCTCCGAAGTTCAACAGTTTCGTGAGTTGTATTTCAATTTACTCTCTTTGTCATGGCTCCTACTGAAAAAGATGAAACTCTCATTGCTAGACGTTCTTCTTATAAAGGGCAACTCACTAGATTCAGAAATTTCATCAGCAAATTAAATCCCGCCGAGTGTGATTTAGACATCCTAACACAACGCCTTAAATTGTACGAACGGTCCTATGATTATTACGATCAAATTCAAACCGAGATTGAATCCGTTTGCCCAGTACTTCAATCGGATCGGGACGAGGTCGAACCCTTGTACTTTGAAGGGGATTGCAATGGCCCACCAACCGATCCGCAATATCTCAGAACCGGACACTAGGGTCATCAATCCGGCCCAGTTCGCACCGCTTCAGTTCATAAGAACAAACCGAAACCGTTACTTCCTAAGATAAGCCTACCGCACTTCTCAGGCAAGGAAGGTGAATGGTATTCTTTTTACGAACTTTACTGTTCACTCATTCATGACAATAATGAAATCCCAGACATTCATAAGTTCTACTTCCTCCGTACCTCTTTAGAATGCGAGGCCTTAGCCTTAGTGGAGTCACTGCCTTTAAGCGCAGACAACTACCACATCGCCTTTAATCTCCTTAAAGAGAGATATGGCAATTTACGTTTGAGTGTAGCTCGCCACATACGCTGTCTCTTCAACCTGCCAGCTGTCAAACCTAATGACGTCACCTCTTTAAGAGACCTCTTAGACTCTATACAGTTGAATGTCAGAGCATTATACCAACTTAAGCAGCCTGTCCAAACATGGGACACCATACTCATTCATCTGGCTACATCAAGATTCGATTTTTCAATTTTAAAGGCTTGGGAAATTGAACTCGCTCGCAAGGAAGAATTTTTCTTCGAACACTTAATCTCGTTTCTTAACAGCCGATGCCAAGTCCTTACAGCACTCGCATTTCAGTGCGAAAAGGTCGAAACGAATCATCAGTGTCAAATTTTTGAAAAAAAAACTTGCTTCTTCAAAGGGACATCAGCCCCCATCTGTCGAGAACAAGCAAACCCGTTCTTCTTTCAATCATTCAAGAGAACATATCAGGCCGTCCAACAAATCTTTAAAATGCACGCTCTGTAAAAAGCTTCACACATTGTATTTGTGCAAATACTTTAAAGAATTGTCTGTCGAAGATCGAAGGAAGTTTGTCTTCAATAGCAAACATTGCTTCAATTGCTTGTCACCTAAGCATTCTTCTTCAAACTGTACGTCATCCAATCTCTGTTTTCATTGCAAAAAACCGCATCATTCTTTATTGCACGTTCACGATAAATCGAGGTCATCAGTACCTGCCTCTTCAAGCTCCTTGCAGAGCCGCTCCGAACAAACTAATGCTTCTTCCTGCATTTCTAACGCCGAAACTTCTCACAGTGCGCAAACCCTTTTGACCACTGTACAATTCGAAATCCAAGATAAATTTGGAAATTGGTTTCGAACCCGTGGTCTTCTCGATTCCGCTTCAACGCACAACTTTGTTTCGCAATCATTAATTAAAAAACTAGGTCTTTCGTCATCGCCTACTTCTATCAATGTGACCGGCATTGACAATTTGAAAACTCAAGTTTTGCAGTCTTCAAAATTGAAAATCAGAGACGTTTGCCAAAGAAACACCAATCTTAATTTAAACTGTCTCATTCTTACCAGTATTGGCAAGGACACTCCTAGCAGCTGTATTAATACCTCCGGATTAAAGATTCCTTCGCACTTAAGGTTAGCTGATCCTCAGTTTAATGCTCAAGGTCCCATTAATGTACTTTTCAGTGCCAATGTTTTTTGGAAGTGCATTCGCAAACAAACACGCAAGTTATCTTCAACCGTGGTCGCCAGAGACACCGATTTTGGTTGGGTTATTACTGGTGAAATTCAGCATCCCAATGTTCAAACCAAAGCGCAATGTCATTTCGTTACAGCTGACATAAATCCCATTTCTGAAAAAGAGAACGCTCATGTTTCATATCTCAATATTTTTGAAAAACACTTGTCGAAACGATGTCTTATCGTGAACAACTACGCTACCTCTGTAAGTTGTTTAAATAGTTTTTCCTTCTTCCCGCACAAAATGGCAATTCAAGTTCGCCTTGCTTTGTGTTACTTCGTCTACCTTCTTATGTCATTTTTTATAGCAGGTAATTGCTTAAACTCTTTCTCGAAAACTATCTTCCCCTTGTGTAAAACCATGGCTATCAGTCTCCATCACTTCGCTGTAAGCTACGTTTCACTTCTTTCGCTATTTAGAAGGATGGCCACGGTCGGCTCCTCCCTCCTTCCTCACAATTGGAAGTCGCTTTTGAAACCACTTGAAAATCTGAATTCTATAGCATCTAGAATAACTATTCTTATGCATAACCTCCTTCTCAATGTCCCGGCTTCCCTTCCTATTTCGGAAGAATCAAGCTGTTTCCTGTCGAAAATTGTCGGATTCCGTGATCCTCTCAATTATGCGAAATTGATTTCCTACTCTATTTCATATAGCTTTAAATTGTTTTTTCACGTCCAAGTTACGATTGACTGCATACCGTCCAACCTGAATATCTGCTTTATGTTACAGCTGATTCAACTAGTGTTGTTTGTGTTCTTTGAACTGCTTGTTTTTCAAACTTGTTTGTTTACAAGCCCCAGTAAGGTCAAGTCACTGTTTATTTCCTGTACGCTTGACAAAGTTCAAAGCAAGTTTCTCTTATCTCAACTCTGGCTGATTGCCAACCATTGTCTAGTGAGTCGCTCCTGCAAGTACAGAAGCCGCTCACCTACTTCCCAAAATAAACTTGTTCCGCTTAAGGACTCTTTCAGCTATTTATATTCCTTATCTCGCCGTACTATGTGTGTCAAGGCCGTGCTTTCCTGTGTATCCCACTTACTTACGCTCGTATTCTACAATTGCTTCGATTCTCGTCTCGTAACATCGTCGCATATCCTTTACGCGCTTATGTATTGTACTTTGCTTACATATTTTGCGATCTTATTGTTCATTGATGAACAAACTTGTTTTTTCTCGTCGTCACATTCGATGTGTTTTTGCATTTATACTTGTCACGTCACGTTTCTCGCTGACTTAAGTATTTTTCTGATCAACCCTTTTGATACTCATTATAACTTGAGGTCATTGTTTATGGCTACTAGTTTTTTACCTATGGCGTTCTTGCTTTCTACTCGCATAGTTTCTTTGTTTATTTGGTATATTCTTGTCCTGAATAGATGTACTTGTTTCTATACGCTTTGTTTAAACTTGTCAATTCTCCTTTCGCATCGTATCGTAATCTTTACTAGTGCTTTATTTCTCTCAGCTTCCAGCTATTTCGTGATTGAAGGTGTTGTTAAATCTCGTTTTTTAACTCCGCTTTCCAATGACCCTGATGACCTCCTTCCACTTACACCTGGTCGCTTCCTTACACGCACTTCTCTCTCCGCCCCTCCTCCCCTTCCTAATTCTTACAGGGATTCCAATCTACCCATCACTTGGCGTAAACTTGAAGCCCTCCGTAATTCTTTTTGGAAGAGGTGGAACTTGGAATATTTAACTTCCTTGCAACGGAGACAGAAGTGGTTTCTTTCCAGTCCCGACATTAAGGTGGGGGACTTGGTCTTAGTTAGGGAAGTTTCTCCCCCCTTAGTCTGGATCTCGGGTAGAGTGACCGAGTGTTACCCTGGAAGAGATGGGAGAGTCAGGGTGGTCAGAGTTTTGACCACTAATGGTCAGATCATAAGACCACTTCTCTTCAATTACTTTATTACTCTTAAATGGTTAATTGCTTATTTGTGCTCTGTTGGTGTTTGTCCCCCCCCCCAGTATGGTGTATTCTTGGAATACACGGTACGAGAGATTATAATTTTGAATGCCTTGCATGTTCTTTCCTTCCTCTGTGTCAAACACCAACAGTGATCTTCTATTTTCTCTTTGGTTCCTGTCTCTTATGTCTTCATGAGTCTGTTCTAGATATATATTCTCTGTGACTCACCTAGCGTCATCTAGCAGCGAATCTCTGAAGCTCTTCAACTCTTCCTCGCGCAAGAGGAATTCCTTCTCCATCTGGCCACCAGATTTTGCTGCCATCGCCAGCTATTATCTCCATGAGCAAGAGAACTACGTCTACTTTTTTTACTCACCATGCTGCGCTAGTATCGCCTGTTATCAACTCTTTGAAGACCAGCTCAGCAAGAGAAGATCATTTTTTGTTGTAACATTGGCAATGCTTATATGTTCTCCTTTTGTCTCCTACCCCCCACTCTTTTCCCCTTCCTTGGACCCTCCGTGCTCCGTTGAGCAGGTCTCACTTCGCAATCGGCAGTTGACTCGGTCAGTTAAAACTCCTCTCGAGCTAGTCTCCTCAAACCAAGAGGCACACTCTCTTCTACGCCATGTTGGCAAGGTAGTTGTCATCTAAGGAAACTTCGCCTTCAACATGAAATCAAGATAAGTACTATCTTAAAAGTTTTAACCTCATCTTCATGGTTTTAACTTCCACGTGCTTTTAACGATACTTTTATAGACAGTGTGAAATTATTTATTTTGGGGCAAAAATCATTCTTCGTGGGATTTGCCATGTTAAGCTTTTGCTCGTATAAGCTAATCTTACTAAAAAAGAGCTTTTCTTAAGCTATTCAAATGAGAAATCCTCTCACTACGTGGGATATTACCTAATACCCTCCGTCTATAATTCACCAAGCTAGTTCCTCCGTTGGATTTTCTCCACCCCATTTTTCTACTAAGGTCGTTCTGGAACCTTCTAGATTCGGTATTTCATCTACAAGTACTGCCGTTGAAATTTTCACTCACTTGTGAGTATGCTATTTAAAATTGAAGAATCTCATTCCTGAATTAAAAGCTCAATAGCTAACTTTCTTCCACCGCTGGAACCGCTGGAATGTTCTATGGCACATTTAATTGTAACTCACAACTTTCTCAAGAAATAGACTCTCACCTATATAGTGCAATCAGTTATTTCCATAATTGCAATAATTTTCTTTCTTACAAACTTAAGTGTTTTTATAGTGAACTTTGCATCCATCTTTACAGACTACAGTGATAACCAGTGCTTGCTCCACGTTTCTACCGTGTCGCGATCGTCCGTTTACATTAAATACGGCCATGAACATTGATCCTATATCCCAATGATCTTTCCTCAACCTTCTACTAACAACCCATATTAATAAAATTGTAACTTTTCCATAAGGTGTCACTCACGAAGTGCCCTTCCAACTTTGCTAGTTTAACATTAATTAATTTCTGCATAATTGCTTGTGTGATACACGTTTCAAACTCATATTGTTCCTTTCCTATAATCAGGGAAAACAATTCTTTAAACTCTTGAGCGAGTCATGTTCAGGTTTCACGAAATGGAAACTGTCCCATTTGGCTAGTGATTCCTACTCAAACTTGGGAAGTCTAGAACCTTCCTTTTAACTTTCTTCAGGTTTCACAGTAAGTGACCTGCCCTTATTTGCATAATAAATAAATAAAATAAATAAATAAATAGCCTTACAAATCCCATAAGGGCTATGGCCTCCTGCTTTGCAGGGAATTGCTCAGTTTTAACTCATCAGGTGAGCAAGTCCTGAGGAGCATTCGGGGTTATTCTTTCTGATTGGGCCTTCTATATAGATGTGCAGCTGATTAAAGATTAAGTAAATTATATTACGATGGCATAAAATTCGCTACAACAATCTTCATTTCTGAGTCTGGCGATATCAAGGCCTCAAATATCCATTAGTATTACGGAAATCATAATAGCCATCAATTAATATCTGGGAGCTTCCCATTGCCACTAAGCACAAAGCTTACCCTGTCTAAGCACTTGAACAATGACAGAAACTGCGAAGTCTTCACTCTTCAGTAAAATCTACGTATATTGAACCGTTTCAAATAGGTCTTTTTAAAATGCAATACAAAACCTTACCGGTGGCTTTTTAACATCTAGTTTGGATGCAGATACCTATACACGTTCTTTAACATCCTACAAATCATTCACTATGTTGTGCACATGTGGTCCCGGAACGAATTAATAAGTGTTTCGCAAGATAGTTGAACCTTTTGAATTCCTTGTGATGCAGTAAGGTTATTTTCCCTAGTGAACACGATGATGTTTCCTCAAATTAGAGCGCGAGACAATGTTCCATTAGTTCTGTCCGCCATGCAAATGACTTCTCACATGTGCTACAAGTGTATTACTTCACTCCAGTATGAACAACAGTGTGCTTCTTGAGGTCACCGCTCTGTGAGAAGCCTTTATTGCACACCAGAGATATGTACCGCTTTGCTGCATGCCCACTGAACGGTGTCTTTCTAGTTGATGCATTGTTTTATTGGTCACTGCATGCGAGTCTCCCTAGGTCTTTCCACTCCTGCCTCATCTTCGCTGTTCTTGTCCATTGTTTTCCTCCCCATTTTACGAACCAGTCTGCCCATCTGATTCTTTGTCTCCCAACGTTTCGTCTTCCTGTTCTTGGGTCCCACATCGTCATTTTGTACGTCCATCGGTTAGGATCTAATCTCGCTACATGTCCACCCCATCTCCATTTGATCTGGTCTGCTGATGTCATAGCGTCTTTCATGCCGGTTCTCCTTCTTAAATCTTCGTTCCGTATTCTATCTCTCAATGAGACATGAAGTATCTTCCTTTCCATTTTCCGTTGACATCTCTGGATCATTTGTCTTTGTTTCGATGTTAATGCCCAAGTTTGGCAACCATATAGTAACACAGGTATAACGCATTTTTCCAGAACTTCAGCCTTTAAAGTGTGTTTTTGGGTCTTGTCAGCCAGTATAAACTTTAGGGACCAAAAGCTCTTCCATGCTTGTCCTATTCTTCGTTTAGGGGCCGATAACCTAGATGTTAGGTCCCTTAAAACAACAATTATCATCATCATCATATTCTTCGTTTGACCTCTTTCTCTGAACGACTTGAAAATGACATGTTCTGACCGAGATATACATATTCTTCAACATATTCCAGTGTTTCTCCGTTCACATTAATTGGGGCTTCTAACGCATTGGTCATCAGCTTCGTTTTCTTCGGGTTCATTGTAAGGCCCACTTCTTTACTTGTTTTGTCTAATTCTTTTATCATTTGTTCCAGCTCTTTCGCTGATTCAGCCACCAAAACAATGTCGTCTGCGAACCGTAAATGGGTTAGTCTTGTCCCATCGATTCTGATGCCATATTTTTCTTCCCAGTCTAGTTTTCTAAACTGATTTTCCAGCAAACAGGTGAATAATTTTGGTGAGAAGGGGTCTCCCTGTTTTACTCCCCTTTCTATCATGATGTTACATCCTTCTCTTTCTGTCTTTATTCTGGCTTGGTTACCGTCGTAGAGTTTGCCAAGGAGTCTAACGAATTTGTTTGGGATGCCTTGTTTTTCCAGTGCTTCTAAGACGCTTCCCTGTTCTACGGAGTCAAATGCTTTGTTGTAATCCACAAATGCGATATACACCTCTAGATTAAATTCCTGAACTTTCTCCATGAGTTGATTTATTGCTTGCAAGTGGTCTGATGTACTGAAACTCTTTCTGAATCCTGCTTGCTCTATCGGTTGCTGTTCGTCCAGTGCCTTTGTCATTCTATTGGTTAGGATCTTCATAAATAGCTTGTAGAGGTTTACAATTAGGTTGATCGGTCTGTAGTTGTTTATGTCGTCCTTGGCTCCCTTTTTGTGTAGAAGTATGATAATGCTTTGTTTCCACTGCATTGGTATGTCTTCTGATGTGAGTATGGAATTAAATAATGTTGTGATGACTGGGATTAGATCTTCTTCACCCCATTTTAGAAATTCATTGTAAATTCCATCTTCACCTGGGCATTTTTCGGTTTTCGTTTGTCGAATGGCTGCTCTTACTTCACTGGGTAGTATTGGAGGTGTTTCTTCCTCTAGGTTTTCTTCTGATGTATTCTGGTCCTGATGCAAGTTGGATCTTTGAGAGTTACTTGAGTATAGTGTCCTATAGAACTCTGTCGCTTGCGTCATTATCTCTTCTCTTGAGGCTTGTCTTTTTTCGTTGTTGTCTTTTACTCCCAGCATCCAATGTTTGCCTGGAGTTAATTCTTTTCTAATCTTCTTTATTGATTTTGTGGTATCCATGATTTCTTTGACCACTTTAGTGTTGTGTTCTCTGATGTCTCTTCGGATTTCCCTTTTTGATTGTTTATTGACTTCCGCATATTCCAGCTTTTTGTGTTCGTTTTCTATGACTTGTGATTTTAGGCGTTCTCTTTCTTCGATCAAACATTTGGTGCTATCCTTAAGTTTTATTCTATTTTTCATACTGTTTCCAGGTGTTGACGATTGTTTGGCTGCGTGGGATATGCAATTTACGAGCTCTGTATAGTGTTGTTGGACTTTTTGCTCCGTTTGTTGGTTGAAGTCTCGTAGGTTTTGTTGTAGTGCTTTTACATACTCCGCCCTGTCTATGCATCCTGGATGTGTAGTTTTGTTGTTGAAGTAGTGTCTTCTTTTCTTCTTTATTCTCACTTTCAATCGTACCATTCTGTGATCTGTGTCAAACTTCAGACCATTTATCACTTGTATGTTTTTCACCTCTGTTAGTCTATTGGTTAGGATGAAGTCTATTTCGTTTTTGATTTTCCCATTCGGAGATTTCCATGTCCATTTGCTTTCTGGGCTTTTCTTGTAAAATGTGTTCACAATTTTAAGTCTTTGTCCCAGTGCAAACTGTATTAGTCTTTCTCCTCTTTCGTTCCTTGTTCCGTATCCGTGAAGGCCCATAGGTTCTTCTTCTTCGTATTCCTTTCTTCCTACCTTGCTGTTGAAGTCTCCAATTATGAATGTTGTGTGTGCTTCGTACTCGGCTAGTGTGTCTTCGAGGAGCATATAGAAGTCTTCAATTTCTTCTTCCGTACTTGCTTCTGTGGGAGCATAGACTTGAATTATTATGAACGTGCTGTCATTTAATTTTAGGGATAATACTATGATTCTTTCTGAGATTCCCTTTATTTCTTTTATATTGTGTTTTAAATGTCTTTTTATCAAAAAACCTACCCCTTTTTGTCCTTTTGTTTCCCCTATGAAGCTAAAGACATCCCCATTTGTTTTCTCTATTATGTCTTCGCCGTATTGCCTCACCTCACTGAGGCCTAATATATCGTACCTTACGTTTTCTAGTGCGTTTTCGAGTTCTATTTCTTTATCTTGGGTTCTTAAGGTTCTAACGTTTAGTGTACCAAGTATGAGTTCTTCTTCCTTGTGTGAACGTTGTTTCATCGTTGTGTTGTGTTGAATTCTTCTTCCCCGTTTTTTGAGGATAAGTCTTTCCAGTGCACCCACTGGTCATTTAACAGGATTTTCTGGTATCCAACTCTTACATTGTTATTACCCTTTTCCCTTTCTTCCCTGGCTTTCTGTCGGAGTGATGCTTGGATTTCTCTTTCTTTTATTGTGAGGTCATCATCTATGAAGCTGATTCCTGCTCGTGGTGCCCCTGCATAGGTAGTCGGAATTTGAATTTCCGTTACTGAACTGAACGTCAGCATTCCAGAAGCATCATTAAAGTACTATCTGAAATGATTCATTCTAGTAGGGAAAGGCTCTTATCAGAGCCCAATTTAACAATTATTTCTTTTAACATTGAAGGACTGTCTTCTTGTAAAGAAGATCTTTTACGTGAATTATGCCTAAAACATAATTGTGATGTTTTATGTATACAAGAAACACATAGGGATGTTAATCAACGACGTCCTAAAATCCCTGGAATGAGATTGGCAGTCGAACGTCCTCATGGCCAATATGGAAGTGCCATCTTCACTAAACCAGATATCAGGATTCTTGCAACCTCCATCACAGCTGACAATGACATAGAAATTATTGCGATAGAATTGAGTAACTCTATCATTTTTTCCATTTATAAACCCCCAAAGGTAAGCTTTTCATTCAGACAACCTGATAATCTGAATTTGGAGAAAGTGTCCTTCTTCGTGGGTGATTTCAACAGCCACAGCATTATATGGGGTTATCCACATGATGATGAGAATGGAGAAGCTGTTATGCACTGGGCGGAATCACACCAACTGTCCCTCATTCATGATAACAAACTTCCTTCATCCTTCAACAGTAGAAGGTGGAAACGTGGATATAATCCAGACCTTATTTTTGTGAGTGATCAGATTGCCCATCAGTGTATTAAATCTGTTTGCCTTCCTATTCCTAACTCACAACATCGTCCAATAATGTGCCAGATAGTAGCAGCCGTCAGGCCACAGAGTGTTTACTTTAAGAGAAGATACAATTTCAAAAAGGCAAACTGGGAATGTTTCACTTCCTCTTTAGATACAAAGATGAGTACAATCAGTCCCATACCAGAGGCATATGATCAATTTATTGATGCCATTAGATCGTGTTCTAAAGAAGCCATTCCAAGAGGATGCAGAACTAATTACATACAAGGTCTTTCCCAGGAAACATCTGCCTTACTGACAAACTACTTCAATTTGTATGAAAGGGATCCTTTTAGTGCTGAAACTATTGCAAGCGGACAACAACTTATCTCTGCTATTTCAGAGTCTAAACGAGAACAGTGGTTAAAATTGATGGAAGAAGTTAACATGGATAGGAGTAGCCATAAGGCCTGGAGGCTACTCAGGCGTCTCAGTAATGATCCTAATAAATCATCTTCTCTTTATAACGTATCTGCAAACCAAATTGCTCACCAACTCGTCCAAAATGGCAAGTTTATAAACTCCAGTTCTAGAACAAAAGTGGATACCAGGCCAAAATTCAGACCAGAGACCAGTATACTTTCTAATCCCTTTACCTTGGCAGAACTAAATGACGCTATAAATATCAGCAAAAATGGAAAGGCTCCTGGTGTAGATGAAATCTGTATTCAACAAATCAAGAATTTTGGACCTGTTACTAGAGAATGGGTACTCAATCTATTTAACAATTGCATTCGAACCTGCAGAATACCCAAAATCTGGAGGAAATCTAGAGTTATAGCATTCCTCAAACCAGGAAAAGATCCCCATGATCCTAAAAATTACAGACCAATATCCTTGCTCTGTCATTTATTCAAGATCTTAGAACGAATGGTTCTGGTAAGGCTTGCAAAAATAGTTGAACCACTTTTGATCCCCGAGCAAGCTGGTTTTAGAAGAGGGAAGAATTGTACATCACAAATACTCCATTTGACCCAATATATCGAAGATGGTTTTGAAAATCGGAAAATAACTGGGGCAGTCTTCATCGACCTAACTGCGGCCTATGACACAGTTAACCACCAAATTCTGTTGAGTAAATTTCATAAGATGACCAAGGACAACAAGCTGACTGAATTTCTTCGATGTCTTCTTGAAAATCGAAGATTCTTTGTAGATTTCCAAGGGCGACATAGTCGTTGGAAGAATCTCCGGAATGGCCTACCTCAAGGTAGTGTTTTGTCTCCAATATTATTTAATATTTACACGAATGATCAACCCTTGCCAGAAGGAACTAAAAGCTTCATCTATGCAGATGATCGAGCTATTCTCACCCAGGGTGATCAGTTTGAGAGTGTTGAACGGAGATTAATGGCAGCCTTAGATGAACTGAGTCCATACTACAGAGAAAACCTTCTAAAGCCTAACACCTCAAAGACGCAAGTTTGCGCTTTTCACTTAAAGAATATGCAGGCAAGAAGAAAACTGAAGATTTTCTGGGAGGGTGCTCTTTTGGATCATTGCTCTACACCTAAATATCTAGGGGTAACTCTGGATCGTGCACTCACGTATGAACAACATTGTGTTAACACGAAGCTCAAAGTATCTACGCGAAATTCCATTCTTCGCAAGTTATGTGGTACCAACTGGGGATTGCAAGCTCAAACAATGAGAACTACTGCTTTAGCACTGAGCTACTCTGCAGCTGAATATGCATGCCCTGTTTGGTATAGATCATGTCATGCCAAACAGGTAGATATTGCTTTAAATGAAACTTGTCGGCTTATAACTGGTTGCCTAAGATCTACACCTTGTGACAAGTTATATTGCTTGGCTGGCATTGCTCCCCCAGATCTTAGACGTGAAGTAGCTGCCAAACATGAAAAATTTAAAGTAGAAGTTTCCCAGACACATCCTCTACATAATTATCAACCTGCTCAACAACGATTGAAATCTAGGCGAAGTTTCTTACACTCTACTGAGTGCCTGTCGGATTCACCTCAATCATCAAGGCTAACTTCCTGGAGATGCAGAAACCATAATCTCAACGGATGGATGGTTCCATCTGAAACTCTTCCTGCCGGTTATGAAGAGTCGTGGCCTACATGGAAGAGTCTGAACAGGCTGCGGTCTGGGGTCGGTCGATCTAAGACCAATATGAAGAAGTGGGGCCTTTCAGATGAGTCAACCTTTTGCGCCTGCGGAGAAGAACAAACCATGGTGCACCTTCTCCATTGCAACTCCTGCCCTCTCATTTGCACTATGCAGGATGTAGTTCAGGCCACACCAAATGGACGAGATCTTGCCAAATTTTGGTGCGATGTAATTTAATTGTTATTTTGAAAGTACCTTTAGTGTGTTTTTTATTTTTTTAAAGTTATCTATGCTAATTTTACATGATGTATTGCTTCTGATACGAATAAATAAATAAATCTATGAATATGTCTTGTCCTCTCAGTTTGTGTTTGTTTCGGACTATTTTTAGTTTGTCTGCAAAATTTGTGAAACTGACTTTCACTATACCTCTATTGTTTCTGTCTTTACCGTCGTAGGTTGATTTTTCTGCCGTCACTTCTTTTTCTATCGTGTCCAATATCTTCTTGATTTTGTTCTTTAGTTCGTCTTTGTTACTTTCATCATTAGTGAATTCTTTACTTTTTACCACTATGTTGTTCCTCCTTTCTCTTTTCGCCTGTTGTTCTTTCTGTTCTTCTAGGTCACTTATTCTTTTGGATAATGTTTCTATCTTTTCTTGTATTGTGTTGTCTATGTTAGTGATTTTTTGTTCTAATGACTCATTTGCTCTTTCGCAGTATTCATTTCTTTTTTTAATTTCCTTTCTCATGGACTGAATTTCCTCTCTTGTTTCTTGTTTAAACTCTTCAGTTTGCTTTTTCAAATCTTTAAGTTCTGATAGTATTTCAGAAAACATACCTTTAATGTCGTCTCTTTGGGGTTTTGCATTGTTTGTGTGTTCTTCTTCTCCCGAGCTTTCTGAGGTTGATATTTTGTTTTTTCTCTCTTTTTGCTTTATGTTTTTAGTTGAGGGCTGTGTTTTGGGTGGCGTGTTGTTATATTTGCTAGTTACGTACTGTGATATATTTTACTCCTCTTTTTGGCGCGTGTAGTGTATTAATCTGCTTTGGCTTCATTCACTTCGTTTTTGCTATATAGTTCCTCTCACACTCATTCGCTTCTATTTTAGTGCTAAAATATGTCTATGTATATTGTTAAAAGTCTTCACCACTTAGTAGCAGGTTGCTGGTTTTCTTGTGTGAGCTGATACTATGCCTGTGCTTTGTGCTGTAAGACGTTCGTTATGCGACGAATGTCCTCTTTCATTGTTGACAAGTCAGCGTCCTGTAACCGGTATGTCTCATTCTCCATACAGAGTTTCTTCTGGTCACATGTTATTTTTGTGGTAAGGAATTCAAACGGTTCTTTGTTGCTGTATGCGATTAGTGTTTTGGTGAGCTTGGTGCTATATAACCTCACTAATCTCCTTCTGTTGTGTGATGTAATTAATTTCAGTTATTTACTTCTTTACCTGCAATTTGGGTGATTCCTGGTTTTCTTTCATTGCGTACGTCTTCCTCGGGTACTTTTTTTTTCACTTTTATGCTGCACTGATATCGTTTTACCGTGTAAAGATCCAAAAACCGTGGAGCTCGGAAATGGCGCGTGTTTACTTGACTACAGTACTTCGCATAATAACAAACGTTAATTCTGTATAAATAGAAGAAGTTGTAGGAACTTCTATCTTATTCTTCATGTTTTTCTTATTGTTATTTTAAAAGTTTTCACTCTTTCTAGAATATTCTCTCAGGAATTTCTTAAGGTACACTCTTTGTACTCCAATTAACGTTCCAACTTTAATTACTTCATTGGTTATTTGTTTAAATTTTATAAAGATTTTAGAAACATGTAAGGTTTTAAAACCTCATAAATTGTCAATTGCCTGGAGCAATTTCTAAATGTTGTCGGAGGTCTGCGACCCCAAATTGTTAATAAGATTGAAATCATATACATGTTAAAGTTACGCTTCTTTGCATTGTTAAATAAATTAAATATTTGTTTTTGGATTCATCATTTTTCTAATACTACAGTTAGGCAAGATCCTGGCTTTCCTAACTCTTCTTCAGTTCATGCCATCTTTAATACAGAATAAAGCTTTTACTATCTGTCTGGCCAGACCATCACCCTTCCCCATAGTACTTTTATGCATGCTTGGGAGGAAATACACTAAAGCCACTCTCTGGCAAACCGCCAAGGTCTTAGCTGCGGTTCCCGTCAGCTTCGACCAAGCTCGTACCCACTTTAGGTATCCGAGAACGGATTTGCGGTGGCAACCGCTTCTAAGTGTGTTTAAAGTTAAACTTATTAATTTTGTGGGACCCTCCTCCTATCTTTCTATCCTTTTTCTACAATCCAAAATCTACTTCCTTTTCTTAATCATCTTCCCTTGGTGGGTGGGTTATTCCTCAGCCAATAAACTACCCAGGTGGTATCATATACTATTAGACACCTAGATTCATCATGGTTAATCATTAAGGGTTCCTCTTTTATGTATTTTAAATTATGTGCCTTTTAATTAACAATATAAAGTTTATTCCCTCATAAGGGACTTTTGTTAACCTTTTTTGTTTCCTGGAGAAACTAGCAAATTTGCATTCTTATTATTCTTATTGTCAATTCTTAAGCTATATTTATTCAAAGTAATTTCATATGCTCTTTAAAGATTTATTAAACGCAAAGGAAAATCTTAATCTTGGGTCTCTTCCATCACCTAAGATTCAATCCTCGTGTCCGAAACCCTACATCCTTTCGAAATCCCTTAAAGGGTGCACCCCCACCCTTTTCCATGGTGCCGAAACCCGGGATTGAATCCAGACCTTGAATTCTGAGACCACATATTCTATTTCAAAAAACTTGTGCAATCTAATATTTGTCTTGTACATATCAGTATACCGTGGCTAGCGCAGGAGATCTGCGGGAAGGCGGAAGCAATCCCAGCATATTGTACAACTGTTCTCTTTCCGGAAAGCGGGTCTCAGTCTGGTGCTGCAAGCAGCTTTGGTGAGTGAGTTATTCCAACTTTCCAGCCATGCCAGTAATAATAGATGAAAAACTGTTAAACTCTCGGGCGGCCTACAAGGGCCAACTCACCCGTTTACAAAAATATTTAGCTACTCTACCTAAAGAGGAACAAAACCTTTATATTATATCTCAGCGTTTAAAAGCTTTTGAACAGGCGTACGAGAAATATGATCTCGTGCAACTTGAAATTGAAATCAGAAGTCCGGAACATCAGTCGGATAGGGAAGAAGTAGAGAGTAATTACTTTGATACGCACGCGCAGGCTGTGGCATTAGTTAGAACTTTGACCCTGGCATTGAAGGTAGAGGAAACTCAAGGAAGAATTAGCGACAATGGGATAGTGACAAACCATTGCAACCTAAAATCGAAATTCCGCATTTTTCAGGAAAGGAGGAGATGTGGCAATCATTCTTTGAATTGTTCAGTTCATTAGCACATGATAATGCCACACTTCCAGAAATTCAGAAATTCCATTACTTAAAATCCACTTTGCAGGGCCCACCCCTTCAACTTATAAGAGAACTCCCCTTAACAGGAGAAAACTATAACATTGCTATAGAGCTTCTTAAAGGCCGTTATGGCAACGAAAGATTATGTATACAATGGCATATTCAAGCCTTATTTAACCTGCCCGCCTTGCGTGCTGACAATTTGTCAACACTGCGAACCTTAAGTGACACGGTCCAACTACACGTCAGAGCATTGGCACGGTTGAATGAACCGGTCGAGCATTGGAATCTATTCTTAGTTCACTTGGTTACTTCTAAATTTGATCCATCAACCTTAAAGGCATGGGAGAGGGAAATAACAAATGACACTTCATATATCTATGATTCACTGCTTACGTTTATAAATAATAGATGTCAGGTGTTGTCAGCCATAGCCTGTCATACGTCAGGAAGTGCAGATAACAAATCTAATGTTGTCAAGCCAGTCGGTACTAAAATAAACAAATCTGCTGTCTTTACTGTTCAACACAATTCAACAGATTGTATTCTCTGCAAAGCGCCTCACAGATTATATTCCTGCGTTGCCTTTAAAGCTCTTTCTACCGACGAAAGACGCAAATGAATAGCTCAAAAAAGATATTGCTACAACTGCCAGTCAGCTAGGCATATGGTGCCTGAATGCTTATCTAAAAATACTTGTTCCCATTGCAAGGCTCAACATCACACCTTGCTTCATAGGTTTGAAAAGCCACGTCTGGCTCCTTCCCCTGGAAGTTCCAAAGATACATCCCCAGGGGCCAATGCGCAATCTTATACTCAGAGCTCTAGCTCTATTCGTAGTTCCCAGGTGCTACTATCAACCGTGTTATTAAAAGTTCAAGATTCCTCTGGTAGATGGCTTGAAGCACGTGCCTTATTGGATAATGCTGCCACCCATGACTTCATAAGTGAGCGTCTCATTAAGAAACTTGGTCTTTCCAAGCAACCTACATTAATTCAGGTTACCGGTATTAACAATAGCAATGTTAAATCTTTGCATTTTGTTCGTATTCATATCAACGATGCTGTTAATTGTAACACAACATTTCAGTTGAATTGTCTTGCCATTGATACTATTGGCAGTAATACCCCTAGTACTTCTTTTGAAATTAGAAATTGACAATTTCCTCGTGACATTCAGTTGCCAGATCCAACATTTAATACGAGCGCTCCAGTACACATACTTCTCAGTGCCTATGTATTTTGGCAATGTCTCCTTAGCTCTAAGGTCAAAATATCACCAGGAGTGTTTGTTCATCGTACCAAGCTAGGTTGGTTAGTAACGGGTCAAGTGCCTCGTAAGTCATTTCAAAATTTCTCACAATGTCATTTTGTTAATGCAAGTCTCGATTACAACTTAGAAAGATTTTGGAAAATCGAAACTATAGATTCAGTATCGCCTTCCTCAGTTGAAAATGAAATGTGTGAAAAACTGTTTCGCGAAACAACCAAACGCAATTCAGAGGGTAGATTTGTCGTAACAATGCCCCGTGTGGATAATCCACATCTTTTATTTGAAACACACCCTAGGGCTCTTAAAGCACTCTATGCTGTGGAAAGCAAATTTAAACGTGACCCTGTTGTTAAAACTCAATATTCCACATTTATGGAAGAATATGAGGCGCTCGATCACATGGAGGTTGTTACCAAGAAAGATGACGCTTCCTATACCCCATCTGAAGTCATTTACCTCAATCATCATCCAGTTTGGAAGAATGAAATTTTCAAGGAAAACATAAGAGTGGTCTTTAATGGCTCTGCATGGGATGCCAACGGAACTTCCCTGAATGACACATTATTATCAGGCTCTCCAATTCATTCTAACATCTCTTCTGCTTTAACAAATTTTCCTCTTCCGGAATTATCAGATTTGCCGGATGCTGGGAAGATTACAGGATCCTCTCTAATCGTTTCCGACTCTCCCCTTCGCTTACAGCGATATCATTCCTCTTTCCATAAATTGATTATGTTCATGGCTTATCTCCTTCTATGGATATATTTTGTGGTAGAACAACCCCTTTTTCCTAAGCTATATTTAACCCTTTCTGAATTAGGTTTAGCCACTACAACAATCTTATGGCTTACTCAACAAGAAATATTCTCTGAAGAATGCCAGGTGTTGTCCCAAGGTCAATCCCTTAAGAAATCGAGTAGGCTTTCCTCACTCGCCCCTTCTTTGGATACTGATGGTTTACTAAGAGTAGGAAGACGTTTATCTTTGGCTGATCTTTCTGAGGATAAAAAACATCCAATTATTCTTCCCTCCAAGCATCATGTCACTTCCTTAATCATTCGTCAGTATCATTACCAGCACCTTCATGCTGTAACTCGTACATTACTTTCTGTCATTCGTGAAAGGTATTGGCCTATAAACGGAGTGCATGAAGTTACCTCTGTTATCCGGAAGTGCCTTCCATGTTTTAAATCCAACCCTAAAATTACCGCTCAGCTCATGGGTGATCTTCCCAATTTTAGATATGCGCCTGCTAGATCCTTTACCTTTACGGGGGTGGATTCTTCCGGGCCTTTTGTTTACAGAAGAAATTCTCCTGAGGCCAAAAATGCATTTCTGGAAAACTCTATATTTGCTGTTTGTATGTATGGTCACCGGAGCAGTTCACTTAGAACTAGTTACCAACGCCTCTACTGCTTACTTTTTGGCAGCTTCTGCCAGATTTTCTGCTCGCCGAGGTCTTCCTTCAGAAGTATTCTCAGACAATGCTAAAAATTTTATCGGAGCTTCTGAACAAATTAAGAGAGCTCTTACTCACAATTCAGCGCTGGAAAGGATTACTGATTATGCTCACCAGAGAAATTTCAAGTGGCACTTCATCCCCCCTTATGCACCTCATCAAGGTGGGCGTTGGATTCTTGTGTGAAACTCACCAAGAAGCACCTTAGACGTGTTTGTGGCCACACCCCCCTTTCTCATGAAGAATTTAATTCCTTTTTTTTATTGAGGGCATAATTAATTCTCGTCCTTTATCACCCTTATCTAATGATCCTTCAGATCGTCTGCCATTAACGCCAGGCCATATTATTATCGGTGGTCCGTTGACTGCCTCTCCCCCTTTGTTATATTCTAATTCTGAATCTTCTTTAGCCATTTCTTGGCGCAAAATTGAAAGTTTGCGCAACAATTTTTGGCGCCGCTGGAGGTTGGAATACCTCGGTTTGCTTCAGCAGCGTGTTAAATGGCTTGTTTCCTGCTCTAACCTTCAGGTAGGGGACTTGGTCCTTTTGAAAGACCCTAGTCCCCCTCTTGTCTGGAATTTGAGTAGGGTTGTCGAGTGCTTTCCTGGCAGAGACAGTAGGGTCCGTGTGGTGAAGATTAAGAATTCTGCTGGCCACTTTCTCAGGCCAATCAACATGCTTGCTCCTTTACCACGCGAAGCCTAACTCCTGCGCATTCTCTCTGAAATTTTTTCTCTCGCCCCTCCCAGCATGTTCGCTTTTGCGAATAGTTTTTGTTAGTGTTAGTTTCTCGTATGGTTTGAAACATTTGTTTTAGTTCTGCCCCATTTTTCTACTTTGCCGTAATTGCAGAGTGAGCGCGGTTCTTGTATATTTATTCTTTAAGAACAACTGATATTTTAATTGTATTCATGTTTTACAATTATTTATGTATCATAATTCACCTATTCTGAAGTGTGTTTATAGTGTTCCTCTCTCGCGAACTGTCACAAAATCACTGAGCTGCCCCAGCTGCCGTTCGCACGTCCCTTCTTTGTCTATGAGCTGATTGGTCGCCTGCCTTCCCCCGCTGGTCGGCTATCTACACCTTGCAATGACGTCACTACCACTATATAACCTTAGGTCTACCGGCCTATGGGTCGACTCTCCATCATCGGTCACTTGCTGCTACAAGCTTGCTGGGGGTCATTACCCTCTGGAGTCACACGGCCTTGCCAGAGGCTCTGCTTCACGACAACACGGGGTCAGGCTGCAGGTCAACCTTTGCTCCAGCTGGCAGCTGGGCATTTTCTACAACGCTGTACTCAGTTTAAAATCAGCCTAATGGAAAAGCAACTTCTCAAACCAGCGGAGATGTTATTACCAAGAAATATCTCACTGCTGTTCAACTCTCGTCAGCACGACTAAACATCGCCAAAACCTTGGCTCAGAACCCGCGCCTCTGGAGTTTGTGCGCATTAACCTCGAACATCAGCCCTGTGCGGGAAGAATAGAACTGCTACTTCAATCATCAGCTCTGTGTGGACAATCTACCCGCAACCTTGGTCATCAGCCCATTGCGGACAAACCAACTGTTTCCAGCCAAGGGTTTGCTGGCCTAACACGAAAGGGTTATGTATGTTCACCTCATTGAAGGTGGAATCATATACTAGTAGACACCTAGATTCATCATGGTTATTCATTAAGGATTCCTCTTTTATGTATTTTGAATTATGTGCCTTTTAATTAACAATATAAAGTTTAATCCCTCATAAGGGAATTTTGTTAACCTTGTTCGTTTCCTGGATAAACTAGCAAATTTGCATTCTTATTATTCTTATTGTCAATTCTTAAACTATATTTATTCAAAGTAATTTCATATGCTCTTTAAAGATTTATTAAACGCAAAGGAAAATCTTAATCTTGGGTCTCTTCCATCACCTAAGATTCAATCCTTGTGTCCGAAACCCTACATCCTTTCGAAATCCCTAAAAGGGTGCACCCCCACGCTTTTCCACTGGGGATGAAGTGTGCCTCCATTCCATTGATTGCCGCTTACTTTCAGGGGTGTCGTAAGAAACCCAAGTTTCATCTCCTGTGACTATCTGTGTCAGAAATTCTTCGCCGCCTTCATTGTAACGGGTCAAAAACTGAAGTGCACTGCCCATCCGTTTTGTTTTGTGTTGCTCCGTAAGAATCTTCGGTACCCAACGTCGGCAAAGTTTACGAAAGTTCAGTTCTTCGGTAACAATTTCATGAATTAGTGATCGTGAGATTTGGGGAAATTCCATAGAGAGAGCACTAATTGTAAAGTAAAAATGTAGACTTTCACGACCGGCGTTGAAATAGGAATCTCTGTTTCGCGGGCTTATAGGTCGTGTTCCAAGGACATTTTGTCGTCCTGACGTTTCGCGGAATACTGCGTTCAGCATGTTCACAGGTTACATAAAGCGAGGTAACCTGTGAACATGCTGAACGCAGTATTCAGCGAAACGTCAGGACGACAATATGTCCTTGGAACACGACCTATAAGCCCGCGAAACAGAGATTACTAATTGTAAACCTGCGGTTTTGCCGGATCTTGTAATCAATCGCATGAACCAGTTCTTCTGTAACCAAAGATGGACGCCCACTTCGTTCTTCATCGTGTACTTCACTACGTCCTTCATTGAACTGTCGGACCCATCTTCTCACCATTGAATCACTCATCGCATTTTGTCCATACACTTCGCAAATTTGCCGATAAATTTATATTGGTTTCACTTTCCTAACATTCAGAAAACGAATCACAGATCTGATTTCACAAGCGGTGGGTTTTTTCAATCAACACCGACATTGTACGAGTAATGCACAACAACGCGTACGTGGCTGACAGCGCTCTCCAAATGGCACACGTTTCTTCCCCTTGATACAGAGCGTCTACCGCGCATATGCGGAACCGCGCAGCAGCGGAACGTACTACTAGTTGAAGACACAGGCGGCACACGTCTATGAAGAAGGTATACAAAAACTCGTGCCACGCTACGACAAATGCCTGCAACATTTCGGAAGTTATGTGGAAAAGTAGTTTAAGGGTTGTAGAATTTTGTGCAATAAATAATTTTTCTGTATCTGTACACAATTTAATGTTATTACGAATCGTAACTTACTTTCTGGACGTACTTCGTATGTAGCGCGTTATTCAAACATGCTGGTGCATTTTCATAGTGAGGAGCGCACAACTCGGCCAGTATTTCGAGCGTTAAGGATTAAAAAATGAATTAATAATGTAGTTTAATGGTAAGGAGGGCCCTGGCCCTCTGGCCCGTTAGAGCCAGCCGCCCCTGATAAATACTTGCAATTAAATATAAGTATCCCTCTTTGTATCGTCTGAAATACACGTCAAGTGAGAATACCGAAGTTCTGTTCAAATGGCGACATCACAGAGCCTGCACCGAGTGAACGAACCGAGTCTGCACCTTCGAGAATGTCGCTGTGTACACTCGCACTCTGCTCGTACACTTGCACTCGATCGTATTTGGAACACCACTCGCTGACGTCACTTCTGAGTGAGAGTGAGCAATAGTGTACACTTTGGCTATTTGGCAAACAGACATACGTTGAATGAAGAGGAATTTCTCGTGGGTAAAGGAGTAGTTACAGAATTGCAACACGATGGAGGGTCAGCTGATCCACAGTCGTGATTCATTCTTTGTGAGATATCATTGACCAATAGGCCCCGGCCTAGGGGCGCACCATGCTGAGGGGCGAAACATATACTAAACACACTTTTGCTACTTATGATTTTTTAAAACCAATTTCGCATAATTTTATGATTTAAATTAAACTTTCCAAAATGTTGACACTTTTCCAATTTATATTGTGGCCATCATTTTCCAACAAATGTTTAGCAGCAGCAGATTTTTCGACTTCAGCTTTAGAACAGGAATGTTTATGATTTATTACGAGAAAATTTAAGTCTTGAATATTAATATCGGTTTAATTTGATTAATTCATTATCCTTAGTTGTATGATGTATAGCTGAATATCTGTGAGTGTATAATGATTCTTAAATGGTTAAATCGTTGGCCTATTTATTTATAGTTTATATATACAAATCTAGAAACAGTTGATTTTCTCATTATTTTAATTGATATAATTGATTTTACTCCTTGATACGTTACAATAATAATAAGAGTTACCTACACAAACACCTTTATGAGGTCTAAATTCTCCCACGGTGGGTAGATTATTGGCTGGGGAATAACCTAACCCCCAAGGGAAGATGATTAAGAAAAGGAAGTGGGTTTCGGACCAGAGAAAAAAGGATGGAGAAATAGGAAGAGAGTTTGACATAAGTTATAATTATGAGTACTTGCTCAAATGCGACAAGTGGAGAAAACCCTATTAAGAGATTTATTTGCATTAAGTAGGGCATGAACCTAGGAAGAGTTAGGAGAGCAGGATCTTGCCTAACTGTTATATTAGAGAAATGATAAATCCAAAAACAAATATTTAATTTATTCAACAATGCAAAAGAGCGTAATAAATTTAACAAATAGGTAGTAGTTTTTGACAAATATATAATTTCAATTTTGTTAACAAATGGGGTCACAGACCTCCGAAAAACATCTAAAGTTTGCTCCAGGCAATTAACAATTCTTTAGGTTTCAAACCTTTATATATACTAAAATCTTCGTAAGATTTTAAAATGACAAATGAAGTGATTAAAGTTAGACATTAAATCGAGTTCAAGGTGTGTACTTTAAGAAGTTTCTGAGAAAATGTTCTAGAAAGAGTAACAACTTCGGAAATACCAATAACAAAAACAGGAAGAATAAAATAGAAGTTCCTATAACTTCTTATATTTAATCCGAATTACCTTTTTTGTGGTTATACAAAATAGAGCAGGTCACTTAATGTGAAACCTGAAGAGAAAGTCAAAAGAAAGTTTCTAGACATCCTATGTTTAAGTAGGAATCACGCGCCAAATGGGGCAAGTTTCCCTTTAGTGAAACCTAGAAATAACTCACTTATGAGTTGAAAGGATTGTATTCCCAAATTATAAGGGAGAAACAAGATAATTTGAAACGTGTACAAGACACGTAGTTATGCAGAAGTTAATTAATTACATATAAGCAAAAATTGGAGGGCACGTCTTTAGAGTGACACCTCATTGAAAGAGACCTAAAGTAACAATTTTATTATGGTTTGTTAGTAAGAGGTTTAGGAAAGATCAACTGGAATGGAAGGTAAATGTTCATGGCCGTATTTATAATAATCGGACGAGCGCGACGCAGAAGAAATACTGAAAGAACACTGTTTTTCACTATAGTCTGTTGAAATGGATGAAAAGTTCACTGTAGTAGCATAAAAGTTTATGGCAAAGAAAGTTATTGCAATTGTGGAAAATAACTGGTTGCACTAGGTAGGCGAAAGTCTATTGCTTGAGAAAGTTGTGGATTACAATTAAATGCGCCAGAAAAAGTCCCAACGGTGGAAGAAAATTTAGCTATTGCAGTAATTTATAAGGAAGATTCCTTAATTTAAAATAGTATCCCCACATGTGAGTGGAAAATACATGACGGCGTGACTGGTAGATAGAGTGCAGAATCTGGAAGGTTCCAGAACAATCCTAACTGAAGAATGGGGCCAAAGTTATTCCAGCGGTGGAATGAGCTAAATATTTTATAGACACTGGGTATTCAATGGTATCCCACGTTGTGAGAAGATCTCTCATTTAACAAGCATAAGAAATGCTGCTTTCTATTAAATTGGTTTAGACCGACAAAGGCTCAACATGGAAAATCCCGCGAAGGTTGATTATTGACCCAAATATAATAATCTCACACTGCCTATAAAATGGTCGTTAAAGCATGTAGATATTAAAACCGATGAAGATGAGGTTAAAACCTGAAGTCTGTACTTATCTCCGCTACATGGCGAAGGTGAAGTTCCCTTTGACGATTTACATTAGAGATCCAACATGGCGTGGAATGAAGAGAATGCCTCTTTGTTTGAGGAGGCTGGCTCTAGTTGAGCTTTGACTGACTAAGTCGAGTGCCGACGTGCAAGTGAGACCCACTCAGCGAAGCGCTGAGGGACCAGGAAAGGGAAAAGAGTGGGGGTAGGAGACAAAAGGAATACATATCAGAATAGACAACCTTACAAAAATAAATGTTTTTCTTGATGAATGGTCTTCAAAGAGTTGATAGTAGGCGACACTATCGCAGCCTGGTGGGTGAAAAAGTAGACGAAGTTCTCTTGATCACGGAGATGATAGCTGGCGATGGCGATGAGATCTGGTGGCCAGATTGATAAGGAAGTCCTCTTGCACCAGGAAGAATTGAGGAACTTCAGAGATTCGCTGCTAGATGACGCTAGGTGGGTCATGGAAGATATATATCTAGAACAGACTCACAAGTAACATGAGAACCCTAAACAGCAAAGAGAAAATAGGAGTTCACTGTTGGTGTTTGAGAAAAAGGAAGGGATGAACGAGCAAAGAACATTAAAAAAATACTCTATCTTACCGTGTATTCCAAGAATACACCACACGGGCGTAAGAGCGCATAAAATACCCTGTTCAGGTGGATGGGAAGTAACTAAGAATTGAAATTGACGTAGAGGCTAAGTTTTATGTTTATAAGTTATTTATTTTAAATGAATTCAGTATCTACACTATTATATGGGAATATAATACCGATGTAGACACCGGTGGAGTCGACCAATCTCCTCAAACGACCTGGAATACAATCCACAGTTATCTGGAGGAAGTTGTGTAGGACCTTGGTAAGAACTTCCCGAATCCGTGCTTTCAATTCGTCCAATGAGTGAGGTTTCGTCCGGTACACCCCCTCTTTCGCCCAGCCCCATAAAAAAAGTCACAGGGTGTCCGGTCTATACTTCTTGCACGCCATCCATGAGGTCCACGTCTACCTAGAAAACGTCCTCGAAACTTCTCATCCTACCAGTTCCTCACGACATTTGCAGAGAGAGGTGGTGCGACATCTTGCATGAAGATAATGTCGGCGGTATTTTTCCATCCATACAATGTAGGTCAAACGTAATCCTGAAGCATTTGAAGGTAGCGTTCCCCGTTCATTACGGCACGCAGGAGGGGGCTGATGACCTTTTAGCCATTATTTCACACCAAACTTTTGGTCGAGACTGCATCTTATCCACCGTAACTGCAGGATGCTGGGCCACCCAGTAATGGCAATTGTGCCGATTGACGAAACCTCCCAAATGGAATAAGGCCATGCCATTTGTTGTGAAACAATTGAGGCTAATTTTCGTGCCAACCCAACTTCGACTCTCCATACCGGTACTCCGTTCTGCGATCAGAGTGTTCTCGTGTTAGCTGTTGCACGTAATGGGGTTTGCATGTTAAAAATTTCAGTGACGGAATCCTTATGAGGTACCTGTCATCTACCGATATATATGTATACCGTAGTTTGACTTATTATTACGTTGCTACCAGCACGACCTATAGTACAGGAAAACAAGCATTGAACCCCAACATTCAAAAGATCAAGGCGAGCATGGTAGCAGGCTCCGTAGGTAGGAGGGGCTGCGGTTAAAAGCTATTCCTTGCCGCACCCATAACGTCCACGATTGTTATCGGATTTTGATGCAATTTTCAGGGATAACGACAATTTGATCCTAGATGGTTCCTTAACAACACCCCCCCCCCCCCTCCTCCTCTAGCCTCCCCACTCGCAGTCTGTTTCTACCCTCCGGCTGGAGCGGTCGTTGTTTTATTTGTATTCTTTTTTTTCATTTTTTTGGCATTTCAAATTAATAGGATCGATAACTAATACACATACACAGGCCTACCTAATGGTTTTCAAGGTCTCGAAGCATCATATATATTTGAGTGGTGATGCTATTGTAGCGTTTAGGTGATTCATTCGATATGGAATGTGCACTGCAGTCATGCAAAGACAGAGGTTGTAAAGTAGTTGTATTAACTGAAAGTGGGGAACAGAAAATAATTGAATGCAGTGAAATCAAGCAGGACGGAGTTAAGGAAAAGTTCATCAACCATGCTGTTACTGAAGTCTATGTTGCAGGGGCGGCCTTTGTGCGGTGCGAACGGTGCTGTCATATTAGGGGGCGCAGAAAAGGCAACGATAGACTGCGCAAAAAATAAAACCCAATCACCTAATTACTACTGTATTTAATCCCACCAGCAAAAATTAATTCTATATATCAGTGACCTGGGGTGAGCGAATTTCAAAGGTGGAGACATATAGCGTGAAATTCGCACTTAACGTTCTAGAAAATATATAAACTAGTTGAAACCAATATCTATATATCTGTCCATCGCCGTGCCTCTTTCGCCGACCACCGGCCGTTGTCTGGGCAGTCGTTCGCGACCTTGTGGTTGGTGTCTGTCTGGCAAGCTACGAGTGAAATTGAAACGTTATTGTTAGAACGTTACTACTGTTAAAGCAGGTATTCTGTGAGTACCGGTATACTAAATGATGTTATGCAATGTAAGATATTAGTAACATGATGTAACTTACAGTACATCCCCATAAGCGCACAATATTAATACTATTCTAGGAGCGTTTCAGTAATATTCAGAAATAATATATCACTGGAGTGTTCCTAGAATATTATATGTCGGACTCGAATAATGTCACAGGAACATTATACAGTGAGGGCCCTCCCTAAAGAACGGAGCCTCGTGGAGGCCGTGCCGCGGACAGGTCGCAACGACTCACTGCTAGATTATAGCAGGTACCGATTAGAACAGCGGGACGGGAAGCCCTGGATGCTGTCATAGCATACACAGCTGACAAGCTACCTTAGTTGTGATAATTGCTGTGAAGTGCTGTAGCCTACCTCATATCACGTGTACATGGTTAGTTACAGAAAAAACATGGCAGTTTCCTAGTGGAGACTTATCTTCTCTAGAAGAAGTCTTACAATAAATGTGTTCGTATCTTTCAGTGCAAAGTGATGTTTACTTGTGGGGAAACCTCAAACAAAAGGTACACAGAAACACCCACGCACTCTGGAGGCTCTCGAGAACGGAATATCAGTGAGGATTAATTACAGCGATTGTACCAAAACTTCCTACGTCGGTGCAACGAGTGTTTAGAAATATATCCAGCAACTACTCTTAAATTCATGGATTGTTAAATACGTTAAAAAGTATAAACCTGTTAACTAGTTGGGCGCTACGCTGCTGCTTGCGCCAATGCCTTGCTCGACACGCTGCAATACACAGTGCCCAGGCCACCACACGGTCTCAGTGAGTCTCCGTTGTATTTTTACACTTGAACCGGTAAAGGATTTTCAATTTATAAAAAAATATTTGGCAGGACAACACTCCGAATTTTGCTAACCATAACTGTAACTCTATTATTTAAACTAGTTTCCATGATGGTTCCGTATTGACGTACTAAATAGTTTTAACATATAAGTAGGTCACAGGAAATTGTTGAGCAATACTAAAAACATATATGTAACAGCGATGATATTCAGCCATCAAAACACAGAGAATCAGTAGACAATATGGCAATATTTATCATCTACTGCTACCATATATATGAGTGTTGGAATTGGCTACACCCATAAATTATTTACAATAATTTTCCAACATAAGACAATCTCTTCATAATTGATACCTTGACTTAACCTGAAGTAAGTTCTTCGAATATTATTAAGTTTGCATTCGTTCTATATCATTATAAATTAATTTTTACAGTTTTTCATAATAATTTCAGTCTATAAATTTCCCCTTGGTCCCTTTTATTATGGTGTTTGTTTTTCCTTTGCTTCTTTCAGGTTATGCATTGAGCTAACCTCATTGCTATTTGAAGTTGTTCCTTCCTCGTCTAATTCGTATGCAGGCATTTGATTTTGGACCTGTTGAGCATAAGGCATATTCATTGGTTGTGTCCATATGGTGAAGTATTGTGATTTTTGCCAATTCAAGCTTCGACCAGTGTTTTGGAGCGGATTTACGAGTTAAATGTCTACTGATTCTCTGTGTTTTGATGGCTGAATATCATCGCTGTTACATATATGTTTTTAGAATTGCTCAACATTTTCCTGTGACCTACTTATATGGTGCACCATATTATGTTAAATAGCTATTTATTTTTTGAGTGCTACGCTATATTATATCTTTCTTCGGATATTTGTCTTGGCTGATGAAGGGGATAACAGCAATTAATCCCCGAAACATGTACCAGGAGCAAGTGTAATTATAATTTATTTTCGTTTATGTATTGACTAAGGCGGATATACAATTTGTTGTTAAAACTATAACTGTAACTGTCGCTAAAGGGGAACGAAGTTTCAGTAAATTAAAAATAATTTACGTTCAACCGTGTGTTAGGATAGACTGTCAAATCTGGCAATTTTGTTGTTGTTTGAGTCTTCAGTCTTTTGACTGGTTTGATGCAGCCCTCCATGCCTCCCTGTCCTGAACTAATCGTTTCATCTCTACATAGCTACCACACCCTACATCCGAGGCAATTTGTTTAACATATTCTATCGTTGCTCTACCCCTACAGTTCTTGTCCTCGACCCTTCCTTCCATAACTAAGCTTGCTATTCCTGGGTGTCTTAGTATGTGGCATACTAACCTATCTCTTCTCTTCATTAGCAGTCGCCAGAAACATCTCTCCTCTCCCACTCGTCTTAATACCTCTTCGTTTGTAACCCTATCTGATCTTCATCATTCTCCTGTAACACCACATTTCAAATGCTTCAATTCTCCTCTTTTCTGCTGCACCAATAGTCCAAGTTTCACTTCCATAGAGCGCCACGCTCCAGACAAAGGCTTTCAAAAATGACTTCCTAATACCTAAATCTATATTCGATGTCAACAGATTCCTTTTCTGTAGAAATGCTTTCCTTGCCTGAGCCAACCTACTTTTTATATCCTCTTTGCTTCGTCCATCACTGGTTATTTTGCTTCCTAAGTAACAGAAGTCTCCTACTTCCTTCAGCTTTTCACCTGCCAATTTGATGTCCATAGAGGTTTCTGATTTATTTCGGCTACATTCTAGTATTTTTGTTTTACAATTATTAATTTTCATCATGTATTCTTTCCGTAAGATGGAGTCCATACCATTCAAGAACTCATTCAAATCCTCAGGCTTGTCGGTCAAGATGACGATTTCATCAGCAAATCTCAGAGTTGAAATTATTTCTCCTTGAATCTTCACTCCCACTTTACATTTTTCTCTAATTTCCTTCAATGTTTGTTCAA
Organism: Meconema thalassinum; assembly: GCA_946902985.2. NCBI lineage: Eukaryota > Metazoa > Arthropoda > Insecta > Orthoptera > Tettigoniidae > Meconema > Meconema thalassinum. The sequence continues at coordinate 219,539,889 of OX336399.1, read as the reverse complement.
TGTAAAGATTGAAAAGTATGGGTGATAAGTTGCAGCCTTGTCTAACACCTTTCTGAATATCAGCTTCTCTCTCATGTCCTTCACCTCAAATGGCAATTTTATCTATAGAAAATAGTATTGCCCAGGATTTAGGTTATTCAGAATTAATTAAAAAATTGGAGGCGATTTAGTTTTAGTTATTTTTTCTTAATTTATTTCAATATCAAATTAATTTTAGGTATGTATTGAGCCCGTTTAGACCAGGGTCCAACGACCCCATTTTGCAAATTTCCGAAATCCGTTCAGCACGAGACAGAAGCTATCTCAGGGTCTATCTGGACGAAAACTACGTAAAATCTGGCTTCACCGATATCGGTAATACGCAAGTAAGGTAGGAAGAGAATTAATCGAAAATAGCACAATTCATTGCAATATCTCAATTTTTATATAATTAAATTGTAAATCTTCGGCATAAATCATCAAAAATAAACAAATCACTCACACATAAAGAATCCATACACCACAAAAATTAAATAACACTCCTACTCTTCGACGAATGATATCCAGAAAATTGTCAGTCTATTCTGGTATCATTAAAAAATTCTATTTACACACTTCTATGCGATCATGATTCGGTGGGGAGTTCTAATGATCCCTATCTGTACACTCGCAGTTTTCCATTTCTGAAGATTGATCTTTGATTGTTCAAGTATTAAACAAATATTTTATGATGCATTTCGAAAAATTGTGATATCACTTTCACCTGCCTAATGTGCTTTCCAAAATTAATAATTATGGAAGATTATTGCACAAAATTATTTTGTAGGATTATGCACTATTATTAATGTTATTAATATTAATTAATTATTAATTATTATTATTATTATTATTATTATTATTATTATTATTATTATTATTATTATTATTATTATTATTATTAATATTCGACTAACATGGTAGCCTAATGTTAATATTATTTGCATTTATGACTTTGTTTCATTGAACAATATGTTTATAATTTTCATCTTTTTAGAGTAATATGAAAATTATCGTTTTCTTAAAATTCACAATTTATTGGTCTCACATCACCAATGAATTATTTGATAACCATCTCAAATTATGTTATATAAATAAACACAAATTATTATTAACAATAAAAATTGCTATAATTTTCAATCATTAAATTAATTAAATTTCCCATCAAATAATTATTATTTTCACTCTTAGTTGATCTTCAAAATATTCAGATTTTAATATATTCATAACAGAATTTATTATTATTATTATTATTATTATTATTATTATTATTATTATCATTCGTGAATTTTCTTCAAAACTATTTTTTAACAGGTCTCACTTCTCTCAAAATTACTTCATGAAGATTGGCATTAAGTTAGTTGACTGCTTGAAAATTTATTATTATTATTATTTCAGACACTCCCAAGTATTTATTATAAACATTCCCAGATTATTTATCTTCTTTTATTGCATTTGCAACCATTTATTTTCTCAATAAGCTTAGGTCAGGTTCATAACATCTATCAATTATATTTTATTTATTAGGCACAAAATCGGGAATCTAGATAATTGACCCATATTGGAAATAAATATCCACTCCTACAGGATTTGAATTGGACTGGAATATGGGGCGGCCCTATTGCCTCACCCTTCTTTAACAACTACGAGCAACACATGCTCTCAATAACCTCTTCCACAACTCAGGAAATAATTTCCTCATGGATGACCCTCAGTCTCCACATAAATATAAATGCCGACATCCTAGTCGCATAATATTATTAACAATAATCATTACAAATGATTCTTAATTTTTTTTCCTCCACAATTTTTTAAAATAAGTGTTGTAATATTCCGTCATACAAATTACTGTATATTCCTGAATTTATAAAGTTTTCCAATGAAAAGCTGTAATTATTCCCGGTCTAAATCTCGCTGCCTCTATTTAACACAAATGCAACCTAGTTGATACATTTTTATTACCTGCCATTATTTTACCTCCCTCTTCATTCTTACTTGGTGCTTTTAGAAACGTTTTCTAAACTTATTCTCCCTTCATAATTATTGGCATTTGATATTATTTAAGCAATCTCATTTGTCTAACCACCTTCCTAAATATAAATAACCACGGTTATTTCTAACTCGGTTCATAAATAATAATTTCCGCTAGTAGAGAAGCAGGGAGGGTTCTGCTTCAAATACCGTTATTTATGCAAATGAGGGGGGCGTGGCAAGGTCAATGACCTTGAGGTAGGTCATGGTCAATGACCTTGAGGTAGGTCATTGACCCCCAAGGTCGCCGGGACCCCGGAAGGTAAACAAACCTTGGAGGGTCCAGGAACCGGTTTGAGGGGGTGTGGGTGGAGGGGGAGGAGTGGGGGGTGGGGAGGGAGGGTGGGGGAGGGAGGGGGAGGGAAGGGTGGGGTGGGAGACGAGGGGGGAAGGATGGAAGAGGCTCTGCACGAGACCCTCCTCGACCCAGTCTCTCTCTTGGACTGAGCGCCTTCTCTGATATTATCCTGGGCTATATAGCTTTGCTTTGAGCCCGATGAGATCCGAGTGTTGCCGAAGGTTTCCGAATCCTTGGTTGTGAATGATTCGTCAGAGAATTGAACGGTCAACTGGTGTGTGTGTGACGTCACAGCAGATTACGGGATGTGAGGTAGGTCATGGACGGGAGTGTTTTGAATGGAAAACATGAATGGCGGTGGATGGCGGCGGTTGTTGAACCCTGACGTGGTAGGTTGGTTAGGTGTGAATGGGTCTGAGAGACAAACAAGATGGGGTTGAAAGCGCTCAATGGTAAACAAACATCAATGGTATCTGGAGTAGTGAATGGAATTGAGAGAGAGAGGGGGAATGAACTGGTTGTTGAATGTGCTCAATGGTAAACAAACGTCAATGAATCTGGAGTAGTATTTCCTGTAAATGGTAGGGTGGGGGTAGGATACAAATCGCATGGCATGTTGACTCGGCCAGCTCGACATGAAATAAAAACAAGAAGGTGTACACCAGATCTGATTTATTAATCCATGAATTATATGTGGCATTAAAACCTAGCCACTTAACAAAAAGTTTATTGCCACGTTTTTGTACAATTTTTTCAACAAGATAATGCTTGGGATATTGCGTCCTTTGCAGTTCCTCCATGTAGAATCCTCCTTGGATTGACTGCTTGTTGAGGTCATCAAGTAAATAAACAACTGGATTAGAAAGTTTTACCTTGCGAATACGAAATATTTCTGTGCTCCAGTTTGGTGTGTATCCTTTGGCGAAGATTGTTTTATGTTTACTGATGCGCACATAATCACCAATACGTAATTGATGACGTCGCGGATCTACTGTTTTGATTTTGTGATGAATGCGATCCAATTGCGCAATGTTCTTGGTTACAAGGCGTGGTTTCATTTTGATGGTTCTATGTTTAGTGTTGTTGTAACGTGTCACCAGGTCGCCTACAAGTTCAAGCCAGCGATAGGATCCTCTTGCTGTAAATTGTTCCCACATGCGCGTCTTGAGTGTGCGGTTGAAACGTTCTACAACACTTGCCTTTAGATTGCTAAAAGTGGAATAGTGATGGATGTCAAGTGATTTGAGATAAGCGGAAAAAGTCTTGTTGAAAAATTCTTTGCCTTGATCTGTTTGAAGCAAACGAGGTTGTCGTCTTGACCGCTGAACGATGGTCTTGAATGCAGCGGTGACCAGTTGTGCAGATTTATTCCGAACAGGTTCAACAAAGGCCATTTTGGAATAAACGTCGATGACGGTGAGCAGATAGTTGACCCCGTTGTTAGCTTTGGCATAGGGAATCATTTCAACCAGATCAGCTTGCCAAAGATCGTCAACGCCCCGTGTGATGACATGACGACGATGGTAGAGACGACGAGCTGGTCTATGCAACTCGCGAGCAATGCCAGCCTTAACAGGCGAGGGTGTATGAACACGTTGACTCATTAGACAATAATGCCAGCATGACGAAGCTCCTCTTCTATTTCTAAAACTTCCGCCTCGTGTCCGGTATGACCAGCCTGTTCCGATGCACGCAACAGTTGCAGACGTTTAACCAACTTATTTGGATTGTTCCAATAGGCGAAATCGATGAATGGTTTCAAAGTATTAAACGTGATACCGGACGCTGAATTTGCACGGCGAACACTTGCATAGGTGGGAAACAATTTTGATATGATGGTTTTATATTTGAAGCTCTTATTAGCATTTATTGCTTCAGAACGTTTATAATTACGTCTAAAACCATTTGTAGCCATCAAGATGTCTTTATACTTTTCAAGATCTTCTTTATCATACTCCTCGGTAGAAGGTGTACGTGAAAATAAAAGTTCCAAAAGACCTGGCGTCAATTTATAACGAACTGTTTTAACAATCAAAACATTGTCACTTATCTTAATTGGTGAATCGCCAATTCGAAATCTATTGTTTTCATAGCGAACACCATAGGTAGTATCAGTTTTCTTAGTAAAAAGATCTTCAAGGAAGGGAGTAACCAACGCACCATAATTTTGTAGTAAAATGGATTTTAACCGCACATATTGTTCGGGCGTATTTAATATTTCTTTAAGAGTAGGCTGCTTTTCTTTGAGCCTAGTGGGTGTTTCAGCAATTATTGATGTTTTCAAAAACTGGGGCAGCGGTGATTCTTTGGAGCTAGAAGACGGAAGCAATGGAGAAAAAACATCCTCAGGTTCTTCATCATTTTCTTCCTCCTCCTCTTCAATTGTTTGTGTTTCTTTTGAGCGTGTACTAGGTTTTGATGTTCCTTTCAACACAGCTTCCAGAGGTGACTTCAAATGTTTTTCGACAAACAGTTCACTGTCGGCATGTGCACGTTTTAGATAGCGAAACTTTTGTCGAATGCTATTTCGTGCACGGATTATGTGCTTTTTTAATTGACTCCCTGTTGTCGCCATGACACCTGAACAAATGATGTTCAGAAAAGCAATGCAGCTACTTAAATACGAATGAAATGGTCAAATCCCATGCGGTAGCGTCCATTGTTGATGTTGCTCTGCTTATCAATAACAAGACAACTGTGGTGATGAGCGTTCCAACACATGGCACACAACTGTGTAAAGGCTTGAAAGGTCATGTCTGGGTTCACGTGATCATCGTAGACGTGATGCATGTTGCGCTCATCCTGTCGGAAGAGAACAATCACGTTGGCATTGTCACGAATTAACTGTTTTGGTATTCGCGAATAGGTTTGAGCGAGATAAAAACAATCAATATATTTATGACGTCCCATGCTAAAGTAAGCCTGAATAATACCCTGTCGTTCTGTGGCCACATCGTCAAAAATCATAAGCGAATGGGGGCGAACATTGTCTGGAGAAATGACATCTTCGTGTGCTGCGAATGTGAAGTAGCCCATGTTGCGCAGACCTGACATGACCTGTTCCAAGAACACATACAGCGGTTGATACAGCGATTTGGCAAAAATATAGATATTTTGAAAGCGCACTCCGTTTAAGGAGGTGATGAGGGTAAGCAGAAGATTGGTTTTTCCACATCCCGACGGGCCGGCGATGAGACAGCGAATGGAGGATGGGAAGAGTGATCCATGACGTTGTTCGGACGATGTTGAGAAGAGGTGTGAAACCAAGTCTCCCACCGGAAGTGAATGTTGTTGCTTAATAATCTGCATATCAACTAAATGTGAAAGGGGAAGAGCTGGTCTCTATATACATGAGGCAAACGGGTGTTTCAGTTCCAGTGTAACCATGGACGCCTTTGGAAGAACTCTCAAAACAAATGAACGATTTGCTTTGACAAACGATCCAAAACATGATACAGATCCGGCTACTAAACGATATGTCGATGCTAATGTATTGTCACGCACTACAGATGGCAATTACGACTTTAATGGAAAGCGATTGACCAATATAACAGAACCCGTATTACCCTCGGACGCATGTTCAAAAAAGTATGTAGATTATTACCGATTACGACGTATCAAAGGAGATTATGAGGCTCAGAATAAACGTATTACGGGCGTTGCAGATCCTGTGAACGATCAAGATGTGTGCACCAAAGCCTATGTGTTAACCAATGCTGTGGTGTTAACAGAAGCAAAGGACTATGACGTACACCAACGTCGAATCACTCAGCTGGCTCTTCCAACAAACAACACGGACGCTGCTCGAAAGGACTATGTAGATAACAAGGTGAAACAGGTGCTCAGTATTGTGCCCACCCTAACTGCAAAGGGCTATACAGCAAATAATGCACGCCTTGTGCATGTGGCCGATCCTGAAGATGATCAAGATGTTTGTACAAAACGGTTTTTAAACTCTGAAATGGAAAAGGTGTGGGAAATTAAGGAGAACGCTCTACAGATGAAGCGAAGACGAATAGCAGAAGTTGCTGATCCTGTGCAACCTCACGACGTGACGACGAAACGATTTTTGGAACAACGGTTATCGCTTTTTATTAAATCAATACCCTCTATATTTCTGCTTCACATTGTAAACCAACAACCGGTAAAAGATCCCAATAACCTCGCCTACATACTACGTTCGGGGTATGACAATTACCGTTTAATGTATGATGGTGCCATTCGTGTAATTGAGTATGCACCAGATTTGAAACATTTAGAGGTACGATTAAACGGTAGTGTTCAACCACTTATTGATCAACCGGTGAAAGCCGGAGACAAATTATTCTTTCACTTGAAACTCTCGTCTGAAGAAAAAGAGGCGGGGAAAACGATGAACGATTTTCCTCTGTATATAGAACTTGAATATACAGCCACCATTGAATAAATAACTACAGGTTCCCTTCCTGAGGAGCGTTAGTTGTGTTCTATACTTTGCGGTGTGAGGTTGTCTTGTTCTTTGGTCGCGATGGTGAAACAGAGATATGTGGTGAAGAAGAGGAAGAAGTTGTCAAGAAAGGGAGGCTTTAAAGCTATTCTTCATGCGGCACGTCAAGCTTCGCGCGGAGAAACAAATAGTGAGTTGGCTATTAAGAAAGCACTCCGAGCAGCACGATTGCATGCGAATCCCAAAAGTAAACTACGTTTTAGAAAACGTGCCCGAGTTATTCCTGTGCCGAAACGTGGTGGATTTTTACCTGCACTGTTTGCTGGACTAGCAGCCCTGGGTTCACTTCTTGGAGGAGCAAGTGCGGTAGCACGAACGGTGAAAGCTGTTGAGGAGGCGAAGCAACAGTTGAAGGAAAGTGAAAGGCATAATAAAACTATGGAGGCCATAGCACTGCGCGGCAAAGGTGTGAACATGAAGCTAGCACCCTACAAGAAAGGACTCGGCATTTACATGTCGCCAAAAAACGGTTAATCGATGCACTGCCACGACGAGCCATGACGCATGAGGAAGTTATAAGATATGCAAAACAGCTTAAGATCTCCCACTTTCGAGGCGTGTTTATGCGCAACCAACTACCGTCTCGACCACGGAGCCATGAAAGTGCAGTTGTCAATTTGGATGACAGTCATGGACCGGGAACGCATTATGTGGCCTACATAAAGCATGGGCGAACCGTGTGGTACTTTGACAGTTTTGGAAATCTTCCTCCTCCGACAGAGCTTGTTCGCTATTTTGGAAGCAGTGCAACAATACACTATAATGTGAAACGAGTGCAAAATTTTAACACGCAACAGTGCGGTCGTCTATGTTTGACTTTTCTATATAAGACCGAGCACGGCGGGTGACGTGGTCATTATGACAACAGAAAGTAGAACGTTTACAGTGCACGGACAAGGTGCGGAAGTAACTGTTGACTTTTATCCTCCTATTGAATTGGGACGACGACCCTACGTGCTGGGACTTGTTTCGTTTGAAGGCTATAATAGAATCTGCAACATAATTGAAGACGTCAATGATAAGTTCTACTACGATGACTATGTGTTAACTCTACCGTCTGGCAGCTACACCGTAGATGATATTCACGATCACATCTACACAACTCTCACCAAAGAATTTAGTCTAAAAGCATTTCTGGACGGGACACGCAAGTTTGAACTCATAGCCAACAACGTGACACATCGCTGCAGTATTCTTTCTTCTTTTAGGATTGATTTTAAATCTCAACCAGATTCGATTGGGTCATTGTTAGGCTATTCACCACAAGTGTTAGTACCGAACGTGATACACAAGTCTGACCAACCGGTGAAAATAATTGAAGATCATCACGTATCTGTCACGTGTAATATTATTACAGACGTCTACACCAATCAAGATCCCTCGCATTCGCTTTATGATTTTATTGTTACTTCACCTGGTGGTTATATCATCCGCGAAAACCCGTCGGTGGTGCTCTATCATCCTGTGAGTGTGACCAACATCAGGAATATTACCTTAAGACTGGTGAATAGAAACCAACGTCTCATTCGGTTAGACCCTCATACACCTGTGACCTACAAACTGTATCTGAAGCCGGCATGAAACAAGTGTATAAAGCGGCAACGCTGTCAAGAGCAGGTGTTAGTTGTGCTCAACACGTGTACAGGTTAACACGTGTCAACAAGCAGATCCTACAACAACTTGGTTACACCTTACGTCATGAATTCGATTCTAGACGTGACAAACCCTGTCGAAGTACAGGAGGGTATTGTAAGAATTGAACACCATTCCTACCAACCGTATACTCAGGGACTAAATAATAATGATGAGATTCGCATTACTATTAACCAACAAGATATCTACACGCTTCCACATGAAAGTTACATCCAGATTGAAGGGCAACTCACCAAATTGGATGGTACCATTCCAACAACGTCAAAGTTGGCCAACAATGCTTTGGCCTTTTTGTTTTCTGAGGTTCGCTACGTGATCAACGGTATTGAAGTGGATACTACTCGAAATGTTGGCATAACAAGTGTCATGAAACTTTATCCCTCGTATGGAAGCGAAGAGAGTAAAGCTTTTTGTATGGCTGGTTGGTGTCCCAACTCAACCAACGACTGGATGATTAACGATGATGGTACATTTACTGGACATTTACCTCTAAAATTAATACTAGGCTTTGCAGAGGATCATAAGCGCATTGTTGTGAACGCAAGACAGGATCTGATTCTTGTACGAGACAGGAGTGATTATAATGCGCTAAAGGGAGCTGATACAGCGCCAATAGATACAAAAATTCTACTGCAACGAATTCTATGGAAAGTACCGCACGTTACTCTATCAGATCAGAAAAAATTGAGTCTGCTCAAGATTGTGGAGAAGGATACAGCTTTACCCATTCAATTTAGAAGCTGGGAGCTGCATGAATACCCGGTATTACCACTCTCCGATACACATACTTGGTCTATAAAAACCTCACGGTATACAGAGCGGCCACTCTACGTCCTGGTTGGATTTCAAACAGATCGCAAATATCAACAGAATAAAGATGCATCAAAATTTGACCACATCCAATTACGAAATATACGACTTTTATTGAACGGAGTTACCTTTCCCTATGAGGGAATGGATTTAAACTTTAACAAGAACAAATATGGTAAGCTCTATGACATGTTTGTAAACTTTCAGTCTTCCTATTATCAGAAAGAGGCATGTCCGCTATTATCACCACAAGACTTCAAGTCCAAGGCGCCTCTGGTGGTGATGGACTGTTCGTATTTGGAGGAGTCGATGAAGGAAACAACAATTGATATCAGACTAGAATTTGAAACATCTACAGTTATTCCAGAAAAAAACAACAGCCTATTGCCTTATTGTTCACGAGGCGCAAGTGTTTTATCAACCGCTGTCCAATATGGTGACCAGAGTATAAATAGCATGTCTTCCTGCATTGCCCTTCACAGTCATGGAAAGCTACGATGAAGTCACAACCCCCTCTGCGAGGTGGGTCTGCAAATGTGAAAGTGATTCACCAGGTTCAGATGAAGATTCAAGGTTTACCATTTATCGCGCCCTAGTGAGTGAAGCTATAACTGCCTATCACAAGAATCATACTGTGCTTAGAATGCCGCCGCATCTGGTTCACTATTTACCAGATGGATTCATGTCTACGTTTGGTATTCATGACAGGGGCTACAACAACAAGCCCATCGCTAATCAAACAAATAATGTGGACGATGGTGTTGCCAAAGCTTCATCTTGTCATGTTGGAGAGCGGGTAGATTGCATGGACTGCAAATGCGATCGTTGCTCAACAAGTCGAGACGCTGATGCAGCATTTGAGATTTATCGCACCCTGGTGAGTTTAGCAATACGCGCCTACCATAAAGCGCAATTTCTTCGTGAAATGCCGCAGCATCTGATTGCCTATTTACCAGCTGGATTTCTGACCGCGTACGGTGCACACGACATTGACCTTAATTGGGATAAGCTACCATTACACCTCCGTATGTCGGCGGATGTTGCAGCCTGCCGTCCTTGTCGTAGACACTTTATGCATCGAGGAGATTCTCACTGTGATTGGGATGGTCCAAATCCTATGATAAAAAATTGTAAGCGATGTACTGATAACTTTATGAATAAAATTGTGTAATTGATTCTTTGTGTGTATATTATTTTCCCGCTCCTATCCAATCAGTTAGTTGTTAAGAAGCAGCGGTGGTGGAAGGTGTGATATCCGTCGCCATGCCGAAAACATTGATTGTCGACGTGCAGGGTTTCAAGGTGAACGGAAACAAGTTTGTATTTAAAGAAGTTGGAATTATTGACTGCACAACCATGTGGGCACCAAGAGTAACCAGTTTTGTCTTTGAACCACCGTTTCCATTGCATTTGCAGTCAGACGAGGACAGAAGACAAACAGAGTGGTTGCAACGCAATTTGGGACTAGTCTGGAAAGAAGGCGACATTCCTTACCAGCATCTATCACTTGTTCTGAAAGCACACTTGTTTGGTGCTGACCTTGTATTTGTAAAGGGAAGTGAAAAGAAGGAATGGTTGCGTCAGTATGTTAATTCAACATGTCAACTTGTTGACCTTCATGATCTGGGATGTCCTGCACTGTACAACCTGTCCGTGCCTGATGAACCTCTACAAAATAAAACACTTCAAAATGTTTGGAAGCTTTTTGATTGGCTAGCTCGCAGAGCGTGTCAAAACTTGCATGTTGAGTGCAAAGCGTCGTAACGTCAGCTTCAGTGTGAGACATACCAGTGATCAGTGTGGACGTGTAGTAATATGGCAGCAATTGAAGGTTTGGACTCAAACCCCACAGAGCGAGCTATTGTCAAGTTTTTTGCCTGTAAAAAAAAGCTTGACAGTTTCACAGATGAGGAATTGAACGCTTTGCCCAAGGCGTTCCTTTTTTATGTTGCTTCAAACGCGGTGAAAAATATTTGGCACAGTGTACCTAGTGAATGGAGCAGAGATCCTGGTCTGCGTGAACTACAACCATGCACTGACTTTAGTCATCACCAGCAAGTGTCTATTACTAAAATGCCATCCATTAGACAGTGTGGAACGTGTCAGCTCATCAAATTGTACCACGGCCATACAAATATACCGTCCTGTAAAGACTTTGCTTCATCATTCCATGGTTGCGATGAAGAAGAGGAAGAAGAGACAGCAGCGGCAGTATCGCCAGCGCCAAAAAGTAAGACAACGCTTGAAAAAGATATGCCAGACCTTTGCTGGTCATGGTCTAGTTAACAAGGCCATTGATCTACTTCCCATTGAACTGCATATTCCTGGCTATCAATTTTGTGGACCTGGAACTAAACTAAGCCAACGTCTAGCACAAGGGAACTCTGGAATCAACATATTGGATGCAGCGTGTAGAGATCATGACATTGCTTACAACAACAAGAATATAGAAGTACGTCGAGTTGCAGACCGCATTCTTCTAAGAAAGGCCATGCAGCGTGTGATGTCATCTACTGCTTCTATTGGTGAGAAGATTGCAGCCTTGATTGTAGCAGGAGCGATGAAGTCAAAGCTATTGATTGGTGGTGGATTAGTGAGGAAAAGGACAAAGTAATAAACATGAATCAAATATTGTGAAGTATTTATTTGAGAGTCAGTCCACCAGTTCATAGTATACACAAAATATGGTTTAGTTTTCTTCTTGTACAAAAACCAACAATTTTAATAAAAAGAATTGAAAATAAAAGTGTGTTCTTTTTTACAAGGTGTGGAAATGTCCATAAGGCAAGCTATTTACACCATCCCACAGACGTTTATTGTCATATGTTGTCAGCGATGTTTTGTTTTGATTTACTGTAAAAATATTATGGTTCTTTGAAAGAATGCGTGTTTGCTGGTATAAGCGAGAGGTGTTTGCGTAGAGTACACATCGATATTCCTCAACATTGAGGAATTGTGTGACGCTACGAAGAACACCCTTCGCATTGCATTGACCTTTATTCTTTTGTGTTGAAAATGCGTACATTTTCGGCGCCAAAGCCACAAATTCTGTCATAACATCACCGGCGCACTCATCCTTAAATAGACCTATTTTTTTTTATTCATGGGAATTATGCCAAACATATTGTTAACCTCATAGTTTGAGGTATCAAAGTAATTTGGATGTTCTCTCATCACTGAGTAAACATCTATCTTATTGGTTTGATAAATAAGACTGTCTGTATCCATATACAGTAATTTTACATCTCCAAACTTTTGTTTGGCAAACTCATAATGAAATTGATACATTACAAATTTTGAAAAGTCAAGTATTACCATTCCCAAGTAAATTGGTTTGTTATACATGATTTCTGTCTTTGACAATTCAATGGTTACTAAATCAGTTTCAATAACTCGTACAGAATGGAAATTAGGCATAGCTATATATTTTCGTGCGCCATATCGACCGTCCCAGTGGTTTACCAAATGAATAGTTCTATGCTTTCGAATATTTTCCATTGATTTACCGTAGCACGCATTGTTCATTAATTTATAAAAATTTGATTCAAATGTGGTCTTGGCGTGTTGCCGATGATGAGTATTCAATTGCATGTACGGTTGTAACCATGGTTTTTGGTCAAAGCAAATAATGCGGTGAATGGATTGCAGTTTCAAACCATGTTTCAAACATTGCATTAAATTTTCAATGTGTATGACGTACCGATTTTTTGAATTTAACGTTGCCAGCAACTTTTTATTGTTGGAACGTGAACTGGGAGGTTGTAATTTTTCAACACAAAATGGTAGATCAGAATGATCATTGTGTATCTCACAGGGATATAATAAGTCGACCTCTAGAACGTAGCCACGCGTGTCATTGCTCAACACATCTTTTAAATTAAAATTTGAAACTTCATCTGAAGTCAACCATCGAAAATTTTGATATGGAAGAGGTTTTTCCATAGCATATCCTTATAAATTGTTACAATCTAGGTAGGTGAGGTATGTTGTAGGTTGGTTTGGTTTGTATGTATCCATATATGTATTATTTGCTTTGGCGTGCTTTTGTACAAGCGAAACAAGACCACCACGTATTCCGCGTTCAAAAAAGAGTAACATGTCGATGTCTGTTAATAGTTCCAGTTCTATGTCAGTCACCTTCAACATACAGTCCCAACTATATCCGGCAAGGGTGTAGTAATGGGCTGGATCTAGATTGTAGATTTCAAGACACAGTTTGCGAAAGTGTTCAAACACGTCTGTCAAAAGTAGTGTATCAATTTTGAGGTATAAATCAGCATACTCGCCCAAAGTTGATATCTTGAACACGTCCCATACTTTTTGAGCGTGTAAATAGTCTTCTTCAGAAATATGACTTTTTGTTAAGTCATTGTAAAATTTGTCCTTTGAAGGGAGTGCAGTTTCCTGTAAACATGCCCAATTGTTTACATAATTATAGGGAAACACCCCTTTTCGAATGCATAATTCAAATTGTTTGGCATCAGTAAAGTGTTGACGTACAAAATGCAAATTGTTTGGGTGAAGCCCTTGAACAAGCGCATCCAATGATGATGCGAGGAATCTATACGAATCTAAAAATCGTATACTGATTCCATTTCGCCATTTCGAAAACGAAATAAAATTTTCATGATTTTGTGGAATTAAAGAAAACTTTTGGTTTTCAAGGTTAACAAATTCCTTAATAATTAGATGACTGTCATACCGAGACATGTTGTGCAAGAAACAAGAAATATAGAGTGCTCTTTTATACGCCAAATTACATACACTATGAGCCGCTCCTCTAAATTTGCCAGTGTACCGATTATGGTCTCTCACTGGCGTGTCACAAGGTGCTATTGGTTTTTGACAAGGCAAGTGGTTGCTGTTGCAAAAACCGCCTCGTCTGCGTCCGACATTTGAAGCGGAATTGGGTTTTCCAGGATATTGTACACCCGATCTGCCAAGGCGTCCAATTCATTTAAAAACCAAGCAGCAGCATCTGCATCGCGATAAGATTTGAAGTATGAAAGTGAAGGGTCGTATGAACAAATCACGTTTAGAGCACAACTGAATGGCACATGTTGCTGTACTTGTTGAGTGTACGGACGTGCTGGATCCGGTTTACATGTGTCAATGGGTGTGGTTAAACATTCAAAATCTGCATATACTGTAAATGGAAGCGGTTCTTGACGAGACACATTTTGAAATTTCATACTGGCTTTATCCTTTTCTGGAAATATAATTTTTACCGCTGGTTGTGTGATGCAATCAATAGTATGTGCTGTCAACTTTTGATTGCTAGTAAAATATTGCAAACAGCGATCACATATGTATACCCTATTTATTTTTTTTGTAACTTGTGAACGAACTAGTCTAGAAAGATCTTTGATATAACAATAATGGTTGCACAATTCCCCTTCAATGTACAATAAATTAAAATGCTTTTCTTTTTTTTCCTTTGTCACATAGAGTGGCCCAATAACTTTGCCCCCTTCAACTCCGTATACATTAATGGAGTAAAGCGGATTTTTAGATTCAAAACGAGAAATGGCGTTGAGGTCCATTGGGAATTCTATGTCTGCTAAATTTAGACTGATCATTAATTCCATAAATTTCTGGTGATATTTTCCCATTCTGTGAACATTTTCAGTTGCAGGACTTAACCCAGCAGCCAAGGACCACACAAAACAGAAAACATCATTATTATCCACATTGATAACTGCGTGACGGTTTTCCAACTGTTTAGGCAAATTAACATGAGATGAACCACTGTTCATGGGATCAAAGGTGCATACATTAATTTTAAAATGGTTGATAGCTTCCAGCGATTTGCCACTTTCCAATTCTTGAAACTCGACAAAGCGCGTCATGAGCTTATCGACAATGTTTTTACTATACCAACTGTGTATATTATCAGTGCGGTACAATTCGCACATTTTCGTATGTAAATAAATCGGTTTGGTTATTTCAACACCTTGTTTTAAAATAACAAAATCACATAATAACTCAGCGTTAATCTTTAACGCTACATGTTCTCTTAAACAGTCTTGCATTTTATTTTGAAAAATGTTGTAGCTAGCGTTTAAAAATTCATTTGGGTCTAAAAATTTAGCATCATTATTAATTTTTAAGCTACATAACTTATTATTAAAACAACTATCCACGTTCTGCCAACTAAGTTCTGATGCTGACATCATGACACTTACAGTAATTACATTTACTACAAAAACAGCAAATCACTGAACAGTTTGCAGAGAATGAAAACAAACAAAGTTTATTGTCTCTGCAAATTCTGTTTTAACATTAACAAATTTTAAATTTTATTTGATTCTTCAATAAATTCTACCAAACATCTTTTGTTTTCTAGTCCCAAATATATTAGGTAGATGGTTCCTTTGTTGAGGTCATTTACAGCTTCGTCGTTGAGTTCCATGAACCTCGCAGGTAAGAAGACAGCGAAATCTTCTAGTTCACAAACTATTCTTTTCCCATATTTCGTGCTTACTCTGCGAACAGCTGTCACCAAATAGGACTCGTTAACTGGCAGGTCCTGTAAACGTTTAGTCTCCAGACCGGTTGCTCTGCCAATGAGATTCGCAACTGTTATAGCAGACATATTGGTTCTGAAAGGTAATTATAAAGTGTTTAGGTAAACTATTAAAAAGGTTCAGGTACCCTCCACCTTTATTTATTAGCACATTAACTCAAACCCTGATCTATAGACTAAACCATCAAATGTGTATACAAAACTTATTTGCGAAGACGAGGAGTCTCTAACAGCGCTCAGTCCCAGTAAATCAGTCGGATAGAGCGAGATAAGGTAATATCTCTTTTGACTGACGTCAAGCCTGGTAATGACTGTTAGTTGCAATAATAGTTTCATATATCCACTTGAGTAGTGTGTCCTGCATCCCCATCCAAACCTCTAGACTAAATTATCAAATGTGTATACAAAACTTATTTGCGAAGACGAGGAGTCTCTAACAGCGCTCAGTCCCAGTAAATCAGTCGGATAGAGCGAGATAAGGTAATATCTCTTTTGACTGACGTCAAGCCTGGTAATGACTGTTAGTTGCAATAATAGTTTTATATACCCATTTGATATTATTATTATCCACTTGATAAATATTTAAGGTCAACTGTATAACCATCGACAGTTAGAGAAACTAAAGGTACTGTGTTCAATATTACCTGATAGAAGATCTTTGCAGCAAAGCGATGTGTATACTACCAACTCGTGGACTTCTCTGGCTAGCAACAATAATGTCAGGGCTTATATACCCTTACAATCAGAGGCAACACGCCGGTTTGTCCGCTTTCTCAGTAACTGGATGACCTCCATATTTAGTGTCCGCTTTCTCAGTAACTGGATGACCTCCATATTTAGTATAAATGAACCTGCTACTTTACAAAGAATTGTCGTTCACTGGTGCTATGTCGGATCAAGACAACACCCATCATGGGGATGAGGAAGAAGAATCCGCAAATTGGGATTCATCTTTAGACATTATCATGTAAGTAATATTCATTTTTTTTAAATTGATACCAGGCTAAAAAAATTAAATCAAAGCCTAGAACGCTAACCAATTAACCATGGGACCGGAATATATTTTTAATTAAGACAATACAAACACTCAGTCCCCAAGCCAGGGGAATTAATCACCAGAAAATACAATCTCCACAGACCTCCCAAAAGTCTAACCCAGGACCCTCCAGTTTAGAGGCTAACAGCAGCCAAGAACAGTATAGTTGAGCCACACAGCTAAACACATAGTTGTATCTTGTCTCGCAATAAGCAGTCAAGTTAATTATTACACTATTGTTTAAATGCAATGTCAAGCTTGGCTAACACTATTGCTGTTAATGTTAATAGCGTTTGTCAAATTGTGGTCAAGTAGCTTTGAACACTTAGATAGGCGTTAAGGTTTTATATACTTAGCCGGGTGTAGCCCAAGGACGGCCGACGGTGGGACTCGAACCCACGCGTCTACCGAGTCCGTCCTGACAACCTTTTAATTGAATTTCATAGCTAGTTTTTTTTGTCGTGTGACCTACTCAGAGGCCAAGTGCAGGTCTTTCTATTCGACGTCGGTATGGAGTGGAAGATGAAACTGGGCAAGGATGTGGAAGGAATCGACCGTGGCCTATCAGAAGGTACCGTCCCAGCATTTGCATGTGGAAGGAATCGGCCGTGGCCTATCAGAAGGTACCGTCCCAGCATTTGCATGTGGAAGGAATCGGCCGCGGCCTATCAGAAGGTACCGTCCCAGCATTTGCCTGGTGTTGAAAATGGGAAACCACGGAAAACCATTTCAAGGACGGCCGACGGTGGGGCTCGAACCCACGCGTCTACCGAGTCCGTCCTGACAACCTTTTAATTGAATTTCATAGCTAGTTTTTTTGTCGTGTGACCTACTCAGAGGCCAAGTGCAGGTCTTTCTATTCGACGTCGGTATGGAGTGGAAGATGAAACTGGGCAAGGATGTGGAAGGAATCGACCGTGGCCTATCAGAAGGTACCGTCCCAGCATTTGCATGTGGAAGGAATCGGCCGTGGCCTATCAGAAGGTACCATCCCAGCATTTGCATGTGGAAGGAATCGGCCGCGGCCTATCAGAAGGTACCGTCCCAGCATTTGCCTGGTGTTGAAAATGGGAAACCACGGAAAACCATTTCAAGGACGGCCGACGGTGGGGCTCGAACCCACGCGTCTACCGAGTCCGTCCTGACAACCTTTTAATTGAATTTCATAGCTAGTTTTTTTGTCGTGTGACCTACTCAGAGGCCAAGTGCAGGTCTTTCTATTCGACGTCGGTATGGAGTGGAAGATGAAACTGGGCAAGGATGTGGAAGGAATCGGCCGTGGCCTATCAGAAGGTACCGTCCCAGCATTTGCATGTGGAAGGAATCGGCCGTGGCCTATCAGAAGGTACCGTCCCAGCATTTGCATGTGGAAGGAATCGGCCGCGGCCTATCAGAAGGTACCGTCCCAGCATTTGCCTGGTGTTGAAAATGGGAAACCACGGAAAACCATTTCAAGGACGGCCGACGGTGGGGCTCGAACCCACGCGTCTACCGAGTCCGTCCTGACAACCTTTTAATTGAATTTCATAGCTAGTTTTTTTGTCGTGTGACCTAGTCAGAGGCCAAGTGCAGGTCTTTCTATTCGACGTCGGTATGGAGTGGAAGATGAAACTGGGCAAGGATGTGGAAGGAATCGGCCGTGGCCTATCAGAAGGTACCGTCCCAGCATTTGCATGTGGAAGGAATCGGCCGTGGCCTATCAGAAGGTACCGTCCCAGCATTTGCCTGGTGTTGAAAATGGGAAACCACGGAAAACCATTTCAAGGACGGCCGACGGTGGGAAAAGCCTAGAACGCTAACCAATTAACCATGGGACCGGAATATATTTTTAATTAAGACAATACAAACACCCAGTCCCCAAGCCAGGGGAATTAATCACCAGAAAATACAATCCCCACAGACCTCCCAAAAGTCTAACCCAGGACCCTCCAGTTTAGAGGCTAACAGCAGTCAAGAACAGTATAGTTGAGCCACACAGCTAAACACATAGTTGTATCTTGTCTCGCAATAAACAGTCAAGTTAATTATTACACTATTGTTTAAATGCAATGTCAAGCTTGGCTAACACTATTGCTGTTAATGTTAATAGCGTTTGTCAAATTGTGGTCAAGTAGCTTTGAACACTTAGATAGGTGTTAAGGTTTTATATACTTAGCCGGGTGTAGCCCAAGGACGGCCGACGGTGGGGCTCGAACCCACGCGTCTACCGAGTCCGTCCTGACAACCTTTTAATTGAATTTCATAGCTAGTTTTTTTGTCGTGTGACCTACTCAGAGGCCGAGTGCAGGTCTTTCTATTCGACGTCCGTGGGCGAGCTGCGCGTCGCTATGGAGTATATGAAGATGAAACTGGACAAGGATGTGGAAAGAAACGACCGTGGCCTATCAGAAGGTGCCGTCCCAGCATTTGCATGTGGAAGGAATCGGCCGTGGCCTATCAGAAGGTACCGTCCCAGCATTTGCCTGGTGTTGAAAATGGGAAACCACGGAAAACCATTTCAAGGACGGCCGACGGTGGGACTCAAACCCACGCGTCTACCGGGTCAGCAGAGAGCATGGACCGTGACCTAATGTTGCGCTACAGACTAGTTGGAAAAAAGACATTCTTTTTTTTTCTTCCAGTCCCACTTAAGAAACATGACTAATTTATTGTAATTTAATGCAAATTGTATTACCGGTTGAAGACTTGTTAAATTTATTGCCAAGACATACTGCTTTAACAAAAATAAAAGTTAATAGCCTACATCCTCAATCTTGATACCAGTCTAATGTCAAACAGGCTTTCAATATCTTAGAATTGTGACAGTATCATTAAAATTGTGTTGGGCTGTTATGTAAATTAGCAGTAGTATACCAGCTCTCACTGCTAATCTGCAGTTTAAATCTCACTTACTTCATGTGAGATCTGTGTATGGTATCGCAAAAGTTAAATTGTTGTTGTTTGAGTCTTCAGTCTTTTGACCGGTTTGATGCAGCTCTCCATGTCTCCCTGTCCTGAGCTAATCGTTTCATCTCTACATAGCTCCAACACCCTACATCGGAGGCAATCTGTTTAACATACTCTAACCTCGGTCTACCCCTACAGTTCTTGTCCTCGACCCTTCCTTCCATAACTAAGCTTGCTATTCCTGGGTGTCTTAGTATGTGTCCTACCAACCTATCTCTTCTCTTCATTAGCAGTCACCGGAAACATCTCTCCTCTCCCACTCGTCTTAATACCTCTTTGTTTGTAACCCTATCTACCCATCTGATCTTCATCATTCTCCTGTAACACCACATTTCAAATGCTTCTATTCTCCTCTTTTCTGCTGCACCAATAGTCCAAGTTTCACTTCCATAGAGCGCCACGCTCCAGACAAAGGCTTTCAAAATGACTTCCTAATACCTAAATCTATATTCGATGTCAGCAGATTCCTTTTTTTTTTTGTAGAAATGCTTTCTTTGTCTGAGCCAACCTACTTGCTTCGTCCATCACTGGTTATTCCGCTTCCTAAGTAACAGAAGTCTCCTACTTCCTTCAGCTTTTCACCTGTCAATTTGATCTCCATAGAGGTTTCTGATTTATTTCGGTTGCATTCCAGTATTTATGTTTTACATTTATTTTCATCATGTATTCTTTCCGTAAGACGGAGTACTTTATTCCAATTGGTTTTAAAATGTCAAACAATTTAGTCCAATCAACTTTATCAAAAGCATTTTCTAAATCTACAAAAGCCATGAACGTTCTCTTATCTTTCCTTATTCTACCTTCTAAAATCAGCCTAACACTTAGTACAGCTTCTCTTGTTCCTACATTTCTCCTGAAACCAAACTGATCTTCGCCCAACTCTGTTTCTATTTGGCTTTCAATCCTCTTGTAAATCATTCTGGACAGGATCTTTGAAGCATGAGTAATCAAGAAGGTTGAATTAAGGATAACAAAATTAACAGTATTATTCTCTTCTTGCAAAACATTTTTTAAACTCAGCTTCCAAAAGCTTACATATAGCAGAACGCGGATTTTACAACTACAGAGGTGACAGCCGAGTTCAGCATTGCTTCCACTTACTTGTGTCAAGCTCCTCTCTGTCTTCTTTCCTGTCAACCTCGCTTGGTTAACTCTTGTTCTCTTCCAACTCCAACAGTATTAGAGTATCCAAGGCCCTTGCCACATCTTTTCTGATTCCCTCCTTCTGCAAGAGGCCAGTATTCTTTTCCCATTATTTCCTACCTTCTGCCTGTCATTTAATCATTGATGCAGAGAAGTGCAAGGAGTATGCCTCCATAACTTAGGAGGTTTTCTGCTGTGTACTTTAATTTTCCCTGACACAAACATCAAGACAGTTTATATCCTCGCCGCTAGATTGGGTATTCTAATAACATTGATAGACATTTTTTCTATTTTATAGTTTCTCGAATGACCGTGTCATGGCGGAGTTTTTTCTCCGCATGATGATGATGATGGAGGCCGATCATGAAACGGAGGAAGGAAGTGAAGAGGAAGAAGAAGAAGAAGAAAAAGCTTCCGAAAATAAATAATTAAAAATTACAAGTAAATGTAAGGGAAAAAAACTATTAATAAAAAAAATTCTTGTTTTGATTTATTTGTCTATCATTCCCACTTTTATTTTTTTTATATGAAGCTGAGCGAGCCAACATGTCAGGTGTCAATCTCAGAAATTCACTCCTGTGACATCACACATCGGTTGACCGTTCAAATCAGATTGTTCATTCTAACACCCATCCATGTCCATTAACCATCTAGCACACCTTCCATATCCTCAGCTCCATAACACATAAATTCAAATCTCCCAAGTCAGCATAAATAAAAAATCCTTCGGCTGCACTAGGTCTCTGTGATTATGCCTCCATGGCTTAGGGAGAAGCATGCCAACCTCTCACCGCTGGGTCTGTGTTTCAAATCCCAGTTACTCCATGTAAAATCTGTGCTGGACAAAACAGAAGCAGACTGGTTTTTCTCCGGGTACTCTAGTTTTCCTGACTAACTTTCATTCTACCAACACTCTCCACCATCATTTAATTTTATCAGTCATTTATTCAATCGCTGACTCAGAGGAGTGCGATAGGCTTCGACAGTCGGCACAGTTCATATCTTCACAACTAGATGGAATATTCCAATGTCATCAATAGACATTACACCATCTTGTTTTTATTTCATGTCGAGCTGGCTGAACCGACATGCCATGCGTTTTGTATCCCCCACCCATTAACAATTTGTTTACCGTTAAGTATTAGAAAAAAACAATCCCATCCATGACCTACACTACATTCTGCCTGTGACGTCCCAACCTCCATTCACAGTTCCATCTTCATTCACGTTTGTTTACCCGCCACCCTAGCACGTCAGGGTTCAACAACCGCCGCCATCCACCGCCATTCATGTTTTCCATTCAAAACACTCCCGTCCATGACCTACCTCACATCCCGTAATCTGCTGTGACGTCACACACACACCTGTTGACCGTTCAATTCTCTGACGAATCATTCACAACCAAGGATTCGGAAACCTTCGGCAACACTCGGATCTCATCGGGCTCAAAGCAAAGCTATATAGCCCAGGATAATATCAGAGAAGGCGCTCAGTCCAAGAGAGAGACTGGGTCGAGGAGGGTCTCGTGCAGAGCCTCTTCCATCCTTCCCCCCTCGTCTCCCACCCCACCCTTCCCTCCCCCTCCCTCCCCCACCCTCCCTCCCCACCCCCCACTCCTCCCCCTCCACCCACACCCCCTCAAACCGGTTCCTGGACCCTCCAAGGTTTGTTTACCTTCCGGGGTCCCGGCGACCTTGGGGGTCAATGACCTACCTCAAGGTCATTGACCATGACCTACCTCAAGGTCATTGACCTTGCCACGCCCCCCTCATTTGCATAAATAACGGTATTTGAAGCAGAACCCTCCCTGCTTCTCTACTTCCGCTTCACAAATATTGAAATAAATAAATGCTATTATATTTATCACAGTCGCATAAGTATTTAAACAATTTCTATGTTTATTATTATTATTCCTTCTAACCACATGACATGAAAATGAAAATCCACAGCCTGCTTCCAATCTCCGACCGGGTCAGGAATGGAATGAATGAAGCCCCCATCTAGCGGCGAGGATATGAATTGTGCCGGCTGCCGAAGCCTGTCGCACTCCTCTGGGGCAATGATTAAATGAATGACAGATGAAATGAAATGATAGTGGATAGTGTTGCTGGAATGAAATTTTGACAGGGAAAACCGGAGTACCCGGAGAAAAACCTGTCTGCCTCCGTTTTGTCCAGCACAAATCTCACATGGAGTGACCGGGATTTGAACCAGGGACCCAGCGGTGAGAGGCCGGCGTGATGCCGCCTATGCCACGGAGGCTCAACCACATGACATAATTATTATTATTATTGGCAATCTCTAAAAAATCATTGTTATGATTTTTACAACATTTACAATTATTGGTTGGTTGGTTCTTAAGTTTAGGGGCGGCGACAACTCAGTCATGTAGCCCCGTGTACTTTGGGTGTGTATAGAATCTGTCTGATTAACCGTGTTAATTGTGATGACTGTATTAGTGTGTGTATCTGTTTTTATTCAAGTAAGGACTGCAAAGGATCAATTTTCAAGTAGTTCCTACTTTTGTCGCCAAACTCCATCGTCAACGACTACTAGTACAGAACTTAGCTACCAGACGTCACCACAGTCGACTCTTGGCAACGAACGTAGAAACTTAAGAGCGTTGTTTACATTCTTAACCTATACAATTTAGCTTCACACAGGAGTAATTATTGGAAGGTTCTTTAACATGGCATAAATCTATGACATGGGACCGCCGGCTTTACTTCCCCTCCGAAGGAAGGCATACTGAGGGATTTTTGACACTCTTAATAAATCCGACGACATCGGCCGGATTTGAACCCGCGATCTTGGTCATAGAAGCTCAGCATGCTACCGACTACGCCACCGAAGCCCCTTTACAATTATTACTATGACCCTAGTTATTAAATATTTAAATATAAACAATTAAACAAACTGTTTAAACCCTCACCTTGATTTAACAAGTATCACAAATTATTTACAACGATCTCATATCATCACTGATTATTAATAGTGAAATTAAATGATGATAATGGTGCTATCACCTTTCAAATAGTTTGACTAAATTAAATTATTTATTTAACGGTGTATCCTCACATAAATAATTATTAATAGAATATTATCCCTTTTTATTATTACTTCACTGTACTTTATCATTATTAACTAATTAAGGAATTAATTTAAACAATTCAAGCTTCGATCAAGCATCTAAGAAGCTATATAAACATAATATTCCCATCCCTTCAAATATATTCAGAATGTCTTATATCAGGAAGACATCAATGTAACTGTTATTCTGACAGTATAGAAAATGGTATATTAAATTGTCAGACCCCGCAATGGTGCTCCATTTGTCTTACTGGACACATACACATGAAGTTTGACTCGAAGATGGTGTTGACTTTTTATTATGAATGGTGAAAAGAAATTCTCAACTACATTAGCCTAGTAAGAAATACATGTAGAATATCAGCTTACTTCATTCTTGATGTGATGGTAATGCGTGTCCTTGGTGTTCACCACTAACTATTAGCATTGCGATCTCCCTAGGTCATCCGTGACTCCATTGCCTCGTCTTCGTGGCCCTCCATTGCAAACCTAACCTTGTACGATTTAACGACATATACTGGCGGTTATAAATGTGCTTACATAAACTCACCCGTTATACATTCTACTGTCCAACATTATGAAATTTTCCATTTCTGAACACGACTTGTTTACCGTTAGAATGTTCATTCGTAGACTTTGATTTCACTGTTCTGTATTTGACTAGTTATGACAGGAACAACTTTTAGCAGCATGACATTCAGCGTGTTTTGCACTAACAATCTGGTATCTGTGGATGTCGAAGAATGCCTAATATAAGTTAGTTCCTCAGCGAGTAATCAGATATTATCTGCAACAAGTGCGCTAGGCAACACTTGTCCCTCATCGTAGGCTAATCTATTTTCGGGTAATGGGTACTGCTCAGACGTCTCTACCATGTAGATAGTCCCCTCTAATATCCTATAAATTGGCATGTTGGATAAGCTCCACCTCAATCTGTAAAACGGACCGGACCAGACGTTGGCTAAGTTCCACCCAGACAGGCAAAATCGTGAAAAGTGCAAGTGCTTAGTTCACTGACAATAAACTAAGTCCTGAACACTAGTCCAGCGACTATGTTCTTTCGTCGTCTATAGTAACAGTATCTTAATAGATTCACAACGCGGCGATGATGCTTACCCAAGCAATTGCTCGGACGAAGTACATGTCTCAGTGATATTTCTTGCTTCTTTTGTACTGATTCCGGCGATAAGTCACAGGTCCACGCTTCACGGCTATCAAACCTTCTCGAACATTCGATTGTCATTTCTCGGCTCCTAGTGAACGTATCTCCTTCCTAGATAGTTCTATCTTCTGCAAATTTAATTGCAAGAAAACTGTATTAATTTCAAGAACTCAAATCCGTCGTCTTGAGGAAATTTCAAAAATATGCAGTCACGTAGGCCATGTGCGCGTCACAGGCACCACGTCATGTTCCACTCGCTGCTCGAAGGATTGCAGCGCGCGATTCAAAACCTGCCGCTTCGTTGTAAATATCTTCCCGACGTCTCTACGTCACAGAAGCGTCCGTGATTCGGGTACAGTATGATGTGGGCGTTGTCTGCATCATATCAGTTGAAATATACCTTTTCAAAACTAATTCTTTGTACTTTTATCGTTTTTCATCCACACTTCTACTATACTAATCTATCGGAGGTGTGAGTTACAAATAATGTCAAAAATGTATATTTTCAGTCTATGTACGTTGTAGTCTCCTTAGGGGAGGGGGTGCCGCAATGAGATCCCGCCCCCCTCAAAACCTTGCTAGGGCCGTCTCTGTATCTGTCGCCCAAAACCTCCCTCATCACAGGAATGAGCTGTGGTTCAACGACGGTGGGTGAGTGGCTATCGTGTCGGATTACTAACCCCAAGCCTGCAGGTACGCTCCTGGCGTGGTAAGTGATTTTCTTAAGGCGGGAAAAATTACGTTGTTGGCAAAGAACCCATTTGAATTCAGTAGGCCGTGTGCATTATGGTAAAAATAATCTAGGGATTTTCCGCCAACACAAAGTTCCTCATATTTCTACTAGAAAGCGCTATAGTGTCAGGGAGCTTAGATATCTAACCACCTTGACTTTCATAGTGCTTCAAGGAACAACACAATTCGACATGCAAGCTACCGTCTGGGTGCCAAATAACAAAGCTTGCAAAGGGGGCAAGAGAGGAGGGAGCAGGGGTGATGATGGAAGAGAAGCTGCATTTGAACATTTCTGCCACACTGTGCATAGTAGGCCTAATGATGAGTGCCGGTACTCAATCAAACAAATACAAGATATGTTTGTCATTTTGCATCAATCAGTTGAGCTCTATACTCATATCTATCTGAAAAGAGAAATGGTGAATCATTTGGGAGATTCTGGTTTGGTATCAGATATTCCAGGGAAAGGTTCAGTAATTTGTTTTAAAGAAACAGCTTCACACATCTTGAATGGCGAATGGTACGGAAGCCGTTGCTTTGATGGAGAGGAAAAAGAGGTAAGAATCTTGAATAATAATAATAATAATAATAATAGTAATGTTATTGGTTTTACGTCACTTTTAAATACAGAGGGTTTTAGAGGCGCCGGGACGCCGGAATCGTTCCCCGAAGAGGATCATAAAAGTGCCATTTGATGGTTGCCAAGGCTAGAAGATCATAATCCTCCCCACTCCACAACGCAACCTTACAGGCGCGATGTTGTCAACTACCCGGCTTTGAAACATAAAGGACATGGCTTGAAAAGGGTAACTAGCCCCCCTATCACGCAAAAGGTCAGCTTAGTAAGGCAAGCGGGGTTTCGTTCTTCTTCACGTTCAAACTGTCTGCATTCTTGTGTATCTCGTCATGGCCACAATGCTGAAACAAACCACATTTTACCTTGGGCGATACACAATTATTCTTCACGTCACCCCAACGTCGGCACAGATTACTCCGCTGGCTGAAGAAATTTGACAGGGGAACAAAAACATGCACTCAAACTCACATCTGGCCTCAGCCAATGCTCAAAAATCAACACTGTTCAAAAATCAGTGGCTAAATTAGCCTGAATGAAATTATCTTTACTGGATGCAATTATCCGCGGACCGTTCACTTGTAAAATAAAATAATAACTTACTACACGCTTCCCTCAACCTGATTCACAACTCCCTAATGTATGTCACCTAACCAGACACTCAACACACACAAAAACTAACTTGTCGATATTACTTTACTCTCGGCCATCCTCAAAAACCTGCCTCACAAAGCCAAAACCATGCATTCTAATGTGGATGGCGACTCCAAAATCCAAAGATGCTCACAGGCACATAACACAGATTAAACAAAGGGGGAAATGCAGGTTCATTCAACATGCACACACACAGAAAATAACACATTTTGTTACTAAAAGCGTGAGCCACGACACAAGATAAGACACATTTTATGACTTGAACAAACTGGTCACCAACAGAAAAGTGGGATAAATAATTTACTGGTTTAAATTTACAGTTACCTAGGTGTCAAACCCATTGCGCCTACCCCCTCAGTATGGGGCTGAGTATTTAGCTAAAAACCCCTACATGGCGGCCTTAGGTCCACAATTTGACTTACCCTATCCTGGGCTCCAGCCAATCACACCCATTGTCGTATCCATTTTAAATGCACTCAACATATGACAAAACAAGTAGTTCCGTGAATAACTATACCGCCTAATTTCATATATCCTACTTATTTATTTATTTATTTATTGCCACGACAGTGCAGTGCCCCAATTACAGTAGCAAACAATTGTTTACACCCAGATAATACATGGAAATACATTAATATACAAAATAAAAATTGAAATTAAAAATCATCAATTACATTTAAAAAGAAATTGTTAACAAGTAATATCCACAAGTTCTAGTCGTAATAACAGTAAATGAAGCATGAGTTTTACATTTGGTCACATCATGTAAAACTAGGTTTATATTTTTAGGTACTAATACAATAGCAATGAATGTTGTAAGGTTGGCATTAATGATTAGTATTGGTAATTAGTAAAAAATTTGGTCATATCTAATTTCGAACGGGAGCAATGTGTCAAAAGTAAACCCTAAAACTAACAGCAGCCAAATTTAATATCTTTGTAACAGTGAATCATTTGACAGCTAAAACTATGTGTAATTTTCTTCTATAATTTAGCAAGGATCCAAAATCCAAACTTTTGTCAGCTGAGAATACAGCACATATTCAATATAGGTGAATAAATATGGAAATTTGTATTAGATTTCTTAACTATTAGGAGTTCGCGTTTTCTGGGACATTTCTTTCTTACGCTGAAATGTATGTGCCCTAAAGTTTCACTCGTGTCTGAGATACGATTGATAATTTTATACAAATATATCTGCTGAGCAATAATCCTGCGTGTATAATGTTTAGTCATTTGGAATTCTGACAACAAGTTAGAGTGAGGAATTCTACATCGGATGGCTGATACAGTGTTCTTCTGGTAATATACTCATATTACTTCAGCACAAACAGCCTTCTCCAAATTCTTTTCATTTAGCATGCAACGTCACCTTGGTAACGGGACTTCCGACAAGCTTCATTCTTTACATGCTCTCTGTAGGAGGTTTCTAGATACTAGATCCACTATTCATATCTGTCCATATCATCCTTTCCTTACCGGGTGAGTTAGCCGTGGTCGTTACGGCATGACTGCTGGCAGTCGCTCACATCCGGGAAGCGAGGTGGTTCGAATCCCCCCGCCGGCAACCTTGAAGATGGTCTTCTGTGGTTTCCCATCTTACTTCCAGGCAAATGCCGGGGTTAGTCCCTAACTATAGGCCACAGCCGCTACCTTCCAACTCCTCGTTCTTACATTCCAACTTCTCTCCCCAACGGTACTTGTAGCTCACCCATTGGATGTCCGTCTCGAAACAGCTACAAAACTGGCGAGCCGAACATGTCCTCGGACACTCCCGGCACTAGAAGCCATACGCTAAAAAAAATTCCTTTCCTTCTAGGCAATCCATTTCGATCACGTTATTTAGTTTCTTGGCAACTATATAACCAATACATTTCTTACCAATTCATAACAACTTCGTCACACCTATTTCCAACGTTCACTCCACAATGTAAGTAAAAGAAGTTTTTGCTCTCATGATTCAATATTCTAAGACATTAATTTCAATATACAATACTATTTATATTGTTTGTTTTTTCTCTCTACACAGATTTCTCTACCTGGCAAATACATATCAACCATCATTTATAACCTAACTTATTCAGCATTTCTATTTTCACATCCACGTAAGTGTTACAGTTTGATATATTTTTCCGTTCTGTTTTTGTGTTTTGTTTCTCAGTTTAATTTCTTCTCTTTAGATCTCTTCAATTCTACGCTGTTTTATCAAGACTTTTTCGTGTATATCATTTTGTTACAGATGTGGTTTTTGAAATTTCATTTTGTGAGCTTTTGGAACAAAAATATTTTTGAATCCTCTGTAATGTCACTTAACTAAAGGACAACAACAATAAAGTGATTTTCGCCCACAAAACGAATGAATTGGCTAGAAGACTTGAAGAATCGAAATGGGTAAATATAATAGAAGGTTTGATAAATATAGCTAATGAAACACTGGGAACGAGGATTTTGGAACCAAGGAAACCGTGGGTTACAAGAGAAATATTGGATATGATAGTAAAGAGAAACCAGCACAGGAGGAAGAATACGATAAGAAGTCAGGAACAATATAGACCTGCAAAAAAATCAAATTACAACCCTTTGTGGAAGAGCCAAAGAGGAATGGATGGCTGAGAGAGCTAAGAACATTGGAAACGATATTGCTGAAGGGAAAACGGACAGAGCTCATAGACACATTAGAGCCTTAAACCAGAAACCGAAAGTGAAAAGTTATATAATAAAGGGAAAAAATGGGAAAATCTTATTAGATGTGTATGAAGTCAGTATGCGGTGAAACGAATACCTTGAAGAACTATATGATGGGAATGTATCTAATAAAACATGGTATATTGAACCAGGAGATGATAGAGAAGAAGATAATAAGGGCCCTGCTGTCACAAGAAGGGAATTTGAATCAGCGCTTGGAAGAATAAGTGACAATAAAGCTTGCGGTCCAGATAACTTACCGGGTGAACTACTAAAGAATATAGGTGAGAAAATGAAAGACCTACTTTACGATGCAATCTGCAGATGCTATGATAGTGGCAAAATTCCTGAAGACTTCGCCAAAAGCAGAACAGTTATGATACCAAAGAAAGGAAGTAGTGCAGATTTCTCTGAACACAGAACCATAACACTGCTCTCTCAAGCATATAAAATTTTATTGCCATTACTAAAAGCCAAAAAAAATAACAAACTTGATTTCCAAATTGATCCAGATCAGTTTGGTTTCAGGAAAGGAATGGGAACAAGACAAGCAATCTTGGCTCCACGAACAATATTAGAAAGATGAATGGAGATGAATAGGAACACATCTATAGCATTTGTAGATATTGAAAAGGCCTTTGATAATGTAAGTTGGGACCAACTCTTCAAAATTATTAAATCTTCGGGATTAGACTGGAAGGATAGGAGGCTGATACTACGTCTTTATGAAAATCATACCGCAATAATAGACATCAAAGGAATCAGTCAGGTAGTAAAAAACAGGAAGGGAGTAAGACAGGGTTGCCCCCTTTCACCGTACCTCTTCAATGTATTCATCGAAAAAGCTGTAAATAAGTTCAAAACGAACACAAAAGGAATTAGAATAAATGGACAACCAATCCATTGTAATAGCTTTGC
This sequence comes from Meconema thalassinum, assembly GCA_946902985.2. Lineage (NCBI taxonomy): Eukaryota > Metazoa > Arthropoda > Insecta > Orthoptera > Tettigoniidae > Meconema > Meconema thalassinum. The sequence goes on along the minus strand of OX336399.1, from coordinate 219,509,130 downwards.
AGAAGTTATAGCAGTGGTTGCAGACTCAGAAATGGAATTATCCAAGATGCTGAATATACTGTCATCATATTTAGTAGATTTATACTTAAACATTAACGTGAAGAAGACAAAAATATTAGTTGTAAGTAAACGTCCTGAGCGAAATCACACCAACATCAGGCTTGCTAACAAAGTAGTGGAACAAGTCACCCGTTTCCCTTACCTCGGAAGTTTAATCACAAATGATAACCGCTGCAGCAAAGAGATAAGAAGTATAGCGCTTGCCAAACAAGCATTCAGCAACAGAAGAACTCTTCTTACCATTATGCATCTAGATATTGAGATTAGGAAAAAAATTGTGATGTCATTTGTGTGGAGCGTACTCTTATATGGATGTGAATCTTGGACAATTCGAGAACAGGATAGGAAACGGCTTGAAGCGTTTGAAATGTGGGTCTGGAGGCGAATGCTCAAGATCAGTTGGACTGAAAAAAGAACAAACGAAAGTATAGTGCGAGAAATCCAGGGGAACAAACTGCTGATGGTAACAGTACATAGAAGGACAACTAAATTCATTGAACACACCGTGCGTCATAACACCTTTCTAACCAATCTACTAGAAGGGAAGGTCTTAGGAAAGAAGGGACGAGGTCGACCTAGGAAGCAATTCCTTCAAGTATTGATGCAAAACGTAGGATGTGGTTCCTATTGTGAGATGAAAAGACAAGCTGTAGACAGAAGACAATGGTTGAATCGACAAGGAATTGCCTTTAGACATTGATTGATTTTGATTATAATGTTATTAAGTGTATGTTATTGCACATTTGTTATTATTATTATTACATCATTTTTGCCCTAATGGACAGTGTTTGAACTTAATTGTCTCATGATGTCACAATTTTCACTTCTTTCCCTTCTTCTCTTCCCAAAATCTCTTCATCCTTTGACTGTGCTCCTGCTTCCTTTGTTCCGTCCATAATGTTCCTATCTTCTTCCTTTCACTTACTAAAAATTTAGCGTTCTTAATTTTGTTTCTGAATTTTTCTCTGTCTTGCACATTTTTCTCTTGCACATTTACTTATCCTATACTACGCTGAGGAAGGTCACAATGTACAATGTATTGACTTAAGGTAATACATAGTTTAATATAAATGGAATTCTTTATATGCGACATCTTAGTTGTGATTGTTGCAGTACTGCCCCGTGTAGTTTAGGGTGTGGTTGAGGAATTTGTTTAATGACCTGTGTAATTGTGATGGCTGTACATTAGTAGGTAATATAAACCGAAGCTGGGACAGGGGCTAATGGGCAAAATAGCCGCCGCGCGCAACCAGCCCTATGTTATTCTTATGGAGGGGTCAGTCAGAGCTGGGCCAGGGGCTAATGGGCAAGATGGCCGCCACGCCCTGAGACCGTGCATGACGTCACAGGAAGAGGTCGGCCGTTTAGTTGCTAAATGGAATATTAATTATTATTATTATTATTATTATTATTATTATTATTGTTATTATTATTATTATTATTTATTATTATTATTATTATTATATTTATTAGGTAATTATTGATTGATCGTGTTCAAACAAGACCAGCCTTATATTGTCCACTTCTTGGTGTAGTGGCTAGCATTCTTGGCGGTCATTTCTGAGTTTCGAATCCCCGGCTCTGCCAAGAAATTTAATTTCTGGTCTCAGGGAACGGGGTACACTCAGCCTTGTGAGGCAAAACTGACAGGAGCTGGCTTTGGATTCATACCGCCGCCATTCTGCCTAACACAACTTCACCTAACCTAACCTAACCTAACCTAACTTCAAAGTCAGAGCAAATATGAGAGCAAATGTGAGAGCACACATAATAAACTAAGTTATAACCTAACCTAACCTAACCCACAGAAACCTCATTTAGAGATTTTAGATTTTACATTCTTACATTTTACATTTTAATATTTTAGATTTTTGATTTTTTCATTTTACATTTTTTAGATTTTACATTTTAAATTTTTGATTTGTTTTGTATTTTAGATTTTAGTTTTTTAGATTTTACATTTTAAATTTAAGATTTTTTGATTTTAGATTTTACATTTTACATTTTTCAAAAAAGTAAACTACAAGGTCACATACCTAACCTAATCTAACTTAACCTAACCTTTACTAACCATACCTAACCTAACCTAACTTCAAAGTCAGAACGTACAATACATATATTGTTTTTTATACCCTCATAAATTAGATATAGTGAATGTCCACCACGATTTAGATCCTCGAGCACACTTTCTGATATATCATTAAAACGTGTAGGAAGGAATGTCTGAAAATTTTCACTAACACATAGTACACGTTCAATATACATTGTGTCCACTTTTTGAATGTTTATGATACGGAATGGAGTATGCATTGGTAATTCAGTGAGATTTTTCCTCACTAATCAGCAGTTCTGCCCCATAGCATTGAGAATATTTATTGTAGTAGCCTATAAAGAAACAAAAAAAGTCTATTACAGTTTAGCTATAAGTGACCAGAACCACTATATATAACATTTTATTCTATGAGCTTTCCATAATGATAAGAAAAAGACATTACCTTGATGGATTGTGTGTGTGTAAGTAAACGTCTTTTGCTGCTTGATGCCACTACTAAAGTGATACTCATACAACAGACAAGTGAGTTCATGTTTCGCTGACGTAATCGTATGTTTCCGCGCACTTCCTGTGTTGCGCGCGTCATAGTGGCTAAATTTAAAACTCTAGATGAGATGTTTTGCCGACGTAATCGTATGTTCCCCCGCACGCACACGCCGGTCGCTGTGGATGGGTCCTTGTGGACGGGTCCTTGCTGACGAGTCCCTGTGGACGGGTCCCGGTTGACAGGTCATTGTTGACAGGTCATTGTTGACGGGGTCCTCGTTGACGGGTCCTGTGCGCAACATGTTCACACTTGTCTGGACCAAGTCCAACTGACCACAGACTGACATCAGTGACTAACGTACACCTATGACATTGACTTACATCCAATTCTAGTAAAAATAACAATAAAAATGTACTCCGTGTATAGGTTAGGGTATGACAATAGACATGGGACACAACAACAACAACAAAAACATTCTATTTTTATTAGATTATTTTATTGGTATAACAATTTTTACATGCTTTTATCATATTGGGATAGTCACGCCTACTATCAATTGCGCCTACTATAAATCACGCCTACTATGAATCGCGCCAACTATCAATTGCGCCTACTATCAATCGCACCTACTATCAATTGTGCCTACTATCAATCGCGCCTACTATCAATTACGTATACTATCAATCACGCCTACTATCAATCGCGCCTACTATCAATCGCGCCTACTATAAATTGCGTCTATTATAAATCGCGTTCATGTCAAATAGCGCTTACTATCAATCACGTCTACTATCAATCACGCCTACTATCAATTGCGCCTACCATTAATCGCGTCTACTATCAATTGCGCCTACTACCAATTACGTATACTATCAATCATGCCTACTATCAATTACGCCGACTATCAATCGCGCCTACTATAAATCGCGTCTATTATAAATCGCGCCCATGTCAAATTGAGCCTACTGTCAATTGCGCCTACTATCAATTGCGCCTAATGTAAATCACGCCTACTATGAATCGCGCCAACTATCAATTGCGCCTACTATCAATCGCGCCTACTATCAATTACGTATAATATCAATCACGCCTACTATCAATTGCGCCTACTATCAATCGCGCCTACTATAAATTGCGTCTATTATAAATCGCGCCCATGTCAAATTGCGCCTACTATCAATCACGTCTACTCTCAATCACGCCTACTATCAATTGCGCCTACCATTAATCGCGTCTACTATCAATTGCGCCTACTATCAATTACGTATACTATCAATCACGCTTTCTCTAAATTACGCCTACTATCAACCGCGCCTACTATAAATTGCGTCTATTATAAATCGTGCCCATGTCAAAATGCGCCTACTAACAATCACGCCTACTATCAATTGCTCCTACTACCAATTACGAATACTATCAATCACGCCTACTATCAATTGCACCTACTATTAATCACGCCTACTATAAATTGCGTCTATTATAAATCGCGCCCATGTCAAATTGCGCCTACGATCAATTGCACCTACTACCAATCGCGCCTACTATCAATCGCGCCTACTACATATCGCGCCTACTATCAATTGCGCATACTATCAATCGCGCCTATTATAAATTGCGTCTATTATAAATCACGCCCATTCAAATTGCGCCTACTGGCAATCACGTCTACTATCAATCACGCCTACTACCAATTGCGTCTACCATTAATCGCGTCTACTATCAATTGCGTCTACTACCAATCGCGCCTACTAGGACATGACTTACCATTAAACCAAAACATTTCCATTTTTGTCAGCCTCTCACCCCTCCCATTAATCTATGACGTCATAGTCATAGTCAGTCTCATCACTATAAATTCATTACCCCCGCTCTTATCTCGGTCTCGACAACAACCATGCCTATTTTAGCCTATTTTCAATTTTGAAAAAATAGGCTTATGAATCACCTTTTGTCCGTGTGTGTGTGCGTGTTCGTGTGTGTGTGTGTGCGAGGTGTGTGTGTGTGTGTCCCCCCTAATAAAATTTAAACGGCTGGAGCGATTTCAATGAAACTCGGTAAGTTCATAGCACTATTCCCGGCAACCTCGACCGTGCCCTTCAAATTTTGTTACGTCTCACCAATCCAACATGGCGGCTGTGCGAAATATTTCACTAGCATTCAATATCTCCGAAACTATTACCGACATCGCCCTGAAATTGTGTACGGTGATAAAGGGCACTACTAGAAGTTCACCTATGAGACTTTCAAAAACTTGGTGACTAAAAAACCAACATGGCGGTCAAGCGAAATTGAGACTTTTAAATAGACATTTCTCGCGATTTAACTATCCAAACGTAATGAAACTTGGTACAGCAAATGTTTATACAAATTGTAATGCACTGGAGACTAATTTAGTTCAATTGTTTACATAACCTCAAAATGGCGGCTGTGCGAAATATTTCACTGACATTCTATATCTCCGAAATTATTACAGATATCATCATGCAATTTTGTACGGTGATAAAGGGTACTGATACAAGTTTACCTATGTATATTTCATAAACCTCTAAAGTACAAAACGAACATGGCGACCAAGCGAATTTGAAATATTTTAATAGACTTTTCTCGTGATTTAACTCTCTGAGCGCAGTGAAATGTGGTACAGTAAATGATTTTGCAGATTAAAATGCACTGCCATCTAATTTAATTCAATTGTTTACATAACCTCAAGATGGCGGTTGTGCGAAATTTTAAAATAAAGTTTTTATTCTTGTGTAGTAATCATGCGATCGAAGTGAAAGTTTGAATAATGAAGCTAGGCAAAATTGTCCTTGAATGGTACATAACTCTATGGCCTATACATATAACAATCCTAAATGGCGAGCTTCCGAAATATTTAGACGGTTCTCAATATCTATGAATCTTTTACAGCAACCAAACTGATTTTTTTTATGTTCATAGAGACTATGAACATATGTTCACCTATAGGACTTTCAGGAACCTGGTAAGCACAAATCCAACATAGCGGCGACGCGAAGTATAAATATTTAAATGGACGTTTCTCGCGAATTAACGATCCGTGTGCCGTGAAACGTTGCACGTTAAATGCTTATACAAATGTTGATCCACTGGCATGTAATTTATTTCAATTGTTTGCATAATCACAAGATGGCTGGTGTGCGTACTTTTAAAATCTCGTTTTTACTTCTTGTGTTCTAATCATGCGATTGAAGTTTGAATACCACACGTACACAATAATCTTAATGTAATAGTACGAAAATAAAAATCCATCCTGGCGACCATATGGAATATTTAGACGGTTCTCAATTTCTACGAATCTGTTACAGCCATTAAACTGAAATTTTGTATGTTGATAGAGACAATTAACATGAGCAGGATATATGAAAATAGGCTGTATAGTTCTTCACGGAACTACTTGTTATTATGTCAGATAATGTAATGTTCGGGTGCAAAGTGGGTGCAATGTGGGTGTAAAGTGAGTGGAAAATGGGTGCAAAGTAGGTGTAAAAGTGATTGCAAAGTGGGTGCAAAGTGGGTGCAAAAGTGGGTGCAAAATTGGGGTGTTAAAGTGGTACCCAATTTGTAATGGCTTATTTGACAAGTTATTTTGTAGTACCCTATTTGTAATGGCTTATTTGACAAGTTATTTTTTGTCAATGTATTTAGGGGATGTTTCTCTTGTTCTTGGAAAGTATCTCAGCACTTTTTATGATAGCATAATGCTAACCGCCATGATGGTAAGCAACAACACACTAAAATTCCAAGAATCCAAACTACTCTAAGGTTAATGATTGTCTCTCAACTCCATTCCACGCCTAGTCAAAAACATTATACATTTCAAATTTTTCAAAAAGGTAAATTGGGACAGTAGGCTATATGTTTAACCTAAAATCATATAAAATCATATGCTAACTCCAACACCTACGTCTATCCCACTCTCAGTCAAAAAATATTATATTCTTTAATTTTTTTTTCCTAAAAATATTTGGAAACTAGGCTATATTTTGAAAACTAATCATTCTAAAAAGTCATATATAGACTCAAACCAATGGCTTTTATGTCCTTAATCGTTAGAACAAAACATGGAATTTTGGACATTTTTCCAAAAAATTTTCATTTTAAAAAATGGGCCATATTTTGTAAATTATGAAATTTACAAAAAAATGTGTTTGATATAAATAACAGGTATTTACCCCCTCTACATATAAACCAAGTCACAGGTCTCTGGGACAAAATCCAAAAAGGTTCAATTTTGAAAGTAGGCGATATTTTGAAAACGTAGTGGTTTTGTGAGAGTTCTAAATCCTCCACCTCCACATTCCTCCACACAAGATGGCGGCCGTAGCTTAATTTAACCTAGCTTGTGAACCAATAAGGCTAGAGACTTGAACGAGGTGTCAAAGTACTCGGGCTGACGCCCCCTTTCCTCTAGACAAATTATTTCAACCCCAAAATGAAACCTACCCCTACTAGGGGGTGAAATAATAATTTTTTGGGTAAAAGTCGCTCTCCATGTGCAACATGTGAGAGGGTGAATGCCAATATGAAATTAAACTCGTTCCACATAAAGTGCATGTATACAACTGAATGCCACTGTGATTTAAAAATTTTGTTTCTTGAGTCAAGCTACCATCTTGTGTGGAGAAATGTGGAGGAGGGTGTAGAACTCTTAAGAACTACTGGGGTGGGGTTAGTAAGAAATAAAAACAGTATTAATTATTATTCAGCATGAGAGTTTTTTAATTCGTTAAAACGTACAATACATCTATTGTGGACGGATCCTTGTGGACGGGTCCTTGTTGACGAGTCCCTGTGGATGGGTCCCTGTTGACAGGTCATTGTTGACAGGTCATTGTCATTGCGACTGCGCGCGACCCAGGCTCACACGCCAAAGGTGGGGAATATACGATTACGTCAGCAAAACATCTCATCTAGAGTTTCAAATTTGGCCACTATGTCGCGCGCAACACAGGAAGTGCGTGGAAACATACGATTACGTAAGCGAAACATGAACTCACTTGTCTGTTGTATGAGTATCACTTTAGTAGTGGCATCAAGCAGCAAAAGACATTTACTTACACACAATCCATCATTATGGTAAGATCTTTTTCTTATAATTATGGAAAGCTCTTAGAATAAAATGATATATATAGTGGTTCTGGTCACTTATAGGTAAACTGTAATAGTCATTTTTTTGTTACTTTATAGGCTACTACAATAAATATTCTCAATATTCTCAATGCTATGGGGCAGAACTGCGGATTAGAGAGAAAAAAGCTGGTCACTTATAGGTAAACTGTAATAGTCATTTTTTTGTTACTTTATAGGCTACTACAATAAATATTCTCAATATTCTCAATGCTATGGGGCAGAACTGCGGATTAGAGAGAAAAAAAGCTGGTCACTTATAGGTAAACTGTAATAGTCATTTTTTTGTTACTTTATAGGCTACTACAATAAATATTCTCAATATTCTCAATACTATGGGGCAGAACTGCGGATTAGAGAGAAAAAAGCTCACTGAATTACCAATGCATACTCAATTCCGTATCATCAACATTCAAAAAGTGGGCAAAATGTATGGTGAACGTGTACTATGTGTTAGTGAAAATTTTCAGACATTCCTTCTTACACGTTTTAGTGATATGTCAGAAAGTGTGCTCGAGGATCTAAATCGTGGCGGACATTCTCTACATCTAATTTATGAGGGTATAAAAACAATAGATGTATTGTACGTTTTAACGAATTAAGAAACTCTCATGCTGAATAATAATTAATACTGTTTTTATTTCTTACTACCCCCATCCCAGTAGTTTTTAAGAGTTCTACACCCTCTTCCACATTTCTCCACACTAGATGGTAGCTTGACTCAAAAAACAAAAATTATAAATCATAGCGGCATTCCACTTTATGTAGAACGAGTTTAATTTCATATTGGCATTCACCCTCTCACATGTTGCACATAGAAAGCGACTTTTACCTAAAAATTATTATTTCACCCCCTAGTAGGAGTAGGTTTCATTTTGGGGTTGAAATAATTTGTCTAGAGGAAAGGGGGCGTCTGCCCGAGTAATTTGACACCTCGTTCAAGTCTCTAGCCCTATTGGTTCACAAGCTAGGTTAAGTTAAGCAACGGCCGCCATCTTGTGTGGAGGAATGTGGAGCTGGGGGATTAAGAACTCTCACAAAACCACTACGTTTTCATAATATCGCCTACTTTCAAATTTGAACCTTTTTGGATTTTTTCCCAGAGACCTGTGACTTGGTTTGTAGGTAGAGGGGGAAAATACCTGTCATTTATGCCAAAATCTTTTTTTTTGTAAATTTCATAGTTTACAAAATATAGCCCATTTTTAAAATGAAAATTTTTTGGAAAAATGTCAAAAATTCCATGTTTTGTTTTAACGATTAAGGACATAAAAGCCATTGGTTTGAGTCTATATATGACTTTTTAGAATGATTAGTTTTCAAAATATAGCTTACTTTCCAAATATTTTTTGGAAAAAATTTAAAGAATATAATATTTTTTGACTGAGAGTGGGATAGACGTAGGTGTTGGAGTTAGAATATGATTTTAGTTTAAACATATAGCCTACTGTGCCATTTTACCATTTTTGAAAAATTTGAAATGTACAATGTTTTTGACTAGGCGTGGAATGGAGTTGAGAGACAATCATTAACCTCAGAGTAGTTTGGATTCTTGGAATTTTAGTGTGTTGTTGCTTACCATCATGGCGGTAAGCATTATGCTATCATAAAAAGTGCCGAGATACTTTCCAAGAACAAGAGTAACATCCTCTAAATACATTGACAAAAATAACTTGTCAAATAAGCCATTACAAATAGGGTACTACAAACTAACTTGTCAAATAAGCCATTACAAATAGGGTACCACTTTTCGACCCCACTTTTGCACTCACTTTTGCACCCAATTTGCACCCACTTTGCACCCACTTGGCACTCACTTTTCACTCACTTTTACACCTACTTTGCACCCAGTTTGCACTCACTTTTCACCCTCATTTCACCCACTTTGCACCCGAACATTACATCATCTGACATAATAAAATAGGCATGGTTGTTGTCGAGACCGAGATAAGAGTGGGGGTAATGAATTTATAGTGATAAGACTGACTATGTCTATGACGTCATAGATTAATGGGAGGGGTGAGAGGCAGACAAAAAAAGGAAATGTTTTGGTTTAATGAAAAGTCATGTCCTAGTAGGTGCGATTGGTAATAGGCGAAATTGATAGTAGACGCAATTAATGGTAGAGGCAATTGATAGTAGGCATGACTGATAGTAGACGTGATTGATAGTAGGCGCAATTTGACATGGGCGCGATTTATAATAGACGCAATTTATAATGGGCGCGATTGATAGTAGGCGCAATTGATAGTAGGCACGATTAGTAGTAGGCGCCATTGACAGTAGGCGCGGGGCGCGATTTATAATAGACGCAATTTATAGTAGGCGCGATTGATAGTAAATGGAACTGATAGTAGGCGTGATTGATAGCATACGTAATTGGTAGTAGGCGCAATTGATAGTAGACGCGATTAATGGTAGGCGGAATTGATAGTTGGCGTGATTGATAGTAGACGTGATTGATAGTAGGCGCAATTTAACATGGGCGCGATTTATAATAGACACAATTTATAGTAGGCGCGATTGATAGTAGGCGTGATTGATACTAGGCGTGATTGATAGTGGACGTGATTGATAGTAGGCGCAATTTAACATGGGCGCGATTTATAATAGACGCAATTTATGGTAGGCGCGATTGATAGAAGGCGCATTTGGTAGTAGGCGCGATTAGTAGTAGGCGCGATTGGTAGTAGGCAGAATTGGTAGTAGGCACAATTGACAGTCGGCGCAATTTGACATGTGCGCGAATTATAATAGACGCAATTTATAGTAGACGCGATTGATAGTAGGCGCAATTGATAGAAGGCGCGATTTGTAGTAGGCGCAATTGGTAGTAGGCACGATTGGTATTAGGCGCTATTGGTAGTAGGCGCAATTGATAGCAGGCACAATTTGACATGGGCGCGATTTTTAATAGACGCAATTTATAGTAGGCGTGATTAATAGTAGGTGAAATTGATAGTAGGCGTGAGTGATAGTATACGTAATTGGTAATAGGCGTGATTGATAGTAGACGTGATTGATAGTAGGCGCAATTTGACATGGGCGCGATTGATAGTAGGCGCAATTGATAGTAGGCGTGATTGATAGTAGGCGTGATTGATGGTAGGCGCAATTTGACATGGGCGCGATTTAAAATAGACACAATTTATAGTAGGCGCGATTGGTAGTAGGCGCAATTGACAGTAGGCGCGATTAGTAGTAGGCGCGATTGGTAGTAGGCGCAATTGGTAGTAGGCGCGATTGGTAGTAGGCGCGATTGGCAGTAGGCGCAATTGATAGTAGGCGCTATTAATAGTAGGCTCAAGTGACAGTAGGCGTAATTGATAGTAGGCGCGATTGATTGTAGGCGCGACTAGTAGTAGGCACGATTGGTATTAGACGCAATTGGTAGTAGGTGCAGTTGATAGTAGGTGCGATTGACAGTAGGCGAGATTGATAGTAGACGTGATTGATAGTAGGCGCAATTTGACATGGGCGCGATTTATAATTGACGCAATTTATAGTAGGCGCATGATAGTAGGCGCAATCGATAGTAGACGCGATTAGTAGTAGTCGCGATTGGTAGTAGGCGCAATCAGTAGTAGGCGCGATTGGTAGTAGGCGCAATTGACATGGGCGCGATTTATAATAGGCGCAATTTATAGTAGGCGCGATTGATCGTAGGCGTAATTGATAGTAGGCGTGATTGATAGTATGCGTAATTGGTAGTAGGCGCAATTGATAGTAAACGCGATTAATGGTAGGCGCAATTGATAGTAGGCATGATTGATAGTAGACGTGATTGATAGTAGGCGCAATTCGACATGGGCGCGATTTATAATAGACGCAATTTATAGTAGGCGCGATTGATAGCAGGCGCAATTGTTAGTAGGCGTGATTGATAGTATACGTAATTGGTAGTAGGCGCAATTGATAGTAGACCCGATAAATGGTAGGCGCAATTGATATTAGGCGTCATTGATAGTAGATGTGATTGATAGTCGGCGCAATTTGACAAGGGCGCGATTTATAATAGACACAATTTATAGTACGCGCGATTGATAGTAGACGCATTTGATAGCAGGCGTGATTGATAGTATACGTAATTGATAGTAGGTGCGATTGATAGTAGGCGCAATTGATAGTTGGCGCGATTCATAGTAGGCGTGATTTATAGTAGGCGCAATTGATTGTAGGCGTGACTATCTCAAAATGATAAAAGCATGTAAGACTTGTTATACCAATAAAATAATCTAATAAAAATAGTCCCATGTCTATTGTCATACCCTAACCTAGACACGGAGTACATTTTTATTTTTATTTTTACTAGAATGGGATGTAAGTATATGTCATAGGTGTACGTTAGTCACTGATAGTCAGTCTGTGGTCAGTTGGACTTGGTCCAGACAAGTGTGAACATGTTGCGCACAGGACCCGTCAACAAGGACCCCCGCCAACAATGACCCGTCAACAAGGACCCCGTCAACAATGACCCGTCAACAATGACCCGTCAACAATGACCTGTCAACACTAACCTGTCAACCGGGATCCGTCCTCAGGGACTCGTCAACAAGGACCCGTCCACAAGGACCCGTCCACAAGGACCCGTCCACAAGGACCCGTCCACAGGGACCGGCGTGTGCGTACGGGAGAACATACGATTACGTCGGCAAAACATCTAATCTAGAGTGTCAAATTTAGCCACTATGACGCGCGCAACACAGGAAGTGCGTGGAAACATACGATTACGTCAGCGAAACATGAACTCACTTGTCTGTTGTATGAGTATCACTTTAGTAATGGCATCAAGCAGCAAAAGACGTTTACTTACACACACAATCCATCATTATGGTAATGTCTTTTTCTTATCATTATGGAAAGCTCATAGAATAAAATGTTATATATAGTGGTTCTGGTCACTTATAGCTAAACTGTAATAGACTTTTCTTTTGGTTTCTTTATAGGCTACTACAATAAATATTCTCAATGCTATGGGGCAGAACTGCGGATTAGAGAGAAAAAAGCTCACTGAATTACCAATGCATACTCCATTCCGTATCATCAACATTCAAAAAGTGGACACAATGTATGGTGAACGTGTACTATGTGTTAGTGAAAAATTTTCAGACATTCCTTCCTACACGTTCCAATGATATGTCAGAAAGTGTGCTCGAGGATCTATATCGTGGTGGACATTCACTACATCTAATTTATGAGGGTATAAAAAACAATAGATGTATTGTACGTTCTGACTTTGAAGTTAGGTTAGGGATGGTTAATTAAGGTTAGGTTAGGTATCTGACCGTGTAGTTTACTTTTTTGAAAAATGTAAAATGTAATATCTAAAATAAAAAAAATCTTAAATTTAAAATGTAAAATCTAAAAAACTAAAATCTAAAATACAAAACAAATCAATAATTTAAAATGTAAAATCTAAAAAATGTAAAATGAGAAAATCTAAAATCTAAAATGTTAAAATGTAAAATGTAAAAATGTAAAATCTAAAATCACTAAATGAGGTTTCTGTGAGTTAGGTTAGGTTAGGTTATAACTTAGTTTATTATGTGTGCTCTCACATTTTCTCTCATATTTGCTCTGACTTTGAAGTTAGGTTAGGTTTGGTTAGGTTAGGTGAAGTTGGGTTAGGCAGAATGGTGGCGGTATGAATCAAAAGCCAGCTCCTGTCAGTTTTGCCTCACAAGTCTGAGTGTACCCCGTTCCACTCCTGAGACCAGAAATTAAATTTCTTGGTAGAGACGGGGATTCGAAACTCAGGAATGACCGCCAAGAATGCTAGCCACTACACCAAGAAGTGGAAAATATAATGCTGGTCTTGATTGTACACGATCAATCAATAATTACATAATAAATATAATAATAATAATAATTATTATTATTATTATAATTATAATAAATATTCCATTTAGCAACTACACGGCCGACCTCTTCCTGTGACGTCATGCACGGTCTCAGGGCGTGGCGGCCATCTTGCCCATTAGCCCCTGGCCCAGCTCTGACTGACCCCTCCATAAGAATAACATAGGGCTCGTTGCGCGCGGCGGCCATTTTGCCCATTAGCCCCTGTCCCAGCTTCGGCTTATATTACCTACTTACATTTGTGTGTACAAGTAAATTGCGGATAGGAATGGTAAGGAGGCGGAAGCGGCCCTAAGTTAAGAACTATCCCAGCATTTCCCTGGAGCAGGAGTGGGTAAACAATGGAATATCACTTCCAGGATAACTGATCTGGGAATGGAACCCTCCTCTTCTCACGAGGCTGAGTGTGTCCTCACACCAGAAAAAACATTTCTTGCCAAAGGCGTGAATCGAACCCGGGATGTCCGAGGTGACAGCTAAGAATGGTAGCCGCTACACCGCGAGGTGATCTGCGATATCTTAAAGAAACAGAAATGATTACATTTAATTTGGCAATAGCTAAGAACATAAACACTGTTTACAATCATTGCAGAATGCACATTTACGGCAATATCACAAATATTGAACCTAATTGTATAGATTGTGCAACCTAGGAAGCATTCCAGGTCTTAATTATGAACATTTTCTGGCAAAAGGCCAGCGAACGAAGAATCCTTAGAGTTTCAAAATATGTATTAATTATCATAGCAATTAAATAGGCGGATGACAAACCAAATAGTTGTGTGCGTTTAAAAATAACAAATTGACATTTTCTAACGTCCGGATCTTCTTAATCATGTTAAAAACTGAGTGTGTATGCTTCGATTTGCAGGGGTAGAGTCGCTAAATGGCACCCATCGAACAATTCAGACCACGTGTAGGCTATCTTTCGCAGCGGTGGAGTTGCTAAATCGCACCCATCAAACAATTCAAACCACGTGTGTGCTATCTTTCGCAGCGGTGGAGTTGCTAAATCGCTCCCATCAAACAATTCAAACCACGTGTGTGCTATCTTTCGGAGCAGTGGAGTCGCTAAATCACACCGATCAAGCAATCAAACCCCGAAATACTGAAGATTGATAGGAACGATGGTAAGAATATCGCTGGTAGATTATTTAGTTAAGATATTTGACATAAATCGCTAAATCCATAAATATAAATAAGCAGATTCCTTGCATTTACAGAATAATGATTCGAAATTAATATTTATCTCTCTCTCTCTCTCTCAAAAAAAAAGAAGAAGACCCTCGATTCCTTGTTGGCTCATATATCAATTCCAGCCGGGATCACGATAAACAGCAGTAAGTTATTCTGTTTTTCTATACCTAGAACGTTAAGGATATGGCGGGAGCTCGGAACCACTGAGCTGCGTTGCCGACTAATTGATAAAACACTGGTAAACCATCAGTTTTATCACTGTAAAAACTTGTATTTAATTGTGTTACGTTCAACGGTGTGTGAAAGTAATTTCTCAGTGAACGGATTACTCCGATATAAAGTGATAACGAGCATTATTAATGTAGTTAGTTTGGAGTGAGCATCGTTGCACAAGGATCGATTATAGCAACTGGGAGCGGAGAAACCCTATGGCCATTTTTGCTAAGGACCGCTCTCAGTGTAACTTCAGTGTGTTTTAAAAAATAATCACGCAAATATTAAACTCAGTGAACACGCCAAATTACTGAATAAAGATGTCCGCTACAACCCTCGCTGAACACCACGTGAAGATGATTATTCCCTTACGATGGAGGCCGATACGGAGTAACTTAATATGCAGGGGAATAGCGACGGTTGATATTTGCTGCAGGATGGATGACGAAATGACAATTCCACCCATTCCATTAAACTTGCCAATGACACCAGGCAATACTCGAACGCTGGATTAATGAAGGTCACGTGAGTAAGACTACAAAGTCCATTTTTCTGTACGATCATCACGCAGGGGGATTAGTTTTAGAGACCTTACTTATGGTATGGTAACCCTAACAGAAAAGTCCCTTGTCCTCCAGGTTGGGGGTTGTGCTTAGGGTTAACAACCCTCTCGTGTAAAAAGAGAATTATTACGAATCTCTCACTTAAGCCTCGGAACGATTTAAGAATGGATACCCTACGAAGACATGGCAAAGGAAATGAGGACTTACGAATTGGTACATGGAATGCACGGAGCTTATATAAGCCTGGACACATTCAAAGATTGAAAGACGAGCTCGAGAAGTATAAAATACAATTTGCTGCTATTCAAGAAACAAGATTTCCAGGGGAAGACATACAGAACTTCGGAGAGTACACTATGTTTAACAGTGGAACTCAATCCGGAAAGCATGAATTTGGAACAGCATTCCTCATATCAAAGGAATGTGTTGAAACAGTAATCCGGTTTGAGGCAATCAATGAAAGAATGTGCTACTTACGAGTGAAAGGCCGATGGTTTAATATATCCATTATCAATGTGCATGCACCTACAAATGATAAAGAAGATGTGGTGAAAGACAGCTTTTATGAACAGCTGGAGAGGGTGTATGAAGGCCTACCACAACATGACATCAAGATAGTACTAGGAGACTTTAATGCCAAGGTAGGAAAAGAAAAGCACCTACAACCGACGATAGGTAATGAAAGCCTTCATGAGGAAACCTCTGAAAATGGGCTTAGAATGATCTCATTTGCAGAATCAGAAAGCATGAATGTCAGGAGTACGACGTTCCCACACAAGTATATACATAAGGAAACATGGTATTCAGTAGATGGAAAGACGGCAAACCAAATTGACCATATACTAATTTCAAATCGACACAGAAGCGCCATCACTGATATTCGTGCTTACCGGGGAGCTGACATAGGCTCTGACCACAACTTGCTGGTTGCATCCATGGAGGTGAAACTGAAAACTCACCACAAACAACAGAAAGGGCGCGCAATACAATATGATCTACAAGCATTAAAGGAAACTCCTCAAACTTGTCAGTACCAAGTGGAAGTGAGCAACAGGTTTGGCGTACTTGATGAAGTAGGAGAAGAAGTGAATGAAAGTGGAACTACAGATATTAATAGATTGTGGAAGGAGATCGAGAAGGTGATTCAAGAATCAGCTAAAAACGCATTACCAAAAGTGGAACGAAAGAAGAATAATGGTTTAATGGTACATGCAAAACAGCAGTAGCAGCTAGCTTCTCAGCAAGGAAAGCATGGCTACAGGACAGGAGAAATGAAGATTTGGAACAGCACTACAGGGAAACACGAGGAGAAACAAGCATAACCTTACGAAAAGAAAAGAAGCTTTACCTTAAACATATGTTAGAGAGTATTGAGAATGACCAGAAGGAGAACAACATCCGTAAAGTATATGGGACGGTGAATAACATTAAGAAAGGTTATCAACCGCGATCAGCAGTTCTCCACGACAACAATGGTAACATCATTGCAGGAACAACCCACATATTACAGGCTTGGAAAGAGTACTTTGACCACTTACTGAACTGCCCTGAACCAGACAACAAATTGGAGAGAACCACTCTTTCAACGGTAGAACCTTTCATAAATGATCCTTCATATGAAGAGGTAACCAGCAGTCTGAAGAAACTGAAAAACCACAAAGCTGCTGGATCTGACGGTATACCAGTTGAATTGCTGAAATATGGGGGTGAGAAGCTTCATGAAAAACTGCATAAACTTATCCTGAAAATATGGCGCGAGGAACAAATACCGGATGAATGGAAGGAAGCAATTATTGTTCCAATACATAAGAAAGGAGATAAACATAACTGCGGAAATTACAGAGGAATATCCCTACTTGTCACAGCTTACAAATTACTGTCGCACATAATATTACAACGTCTAATTCCATACACCGAAGATATAATAGGAGACTATCAGAATGGTTTCCGTAAAAACAGATCAACAACAGACAATATATTTTGTATTAAGACAATCAATGAAAAAGTTTGGGAATATAACAAAAACGTCCATTACCTATTTATTGACTTCCAAAAGGCCTATGACTCAGTCCACAGAGAAACGGTGTGGGAAATTATGGCAGAATACGGAATCCCACAGAAACTTATCAGCCTGGTCAAAATGTGTATGGAGGAGACAGTGAGCAAAGTGACACCCTGTGGATCCGTATCAGACGGTTTTGAAAACAGAACAGGACTAAAACAAGGTGATGCGCTCTCCCCACTTCTCTTCAACATCGTTCTGGAAAAAGTAATTCGGGAAACCAAAGAAGCTGCAACTGGAGACCTAGCAGGTAACAAACACAACATCCTGGCATATGCAGATGACATTGTATTAATAGGAAATAATGGAGGAGAAATTGAAGCTTTATTCAGGAAATTAAATGAAACTGCTGCAAAAATAGGTCTAAAGATTAATGAAGAGAAGACAGAATACATGATCATACAGAGAGAAAACATGACTACAGACCAACGCAACAACCTTCATATAGGCAATTTTACCTTTAAGAACACGCCAAACTTCAAATACCTTGGGGTAAATATAAATGACTGCAATAGAAGACAAGTTGAACACCAAATTAGATTACGGAATGCAAACAAAGTTTACTTTTCCCTGCATAAATTACTTTCCTCCAAACTTTTGACCAGGAAAACAAAACTAAAACTATACAACACGATCATCAGGCCGGTACTGCTATACGGAGCCGAAACATGGAGTGTGACCAAAAGGGAGGAACGCCAACTTACAGTCTTCGAAAACAAGATATATAGAAAAATTTTCGGCCCCATCTTTGACCAGGAAACACAAAGATGGGTTCTCGGATCAAATCATGAGCTGTACAAGTTGGCCAATCAACCCAGAGTAGTGGACGTCATGAAAGCGAAACGGCTGCAATGGGCAGGGCATGTTATCAGAATGGACTCTGCCAGAATAGTTCGCCAGTTGTATGAGAAGAAGATCGAAGGCTCGAGACCCCCTCGAAGACCTAGGAGTAGATGGCAAGATGAGGTGACCTCTGACTGCAGACAAATGGGTATTACTGTATGGGAGAATACTGCGCTGGATAGGAGGAAATGGAGGCAGATAGTGAGAGCGGCACGGGATCGTCACGTCCCAGAAAAGCCAACGGAGTGAGTGAGTGAGTGACCTTACTTACAGCACATTCTTTAGGTAGGATTTATGATAATATTACATTGGTTATACAACACATTATTATATTAGAGCCTGGAGGACAGACCTCTATTGTTTGGTTATAAGTTGTACTCCAAACTAGATGAGCTAGTAGTAAGAATGTATAATTCACTGTTAGGACGACATTCCACTGGCTACTGTGAACATATGTTTAGAAGGCCGCTATGTCATTGATTTACTTATGACGAGCCTGGGGTGCTGTTGAAAGATTTTGAAGGCTGTGAGTTTGCCAGCCAGCAGGCAGTGCACAGGCCGGTTTGCTACGCCACAAACACATGAGTGTGTTTCTTTTGTTTAATTTCAATTATGAGTTGACATTCAGACGACTATTAAAGGACGCAATGTACAGATAAAGACGGGCCAAGCAAGCAGTCTTTGGTTCGATGTGGAGAGCCACTGTATGATCGTTAAATACCCCAGAATGAAAGAAGAATCACGTTTAGAGTGTATTAGACACTGGATAAAGATACGTCCACAGTTAACTAAGAACTTTGTAGTATATTTAAGAGTACATTTAGGATCAACAGCTGACAGTACAGCTCATTCAAATTTTTGTCCACATGCTGAAATTTTGTGTATCAAGTAGGTGACGATTAATGTAACATTTTGAGGTTGTGAGGTACGGTTTCTGTACTACCCTGGCTAGCAACATGAACGTTTTTGTCTTGTTGACTAAGCTGTCGGCAGATGGGCCGAGTGTTATTGTCGAGCACTTAAGGAGTGCAGATGGAAGTATGTGAACAATGTTTCCACAATTATCTGAGGTAATGTTAGTTGTCAACCCACACTAATTTTCACACATACGAGTTTAAATGCTCACTAAAAATATAAAAAGAAACTGATAGCACAAAATTAAACTTAATAATATTTAATAATAATAATAAAGTGATAGGATATTCTCACTAAATGAAAATATAAACAAAGTACTAGGCTGCATCTCTAAATATAATTAAACATGCTAAACTTAACTAATCCCTGTTGACCAATGCTAAGCTATTGCTCTTACACGACATCTTGATACATTTGCAGGTAATCCCTATCTTGTGAGACGACGGTCAGTTAACCAAGTGATTAAACTCGGTGGTTAACTTGACAATGCAACTTTAGTCATGAAGCTAATTCATGCCGTTCCCACCATAACCCTTCTCTCCCACACACTCATGGCCATCCGTCACAAAGAGTGAGGATGTGTGTAGGCAGGACAGTGGCGCCAATTGCGCATTTTTGAAGGATGACTTATTGTAATACATTTGTGTTGTAAATAGTTTAGCTTTTTCTTTTAATAATGATAGGAATAGAATGTTCTTAGCTTTGTTTTGGCAACACATTTGGATGAAACGCTTCTGCTTTACATCGTTGCCAACTTTAACGTCAAATAGGAATTAGCTGACACTACTGTAACGTTAAATGTTGGAGTTGACACCTTCATAGCGAAGTATTTTAACTTATTGTGCAGTAAATGTAATGGAATCGTTGCATTGTAAATAATTAAATATCTCTCTTTGCCGTAAATTCGTGCCTGTGCTATTAATTATTATTGCAATCTCCGAAGTAATTGGATAGGGATGAATTACGTGTCATTCTCTTAGCTTTGCTAGTTTGATTTAGAATCTTTTCATAGGACTTCGAGAGGCTTAATTTAGGATATTTTATTCGGAGATAACTAAATTCTTGATAGGGCAGATTAGTACGGACTAGCCATTTTTAACCTCTCTGAAGTAGGCTAGGGTTCTGCCATCTTTGTGAATCAAATCAGTGCGATTTAAATGTAAGCCTTGCCTCTTTATTGTGTGATTGTGTTTGTATTCCTCTCGACTGGTAGCTTTAGATCTCTAATTTTACCCGACTCCCCCGTGTTAAGTTTCCTTGTGTTTTCCCGGTCCAAGAGTGAATTTCTCCCCATCATATACGTCTTCTCGTTGGAGAAGGGTGTCGGAAGGGTCAATTAAGCTCTGTGGCTCCCCGAAACCCTTGTCAAACGGGCTCAGTATATATTTCTGGTTTGACTTGCAGATTACTTGATACCCCTCATGAGTTGGCATGAGTGAATCTACGTCAGGGAGTAAATAATAAATATATATATTTATTCCTTGATATGTGTTCTTGGCACAATCTGTTAGTATTTATTTTTCACGTAAATATTATAAAGATAGATATTTAAAATGGTAGAACAGTTATCTCCAATTGAAGTGAATAAACGCATGTAGAGGAAAAGGCACACCAATTTCTCTTCGTCCTCATCATGGCGGTGGAACAGATAAATCTGTAATTGAAAATAAGAAGTCCTGTGCCGTTCCATGGAAACAGGCATATAATGCATGGAAAGTAGCCCAATCATTTGAGGCATTGGCAGGTTGACCAAGACCTAACAAATATTTACGGGATAAGTATGAAATCGTGCAGAAGAAAGCGAAGAAAGAGCTGACTGAAAAAACAGGTTTTTCTGAAGGGTGGAGGAAGTGAACCTCCCGCAAAGAAAACTGCCCATTTGGTAAAAAAAACTTATTTCATTAATAGGAACATCGGCTGAGGGATTGTGCAATCCGTTTGATGGAGATAGAACAGGTAGGTTTCAAGATACGGTTATTAATGCATTTTTGCAATATAAAATTATTTTAAGGTTAACTTGTAAACGTACTTTTCACATTTTACCTAACTAATATAAGGCCGTGGTTATATTTTTCAGATGATGTGGCGCAATGTCCGATAGACATTGAAGATATTTATGAAAATATCACTTAGGTGACAGAGCGGTCTGAAACTAGACAGGTACTGTTTGGATAGCCTTCATGACACATAAGATGATGATTATTGTTGCTTAAACGGGTGGAACAGCGAGGTCATCTCTCCTGTTTATGATACATACAACATATACTTAAATAGTTCATTCAAATGCATTCTTGATTATGTTGAATAGAATGATTTTATTGTTTAATGCCTTAGCATACGCTCCTCTGGCTAATCCAGCAGTCTTAGTAAGTAATCGCTAGGCCGCATAAGGTGACTCCTTAACATACGCTCCTCTGGCTAATCCAGAAGTCTCAGTAAGTAATCGCTAGGACACATAAGGTGACTTTATGGTTAGAAATGCAGTATATTATGTTTCTTATTGTATACATTTCGTTGTTCATAGGGAGACTCTTCAGGGGAAGCTTAAACTTCATGGTCCTTGTAAAAATCAGTTCAGCCGTGTAGCAGTGCGCAGATTGGATATTATTTTACAATTGTTGTACCATCTAAGGGACAAGTGAAGGATGGCTAATTCTGCATTGTTACTCCCCTTAAGAAAGAACTATTAACATCTAACCAATTACGTATCATATCAAAGTTCTACTATTAGCACACATACTTCACCACCAACGTTAGTAATCATTTATTACGAACAAACTTACATCACTGGTCAAACAAAAAATGCTCCACATAAAACTTAATTAAGCATCTGTAAATCTCCTGAAAAAGAGTTCTAAGATACTGACATATGACGGCGAATCCTCAATTTTCAGCCTACATTTTTTTTTTTTGAAAAAAGGTAAAAAGTTGACTTATGAGATCTACATGAGCCAAAAGTTTTCAGTCTGCCTGTGAATGTGTATATCAGTTCCTCCCAATCAATTCAAACATGAACTAGCAAAGGACACCTCAGTGTCATGTTTTATATCGCCGCCATCGTGACGGAAACGGAATGGCGGCCACTGAAATGTCCAAAGCTTAAATCAAATTACAATTAACCTAATCATCCGTTCTCTACCAAATTGTGCAACAATATACCTTAACGTGGAAAGCGTCTATTGCCCAATCTACAAGGTCATCAGCAAAATAGTTTCAAGATGGCGGTTGTATGAATCATGCAATAATATAGCCTAAGCGTAACTTACGATTCAACAAGGCCTGGCTTCACTAAATCCTCTTATCGTACAGAGGGTGGTTTGAACTGTCCTCAAGGACAGTATATTAACATTTTATAATAGAATAATATTCCGCAGTAGTGACTAATAGTTCAGGTAGACCGTGCCGTATCGTGCTGGGCTGTGCCGCCCTGTTGGGTCAAAATGGAGGCTGTTGTTAGCTCGCTACTCCATATTTCAGTAGATTGATATCCTTTAGGAGGCTATTGTTTGATCGCTACTCCACATTTCAGTAGATTGATATCCTTTAAGGAGGCTACATCTCAGTAGATTGATATCCTTTAAGGAGGCTATTGATAGCTCGCTACTCCATATTTCAGTAGATTGATATCCTTTAAGGAGGCTATTGTTAGCTCGCTACTCCACATTTCAGTAGATTGATATCCTTTAAGGAGGCTATTGTTAGCTCGCTACTCCATATTTCAGTAGATTGATATCCTTTAAGGAGGCTATTGGTAGCTCGCAACTCCACATTTCAGTAGATTGATATCCTTTAAGGAGGCTATTGATAGCTCGCTACTCCACATTTCAGTAGATTGATATCCTTTAAGGAGGCTATTGTTAGCTCGCTACTCCACATTTCAGTCGATTGATATCCTTTAAGGAGGCTATTGTTAGCTCCCTACTCCACATTTCACTAGATTGATATCCTTTAAGGAGGCTATTGTTAGCTCGCTACTCCACATTTCAGTAGACTGATATCCTTTTAGGATTGTACTGAACAATATAATACAAATTTCGCATGAAATGAACAAAATAATACAATTTAGAATGAAGTGGTTTATAAAAAGGGTAGAAAATGCTAATGAAATCGTTCTTTCCAAGGCAAAATATGCTATACAGTTATACTAAACCAGTTGTTAACGTAATACTAGCATTGGCCATGCGCAGCAGCGGGTTAGAGTCTTTTACTCTTAACCAGGAGGTCCTTGGATCAAAACCAAATGGGTATTTTTTTACATATTTATTCTTATTTATTGATTTATAACTACTCACTTGTTATGATATTAACCAAAGTGGGTATTTGCAATCGAAAACATATATACTTATAACACCACATATTTCAACACTCGATTACAGCGATTGACATTCGTTGTCCTTGATCCGCGGTAGAGACTGTTGTTGTTTATGATTCTTTATGGGCATTGCGACATCGTGGCCATTTTTCCCGTGTAGTTGGGTGTGTGTAGAAGTTGTCTGATAAACGGTGTCAATGTGATGTCTGTACT
Organism: Meconema thalassinum; assembly: GCA_946902985.2. NCBI lineage: Eukaryota > Metazoa > Arthropoda > Insecta > Orthoptera > Tettigoniidae > Meconema > Meconema thalassinum. Next base: position 219,485,205 of record OX336399.1, on the reverse strand, counting down.
AGCGTGTGTACTTTAAACGAGGAAGGATTTGGGCAGGAAGGTGTTGTTGTTTCATTTGAGAGACATAGACATCTTGGTCGTAAGGCCAGTGTACTTGGGTGAGTGTTCACGTTTGTCTGATAACCTGTGTTATTGTGATAGATGTAGTAGTATGTGTATTTATTTTTCAAGTGAGAATTCAATCAATCAAATTCGTATAATATACCACGTTATATTTCAACAAGCTACTACAACCAACATTGAATTATACTCCTTGAAAAGGGCAAAGAGTTATGACTATACCTATGCATTTAAGAGAAAGTAGGCTACATGTTATTTACTGATCATCTTGTTATATTTACTTCCGATCACTGACCACTTCAATCCGTCTGGCTCACCTCTTGAGACAGCGCGGTGGGCCGCTTACCCACGGGTGGACGGCATTTGCAGTTGCTGCTAACGGAAGGAGGTACGCACGAGGAGAAGCTTAGCAGAAGTTTTTAAGACACGGCGTAGCGCTTTCGAGAAAGTCCCACAAGATAATGCTTAAGTCTCGTAACGTCTGGATTCCACTCCATGTCAAAAGATCGAGACTATCTTTCCAACCGTATAAGAAATGCCACGCACTTCACTACTGGTAACACACTACTATACTGGTAGCTAACTACTATACTGGTAGCACACTACTATACTGGTAGCACTCTACTATACTGGTAGCACACTACTATACTGGTAGCACTCTACTATACTGGTAGCATTCTACTATACTGGTAGCACACTACTATACTGGTAGCACTCTACTATACTGGTAGCACTCTACTATACTGGTAGCACACTACTATACTGGTAGCACTCTACTATACTGGTAGCACACTACTATACTGGTAGCACTCTACTATACTGGTAGCACACTACTATACTGGTAGCACACTACTATACTGGTAGCACTCTACTATACTGGTAGCACACTACTATACTGGTAGCACACTACTATACTGGTAGCACACTACTCACCTGGTAGCACACTACTATACTGGTAGCACTCTACTATACTGGTAGCACTCTACTATACTGGTAGCACACTACTATACTGGTAGCACACTACTATACTGGTAGCACACTACTATACTGGTAGCACACTACTATACTGGTAGCACTCTACTATACTGGTAGCACACTACTATACTGGTAGCACTCTACTATACTGGTAGCACACTACTCACCTGGTAGCACTCTACTATACTGGTAGCACACTACTATACTGGTAGCACACTACTATACTGGTAGCACTCTACTATACTGGTAGCACACTACTATACTGGTAGCACACTACTATACTGGTAGCACACTACTATACTGGTAGCACACTACTATACTGGTAGCACACTACTATACTGGTAGCACACTACTATACTGGTAGCACACTACTATACTGGTAGCACACTACTCACCTGGTAGCACACTACTATACTGGTAGCACTCTACTATACTGGTAGCACTCTACTATACTGGTAGCACACTACTATACTGGTAGCACTCTACTATACTGGTAGCACACTACTATACTGGTAGCACACTACTATACTGGTAGCACACTACTATACTGGTAGCACTCTACTATACTGGTAGCACACTACTATACTGGTAGCACTCTACTATACTGGTAGCACTCTACTATACTGGTAGCACACTACTATACTGGTAGCACACTACTATACTGGTAGCACACTACTATACTGGTAGCACACTACTATACTGGTAGCACACTACTATACTGGTAGCACACTACTATACTGGTAGCACTCTACTATACTGGTAGCACACTACTATACTGGTAGCACACTACTATACTGGTAGCACACTACTCACCTGGTAGCACTCTACTATACTGGTAGCACTCTACTATACTGGTAGCACTCTACTATACTGGTAGCACTCTACTATACTGGTAGCACACTACTATACTGGTAGCACACTACTATACTGGTAGCACACTACTATACTGGTAGCACACTACTATACTGGTAGCACACTACTATACTGGTAGCACACTACTATACTGGTAGCACTCTACTATACTGGTAGCACACTACTATACTGGTAGCACTCTACTATACTGGTAGCACACTACTATACTGGTAGCACACTACTCACCTGGTAGCAGTCTACTATACTGGTAGCACACTACTCACCTGGTAGCACACTACTATACTGGTAGCACACTACTATACTGGTAGCACACTACTCACCTGGTAGCACTCTACTATACTGGTAGCACACTACTCACCTGGTAGCACACTACTATACTGGTAGCACACTACTATACTGGTAGCACACTACTATACTGGTAGCACACTACTCACCTGGTAGCACTCTACTATACTGGTAGCACACTACTCACCTGGTAGCACACTACTATACTGGTAGCACACTACTATACTGGTAGCACTCTACTATACTGGTAGCACTCTACTATACTGGTAGCACACTACTATACTGGTAGCACTCTACTATACTGGTAGCACTCTACTCACCTGGTAGCACACTACTATACTGGTAGCACACTACTATACTGGTAGCACTCTACTATACTGGTAGCACTCTACTATACTGGTAGCACACTACTATACTGGTAGCACACTACTATACTGGTAGCACTCTACTATACTGGTAGCACACTACTATACTGGTAGCACTCTACTATACTGGTAGCACTCTACTATACTGGTAGCACACTACTATACTGGTAGCACACTACTATACTGGTAGCACACTACTATACTGGTAGCACACTACTATACTGGTAGCACACTACTATACTGGTAGCACTCTACTATACTGGTAGCACACTACTATACTGGTAGCACACTACTATACTGGTAGCACACTACTATACTGGTAGCACTCTACTATACTGGTAGCACTCTACTATACTGGTAGCACACTACTATACTGGTAGCACTCTACTATACTGGTAGCACACTACTATACTGGTAGCACACTACTCACCTGGTAGCACTCTACTATACTGGTAGCACTCTACTATACTGGTAGCACTCTACTATACTGGTAGCACACTACTATACTGGTAGCACACTACTATACTGGTAGCACACTACTATACTGGTAGCACACTACTATACTGGTAGCACTCTACTATACTGGTAGCACTCTACTATACTGGTAGCACACTACTCACCTGGTAGCACACTACTATACTGGTAGCACACTACTATACTGGTAGCACTCTACTATACTGGTAGCACTCTACTATACTGGTAGCACACTACTCACCTGGTAGCACTCTACTATACTGGTAGCACACTACTCACCTGGTAGCACACTACTATACTGGTAGCACACTACTATACTGGTAGCACTCTACTATACTGGTAGCACTCTACTATACTGGTAGCACACTACTATACTGGTAGCACACTACTATACTGGTAGCACTCTACTATACTGGTAGCACACTACTATACTGGTAGCACACTACTATACTGGTAGCACACTACTCACCTGGTAGCACACTACTATACTGGTAGCACACTACTATACTGGTAGCACTCTACTATACTGGTAGCACTCTACTATACTGGTAGCACACTACTATACTGGTAGCACACTACTATACTGGTAGCACACTACTATACTGGTAGCACACTACTCACCTGGTAGCACTCTACTATACTGGTAGCACACTACTATACTGGTAGCACTCTACTATACTGGTAGCACACTACTATACTGGTAGCACTCTACTATACTGGTAGCACTCTACTATACTGGTAGCACTCTACTATACTGGTAGCACACTACTATACTGGTAGCACACTACTATACTGGTAGCACTCTACTATACTGGTAGCACTCTACTATACTGGTAGCACACTACTATACTGGTAGCACACTACTCACCTGGTAGCACTCTACTATACTGGTAGCACACTACTCACCTGGTAGCACACTACTATACTGGTAGCACACTACTATACTGGTAGCACTCTACTATACTGGTAGCACTCTACTATACTGGTAGCACACTACTATACTGGTAGCACACTACTATACTGGTAGCACACTACTATACTGGTAGCACTCTACTATACTGGTAGCACTCTACTATACTGGTAGCACACTACTATACTGGTAGCACTCTACTATACTGGTAGCACACTACTATACTGGTAGCACACTACTATACTGGTAGCACTCTACTCACCTGGTAGCACACTACTATACTGGTAGCACACTACTATACTGGTAGCACACTACTATACTGGTAGCACACTACTATACTGGTAGCACACTACTCACCTGGTAGCACTCTACTATACTGGTAGCACTCTACTATACTGGTAGCACACTACTATACTGGTAGCACTCTACTATACTGGTAGCACTCTACTATACTGGTAGCACACTACTATACTGGTAGCACTCTACTATACTGGTAGCACACTACTATACTGGTAGCACACTACTCACCTGGTAGCACTCTACTATACTGGTAGCACACTACTATACTGGTAGCACTCTACTATACTGGTAGCACACTACTCACCTGGTAGCACACTACTATACTGGTAGCACACTACTATACTGGTAGCACACTACTCACCTGGTAGCACACTACTATACTGGTAGCACACTACTATACTGGTAGCACTCTACTATACTGGTAGCACTCTACTCACCTGGTAGCACTCTACTATACTGGTAGCACACTACTATACTGGTAGCACTCTACTATACTGGTAGCACTCTACTCACCTGGTAGCACTCTACTATACTGGTAGCACTCTACTATACTGGTAGCACACTACTATACTGGTAGCACACTACTCACCTGGTAGCACTCTACTATACTGGTAGCACTCTACTATACTGGTAGCACACTACTATACTGGTAGCACACACACTACTATACTGGTAGCACACTACTCACCTGGTAGCACACTACTATACTGGTAGCACACTACTATACTGGTAGCACTCTACTATACTGGTAGCACACTACTATACTGGTAGCACTCTACTATACTGGTAGCACTCTACTATACTGGTAGCACTCTACTATACTGGTAGCACACTACTATACTGGTAGCACACTACTATACTGGTAGCACTCTACTATACTGGTAGCACTCTACTATACTGGTAGCACACTACTATACTGGAAGCACACTACTATACTGGTAGCACTCTACTATACTGGTAGCACTCTACTATACTGGTAGCACTCTACTATACTGGTAGCACTCTACTATACTGGTAGCACTCTACTATACTGGTAGCACACTACTATACTGGTAGCACTCTACTATACTGGTAGCACTCTACTATACTGGTAGCACACTACTATACTGGTAGCACACTACTATACTGGTAGCACACTACTATACTGGTAGCACACTACTATACTGGTAGCACACTACTCACCTGGTAGCACACTACTATACTGGTAGCACACTACTATACTGGTAGCACTCTACTATACTGGTAGCACACTACTATACTGGTAGCACACTACTATACTGGTAGCACACTACTATACTGGTAGCACACTACTATACTGGTAGCACACTACTCACCTGGTAGCACACTACTATACTGGTAGCACTCTACTATACTGGTAGCACACTACTATACTGGTAGCACACTACTCACCTGGTAGCACTCTACTATACTGGTAGCACTCTACTATACTGGTAGCACTCTACTATACTGGTAGCACACTACTATACTGGTAGCACACTACTATACTGGTAGCACTCTACTATACTGGTAGCACTCTACTATACTGGTAGCACACTACTATACTGGTAGCACACTACTATACTGGTAGCACACTACTATACTGGTAGCACACTACTATACTGGTAGCACACTACTCACCTGGTAGCACACTACTATACTGGTAGCACACTACTATACTGGTAGCACACTACTATACTGGTAGCACTCTACTATACTGGTAGCACTCTACTATACTGGTAGCACACTACTCACCTGGTAGCACACTACTCACCTGGTAGCACTCTACTATACTGGTAGCACTCTACTATACTGGTAGCACTCTACTATACTGGTAGCACACTACTATACTGGTAGCACTCTACTATACTGGTAGCACTCTACTATACTGGTAGCACACTACTCACCTGGTAGCACACTACTCACCTGGTAGCACTCTACTATACTGGTAGCACTCTACTATACTGGTAGCACTCTACTATACTGGTAGCACTCTACTATACTGGTAGCACTCTACTATACTGGTAGCACTCTACTATACTGGTAGCACACTACTATACTGGTAGCACACTACTATACTGGTAGCACACTACTATACTGGTAGCACACTACTATACTGGTAGCACTCTACTATACTGGTAGCACACTACTCACCTGGTAGCACTCTACTATACTGGTAGCACTCTACTATACTGGTAGCACTCTACTATACTGGTAGCACACTACTATACTGGTAGCACACTACTATACTGGTAGCACACTACTATACTGGTAGCACACTACTATACTGGTAGCACACTACTATACTGGTAGCACACTACTCACCTGGTAGCACACTACTATACTGGTAGCACACTACTATACTGGTAGCACTCTACTATACTGGTAGCACACTACTATACTGGTAGCACACTACTATACTGGTAGCACACTACTATACTGGTAGCACACTACTATACTGGTAGCACACTACTCACCTGGTAGCACACTACTATACTGGTAGCACACTACTATACTGGTAGCACACTACTATACTGGTAGCACTCTACTATACTGGTAGCACTCTACTATACTGGTAGCACACTACTCACCTGGTAGCACACTACTCACCTGGTAGCACTCTACTATACTGGTAGCACACTACTATACTGGTAGCACTCTACTATACTGGTAGCACTCTACTATACTGGTAGCACTCTACTATACTGGTAGCACACTACTATACTGGTAGCACTCTACTATACTGGTAGCACACTACTATACTGGTAGCACTCTACTATACTGGTAGCACACTACTATACTGGTAGCACACTACTATACTGGTAGCACACTACTCACCTGGTAGCACACTACTATACTGGTAGCACACTACTATACTGGTAGCACACTACTATACTGGTAGCACTCTACTATACTGGTAGCACTCTACTATACTGGTAGCACACTACTATACTGGTAGCACACTACTATACTGGTAGCACTCTACTATACTGGTAGCACTCTACTATACTGGTAGCACTCTACTATACTGGTAGCACACTACTATACTGGTAGCACACTACTCACCTGGTAGCACACTACTATACTGGTAGCACACTACTATACTGGTAGCACACTACTATACTGGTAGCACACTACTATACTGGTAGCACTCTACTATACTGGTAGCACTCTACTATACTGGTAGCACACTACTCACCTGGTAGCACACTACTATACTGGTAGCACTCTACTATACTGGTAGCACACTACTATACTGGTAGCACACTACTCACCTGGTAGCACACTACTATACTGGTAGCACACTACTATACTGGTAGCACACTACTATACTGGTAGCACACTACTATACTGGTAGCACTCTACTATACTGGTAGCACTCTACTATACTGGTAGCACTCTACTATACTGGTAGCACACTACTCACCTGGTAGCACACTACTATACTGGTAGCACACTACTATACTGGTAGCACACTACTATACTGGTAGCACTCTACTATACTGGTAGCACTCTACTATACTGGTAGCACTCTACTATACTGGTAGCACACTACTCACCTGGTAGCACACTACTATACTGGTAGCACTCTACTATACTGGTAGCACTCTACTATACTGGTAGCACACTACTATACTGGTAGCACACTACTATACTGGTAGCACTCTACTATACTGGTAGCACACTACTCACCTGGTAGCACACTACTATACTGGTAGCACTCTACTATACTGGTAGCACACTACTATACTGGTAGCACTCTACTATACTGGTAGCACACTACTCACCTGGTAGCACACTACTATACTGGTAGCACACTACTATACTGGTAGCACACTACTATACTGGTAGCACTCTACTATACTGGTAGCACACTACTATACTGGTAGCACTCTACTATACTGGTAGCACTCTACTATACTGGTAGCACACTACTATACTGGTAGCACACTACTATACTGGTAGCACTCTACTATACTGGTAGCACTCTACTATACTGGTAGCACACTACTATACTGGTAGCACACTACTATACTGGTAGCACTCTACTATACTGGTAGCACTCTACTATACTGGTAGCACACTACTATACTGGTAGCACACTACTATACTGGTAGCACACTACTATACTGGTAGCACACTACTCACCTGGTAGCACAATACTATACTGGTAGCACACTACTATACTGGTAGCACTCTACTATACTGGTAGCACACTACTCACCTGGTAGCACACTACTATACTGGTAGCACACTACTATACTGGTAGCACTCTACTATACTGGTAGCACACTACTATACTGGTAGCACTCTACTATACTGGTAGCACTCTACTATACTGGTAGCACTCTACTATACTGGTAGCACTCTACTATACTGGTAGCACACTACTATACTGGTAGCACACTACTATACTGGTAGCACTCTACTATACTGGTAGCACACTACTATACTGGTAGCACACTACTATACTGGTAGCACTCTACTATACTGGTAGCACACTACTATACTGGTAGCACTCTACTATACTGGTAGCACACTACTCACCTGGTAGCACTCTACTATACTGGTAGCACACTACTATACTGGTAGCACTCTACTATACTGGTAGCACACTACTATACTGGTAGCACACTACTCACCTGGTAGCACACTACTATACTGGTAGCACACTACTATACTGGTAGCACTCTACTATACTGGTAGCACACTACTCACCTGGTAGCACACTACTATACTGGTAGCACACTACTATACTGGTAGCACTCTACTATACTGGTAGCACTCTACTATACTGGTAGCACACTACTATACTGGTAGCACACTACTATACTGGTAGCACTCTACTATACTGGTAGCACACTACTATACTGGTAGCACTCTACTATACTGGTAGCACTCTACTATACTGGTAGCACACTACTATACTGGTAGCACTCTACTATACTGGTAGCACACTACTATACTGGTAGCACACTGCTATACTGGTAGCACACTACTATACTGGTAGCACACTACTATACTGGTAGCACTCTACTATACTGGTAGCACACTACTATACTGGTAGCACTCTACTATACTGGTAGCACACTACTATACTGGTAGCACACTACTATACTGGTAGCACTCTACTATACTGGTAGCACACTACTATACTGGTAGCACACTACTATACTGGTAGCACACTACTATACTGGTAGCACACTACTCACCTGGTAGCACACTACTATACTGGTAGCACTCTACTATACTGGTAGCACACTACTATACTGGTAGCACACTACTATACTGGTAGCACACTACTATACTGGTGGCACACTACTATACTGGTAGCACACTACTATACTGGTAGCACACTACTATACTGGTAGCACTCTACTATACTGGTAGCACACTACTATACTGGTAGCACACTACTATACTGGTAGCACACTACTATACTGGTAGCACACTACTCACCTGGTAGCACACTACTATACTGGTAGCACTCTACTATACTGGTAGCACACTACTCACCTGGTAGCACACTACTATACTGGTAGCACTCTACTATACTGGTAGCACTCTACTATACTGGTAGCACTCTACTATACTGGTAGCACACTACTATACTGGTAGCACACTACTATACTGGTAGCACTCTACTATACTGGTAGCACTCTACTATACTGGTAGCACTCTACTATACTGGTAGCACTCTACTCACCTGGTAGCACACTACTATACTGGTAGCACTCTACTATACTGGTAGCACACTACTCACCTGGTAGCACACTACTATACTGGTAGCACACTACTATACTGGTAGCACTCTACTATACTGGTAGCACACTACTATACTGGTAGCACACTACTATACTGGTAGCACTCTACTATACTGGTAGCACTCTACTATACTGGTAGCACTCTACTATACTGGTAGCACACTACTATACTGGTAGCACACTACTATACTGGTAGCACTCTACTATACTGGTAGCACACTACTATACTGGTAGCACACTACTATACTGGTAGCACACTACTATACTGGTAGCACTCTACTATACTGGTAGCACACTACTCACCTGGTAGCACACTACTATACTGGTAGCACTCTACTATACTGGTAGCACACTACTCACCTGGTAGCACACTACTATACTGGTAGCACACTACTATACTGGTAGCACTCTACTATACTGGTAGCACTCTACTATACTGGTAGCACACTACTATACTGGTAGCACTCTACTATACTGGTAGCACACTACTCACCTGGTAGCACTCTACTATACTGGTAGCACACTACTCACCTGGTAGCACACTACTATACTGGTAGCACTCTACTATACTGGTAGCACTCTACTATACTGGTAGCACACTACTATACTGGTAGCACACTACTCACCTGGTAGCACACTACTATACTGGTAGCACACTACTATACTGGTAGCACACTACTCACCTGGTAGCACACTACTATACTGGTAGCACTCTACTATACTGGTAGCACACTACTCACCTGGTAGCACACTACTATACTGGTAGCACACTACTATACTGGTAGCACACTACTATACTGGTAGCACTCTACTATACTGGTAGCACACTACTATACTGGTAGCACACTACTCACCTGGTAGCACTCTACTATACTGGTAGCACACTACTATACTGGTAGCACACTACTCACCTGGTAGCACTCTACTATACTGGTAGCACTCTACTATACTGGTAGCACACTACTATACTGGTAGCACACTACTATACTGGTAGCACACTACTCACCTGGTAGCACACTACTATACTGGTAGCACACTACTATACTGGTAGCACACTACTCACCTGGTAGCACACTACTATACTGGTAGCACACTACTATACTGGTAGCACACTACTCACCTGGTAGCACACTACTATACTGGTAGCACACTACTATACTGGTAGCACACTACTATACTGGTAGCACACTACTATACTGGTAGCACTCTACTATACTGGTAGCACTCTACTATACTGGTAGCACACTACTATACTGGTAGCACACTACTATACTGGTAGCACACTACTATACTGGTAGCACACTACTATACTGGTAGCACACTACTATACTGGTAGCACACTACTATACTGGTAGCACACTACTATACTGGTAGCACACTACTATACTGGTAGCACACTACTCACCTGGTAGCACACTACTATACTGGTAGCACTCTACTATACTGGTAGCACTCTACTATACTGGTAGCACACTACTATACTGGTAGCACTCTACTATACTGGTAGCACACTACTATACTGGTAGCACACTACTATACTGGTAGCACACTACTATACTGGTAGCACTCTACTATACTGGTAGCACACTACTATACTGGTAGCACTCTACTATACTGGTAGCACTCTACTATACTGGTAGCACACTACTATACTGGTAGCACACTACTATACTGGTAGCACACTACTATACTGGTAGCACACTACTATACTGGTAGCACACTACTATACTGGTAGCACACTACTATACTGGTAGCACTCTACTATACTGGTAGCACACTACTATACTGGTAGCACACTACTATACTGGTAGCACACTACTCACCTGGTAGCACTCTACTATACTGGTAGCACTCTACTATACTGGTAGCACTCTACTATACTGGTAGCACTCTACTATACTGGTAGCACACTACTATACTGGTAGCACACTACTATACTGGTAGCACACTACTATACTGGTAGCACACTACTATACTGGTAGCACACTACTATACTGGTAGCACACTACTATACTGGTAGCACTCTACTATACTGGTAGCACACTACTATACTGGTAGCACTCTACTATACTGGTAGCACACTACTATACTGGTAGCACACTACTCACCTGGTAGCACTCTACTATACTGGTAGCACACTACTCACCTGGTAGCACACTACTATACTGGTAGCACACTACTATACTGGTAGCACACTACTCACCTGGTAGCACTCTACTATACTGGTAGCACACTACTCACCTGGTAGCACACTACTATACTGGTAGCACACTACTATACTGGTAGCACACTACTATACTGGTAGCACACTACTCACCTGGTAGCACTCTACTATACTGGTAGCACACTACTCACCTGGTAGCACACTACTATACTGGTAGCACACTACTATACTGGTAGCACTCTACTATACTGGTAGCACTCTACTATACTGGTAGCACACTACTATACTGGTAGCACTCTACTATACTGGTAGCACTCTACTCACCTGGTAGCACACTACTATACTGGTAGCACACTACTATACTGGTAGCACTCTACTATACTGGTAGCACTCTACTATACTGGTAGCACACTACTATACTGGTAGCACACTACTATACTGGTAGCACTCTACTATACTGGTAGCACACTACTATACTGGTAGCACTCTACTATACTGGTAGCACTCTACTATACTGGTAGCACACTACTATACTGGTAGCACACTACTATACTGGTAGCACACTACTATACTGGTAGCACACTACTATACTGGTAGCACACTACTATACTGGTAGCACACTACTATACTGGTAGCACTCTACTATACTGGTAGCACACTACTATACTGGTAGCACACTACTATACTGGTAGCACACTACTATACTGGTAGCACTCTACTATACTGGTAGCACTCTACTATACTGGTAGCACACTACTATACTGGTAGCACTCTACTATACTGGTAGCACACTACTATACTGGTAGCACACTACTCACCTGGTAGCACTCTACTATACTGGTAGCACTCTACTATACTGGTAGCACTCTACTATACTGGTAGCACACTACTATACTGGTAGCACACTACTATACTGGTAGCACACTACTATACTGGTAGCACACTACTATACTGGTAGCACTCTACTATACTGGTAGCACTCTACTATACTGGTAGCACACTACTCACCTGGTAGCACACTACTATACTGGTAGCACACTACTATACTGGTAGCACTCTACTATACTGGTAGCACTCTACTATACTGGTAGCACACTACTCACCTGGTAGCACTCTACTATACTGGTAGCACACTACTCACCTGGTAGCACACTACTATACTGGTAGCACACTACTATACTGGTAGCACTCTACTATACTGGTAGCACTCTACTATACTGGTAGCACACTACTATACTGGTAGCACACTACTATACTGGTAGCACTCTACTATACTGGTAGCACACTACTATACTGGTAGCACACTACTATACTGGTAGCACACTACTCACCTGGTAGCACACTACTATACTGGTAGCACACTACTATACTGGTAGCACTCTACTATACTGGTAGCACTCTACTATACTGGTAGCACACTACTATACTGGTAGCACACTACTATACTGGTAGCACACTACTATACTGGTAGCACACTACTCACCTGGTAGCACTCTACTATACTGGTAGCACACTACTATACTGGTAGCACTCTACTATACTGGTAGCACACTACTATACTGGTAGCACTCTACTATACTGGTAGCACTCTACTATACTGGTAGCACTCTACTATACTGGTAGCACACTACTATACTGGTAGCACACTACTATACTGGTAGCACTCTACTATACTGGTAGCACTCTACTATACTGGTAGCACACTACTATACTGGTAGCACACTACTCACCTGGTAGCACTCTACTATACTGGTAGCACACTACTCACCTGGTAGCACACTACTATACTGGTAGCACACTACTATACTGGTAGCACTCTACTATACTGGTAGCACTCTACTATACTGGTAGCACACTACTATACTGGTAGCACACTACTATACTGGTAGCACACTACTATACTGGTAGCACTCTACTATACTGGTAGCACTCTACTATACTGGTAGCACACTACTATACTGGTAGCACTCTACTATACTGGTAGCACACTACTATACTGGTAGCACACTACTATACTGGTAGCACTCTACTCACCTGGTAGCACACTACTATACTGGTAGCACACTACTATACTGGTAGCACACTACTATACTGGTAGCACACTACTATACTGGTAGCACACTACTCACCTGGTAGCACTCTACTATACTGGTAGCACTCTACTATACTGGTAGCACACTACTATACTGGTAGCACTCTACTATACTGGTAGCACTCTACTATACTGGTAGCACACTACTATACTGGTAGCACTCTACTATACTGGTAGCACACTACTATACTGGTAGCACACTACTCACCTGGTAGCACTCTACTATACTGGTAGCACACTACTATACTGGTAGCACTCTACTATACTGGTAGCACACTACTCACCTGGTAGCACACTACTATACTGGTAGCACACTACTATACTGGTAGCACACTACTCACCTGGTAGCACACTACTATACTGGTAGCACACTACTATACTGGTAGCACTCTACTATACTGGTAGCACTCTACTCACCTGGTAGCACTCTACTATACTGGTAGCACACTACTATACTGGTAGCACTCTACTATACTGGTAGCACTCTACTCACCTGGTAGCACTCTACTATACTGGTAGCACTCTACTATACTGGTAGCACACTACTATACTGGTAGCACACTACTCACCTGGTAGCACTCTACTATACTGGTAGCACTCTACTATACTGGTAGCACACTACTATACTGGTAGCACACACACTACTATACTGGTAGCACACTACTCACCTGGTAGCACACTACTATACTGGTAGCACACTACTATACTGGTAGCACTCTACTATACTGGTAGCACACTACTATACTGGTAGCACTCTACTATACTGGTAGCACTCTACTATACTGGTAGCACTCTACTATACTGGTAGCACACTACTATACTGGTAGCACACTACTATACTGGTAGCACTCTACTATACTGGTAGCACTCTACTATACTGGTAGCACACTACTATACTGGAAGCACACTACTATACTGGTAGCACTCTACTATACTGGTAGCACTCTACTATACTGGTAGCACTCTACTATACTGGTAGCACTCTACTATACTGGTAGCACTCTACTATACTGGTAGCACACTACTATACTGGTAGCACTCTACTATACTGGTAGCACTCTACTATACTGGTAGCACACTACTATACTGGTAGCACACTACTATACTGGTAGCACACTACTATACTGGTAGCACACTACTATACTGGTAGCACACTACTCACCTGGTAGCACACTACTATACTGGTAGCACACTACTATACTGGTAGCACTCTACTATACTGGTAGCACACTACTATACTGGTAGCACACTACTATACTGGTAGCACACTACTATACTGGTAGCACACTACTATACTGGTAGCACACTACTCACCTGGTAGCACACTACTATACTGGTAGCACTCTACTATACTGGTAGCACACTACTATACTGGTAGCACACTACTCACCTGGTAGCACTCTACTATACTGGTAGCACTCTACTATACTGGTAGCACTCTACTATACTGGTAGCACACTACTATACTGGTAGCACACTACTATACTGGTAGCACTCTACTATACTGGTAGCACTCTACTATACTGGTAGCACACTACTATACTGGTAGCACACTACTATACTGGTAGCACACTACTATACTGGTAGCACACTACTATACTGGTAGCACACTACTCACCTGGTAGCACACTACTATACTGGTAGCACACTACTATACTGGTAGCACACTACTATACTGGTAGCACTCTACTATACTGGTAGCACTCTACTATACTGGTAGCACACTACTCACCTGGTAGCACACTACTCACCTGGTAGCACTCTACTATACTGGTAGCACTCTACTATACTGGTAGCACTCTACTATACTGGTAGCACACTACTATACTGGTAGCACTCTACTATACTGGTAGCACTCTACTATACTGGTAGCACTCTACTATACTGGTAGCACACTACTCACCTGGTAGCACACTACTCACCTGGTAGCACTCTACTATACTGGTAGCACTCTACTATACTGGTAGCACTCTACTATACTGGTAGCACTCTACTATACTGGTAGCACTCTACTATACTGGTAGCACTCTACTATACTGGTAGCACACTACTATACTGGTAGCACACTACTATACTGGTAGCACACTACTATACTGGTAGCACACTACTCACCTGGTAGCACACTACTATACTGGTAGCACTCTACTATACTGGTAGCACACTACTCACCTGGTAGCACTCTACTATACTGGTAGCACTCTACTATACTGGTAGCACTCTACTATACTGGTAGCACACTACTATACTGGTAGCACACTACTATACTGGTAGCACACTACTATACTGGTAGCACACTACTATACTGGTAGCACACTACTATACTGGTAGCACACTACTCACCTGGTAGCACACTACTATACTGGTAGCACACTACTATACTGGTAGCACTCTACTATACTGGTAGCACACTACTATACTGGTAGCACACTACTCACCTGGTAGCACACTACTATACTGGTAGCACACTACTATACTGGTAGCACACTACTATACTGGTAGCACTCTACTATACTGGTAGCACACTACTATACTGGTAGCACACTACTATACTGGTAGCACACTACTATACTGGTAGCACACTACTCACC
Source organism: Meconema thalassinum (assembly GCA_946902985.2). NCBI lineage: Eukaryota > Metazoa > Arthropoda > Insecta > Orthoptera > Tettigoniidae > Meconema > Meconema thalassinum. The sequence continues at coordinate 219,468,357 of OX336399.1, read as the reverse complement.
TGGTAGCACACTACTATACTGGTAGCACACTACTATACTGGTAGCACTCTACTCACCTGGTAGCACTCTACTATACTGGTAGCACACTACTATACTGGTAGCACTCTACTATACTGGTAGCACTCTACTATACTGGTAGCACACTACTATACTGGTAGCACACTACTATACTGGTAGCACTCTACTATACTGGTAGCACACTACTATACTGGTAGCACACTACTATACTGGTAGCACACTACTATACTGGTAGCACACTACTATACTGGTAGCACACTACTATACTGGTAGCACACTACTATACTGGTAGCACACTACTATACTGGTAGCACACTACTATACTGGTAGCACACTACTCACCTGGTAGCACACTACTATACTGGTAGCACACTACTATACTGGTAGCACTCTACTATACTGGTAGCACACTACTATACTGGTAGCACACTACTCACCTGGTAGCACACTACTATACTGGTAGCACACTACTATACTGGTAGCACACTACTATACTGGTAGCACTCTACTATACTGGTAGCACTCTACTATACTGGTAGCACACTACTCACCTGGTAGCACACTACTCACCTGGTAGCACTCTACTATACTGGTAGCACACTACTATACTGGTAGCACTCTACTATACTTGTAGCACTCTACTATACTGGTAGCACTCTACTATACTGGTAGCACACTACTATACTGGTAGCACTCTACTATACTGGTAGCACACTACTATACTGGTAGCACTCTACTATACTGGTAGCACACTACTATACTGGTAGCACACTACTATACTGGTAGCACACTACTCACCTGGTAGCACACTACTATACTGGTAGCACACTACTATACTGGTAGCACACTACTATACTGGTAGCACTCTACTATACTGGTAGCACTCTACTATACTGGTAGCACACTACTATACTGGTAGCACACTACTATACTGGTAGCACTCTACTATACTGGTAGCACTCTACTATACTGGTAGCACTCTACTATACTGGTAGCACACTACTATACTGGTAGCACACTACTCACCTGGTAGCACACTACTATACTGGTAGCACACTACTATACTGGTAGCACACTACTATACTGGTAGCACTCTACTATACTGGTAGCACTCTACTATACTGGTAGCACACTACTCACCTGGTAGCACACTACTATACTGGTAGCACTCTACTATACTGGTAGCACACTACTATACTGGTAGCACACTACTCACCTGGTAGCACACTACTATACTGGTAGCACACTACTATACTGGTAGCACACTACTATACTGGTAGCACACTACTATACTGGTAGCACTCTACTATACTGGTAGCACTCTACTATACTGGTAGCACTCTACTATACTGGTAGCACACTACTCACCTGGTAGCACACTACTATACTGGTAGCACACTACTATACTGGTAGCACACTACTATACTGGTAGCACTCTACTATACTGGTAGCACTCTACTATACTGGTAGCACTCTACTATACTGGTAGCACACTACTCACCTGGTAGCACACTACTATACTGGTAGCACTCTACTATACTGGTAGCACTCTACTATACTGGTAGCACACTACTATACTGGTAGCACACTACTATACTGGTAGCACTCTACTATACTGGTAGCACACTACTCACCTGGTAGCACACTACTATACTGGTAGCACTCTACTATACTGGTAGCACACTACTATACTGGTAGCACTCTACTATACTGGTAGCACACTACTCACCTGGTAGCACACTACTATACTGGTAGCACACTACTATACTGGTAGCACACTACTATACTGGTAGCACTCTACTATACTGGTAGCACACTACTATACTGGTAGCACTCTACTATACTGGTAGCACTCTACTATACTGGTAGCACACTACTATACTGGTAGCACACTACTATACTGGTAGCACTCTACTATACTGGTAGCACTCTACTATACTGGTAGCACACTACTATACTGGTAGCACACTACTATACTGGTAGCACTCTACTATACTGGTAGCACTCTACTATACTGGTAGCACACTACTATACTGGTAGCACACTACTATACTGGTAGCACACTACTATACTGGTAGCACACTACTCACCTGGTAGCACAATACTATACTGGTAGCACACTACTATACTGGTAGCACTCTACTATACTGGTAGCACACTACTCACCTGGTAGCACACTACTATACTGGTAGCACACTACTATACTGGTAGCACTCTACTATACTGGTAGCACACTACTATACTGGTAGCACTCTACTATACTGGTAGCACTCTACTATACTGGTAGCACTCTACTATACTGGTAGCACTCTACTATACTGGTAGCACACTACTATACTGGTAGCACACTACTATACTGGTAGCACTCTACTATACTGGTAGCACACTACTATACTGGTAGCACACTACTATACTGGTAGCACTCTACTATACTGGTAGCACACTACTATACTGGTAGCACTCTACTATACTGGTAGCACACTACTCACCTGGTAGCACTCTACTATACTGGTAGCACACTACTATACTGGTAGCACTCTACTATACTGGTAGCACACTACTATACTGGTAGCACACTACTCACCTGGTAGCACACTACTATACTGGTAGCACACTACTATACTGGTAGCACTCTACTATACTGGTAGCACACTACTCACCTGGTAGCACACTACTATACTGGTAGCACACTACTATACTGGTAGCACTCTACTATACTGGTAGCACTCTACTATACTGGTAGCACACTACTATACTGGTAGCACACTACTATACTGGTAGCACTCTACTATACTGGTAGCACACTACTATACTGGTAGCACTCTACTATACTGGTAGCACTCTACTATACTGGTAGCACACTACTATACTGGTAGCACTCTACTATACTGGTAGCACACTGCTATACTGGTAGCACACTACTATACTGGTAGCACACTACTATACTGGTAGCACTCTACTATACTGGTAGCACACTACTATACTGGTAGCACTCTACTATACTGGTAGCACACTACTATACTGGTAGCACACTACTATACTGGTAGCACTCTACTATACTGGTAGCACACTACTATACTGGTAGCACACTACTATACTGGTAGCACACTACTATACTGGTAGCACACTACTCACCTGGTAGCACACTACTATACTGGTAGCACTCTACTATACTGGTAGCACACTACTATACTGGTAGCACACTACTATACTGGTAGCACACTACTATACTGGTGGCACACTACTATACTGGTAGCACACTACTATACTGGTAGCACACTACTATACTGGTAGCACTCTACTATACTGGTAGCACACTACTATACTGGTAGCACACTACTATACTGGTAGCACACTACTATACTGGTAGCACACTACTCACCTGGTAGCACACTACTATACTGGTAGCACTCTACTATACTGGTAGCACACTACTCACCTGGTAGCACACTACTATACTGGTAGCACTCTACTATACTGGTAGCACTCTACTATACTGGTAGCACTCTACTATACTGGTAGCACACTACTATACTGGTAGCACACTACTATACTGGTAGCACTCTACTATACTGGTAGCACTCTACTATACTGGTAGCACTCTACTATACTGGTAGCACTCTACTCACCTGGTAGCACACTACTATACTGGTAGCACTCTACTATACTGGTAGCACACTACTCACCTGGTAGCACACTACTATACTGGTAGCACACTACTATACTGGTAGCACTCTACTATACTGGTAGCACACTACTATACTGGTAGCACACTACTATACTGGTAGCACTCTACTATACTGGTAGCACTCTACTATACTGGTAGCACTCTACTATACTGGTAGCACACTACTATACTGGTAGCACACTACTATACTGGTAGCACTCTACTATACTGGTAGCACACTACTATACTGGTAGCACACTACTATACTGGTAGCACACTACTATACTGGTAGCACTCTACTATACTGGTAGCACACTACTCACCTGGTAGCACACTACTATACTGGTAGCACACTACTATACTGGTAGCACTCTACTATACTGGTAGCACTCTACTATACTGGTAGCACTCTACTATACTGGTAGCACACTACTATACTGGTAGCACTCTACTATACTGGTAGCACACTACTATACTGGTAGCACTCTACTATACTGGTAGCACACTACTCACCTGGTAGCACACTACTATACTGGTAGCACACTACTATACTGGTAGCACACTACTATACTGGTAGCACTCTACTATACTGGTAGCACTCTACTATACTGGTAGCACACTACTATACTGGTAGCACTCTACTATACTGGTAGCACACTACTCACCTGGTAGCACTCTACTATACTGGTAGCACACTACTCACCTGGTAGCACACTACTATACTGGTAGCACTCTACTATACTGGTAGCACTCTACTATACTGGTAGCACACTACTATACTGGTAGCACACTACTCACCTGGTAGCACACTACTATACTGGTAGCACACTACTATACTGGTAGCACACTACTCACCTGGTAGCACACTACTATACTGGTAGCACTCTACTATACTGGTAGCACACTACTCACCTGGTAGCACACTACTATACTGGTAGCACACTACTATACTGGTAGCACACTACTATACTGGTAGCACTCTACTATACTGGTAGCACACTACTATACTGGTAGCACACTACTCACCTGGTAGCACTCTACTATACTGGTAGCACACTACTATACTGGTAGCACACTACTCACCTGGTAGCACTCTACTATACTGGTAGCACTCTACTATACTGGTAGCACACTACTATACTGGTAGCACACTACTATACTGGTAGCACACTACTCACCTGGTAGCACACTACTATACTGGTAGCACACTACTATACTGGTAGCACACTACTCACCTGGTAGCACACTACTATACTGGTAGCACACTACTATACTGGTAGCACACTACTCACCTGGTAGCACACTACTATACTGGTAGCACACTACTATACTGGTAGCACACTACTATACTGGTAGCACACTACTATACTGGTAGCACTCTACTATACTGGTAGCACACTACTATACTGGTAGCACACTACTATACTGGTAGCACACTACTATACTGGTAGCACACTACTCACCTGGTAGCACACTACTATACTGGTAGCACTCTACTATACTGGTAGCACACTACTATACTGGTAGCACACTACTATACTGGTAGCACACTACTCACCTGGTAGCACTCTACTATACTGGTAGCACACTACTATACTGGTAGCACTCTACTATACTGGTAGCACACTACTCACCTGGTAGCACACTACTATACTGGTAGCACACTACTCACCTGGTAGCACACTACTATACTGGTAGCACACTACTATACTGGTAGCACACTACTCACCTGGTAGCACACTACTATACTGGTAGCACACTACTATACTGGTAGCACTCTACTATACTGGTAGCACTCTACTATACTGGTAGCACACTACTATACTGGTAGCACTCTACTATACTGGTAGCACACTACTCACCTGGTAGCACTCTACTATACTGGTAGCACTCTACTATACTGGTAGCACTCTACTATACTGGTAGCACACTACTATACTGGTAGCACTCTACTATACTGGTAGCACACTACTATACTGGTAGCACTCTACTATACTGGTAGCACTCTACTATACTGGTAGCACTCTACTATACTGGTAGCACACTACTATACTGGTAGCACACTACTATACTGGTAGCACACTACTATACTGGTAGCACTCTACTATACTGGTAGCACTCTACTATACTGGTAGCACTCTACTATACTGGTAGCACACTACTATACTGGTAGCACTCTACTATACTGGTAGCACACTACTATACTGGTAGCACTCTACTATACTGGTAGCACACTACTATACTGGTAGCACTCTACTATACTGGTAGCACACTACTATACTGGTAGCACTCTACTATACTGGTAGCACACTACTCACCTGGTAGCACACTACTATACTGGTAGCACACTACTATACTGGTAGCACTCTACTATACTGGTAGCACACTACTCACCTGGTAGCACTCTACTATACTGGTAGCACTCTACTATACTGGTAGCACTCTACTATACTGGTAGCACACTACTATACTGGTAGCACTCTACTATACTGGTAGCACTCTACTATACTGGTAGCACTCTACTATACTGGTAGCACTCTACTATACTGGTAGCACACTACTATACTGGTAGCACACTACTATACTGGTAGCACTCTACTATACTGGTAGCACTCTACTATACTGGTAGCACTCTACTATACTGGTAGCACACTACTATACTGGTAGCACTCTACTATACTGGTAGCACACTACTATACTGGTAGCACTCTACTATACTGGTAGCACACTACTATACTGGTAGCACTCTACTATACTGGTAGCACACTACTATACTGGTAGCACTCTACTATACTGGTAGCACACTACTCACCTGGTAGCACACTACTATACTGGTAGCACACTACTATACTGGTAGCACTCTACTATACTGGTAGCACACTACTATACTGGTAGCACACTACTCACCTGGTAGCACTCTACTATACTGGTAGCACTCTACTATACTGGTAGCACACTACTATACTGGTAGCACAATACTATACTGGTAGCACTCTACTATACTGGTAGCACACTACTATACTGGTAGCACTCTACTATACTGGTAACACACTACTATACTGGTAGCACTCTACTATACTGGTAGCACACTACTCACCTGGTAGCACTCTACTATACTGGTAGCACTCTACTATACTGGTAGCACTCTACTATACTGGTAGCACTCTACTATACTGGTAGCACTCTACTATACTGGTAGCACACTACTATACTGGTAGCACTCTACTATACTGGTAACACACTACTCACCTGGTAGCACTCTACTATACTGGTAGCACACTACTATACTGGTAGCACACTACTATACTGGTAGCACTCTACTATACTGGTAGCACTCTACTATACTGGTAGCACACTACTCACCTGGTAGCACTCTACTATACTGGTAGCACACTACTCACCTGGTAGCACTCTACTATACTGGTAGCACACTACTATACTGGTAGCACTCTACTATACTGGTAGCACTCTACTATACTGGTAGCACACTACTCACCTGGTAGCACACTACTATACTGGTAGCACACTACTATACTGGTAGCACTCTACTATACTGGTAGCACTCTACTATACTGGTAGCACACTACTATACTGGTAGCACTCTACTATACTGGTAGCACTCTACTATACTGGTAGCACTCTACTATACTGGTAGCACACTACTATACTGGTAGCACACTACTATACTGGTAGCACTCTACTATACTGGTAGCACTCTACTATACTGGTAGCACACTACTATACTGGTAGCACTCTACTATACTGGTAGCACTCTACTATACTGGTAGCACACTACTCACCTGGTAGCACACTACTATACTGGTAGCACACTACTATACTGGTAGCACTCTACTATACTGGTAGCACTCTACTATACTGGTAGCACACTACTCACCTGGTAGCACACTACTATACTGGTAGCACACTACTCACCTGGTAGCACTCTACTATACTGGTAGCACTCTACTATACTGGTAGCACACTACTATACTGGTAGCACACTACTATACTGGTAGCACTCTACTATACTGGTAGCACTCTACTATACTGGTAACACACTACTATACTGGTAGCACTCTACTATACTGGTAGCACACTACTATACTGGTAGCACACTACTATACTGGTAGCACACTACTATACTGGTAGCACTCTACTATACTGGTAGCACTCTACTATACTGGTAGCACTCTACTATACTGGTAGCACACTACTATACTGGTAGCACTCTACTATACTGGTAGCACACTACTCACCTGGTAGCACACTACTATACTGGTAGCACACTACTATACTGGTAGCACACTACTATACTGGTAGCACACTACTATACTGGTAGCACACTACTCACCTGGTAGCACTCTACTATACTGGTAGCACACTACTATACTGGTAGCACACTACTCACCTGGTAGCACTCTACTATACTGGTAGCACACTACTATACTGGTAGCACACTACTATACTGGTAGCACACTACTATACTGGTAGCACACTACTATACTGGTAGCACACTACTATACTGGTAGCACTCTACTATACTGGTAGCACACTACTATACTGGTAGCACACTACTATACTGGTAGCACACTACTCACCTGGTAGCACTCTACTATACTGGTAGCACACTACTATACTGGTAGCACACTACTATACTGGTAGCACACTACTATACTGGTAGCACACTACTATACTGGTAGCACTCTACTATACTGGTAGCACACTACTATACTGGTAGCACACTACTATACTGGTAGCACACTACTATACTGGTAGCACACTACTCACCTGGTAGCACACTACTATACTGGTAGCACACTACTATACTGGTAGCACACTACTATACTGGTAGCACACTACTCACCTGGTAGCACTCTACTATACTGGTAGCACACTACTATACTGGTAGCACACTACTATACTGGTAGCACACTACTATACTGGTAGCACACTACTCACCTGGTAGCACACTACTCACCTGGTAGCACTCTACTATACTGGTAGCACACTACTATACTGGTAGCACTCTACTATACTGGTAGCACACTACTATACTGGTAGCACTCTACTATACTGGTAGCACACTACTATACTGGTAGCACTCTACTATACTGGTAGCACACTACTATACTGGTAGCACTCTACTATACTGGTAGCACTCTACTATACTGGTAGCACTCTACTATACTGGTAGCACACTACTATACTGGTAGCACACTACTATACTGGTAGCACTCTACTATACTGGTAGCACTCTACTATACTGGTAGCACTCTACTATACTGGTAGCACACTACTATACTGGTAGCACACTACTATACTGGTAGCACACTACTATACTGGTAGCACACTACTATACTGGTAGCACACTACTCACCTGGTAACACACTACTATACTGGTAGCACACTACTATACTGGTAGCACACTACTCACCTGGTAGCACTCTACTATACTGGTAGCACTCTACTATACTGGTAGCACACTACTATACTGGTAGCACACTACTATACTGGTAGCACTCTACTATACTGGTAGCACACTACTATACTGGTAACACACTACTATACTGGTAGCACTCTACTATACTGGTAGCACTCTACTATACTGGTAGCACACTACTATACTGGTAGCACACTACTATACTGGTAGCACTCTACTATACTGGTAGCACTCTACTATACTGGTAGCACTCTACTATACTGGTAGCACTCTACTATACTGGTAGCACACTACTATACTGGTAGCACACTACTATACTGGTAGCACTCTACTATACTGGTAGCACACTACTATACTGGTAGCACTCTACTATACTGGTAGCACTCTACTATACTGGTAGCACTCTACTATACTGGTAGCACACTACTATACTGGTAGCACTCTACTATACTGGTAGCACTCTACTATACTGGTAGCACACTACTATACTGGTAGCACACTACTATACTGGTAGCACACTACTATACTGGTAGCACTCTACTATACTGGTAGCACTCTACTATACTGGTAGCACTCTACTATACTGGTAGCACACTACTATACTGGTAGCACACTACTATACTGGTAGCACTCTACTATACTGGTAGCACACTACTATACTGGTAGCACTCTACTATACTGGTAGCACACTACTATACTGGTAGCACACTACTATACTGGTAGCACACTACTATACTGGTAGCACACTACTATACTGGTAGCACACTACTCACCTGGTAGCACTCTACTATACTGGTAGCACTCTACTATACTGGTAGCACTCTACTATACTGGTAGCACTCTACTATACTGGTAGCACACTACTATACTGGTAGCACTCTACTATACTGGTAGCACACTACTCACCTGGTAGCACACTACTCACCTGGTAGCACACTACTATACTGGTAGCACTCTACTATACTGGTAGCACACTACTATACTGGTAGCACACTACTATACTGGTAGCACTCTACTATACTGGTAGCACACTACTCACCTGGTAGCACACTACTCACCTGGTAGCACTCTACTATACTGGTAGCACTCTACTATACTGGTAGCACACTACTATACTGGTAGCACTCTACTATACTGGTAGCACTCTACTATACTGGTAGCACACTACTATACTGGTAGCACACTACTATACTGGTAGCACACTACTATACTGGTAGCACTCTACTATACTGGTAGCACTCTACTATACTGGTAGCACACTACTATACTGGTAGCACTCTACTATACTGGTAGCACACTACTATACTGGTAGCACTCTACTATACTGGTAGCACACTACTATACTGGTAGCACTCTACTATACTGGTAGCACACTACTATACTGGTAGCACTCTACTATACTGGTAGCACACTACTATACTGGTAGCACACTACTATACTGGTAGCACACTACTATACTGGTAGCACTCTACTATACTGGTAGCACTCTACTATACTGGTAGCACACTACTATACTGGTAGCACTCTACTATACTGGTAGCACACTACTCACCTGGTAGCACACTACTCACCTGGTAGCACTCTACTATACTGGTAGCACTCTACTATACTGGTAGCACACTACTCACCTGGTAGCACACTACTCACCTGGTAGCACACTACTATACTGGTAGCACTCTACTATACTGGTAGCACTCTACTATACTGGTAGCACACTACTATACTGGTAGCACTCTACTATACTGGTAGCACACTACTATACTGGTAGCACTCTACTATACTGGTAGCACACTACTATACTGGTAGCACTCTACTATACTGGTAGCACACTACTATACTGGTAGCACTCTACTATACTGGTAGCACACTACTATACTGGTAGCACACTACTATACTGGTAGCACACTACTATACTGGTAGCACTCTACTATACTGGTAGCACTCTACTATACTGGTAGCACACTACTATACTGGTAGCACTCTACTATACTGGTAGCACACTACTCACCTGGTAGCACACTACTCACCTGGTAGCACTCTACTATACTGGTAGCACTCTACTATACTGGTAGCACACTACTCACCTGGTAGCACTCTACTATACTGGTAGCACACTACTATACTGGTAGCACTCTACTATACTGGTAGCACACTACTATACTGGTAGCACTCTACTCACCTGGTAGCACACTACTATACTGGTAGCACTCTACTATACTGGTAACACTCTACTATACTGGTAGCACTCTACTATACTGGTAGCACTCTACTATACTGGTAGCACTCTACTATACTGGTAGCACACTACTATACTGGTAGCACACTACTATACTGGTAGCACACTACTATACTGGTAGCACACTACTCACCTGGTAGCACACTACTCACCTGGTAGCACTCTACTATACTGGTAGCACTCTACTATACTGGTAGCACTCTACTATACTGGTAGCACTCTACTATACTGGTAGCACTCTACTATACTGGTAGCACTCTACTATACTGGTAGCACTCTACTATACTGGTAGCACTCTACTATACTGGTAGCACTCTACTATACTGGTAGCACTCTACTATACTGGTAGCACTCTACTATACTGGTAGCACTCTACTATACTGGTAGCACTCTACTATACTGGTAGCACTCTACTATACTGGTAGCACTCTACTATACTGGTAGCACTCTACTATACTGGTAGCACACTACTCACCTGGTAGCACACTACTCACCTGGTAGCACTCTACTATACTGGTAGCACTCTACTATACTGGTAGCACTCTACTATACTTGTAGCACTCTACTATACTGGTAGCACTCTACTATACTGGTAGCACTCTACTATACTGGTAGCACACTACTATACTGGTAGCACTCTACTATACTGGTAGCACTCTACTATACTGGTAGCACACTACTATACTGGTAGCACTCTACTATACTGGTAGCACACTACTATACTGGTAGCACTCTACTATACTGGTAGCACACTACTCACCTGGTAGCACACTACTCACCTGGTAGCACTCTACTATACTGGTAGCACTCTACTATACTGGTAGCACACTACTATACTGGTAGCACACTACTATACTGGTAGCACACTACTATACTGGTAGCACTCTACTATACTGGTAGCACTCTACTATACTGGTAGCACTCTACTATACTGGTAGCACACTACTATACTGGTAGCACACTACTCACCTGGTAGCACACTACTCACCTGGTAGCACTCTACTATACTGGTAGCACTCTACTATACTGGTAGCACACTACTATACTGGTAGCACACTACTATACTGGTAGCACTCTACTATACTGGTAGCACTCTACTATACTGGTAGCACACTACTATACTGGTAGCACTCTACTATACTGGTAGCACACTACTATACTGGTAGCACTCTACTATACTGGTAGCACACTACTATACTGGTAGCACACTACTATACTGGTAGCACTCTACTATACTGGTAGCACTCTACTATACTGGTAGCACTCTACTATACTGGTAGCACACTACTCACCTGGTAGCACACTACTCACCTGGTAGCACTCTACTATACTGGTAGCACTCTACTATACTGGTAGCACTCTACTATACTGGTAGCACTCTACTATACTGGTAGCACTCTACTATACTGGTAGCACTCTACTATACTGGTAGCACACTACTATACTGGTAGCACTCTACTATACTGGTAGCACTCTACTATACTGGTAGCACACTACTCACCTGGTAGCACTCTACTATACTGGTAGCACTCTACTATACTGGTAGCACTCTACTATACTGGTAGCACTCTACTATACTGGTAGCACACTACTATACTGGTAGCACACTACTATACTGGTAGCACACTACTATACTGGTAGCACACTACTATACTGGTAGCACTCTACTATACTGGTAGCACTCTACTATACTGGTAGCACTCTACTATACTGGTAGCACACTACTATACTGGTAGCACTCTACTATACTGGTAGCACTCTACTATACTGGTAACACTCTACTATACTGGTAGCACTCTACTATACTGGTAGCACACTACTATACTGGTAGCACACTACTATACTGGTAGCACACTACTATACTGGTAGCACACTACTATACTGGTAGCACTCTACTATACTGGTAGCACTCTACTATACTGGTAGCACTCTACTATACTGGTAGCACACTACTATACTGGTAGCACACTACTATACTGGTAGCACTCTACTATACTGGTAGCACACTACTATACTGGTAGCACTCTACTATACTGGTAGCACTCTACTATACTGGTAGCACACTACTATACTGGTAGCACTCTACTATACTGGTAGCACTCTACTATACTGGTAGCACTCTACTATACTGGTAGCACACTACTATACTGGTAGCACTCTACTATACTGGTAGCACTCTACTATACTGGTAGCACACTACTATACTGGTAGCACACTACTCACCTGGTAGCACACTACTATACTGGTAGCACTCTACTATACTGGTAACACTCTACTATACTGGTAGCACTCTACTATACTGGTAGCACTCTACTATACTGGTAGCACTCTACTATACTGGTAGCACACTACTCACCTGGTAGCACTCTACTATACTGGTAGCACTCTACTATACTGGTAGCACTCTACTATACTGGTAGCACTCTACTATACTGGTAGCACACTACTATACTGGTAGCACACTACTATACTGGTAGCACTCTACTATACTGGTAGCACACTACTATACTGGTAGCACTCTACTATACTGGTAGCACACTACTATACTGGTAGCACACTACTATACTGGTAGCACACTACTATACTGGTAGCACTCTACTATACTGGTAGCACACTACTATACTGGTAGCACTCTACTATACTGGTAGCACACTACTATACTGGTAGCACACTACTCACCTGGTAGCACTCTACTATACTGGTAGCACACTACTATGCTGGTAGCACTCTACTATACTGGTAGCACACTACTATACTGGTAGCACACTACTATACTGGTAGCACACTACTATACTGGTAGCACACTACTATACTGGTAGCACACTACTATACTGGTAGCACACTACTATACTGGTAGCACACTACTATACTGGTAGCACTCTACTATACTGGTAGCACACTACTATACTGGTAGCACACTACTCACCTGGTAGCACTCTACTATACTGGTAGCACACTACTATACTGGTAGCACACTACTCACCTGGTAGCACTCTACTATACTGGTAGCACTCTACTATACTGGTAGCACACTACTATACTGGTAGCACACTACTATACTGGTAGCACTCTACTATACTGGTAGCACACTACTATACTGGTAGCACTCTACTATACTGGTAGCACACTACTCACCTGGTAGCACACTACTATACTGGTAGCACACTACTATACTGGTAGCACACTACTATACTGGTAGCACTCTACTATACTGGTAGCACACTACTATACTGGTAGCACTCTACTATACTGGTAGCACACTACTATACTGGTAGCACACTACTATACTGGTAGCACACTACTATACTGGTAGCACACTACTATACTGGTAGCACACTACTATACTGGTAGCACACTACTATACTGGTAGCACTCTACTATACTGGTAGCACACTACTATACTGGTAGCACACTACTCACCTGGTAGCACTCTACTATACTGGTAGCACACTACTATACTGGTAGCACTCTACTATACTGGTAGCACACTACTATACTGGTAGCACACTACTATACTGGTAGCACACTACTCACCTGGTAGCACACTACTATACTGGTAGCACTCTACTATACTGGTAGCACACTACTATACTGGTAGCACACTACTATACTGGTAGCACACTACTATACTGGTAGCACACTACTATACTGGTAGCACTCTACTATACTGGTAGCACACTACTATACTGGTAGCACACTACTATACTGGTAGCACACTACTATACTGGTAGCACACTACTATACTGGTAGCACTCTACTATACTGGTAGCACACTACTATACTGGTAGCACACTACTATACTGGTAGCACTCTACTATACTGGTAGCACACTACTATACTGGTAGCACACTACTATACTGGTAGCACACTACTATACTGGTAGCACTCTACTATACTGGTAGCACACTACTATACTGGTAGCACACTACTATACTGGTAGCACTCTACTATACTGGTAGCACTCTACTATACTGGTAGCACTCTACTATACTGGTAGCACACTACTATACTGGTAGCACTCTACTATACTGGTAGCACTCTACTATACTGGTAGCACACTACTATACTGGTAGCACACTACTCACCTGGTAGCACTCTACTATACTGGTAGCACACTACTATACTGGTAGCACACTACTATACTGGTAGCACTCTACTATACTGGTAGCACACTACTATACTGGTAGCACTCTACTATACTGGTAGCACACTACTATACTGGTAGCACACTACTATACTGGTAGCACTCTACTATACTGGTAGCACTCTACTATACTGGTAGCACACTACTATACTGGTAGCACACTACTATACTGGTAGCACACTACTCACCTGGTAGCACTCTACTATACTGGTAGCACTCTACTATACTGGTAGCACTCTACTATACTGGTAGCACACTACTATACTGGTAGCACACTACTATACTGGTAGCACTCTACTATACTGGTAGCACTCTACTATACTGGTAGCACTCTACTATACTGGTAGCACACTACTATACTGGTAGCACACTACTATACTGGTAGCACTCTACTATACTGGTAGCACTCTACTATACTGGTAGCACACTACTATACTGGTAGCACACTACTATACTGGTAGCACACTACTCACCTGGTAGCACTCTACTATACTGGTAGCACTCTACTATACTGGTAGCACTCTACTATACTGGTAGCACACTACTATACTGGTAGCACACTACTATACTGGTAGCACTCTACTATACTGGTAGCACACTACTATACTGGTAGCACACTACTATACTGGTAGCACACTACTATACTGGTAGCACACTACTCACCTGGTAGCACTCTACTATACTGGTAGCACTCTACTATACTGGTAGCACTCTACTATACTGGTAGCACTCTACTATACTGGTAGCACACTACTATACTGGTAGCACACTACTATACTGGTAGCACACTACTATACTGGTAGCACTCTACTATACTGGTAGCACTCTACTATACTGGTAGCACTCTACTATACTGGTAGCACTCTACTATACTGGTAGCACACTACTATACTGGTAGCACACTACTATACTGGTAGCACACTACTATACTGGTAGCACTCTACTATACTGGTAGCACACTACTATACTGGTAGCACTCTACTATACTGGTAGCACACTACTCACCTGGTAGCACTCTACTATACTGGTAGCACTCTACTATACTGGTAGCACTCTACTATACTGGTAGCACTCTACTATACTGGTAGCACACTACTATACTGGTAGCACACTACTATACTGGTAGCACTCTACTATACTGGTAGCACACTACTCACCTGGTAGCACTCTACTATACTGGTAGCACACTACTCACCTGGTAGCACACTACTATACTGGTAGCACACTACTATACTGGTAGCACACTACTATACTGGTAGCACTCTACTATACTGGTAGCACACTACTATACTGGTAGCACACTACTATACTGGTAGCACTCTACTATACTGGTAGCACACTACTATACTGGTAGCACACTACTCACCTGGTAGCACTCTACTATACTGGTAGCACACTACTCACCTGGTAGCACACTACTATACTGGTAGCACACTACTATACTGGTAGCACACTACTATACTGGTAGCACACTACTATACTGGTAGCACACTACTATACTGGTAGCACACTACTATACTGGTAGCACACTACTATACTGGTAGCACACTACTATACTGGTAGCACACTACTCACCTGGTAGCACACTACTATACTGGTAGCACACTACTATACTGGTAGCACACTACTATACTGGTAGCACACTACTATACTGGTAGCACACTACTATACTGGTAGCACACTACTATACTGGTAGCACACTACTATACTGGTAGCACTCTACTATACTGGTAGCACACTACTATACTGGTAGCACACTACTATACTGGTAGCACACTACTATACTGGTAGCACACTACTATACTGGTAGCACACTACTATACTGGTAGCACACTACTATACTGGTAGCACACTACTCACCTGGTAGCACACTACTATACTGGTAGCACACTACTATACTGGTAGCACACTACTATACTGGTAGCACTCTACTATACTGGTAGCACACTACTCACCTGGTAGCACTCTACTATACTGGTAGCACACTACTATACTGGTAGCACACTACTATACTGGTAGCACACTACTATACTGGTAGCACACTACTATACTGGTAGCACTCTACTATACTGGTAGCACACTACTATACTGGTAGCACACTACTATACTGGTAGCACACTACTATACTGGTAGCACACTACTATACTGGTAGCACACTACTATACTGGTAGCACTCTACTATACTGGTAGCACACTACTATACTGGTAGCACACTACTATACTGGTAGCACTCTACTATACTGGTAGCACTCTACTATACTGGTAGCACTCTACTATACTGGTAGCACACTACTATACTGGTAGCACTCTACTATACTGGTAGCACTCTACTATACTGGTAGCACTCTACTATACTGGTAGCACACTACTCACCTGGTAGCACACTACTATACTGGTAGCACACTACTATACTGGTAGCACACTACTATACTGGTAGCACACTACTATACTGGTAGCACTCTACTATACTGGTAACACTCTACTATACTGGTAGCACCCTACTATACTGGTAGCACACTACTATACTGGTAGCACTCTACTATACTGGTAGCACACTACTATACTGGTAGCACTCTACTATACTGGTAGCACTCTACTATACTGGTAGCACTCTACTATACTGGTAACACTCTACTATACTGGTAGCACTCTACTATACTGGTAGCACTCTACTATACTGGTAGCACACTACTCACCTGGTAGCACACTACTCACCTGGTAGCACACTACTATACTGGTAGCACTCTACTATACTGGTAGCACTCTACTATACTGGTAACACTCTACTATACTGGTAGCACTCTACTATACTGGTAGCACTCTACTATACTGGTAGCACACTACTCACCTGGTAGCACACTACTATACTGGTAGCACTCTACTATACTGGTAGCACTCTACTATACTGGTAGCACACTACTATACTGGTAGCACTCTACTATACTGGTAGCACACTACTATACTGGTAGCACTCTACTATACTGGTAGCACTCTACTATACTGGTAGCACTCTACTATACTGGTAGCACACTACTATACTGGTAGCACACTACTATACTGGTAGCACTCTACTATACTGGTAACACTCTACTATACTGGTAGCACACTACTATACTGGTAGCACTCTACTATACTGGTAACACTCTACTATACTGGTAGCACTCTACTATACTGGTAGCACTCTACTATACTGGTAGCACACTACTATACTGGTAGCACTCTACTATACTGGTAGCACACTACTATACTGGTAGCACTCTACTATACTGGTAGCACACTACTATACTGGTAGCACTCTACTATACTGGTAGCACTCTACTATACTGGTAGCACACTACTATACTGGTAGCACTCTACTATACTGGTAGCACTCTACTATACTGGTAGCACACTACTATACTGGTAGCACTCTACTATACTGGTAGCACACTACTATACTGGTAGCACACTACTATACTGGTAGCACTCTACTATACTGGTAGCACTCTACTATACTGGTAGCACTCTACTATACTGGTAGCACTCTACTATACTGGTAGCACACTACTATACTGGTAGCACTCTACTATACTGGTAACACTCTACTATACTGGTAGCACACTACTATACTGGTAGCACTCTACTATACTGGTAACACTCTACTATACTGGTAACACTCTACTATACTGGTAGCACTCTACTATACTGGTAGCACACTACTATACTGGTAGCACTCTACTATACTGGTAGCACACTACTATACTGGTAGCACACTACTATACTGGTAGCACTCTACTATACTGGTAGCACTCTACTATACTGATAGCACACTACTATACTGGTAGCACTCTACTCACCTGGTAGCACACTACTATACTGGTAGCACACTACTATACTGGTAGCACACTACTATACTGGTAGCACACTACTATACTGGTAGCACTCTACTATACTGGTAGCACTCTACTCACCTGGTAGCACACTACTATACTGGTAGCACACTACTATACTGGTAGCACACTACTATACTGGTAGCACACTACTATACTGGTAGCACTCTACTATACTGGTAGCACTCTACTATACTGGTAGCACACTACTATACTGGTAGCACTCTACTCACCTGGTAGCACACTACTATACTGGTAGCACACTACTATACTGGTAGCACTCTACTATACTGGTAGCACACTACTATACTGGTAGCACACTACTATACTGGTAGCACTCTACTATACTGGTAGCACTCTACTATACTGGTAGCACTCTACTATACTGGTAGCACTCTACTATACTGGTAGCACACTACTATACTGGTAGCACTCTACTATACTGGTAACACTCTACTATACTGGTAGCACACTACTATACTGGTAGCACTCTACTATACTGGTAACACTCTACTATACTGGTAACACTCTACTATACTGGTAGCACTCTACTATACTGGTAGCACACTACTATACTGGTAGCACTCTACTATACTGGTAGCACACTACTATACTGGTAGCACACTACTATACTGGTAGCACTCTACTATACTGGTAGCACTCTACTATACTGGTAGCACACTACTATACTGGTAGCACTCTACTCACCTGGTAGCACACTACTATACTGGTAGCACACTACTATACTGGTAGCACACTACTATACTGGTAGCACACTACTATACTGGTAGCACACTACTATACTGGTAGCACACTACTATACTGGTAGCACTCTACTATACTGGTAGCACACTACTATACTGGTAGCACACTACTATACTGGTAGCACACTACTATGCTGGTAGCACTCTACTCACCTGGTAGCACACTACTATACTGGTAGCACACTACTCACCTGGTAGCACACTACTATACTGGTAGCACACTACTATACTGGTAGCACACTACTATACTGGTAGCACTCTACTATGCTGGTAGCACTCTACTATACTGGTAGCACACTACTATACTGGTAGCACACTACTATACTGGTAGCACACTACTCACCTGGTAGCACACTACTATACTGGTAGCACACTACTATACTGGTAGCACTCTACTATACTGGTAGCACTCTACTCACCTGGTAGCACACTACTATACTGGTAGCACACTACTCACCTGGTAGCACACTACTATACTGGTAACACACTACTATACTGGTAGCACACTACTATACTGGTAGCACACTACTATACTGGTAGCACTCTACTCACCTGGTAGCACACTACTATACTGGTAGCACTCTACTATACTGGTAGCACACTACTATACTGGTAGCACACTACTATACTGGTAGCACTCTACTATGCTGGTAGCACTCTACTCACCTGGTAGCACACTACTATACTGGTAGCACACTACTATACTGGTAGCACACTACTATACTGGTAGCACTCTACTATACTGGTAGCACACTACTATACTGGTAGCACACTACTATACTGGTAGCACTCTACTATACTGGTAGCACTCTACTATACTGGTAGCACTCTACTATACTGGTAGCACACTACTCACCTGGTAGCACACTACTATACTGGTAGCACTCTACTATACTGGTAGCACACTACTATACTGGTAGCACACTACTATACTGGTAGCACACTACTATACTGGTAGCACACTACTATACTGGTAGCACACTACTATACTGGTAGCACTCTACTATACTGGTAGCACTCTACTATACTGGTAGCACTCTACTATACTGGTAGCACTCTACTATACTGGTAGCACACTACTATACTGGTAGCACACTACTATACTGGTAGCACACTACTATACTGGTAGCACTCTACTATACTGGTAGCACACTACTATACTGGTAGCACACTACTATACTGGTAGCACACTACTATACTGGTAGCACTCTACTATACTGGTAGCACTCTACTCACCTGGTAGCACACTACTATACTGGTAGCACTCTACTATACTGGTAGCACTCTACTATACTGGTAGCACTCTACTATACTGGTAGCACTCTACTCACCTGGTAGCACACTACTATACTGGTAGCACTCTACTATACTGGTAGCACTCTACTATACTGGTAGCACTCTACTATACTGGTAGCACACTACTATACTGGTAGCACACTACTATACTGGTAGCACTCTACTGGTAGCACTCTACTATACTGGTAGCACACTACTATACTGGTAGCACTCTACTATACTGGTAGCACTCTACTATACTGGTAGCACTCTACTATACTGGTAGCACTCTACTCACCTGGTAGCACACTACTATACTGGTAGCACTCTACTATACTGGTAGCACTCTACTATACTGGTAGCACTCTACTATACTGGTAGCACTCTACTATACTGGTAGCACACTACTATACTGGTAGCACACTACTATACTGGTAGCACTCTACTATACTGGTAGCACTCTACTATACTGGTAGCACTCTACTATACTGGTAGCACACTACTATACTGGTAGCACACTACTATACTGGTAGCACTCTACTATACTGGTAGCACACTACTATACTGGTAGCACTCTACTATACTGGTAGCACTCTACTATACTGGTAGCACACTACTCACCTGGTAGCACACTACTATACTGGTAGCACACTACTATACTGGTAGCACTCTACTATACTGGTAGCACACTACTATACTGGTAGCACACTACTATACTGGTAGCACACTACTATACTGGTAGCACTCTACTATACTGGTAGCACACTACTATACTGGTAGCACACTACTATACTGGTAGCACTCTACTATACTGGTAGCACACTACTATACTGGTAGCACACTACTATACTGGTAGCACACTACTCACCTGGTAGCACACTACTCACCTGGTAGCACACTACTATACTGGTAGCACACTACTATACTGGTAGCACACTACTATACTGGTAGCACTCTACTATACTGGTAGCACACTACTATACTGGTAGCACACTACTATACTGGTAGCACTCTACTATACTGGTAGCACACTACTCACCTGGTAGCACACTACTCACCTGGTAGCACTCTACTATACTGGTAGCACACTACTCACCTGGTAGCACACTACTATACTGGTAGCACACTACTATACTGGTAGCACACTACTATACTGGTAGCACTCTACTATACTGGTAGCACACTACTCACCTGGTAGCACTCTACTATACTGGTAGCACACTACTATACTGGTAGCACACTACTATACTGGTAGCACACTACTCACCTGGTAGCACACTACTCACCTGGTAGCACACTACTATACTGGTAGCACACTACTATACTGGTAGCACACTACTATACTGGTAGCACTCTACTATACTGGTAGCACACTACTATACTGGTAGCACACTACTATACTGGTAGCACTCTACTATACTGGTAGCACACTACTCACCTGGTAGCACACTACTCACCTGGTAGCACTCTACTATACTGGTAGCACACTACTCACCTGGTAGCACACTACTATACTGGTAGCACACTACTATACTGGTAGCACACTACTATACTGGTAGCACTCTACTATACTGGTAGCACACTACTCACCTGGTAGCACTCTACTATACTGGTAGCACACTACTATACTGGTAGCACTCTACTATACTGGTAGCACTCTACTATACTGGTAGCACTCTACTATACTGGTAGCACACTACTATACTGGTAGCACACTACTCACCTGGTAGCACACTACTATACTGGTAGCACACTACTATACTGGTAGCACACTACTATACTGGTAGCACTCTACTATACTGGTAGCACACTACTATACTGGTAGCACACTACTATACTGGTAGCACACTACTATACTGGTAGCACACTACTCACCTGGTAGCACACTACTATACTGGTAGCACTCTACTATACTGGTAGCACACTACTCACCTGGTAGCACACTACTATACTGGTAGCACACTACTATACTGGTAGCACTCTACTATACTGGTAGCACACTACTCACCTGGTAGCACACTACTCACCTGGTAGCACACTACTCACCTGGTAGCACACTACTATACTGGTAGCACACTACTATACTGGTAGCACACTACTATACTGGTAGCACTCTACTATACTGGTAGCACACTACTATACTGGTAGCACACTACTATACTGGTAGCACTCTACTATACTGGTAGCACTCTACTCACCTGGTAGCACACTACTATACTGGTAGCACACTACTATACTGGTAGCACACTACTATACTGGTAGCACACTACTATACTGGTAGCACACTACTATACTGGTAGCACTCTACTCACCTGGTAGCACTCTACTATACTGGTAGCACACTACTATACTGGTAGCACTCTACTATACTGGTAGCACACTACTATACTGGTAGCACACTACTATACTGGTAGCACTCTACTATACTGGTAGCACTCTACTCACCTGGTAGCACACTACTATACTGGTAGCACACTACTATACTGGTAGCACTCTACTATACTGGTAGCACACTACTATACTGGTAGCACACTACTATACTGGTAGCACACTACTATACTGGTAGCACTCTACTCACCTGGTAGCACACTACTATACTGGTAGCACACTACTATACTGGTAGCACACTACTATACTGGTAGCACTCTACTATACTGGTAGCACACTACTATACTGGTAGCACACTACTATACTGGTAGCACACTACTATACTGGTAGCACACTACTATACTGGTAGCACACTACTATACTGGTAGCACTCTACTCACCTGGTAGCACTCTACTATACTGGTAGCACACTACTATACTGGTAGCACTCTACTATACTGGTAGCACACTACTATACTGGTAGCACACTACTATACTGGTAGCACTCTACTATACTGGTAGCACTCTACTCACCTGGTAGCACACTACTATACTGGTAGCACACTACTATACTGGTAGCACACTACTATACTGGTAGCACTCTACTATACTGGTAGCACACTACTATACTGGTAGCACACTACTATACTGGTAGCACTCTACTATACTGGTAGCACTCTACTATACTGGTAGCACTCTACTCACCTGGTAGCACTCTACTATACTGGTAGCACTCTACTATACTGGTAGCACACTACTATACTGGTAGCACTCTACTATACTGGTAACACACTACTATACTGGTAGCACTCTACTATGCTGGTAGCACACTACTATACTGGTAGCACTCTACTATACTGGTAGCACACTACTATACTGGTAGCACTCTACTATACTGGTAACACACTACTATACTGGTAACACACTACTATACTGGTAGCACTCTACTATACTGGTAACACACTACTATACTGGTAACACACTACTATACTGGTAGCACTCTACTATGCTGGTAGCACACTACTATACTGGTAGCACTCTACTATACTGGTAGCACACTACTATACTGGTAGCACTCTACTATACTGGTAGCACACTACTATACTGGTAGCACTCTACTATACTGGTAGCACTCTACTATACTGGTAGCACACTACTATACTGGTAGCACACTACTATACTGGTAGCACACTACTCACCTGGTAGCACTCTACTATACTGGTAGCACACTACTATACTGGTAGCACTCTACTATACTGGTAGCACTCTACTATACTGGTAGCACACTACTCACCTGGTAGCACACTACTATACTGGTAGCACACTACTATACTGGTAGCACTCTACTATACTGGTAGCACACTACTATACTGGTAGCACACTACTATACTGGTAGCACTCTACTATACTGGTAGCACTCTACTATACTGGTAGCACACTACTCACCTGGTAGCACACTACTATACTGGTAGCACACTACTATACTGGTAGCACTCTACTATACTGGTAGCACACTACTATACTGGTAGCACACTACTATACTGGTAGCACTCTACTATACTGGTAGCACTCTACTATACTGGTAGCACACTACTCACCTGGTAGCACACTACTATACTGGTAGCACACTACTATACTGGTAGCACTCTACTATACTGGTAGCACTCTACTATACTGGTAGCACACTACTATACTGGTAGCACTCTACTATACTGGTAGCACTCTACTATACTGGTAGCACACTACTCACCTGGTAGCACACTACTATACTGGTAGCACACTACTATACTGGTAGCACTCTACTATACTGGTAGCACACTACTATACTGGTAGCACACTACTATACTGGTAGCACACTACTATACTGGTAGCACACTACTATACTGGTAGCACACTACTATACTGGTAGCACTCTACTATACTGGTAGCACACTACTCACCTGGTAGCACACTACTATACTGGTAGCACTCTACTATACTGGTAGCACTCTACTATACTGGTAGCACACTACTATACTGGTAGCACACTACTATACTGGTAGCACACTACTATACTGGTAGCACTCTACTATACTGGTAGCACACTACTATACTGGTAGCACACTACTATACTGGTAGCACACTACTATACTGGTAGCACACTACTATACTGGTAGCACACTACTATACTGGTAGCACACTACTATACTGGTAGCACTCTACTATACTGGTAGCACTCTACTATACTGGTAGCACACTACTATACTGGTAGCACACTACTATACTGGTAGCACACTACTATACTGGTAGCACACTACTATACTGGTAGCACACTACTCACCTGGTAGCACTCTACTATACTGGTAGCACTCTACTATACTGGTAGCACACTACTCACCTGGTAGCACACTACTATACTGGTAGCACACTACTATACTGGTAGCACACTACTATACTGGTAGCACACTACTCACCTGGTAGCACACTACTATACTGGTAGCACTCTACTATACTGGTAGCACACTACTATACTGGTAGCACACTACTATACTGGTAGCACTCTACTATACTGGTAGCACACTACTATACTGGTAGCACACTACTATACTGGTAGCACACTACTATACTGGTAGCACTCTACTATACTGGTAGCACTCTACTATACTGGTAGCACACTACTATACTGGTAGCACTCTACTATACTGGTAGCACTCTACTATACTGGTAGCACTCTACTATACTGGTAGCACACTACTATACTGGTAGCACTCTACTATACTGGTAGCACTCTACTATACTGGTAGCACACTACTATACTGGTAGCACACTACTATACTGGTAGCACTCTACTATACTGGTAGCACACTACTCACCTGGTAGCACTCTACTATACTGGTAGCACACTACTATACTGGTAGCACTCTACTATACTGGTAGCACTCTACTATACTGGTAGCACTCTACTATACTGGTAGCACACTACTATACTGGTAGCACTCTACTATACTGGTAGCACTCTACTATACTGGTAGCACTCTACTATACTGGTAGCACTCTACTATACTGGTAGCACTCTACTATACTGGTAGCACTCTACTATACTGGTAGCACTCTACTATACTGGTAGCACTCTACTATACTGGTAGCACTCTACTATACTGGTAGCACACTACTATACTGGTAGCACACTACTATACTGGTAGCACACTACTATACTGGTAGCACACTACTATACTGGTAGCACTCTACTATACTGGTAGCACACTACTATACTGGTAGCACTCTACTATACTGGTAGCACACTACTATACTGGTAGCACACTACTCACCTGGTAGCACTCTACTATACTGGTAGCACTCTACTATACTGGTAGCACTCTACTATACTGGTAGCACTCTACTATACTGGTAGCACACTACTATACTGGTAGCACACTACTATACTGGTAGCACTCTACTATACTGGTAGCACTCTACTATACTGGTAGCACTCTACTATACTGGTAGCACACTACTATACTGGTAGCACACTACTATACTGGTAGCACACTACTATACTGGTAGCACTCTACTATACTGGTAGCACTCTACTATACTGGTAGCACTCTACTATACTGGTAGCACACTACTATACTGGTAGCACACTACTATACTGGTAGCACTCTACTATACTGGTAGCACACTACTATACTGGTAGCACACTACTATACTGGTAGCACTCTACTATACTGGTAGCACTCTACTATACTGGTAGCACACTACTCACCTGGTAGCACTCTACTATACTGGTAGCACTCTACTATACTGGTAGCACTCTACTATACTGGTAGCACACTACTATACTGGTAGCACTCTACTATACTGGTAGCACTCTACTATACTGGTAGCACACTACTATACTGGTAGCACACTACTATACTGGTAGCACACTACTATACTGGTAGCACTCTACTATACTGGTAGCACTCTACTATACTGGTAGCACACTACTATACTGGTAGCACACTACTATACTGGTAGCACACTACTATACTGGTAGCACACTACTATACTGGTAGCACTCTACTATACTGGTAGCACACTACTATACTGGTAGCACTCTACTATACTGGTAGCACTCTACTATACTGGTAGCACTCTACTATACTGGTAGCACACTACTATACTGGTAGCACACTACTATACTGGTAGCACTCTACTATACTGGTAGCACTCTACTATACTGGTAGCACTCTACTATACTGGTAGCACACTACTATACTGGTAGCACTCTACTATACTGGTAGCACACTACTATACTGGTAGCACACTACTATACTGGTAGCACTCTACTATACTGGTAGCACACTACTATACTGGTAGCACACTACTCACCTGGTAGCACTCTACTATACTGGTAGCACTCTACTATACTGGTAGCACACTACTATACTGGTAGCACTCTACTATACTGGTAGCACACTACTATACTGGTAGCACTCTACTATACTGGTAGCACACTACTATACTGGTAGCACTCTACTATACTGGTAGCACTCTACTATACTGGTAGCACTCTACTATACTGGTAGCACACTACTATACTGGTAGCACTCTACTATACTGGTAGCACACTACTATACTGGTAGCACTCTACTATACTGGTAGCACACTACTATACTGGTAGCACACTACTATACTGGTAGCACACTACTATACTGGTAGCACTCTACTATACTGGTAGCACACTACTATACTGGTAGCACTCTACTATACTGGTAGCACACTACTATACTGGTAGCACACTACTATACTGGTAGCACACTACTATACTGGTAGCACACTACTATACTGGTAGCACACTACTATACTGGTAGCACACTACTATACTGGTAGCACACTACTATACTGGTAGCACACTACTATACTGGTAGCACACTACTATACTGGTAGCACACTACTATACTGGTAGCACACTACTATACTGGTAGCACACTACTATACTGGTAGCACACTACTATACTGGTAGCACACTACTATACTGGTAGCACACTACTCACCTGGTAGCACACTACTATACTGGTAGCACTCTACTATACTGGTAGCACACTACTATACTGGTAGCACTCTACTATACTGGTAGCACTCTACTATACTGGTAGCACACTACTATACTGGTAGCACTCTACTATACTGGTAGCACACTACTATACTGGTAGCACACTACTATACTGGTAGCACACTACTATACTGGTAGCACACTACTATACTGGTAGCACACTACTATACTGGTAGCACTCTACTATACTGGTAGCACACTACTATACTGGTAGCACACTACTATACTGGTAGCACTCTACTATACTGGTAGCACACTACTATACTGGTAGCACACTACTATACTGGTAGCACACTACTATAATGGTAGCACACTACTATACTGGTAGCACACTACTATACTGGTAGCACTCTACTATACTGGTAGCACTCTACTATACTGGTAGCACTCTACTATACTGGTAGCACTCTACTATACTGGTAGCACTCTACTATACTGGTAGCACTCTACTATACTGGTAGCACACTACTCACCTGGTAGCACACTACTATACTGGTAGCACTCTACTATACTGGTAGCACTCTACTATACTGGTAGCACACTACTATACTGGTAGCACTCTACTATACTGGTAGCACACTACTCACCTGGTAGCACACTACTATACTGGTAGCACACTACTATACTGGTAGCACTCTACTATACTGGTAGCACTCTACTATACTGGTAGCACTCTACTATACTGGTAGCACACTACTATACTGGTAGCACACTACTATACTGGTAGCACACTACTATACTGGTAGCACTCTACTATACTGGTAGCACTCTACTATACTGGTAGCACTCTACTATACTGGTAGCACACTACTATACTGGTAGCACACTACTATACTGGTAGCACTCTACTATACTGGTAGCACTCTACTATACTGGTAGCACTCTACTATACTGGTAGCACTCTACTATACTGGTAGCACTCTACTATACTGGTAGCACACTACTATACTGGTAGCACTCTACTATACTGGTAGCACTCTACTATACTGGTAGCACTCTACTATACTGGTAGCACTCTACTATACTGGTAGCACTCTACTATACTGGTAGCACTCTACTATACTGGTAGCACACTACTCACCTGGTAGCACACTACTATACTGGTAGCACTCTACTATACTGGTAGCACTCTACTATACTGGTAGCACACTACTATACTGGTAGCACTCTACTATACTGGTAGCACACTACTCACCTGGTAGCACACTACTATACTGGTAGCACTCTACTATACTGGTAGCACTCTACTATACTGGTAGCACTCTACTATACTGGTAGCACACTACTATACTGGTAGCACACTACTATACTGGTAGCACACTACTATACTGGTAGCACTCTACTATACTGGTAGCACTCTACTATACTGGTAGCACTCTACTATACTGGTAGCACACTACTATACTGGTAGCACACTACTATACTGGTAGCACTCTACTATACTGGTAGCACTCTACTATACTGGTAGCACTCTACTATACTGGTAGCACTCTACTATACTGGTAGCACTCTACTATACTGGTAGCACACTACTATACTGGTAGCACTCTACTATACTGGTAGCACACTACTATACTGGTAGCACACTACTATACTGGTAGCACACTACTATACTGGTAGCACTCTACTATACTGGTAGCACTCTACTATACTGGTAGCACACTACTATACTGGTAGCACACTACTATACTGGTAGCACACTACTATACTGGTAGCACACTACTATACTGGTAGCACTCTACTATACTGGTAGCCCACTACTATACTGGTAGCACACTACTATACTGGTAGCACTCTACTATACTGGTAGCACTCTACTATACTGGTAGCACTCTACTATACTGGTAGCACACTACTATACTGGTAGCACACTACTATACTGGTAGCACACTACTATACTGGTAGCACACTACTATACTGGTAGCACACTACTATACTGGTAGCACTCTACTATACTGGTAGCACTCTACTATACTGGTAGCACTCTACTATACTGGTAGCACTCTACTATACTGGTAGCACACTACTATACTGGTAGCACTCTACTATACTGGTAGCACTCTACTATACTGGTAGCACACTACTATACTGGTAGCACTCTACTATACTGGTAGCACTCTACTATACTGGTAGCACTCTACTATACTGGTAGCACACTACTATACTGGTAGCACTCTACTATACTGGTAGCACTCTACTATACTGGTAGCACTCTACTATACTGGTAGCACACTACTCACCTGGTAGCACTCTACTATACTGGTAGCACTCTACTATACTGGTAGCACACTACTATACTGGTAGCACTCTACTATACTGGTAGCACTCTACTATACTGGTAGCACACTACTATACTGGTAGCACTCTACTATACTGGTAGCACACTACTATACTGGTAGCACTCTACTATACTGGTAGCACTCTACTATACTGGTAGCACTCTACTATACTGGTAGCACACTACTATACTGGTAGCACACTACTATACTGGTAGCACACTACTATACTGGTAGCACTCTACTATACTGGTAGCACTCTACTATACTGGTAGCACTCTACTATACTGGTAGCACTCTACTATACTGGTAGCACACTACTATACTGGTAGCACACTACTATACTGGTAGCACACTACTATACTGGTAGCACACTACTATACTGGTAGCACACTACTATACTGGTAGCACTCTACTATACTGGTAGCACACTACTCACCTGGTAGCACTCTACTATACTGGTAGCACACTACTATACTGGTAGCACACTACTATACTGGTAGCACACTACTATACTGGTAGCACTCTACTATACTGGTAGCACACTACTATACTGGTAGCACACTACTCACCTGGTAGCACTCTACTATACTGGTAGCACACTACTATACTGGTAGCACTCTACTATACTGGTAGCACTCTACTATACTGGTAGCACTCTACTATACTGGTAGCACTCTACTATACTGGTAGCACACTACTATACTGGTAGCACACTACTATACTGGTAGCACTCTACTATACTGGTAGCACTCTACTATACTGGTAGCACACTACTATACTGGTAGCACACTACTCACCTGGTAGCACTCTACTATACTGTTAGCACACTACTATACTGGTAGCACTCTACTATACTGGTAGCACACTACTATACTGGTAGCACACTACTATACTGGTAGCACACTACTATACTGGTAGCACACTACTATACTGGTAGCACACTACTATACTGGTAGCACACTACTATACTGGTAGCACTCTACTATACTGGTAGCACTCTACTATACTGGTAGCACTCTACTATACTGGTAGCACACTACTCACCTGGTAGCACACTACTATACTGGTAGCACTCTACTATACTGGTAGCACTCTACTATACTGGTAGCACTCTACTATACTGGTAGCACTCTACTATACTGGTAGCACACTACTATACTGGTAGCACTCTACTATACTGGTAGCACTCTACTATACTGGTAGCACTCTACTATACTGGTAGCACTCTACTATACTGGTAGCACACTACTATACTGGTAGCACACTACTCACCTGGTAGCACTCTACTATACTGGTAGCACTCTACTATACTGGTAGCACTCTACTATACTGGTAGCACTCTACTATACTGGTAGCACTCTACTATACTGGTAGCACACTACTATACTGGTAGCACTCTACTATACTGGTAGCACTCTACTATACTGGTAGCACTCTACTATACTGGTAGCACTCTACTATACTGGTAGCACTCTACTATACTGGTAGCACTCTACTATACTGGTAGAACTCTACTATACTGGTAACACACTACTATACTGGTAGCACACTACTATACTGGTAGCACTCTACTATACTGGTAGCACACTACTATACTGGTAGCACTCTACTATACTGGTAACACACTACTATACTGGTAGCACACTACTATACTGGTAGCACTCTACTATACTGGTAGCACTCTACTATACTGGTAGCACTCTACTATACTGGTAGCACACTACTATACTGGTAGCACACTACTATACTGGTAGCACTCTACTATACTGGTAGCACACTACTATACTGGTAGCACACTACTATACTGGTAGCACTCTACTATACTGGTAGCACACTACTATACTGGTAGCACACTACTATACTGGTAGCACTCTACTATACTGGTAGCACTCTACTATACTGGTAGCACACTACTATACTGGTAGCACACTACTATACTGGTAGCACACTACTATACTGGTAGCACTCTACTATACTGGTAGCACACTACTATACTGGTAGCACACTACTATACTGGTAGCACTCTACTATACTGGTAGCACACTACTATACTGGTAGCACACTACTATACTGGTAGCACACTACTATACTGGTAGCACTCTACTATACTGGTAGCACACTACTATACTGGTAGCACACTACTATACTGGTAGCACTCTACTATACTGGTAGCACTCTACTATACTGGTAGCACTCTACTATACTGGTAGCACTCTACTATACTGGTAGCACACTACTCACCTGGTAGCACTCTACTATACTGGTAGCACACTACTATACTGGTAGCACTCTACTCACCTGGTAGCACTCTACTATACTGGTAGCACTCTACTATACTGGTAGCACACTACTATACTGGTAGCACTCTACTATACTGGTAGCACTCTACTATACTGGTAGCACTCTACTATACTGGTAGCACTCTACTATACTGGTAGCACACTACTCACCTGGTAGCACACTACTCACCTGGTAGCACTCTACTATACTGGTAGCACACTACTATACTGGTAGCACACTACTATACTGGTAGCACTCTACTATACTGGTAGCACTCTACTATACTGGTAGCACTCTACTATACTGGTAGCACACTACTATACTGGTAGCACACTACTATACTGGTAGCACACTACTATACTGGTAGCACACTACTATACTGGTAGCACTCTACTATACTGGTAGCACACTACTATACTGGTAGCACACTACTATACTGGTAGCACACTACTATACTGGTAGCACACTACTATACTGGTAGCACACTACTATACTGGTAGCACTCTACTATACTGGTAGCACTCTACTATACTGGTAGCACACTACTCACCTGGTAGCACTCTACTATACTGGTAGCACACTACTCACCTGGTAGCACTCTACTATACTGGTAGCACACTACTATACTGGTAGCACACTACTCACCTGGTAGCACACTACTATACTGGTAGCACTCTACTATACTGTAGCACTCTACTATACTGTAGCACTCTACTATACTGGTAGCACTCTACTATACTGGTAGCACACTACTATACTGGTAGCACTCTACTATACTGGTAGCACACTACTATACTGGTAGCACACTACTATACTGGTAGCACACTACTATACTGGTAGCACACTACTATACTGGTAGCACTCTACTATACTGGTAGCACACTACTATACTGGTAGCACACTACTATACTGGTAGCACTCTACTATACTGGTAGCACTCTACTATACTGGTAGCACTCTACTATACTGGTAGCACTCTACTATACTGGTAGCACTCTACTATACTGGTAGCACACTACTATACTGGTAGCACACTACTATACTGGTAGCACACTACTATACTGGTAGCACACTACTCACCTGGTAGCACACTACTATACTGGTAGCACACTACTATACTGGTAGCACACTACTATACTGGTAGCACACTACTATACTGGTAGCACACTACTCACCTGGTAGCACTCTACTATACTGGTAGCACTCTACTATACTGGTAGCACACTACTATACTGGTAGCACACTACTATACTGGTAGCACTCTACTATACTGGTAGCACACTACTATACTGGTAGCACACTACTCACCTGGTAGCACTCTACTATACTGGTAGCACTCTACTCACCTGGTAGCACACTACTATACTGGTAGCACTCTACTCACCTGGTAGCACTCTACTATACTGGTAGCACTCTACTCACCTGGTAGCACTCTACTATACTGGTAGCACTCTACTATACTGGTAGCACTCTACTATACTGGTAGCACACTACTATACTGGTAGCACACTACTATACTGGTAGCACACTACTCACCTGGTAGCACTCTACTATACTGGTAGCACACTACTCACCTGGTAGCACTCTACTATACTGGTAGCACTCTACTATACTGGTAGCACACTACTCACCTGGTAGCACACTACTATACTGGTAGCACACTACTATACTGGTAGCACTCTACTCACCTGGTAGCACTCTACTATACTGGTAGCACTCTACTATACTGGTAGCACACTACTCACCTGGTAGCACACTACTATACTGGTAGCACACTACTCACCTGGTAGCACTCTACTCACCTGGTAGCACACTACTATACTGGTAGCACACTACTATACTGGTAGCACACTACTATACTGGTAGCACACTACTATACTGGTAGCACACTACTCACCTGGTAGCACTCTACTCACCTGGTAGCACACTACTCACCTGGTAGCACACTACTATACTGGTAGCACACTACTATACTGGTAGCACACTACTATACTGGTAGCACACTACTATACTGGTAGCACACTACTATACTGGTAGCACACTACTATACTGGTAGCACACTACTATACTGGTAGCACACTACTATACTGGTAGCACACTACTATACTGGTAGCACTCTACTATACTGGTAGCACACTACTATACTGGTAGCACACTACTATACTGGTAGCACTCTACTATACTGGTAGCACACTACTATACTGGTAGCACACTACTATACTGGTAGCACACTACTATACTGGTAGCACACTACTATACTGGTAGCACTCTACTATACTGGTAGCACACTACTATACTGGTAGCACACTACTATACTGGTAGCACACTACTCACCTGGTAGCACTCTACTCACCTGGTAGCACACTACTATACTGGTAGCACTCTACTATACTGGTAGCACACTACTATACTGGTAGCACACTACTATACTGGTAGCACACTACTATACTGGTAGCACACTACTATACTGGTAGCACACTACTATACTGGTAGCACACTACTATACTGGTAGCACACTACTATACTGGTAGCACACTACTATACTGGTAGCACACTACTATACTGGTAGCACACTACTATACTGGTAGCACTCTACTATACTGGGTAGCACACTACTATACTGGTAGCACACTACTATACTGGTAGCACTCTACTATACTGGTAGCACACTACTATACTGTAGCACACTACTATACTGGTAGCACACTACTATACTGGTAGCACACTACTATACTGTAGCACTCTACTATACTGGTAGCACACTACTATACTGGTAGCACACTACTATACTGGTAGCACACTACTCACCTGGTAGCACTCTACTCACCTGGTAGCACACTACTATACTGGTAGCACTCTACTATACTGGTAGCACACTACTATACTGGGTAGCACACTACTATACTGGTAGCACACTACTATACTGGTAGCACACTACTATACTGGTAGCACACTACTATACTGGTAGCACACTACTATACTGGTAGCACACTACATACTGGTAGCACTCTACTATACTGGTAGCACACTACTATACTGGTAGCACACTACTATACTGGTAGCACTCTACTATACTGGTAGCACACTACTCACCTGGTAGCACTCTACTATACTGGTAGCACACTACTATACTGGTAGCACACTACTCACCTGGCTAGCACACTACTATACTGTAGCACACTACCTATACTGGTAGCACACTACTATACTGGTAGCACACTACTATACTGGTAGCACTCTACTATACTGGTAGCACACTACTCACCTGGTAGCACTCTACTATACTGGTAGCACTCTACTATACTGGTAGCACACTACTCACCTGGTAGCACACTACTATACTGGTAGCACTCTACTATACTGGTAGCACACTACTCACCTGGTAGCACTCTACTATACTGGTAGCACTCTACTATACTGTAGCACACTACTATACTGGTAGCACACTACTATACTGGTAGCACTCTACTATACTGGTAGCACTCTACTATACTGGTAGCACACTACTCACCTGGTAGCACACTACTATACTGGTAGCACTCTACTATACTGGTAGCACTCTACTATACTGGTAGCACACTACTATACTGGTAGCACACTACTCACCTGGTAGCACACTACTATACTGGTAGCACACTACTATACTGGTAGCACTCTACTATACTGGTAGCACACTACTATACTGGTAGCACACTACTCACCTGGTAGCACTCTACTATACTGGTAGCACTCTACTATACTGGTAGCACACTACTCACCTGGTAGCACACTACTATACTGGTAGCACTCTACTATACTGGTAGCACTCTACTATACTGGTAGCACACTACTATACTGGTAGCACACTACTCACCTGGTAGCACACTACTATACTGGTAGCACACTACTATACTGGTAGCACTCTACTATACTGGTAGCACACTACTATACTGGTAGCACTCTACTATACTGGTAGCACTCTACTATACTGGTAGCACACTACTATACTGGTAGCACACTACTCACCTGGTAGCACACTACTATACTGGTAGCACTCTACTATACTGGTAGCACACTACTCACCTGGTAGCACTCTACTATACTGGTAGCACACTACTCACCTGGTAGCACACTACTATACTGGTAGCACACTACTATACTGGTAGCACACTACTATACTGGTAGCACACTACTATACTGGTAGCACACTACTCACCTGGTAGCACACTACTATACTGGTAGCACTCTACTATACTGGTAGCACTCTACTATACTGGTAGCACTCTACTATACTGGTAGCACACTACTATACTGGTAGCACACTACTATACTGGTAGCACACTACTCACCTGGTAGCACTCTACTATACTGGTAGCACACTACTATACTGGTAGCACACTACTCACCTGGTAGCACACTACTATACTGGTAGCACACTACTATACTGGTAGCACACTACTCACCTGGTAGCACACTACTATACTGGTAGCACTCTACTATACTGGTAGCACACTACTCACCTGGTAGCACTCTACTATACTGGTAGCACACTACTCACCTGGTAGCACTCTACTATACTGGTAGCACTCTACTATACTGGTAGCACACTACTATACTGGTAGCACACTACTCACCTGGTAGCACTCTACTATACTGGTAGCACACTACTCACCTGGTAGCACTCTACTATACTGGTAGCACACTACTATACTGGTAGCACACTACTCACCTGGTAGCACACTACTATACTGGTAGCACACTACTATACTGGTAGCACACTACTCACCTGGTAGCACACTACTATACTGGTAGCACTCTACTATACTGGTAGCACACTACTCACCTGGTAGCACTCTACTATACTGGTAGCACACTACTCACCTGGTAGCACACTACTATACTGGTAGCACACTACTATACTGGTAGCACACTACTATACTGGTAGCACACTACTATACTGGTAGCACACTACTCACCTGGTAGCACTCTACTATACTGGTAGCACACTACTCACCTGGTAGCACACTACTATACTGGTAGCACACTACTATACTGGTAGCACACTACTATACTGGTAGCACACTACTATACTGGTAGCACACTACTCACCTGGTAGCACACTACTATACTGGTAGCACTCTACTATACTGGTAGCACACTACTCACCTGGTAGCACTCTACTATACTGGTAGCACTCTACTATACTGGTAACACTCTACTATACTGGTAGCACACTACTCACCTGGTAGCACACTACTATACTGGTAGCACACTACTATACTGGTAGCACACTACTATACTGGTAGCACACTACTATACTGGTAGCACACTACTATACTGGTAGCACTCTACTATACTGGTAGCACTCTACTATACTGGTAGCACACTACTCACCTGGTAGCACTCTACTATACTGGTAGCACTCTACTATACTGGTAGCACACTACTATACTGGTAGCACACTACTATACTGGTAGCACTCTACTATACTGGTAGCACTCTACTATACTGGTAACACTCTACTATACTGGTAGCACTCTACTATACTGGTAGCACACTACTATACTGGTAGCACACTACTCACCTGGTAGCACACTACTATACTGGTAGCACTCTACTATACTGGTAACACTCTACTATACTGGTAGCACACTACTCACCTGGTAGCACACTACTATACTGGTAGCACACTACTATACTGGTAGCACACTACTATACTGGTAGCACACTACTATACTGGTAGCACACTACTATACTGGTAGCACTCTACTATACTGGTAGCACTCTACTATACTGGTAGCACACTACTATACTGGTAGCACACTACTCACCTGGTAGCACACTACTATACTGGTAGCACTCTACTATACTGGTAGCACACTACTATACTGGTAGCACACTACTATACTGGTAGCACTCTACTATACTGGTAGCACTCTACTATACTGGTAACACTCTACTATACTGGTAGCACTCTACTATACTGGTAGCACACTACTATACTGGTAGCACACTACTCACCTGGTAGCACACTACTATACTGGTAGCACTCTACTATACTGGTAACACTCTACTATACTGGTAGCACACTACTCACCTGGTAGCACACTACTATACTGGTAGCACACTACTATACTGGTAGCACACTACTATACTGGTAGCACACTACTATACTGGTAGCACACTACTATACTGGTAGCACTCTACTATACTGGTAGCACTCTACTATACTGGTAGCACACTACTCACCTGGTAGCACTCTACTATACTGGTAGCACTCTACTATACTGGTAGCACACTACTATACTGGTAGCACACTACTATACTGGTAGCACTCTACTATACTGGTAGCACACTACTCACCTGGTAGCACTCTACTATACTGGTAGCACACTACTATACTGGTAGCACTCTACTATACTGGTAGCACTCTACTATACTGGTAGCACACTACTATACTGGTAGCACACTACTATACTGGTAGCACTCTACTATACTGGTAGCACTCTACTATACTGGTAGCACTCTACTATACTGGTAGCACTCTACTATACTGGTAGCACTCTACTATACTGGTAGCACTCTACTATACTGGTAGCACTCTACTATACTGGTAGCACTCTACTATACTGGTAGCACTCTACTATACTGGTAGCACTCTACTATACTGGTAGCACACTACTATACTGGTAGCACTCTACTATACTGGTAGCACACTACTCACCTGGTAGCACTCTACTATACTGGTAGCACTCTACTATACTGGTAGCACTCTACTATACTGGTAGCACTCTACTATACTGGTAGCACTCTACTATACTGGTAGCACTCTACTATACTGGTAGCACTCTACTATACTGGTAGCACTCTACTATACTGGTAGCACTCTACTATACTGGTAGCACTCTACTATACTGGTAGCACTCTACTATACTGGTAGCACACTACTCACCTGGTAGCACTCTACTATACTGGTAGCACACTACTATACTGGTAGCACACTACTATACTGGTAGCACTCTACTATACTGGTAGCACACTACTCACCTGGTAGCACACTACTATACTGGTAGCACACTACTATACTGGTAGCACTCTACTATACTGGTAGCACTCTACTATACTGGTAGCACTCTACTATACTGGTAGCACTCTACTATACTGGTAGCACACTACTATACTGGTAGCACACTACTATACTGGTAGCACACTACTATACTGGTAGCACTCTACTATACTGGTAGCACACTACTATACTGGTAGCACTCTACTATACTGGTAGCACACTACTATACTGGTAGCACACTACTATACTGGTAGCACACTACTATACTGGTAGCACACTACTATACTGGTAGCACTCTACTATACTGGTAGCACACTACTATACTGGTAGCACTCTACTATACTGGTAGCACACTACTATACTGGTAGCACACTACTATACTGGTAGCACTCTACTATACTGGTAGCACACTACTATACTGGTAGCACACTACTATACTGGTAGCACACTACTATACTGGTAGCACACTACTATACTGGTAGCACACTACTATACTGGTAGCACTCTACTATACTGGTAGCACACTACTATACTGGTAGCACACTACTATACTGGTAGCACACTACTATACTGGTAGCACTCTACTATACTGGTAGCACTCTACTATACTGGTAGCACACTACTATACTGGTAGCACTCTACTATACTGGTAGCACACTACTATACTGGTAGCACACTACTATACTGGTAGCACACTACTATACTGGTAGCACTCTACTATACTGGTAGCACTCTACTATACTGGTAGCACACTACTCACCTGGTAGCACTCTACTATACTGGTAGCACTCTACTATACTGGTAGCACTCTACTATACTGGTAGCACTCTACTATACTGGTAGCACTCTACTATACTGGTAGCACACTACTATACTGGTAGCACTCTACTATACTGGTAGCACTCTACTATACTGGTAGCACACTACTATACTGGTAGCACTCTACTATACTGGTAGCACTCTACTATACTGGTAGCACTCTACTATACTGGTAGCACACTACTATACTGGTAGCACACTACTATACTGGTAGCACTCTACTATACTGGTAGCACACTACTATACTGGTAGCACACTACTATACTGGTAGCACTCTACTATACTGGTAGCACTCTACTATACTGGTAGCACTCTACTATACTGGTAGCACTCTACTATACTGGTAGCACACTACTATACTGGTAGCACTCTACTATACTGGTAGCACTCTACTATACTGGTAGCACTCTACTATACTGGTAGCACACTACTATACTGGTAGCACACTACTATACTGGTAGCACTCTACTATACTGGTAGCACACTACTCACCTGGTAGCACTCTACTATACTGGTAGCACACTACTATACTGGTAGCACACTACTATACTGGTAGCACACTACTATACTGGTAGCACTCTACTATACTGGTAGCACACTACTATACTGGTAGCACACTACTATACTGGTAGCACACTACTATACTGGTAGCACACTACTCACCTGGTAGCACTCTACTATACTGGTAGCACACTACTATACTGGTAGCACTCTACTATACTGGTAGCACTCTACTATACTGGTAGCACTCTACTATACTGGTAGCACACTACTATACTGGTAGCACTCTACTATACTGGTAGCACTCTACTATACTGGTAGCACACTACTCACCTGGTAGCACTCTACTATACTGGTAGCACACTACTATACTGGTAGCACACTACTATACTGGTAGCACACTACTATACTGGTAGCACACTACTATACTGGTAGCACACTACTATACTGGTAGCACACTACTATACTGGTAGCACTCTACTATACTGGTAGCACTCTACTATACTGGTAGCACACTACTATACTGGTAGCACACTACTAACGGTAGCACACTACTATACTGGTAGCACACTACTATACTGGTAGCACACTACTATACTGGTAGCACACTACTATACTGGTAGCACACTACTATACTGGTAGCACACTACTATACTGGTAGCACACTACTATACTGGTAGCACTCTACTATACTGGTAGCACTCTACTATACTGGTAGCACACTACTATACTGGTAGCACACTACTATACTGGTAGCACTCTACTATACTGGTAGCACTCTACTATACTGGTAGCACACTACTATACTGGTAGCACTCTACTATACTGGTAGCACTCTACTATACTGGTAGCACTCTACTATACTGGTAGCACACTACTATACTGGTAGCACTCTACTATACTGGTAGCACTCTACTATACTGGTAGCACACTACTATACTGGTAGCACACTACTATACTGGTAGCACTCTACTATACTGGTAGCACACTACTATACTGGTAGCACACTACTATACTGGTAGCACTCTACTATACTGGTAGCACTCTACTATACTGGTAGCACTCTACTATACTGGTAGCACTCTACTATACTGGTAGCACTCTACTATACTGGTAGCACACTACTATACTGGTAGCACACTACTATACTGGTAGCACTCTACTATACTGGTAGCACTCTACTATACTGGTAGCACTCTACTATACTGGTAGCACACTACTATACTGGTAGCACACTACCATACTGGTAGCACACTACTATACTGGTAGCACACTACTATACTGGTAGCACTCTACTATACTGGTAGCAACTCTACTATACTGGTAGCACACTACTATACTGGTAGCACACTACTATACTGGTAGCACACTACTATACTGGTAGCACACTACTATACTGGTAGCACACTACTATACTGGTAGCACACTACTCACCTGGTAGCACACTACTATACTGGTAGCACTCTACTATACTGGTAGCACTCTACTATACTGGTAGCACTCTACTATACTGGTAGCACACTACTATACTGGTAGCACACTACTATACTGGTAGCACTCTACTATACTGGTAGCACACTACTATACTGGTAGCACACTACTATACTGGTAGCACACTACTATACTGGTAGCACACTACTATACTGGTAGCACTCTACTATACTGGTAGCACACTACTATACTGGTAGCACACTACTATACTGGTAGCACTCTACTATACTGGTAGCACTCTACTATACTGGTAGCACTCTACTATACTGGTAGCACTCTACTATACTGGTAGCACACTACTATACTGGTAGCACACTACTATACTGGTAGCACACTACTATACTGGTAGCACTCTACTATACTGGTAGCACTCTACTATACTGGTAGC
Organism: Meconema thalassinum; assembly: GCA_946902985.2. Taxonomy (NCBI): domain Eukaryota; kingdom Metazoa; phylum Arthropoda; class Insecta; order Orthoptera; family Tettigoniidae; genus Meconema; species Meconema thalassinum. Next base: position 219,424,697 of record OX336399.1, on the reverse strand, counting down.
ACACTACTATACTGGTAGCACACTACTATACTGGTAGCACACTACTATACTGGTAGCACACTACTATACTGGTAGCACACTACTATACTGTAGCACACTACTATACTGGTAGCACTCTACTATACTGGTAGCACACTACTATACTGGTAGCACACTAACTATACTGGTAGCACACTACTATACTGGTAGCACACTACTATACTGGTAGCACACTACTATACTGGTAGCACACTACTATACTGGTAGCACTCTACTATACTGGTAGCACACTACTATACTGGTAGCACACTACTATACTGGTAGCACACTACTATACTGGTAGCACTCTACTATACTGGTAGCACACTACTATACTGGTAGCACACACTATACTGGTAGCACTCTACTATACTGGTAGCACACTACATACTGGTACACACTACTATACTGGTAGCACACTACTATACTGGTAGCACACTACTATACTGGTAGCACACTACTATACTGGTAGCACACTACTATACTGGTAGCACACTACTATACTGGTAGCACTCTACTATACTGGAGCACACTACTATACTGGTAGCACACTACTATACTGGTAGCACACTACTATACTGGTAGCACACTACTATACTGGTAGCACTCTACTATACTGGTAGCACACTACTATACTGGTAGCACACTACTATACTGGTAGCACACTACTATACTACTGGTAGCACACTACTATACTGGTAGCACACTACTATACTGGTAGCACTCTACTATACTGGTAGCACACTACTATACTGGTAGCACACTACTATACTGGTAGCACACTACTATACTGGTAGCACACTACTATACTGGTAGCACACTACTATACTGGTAGCACACTACTATACTGGTAGCACTCTACTATACTGGTAGCACACTACTATACTGGTAGCACACTACTATACTGGTAGCACACTACTATACTGGTAGCACACTACTATACTGGTAGCACTCTACTATACTGGTAGCACACTACTATACTGGTAGCACACTACTATACTGGTAGCACACTACTATACTGGTAGCACGTAAAAAGGGGAATACCATAAGGAACAGTCCTAGGGACACTATTTTTTATTATATACATTAATGACATAGAAAAATCAATAAATAATCTAAAAAACAGTTCAATTATCACTTATGCAGATGACACCGCTATATTTGTTGAAGGGAATACGTGGGAAATAGCCAGGCTAGAAGCAACCGAAGCTTTAAAAGGGATTACATTATGGCTGGATAATAATGAATTGTTTCTGAATGTAAATAAATCAAAATTTATTATTTTCACACTAAAAAACAATCAAAACTGCTTCAACGAGCTTACAGTACATCGGGAAAACTGTAATACAAGCTGCAACAGCATAATAATCAACCACACACAAAATATAAAATACCTAGGTATTTATTTTGATGAAGACATGAAGTGGAGATCTCACATTAATTTCATCACAAAGAAAATAAGGAGGACTGTTTATGTATTTCATTGTCTGAAACACATTGTCAATATTAAACTACTGAAAGATATCTACTTTGCACTTATTCAGTCTACTCTCACGTATGGATTAATTGTATGGGGAGGAGCTTATCAAACTATTGTAAGAAAAGTTCAAGTAATGCAAAACTTGGTGTTGCGTATCATGTATAAAAAGGAAAGGTTATATCCTACTAATGAATTGTATGCGGAAGCAAACGTCATGAACATAGGACAACTTTACGCGACGAAAGTCTATAAATATATCTATAAAAATAAAAATTCAGTTATAAGTATGAGCCACACCTACGAAACAAGAGGTAGAACAGGAAATTTGGCTGTCCTCTTCAAACCAAATCTAACTATTGCAAAGCGTAATTTTCAATACTTTATTCCTAAATTTTACAATATCCTTCCTAAAGCCATAAAAGAGCAGTTACATAATTCTACAAAGTTTATAAATAACGCAAAGATATTTGTTCGAGCGAATAAAAAAGGCATTAAAGATATATTAAAGTAGCTTAATCTATAACATTGCATTACCATTGCTACTTAACTATTTCACAAAACTTATTTTAATATATACAGTATATGTAATATATTTTTTTACATGAGCACTTAACGTTATAATTAGGTAAGTAGACCTAATATGCCACCCACAAGGCCTTGCCTTACGTGGTATACCTTACATGTATTCTTCCCTTACTCGACTGAATTTGATATTCATCACATAGATCTAAGAAAGTACATTTTTAGACTAATACGTTTACTTAAGATAATAACAAGGATTAGACTACATTTACAATATGATGAAGATTATACAGTACATATTTAATATAAAGGGACTCCAGTGATGAAGAGAACAAGTGATTTATACCGTGTTGTAGTGACAAGGACAATGTCTAGATAGCACACGCGATTGCTTGAGCAATGTACGGGTATGTCCTAGTACTTAAAAAGCTATGTATGCATATATTTTCTTGTATTGCTGGATGTAATATTGATATTCTTAATAATAATAATAAACAAAACAAATAATAATAATGACCAAGAAGGCAGTGGCTTATCGAATCAAGGAAGATTTGAATGCTTCTATTTTGAAGTTGTTTCACCATAATAATAATAATATCGAATGGCCTCGGATGCCGGGTGCAAGCTTTGTAATTTGACACCCAGAGGGTAGCTTGCATGTCGAATTTCGTTGTTCCTTGAATCACTATGAAAGTCAAGGAGGTTAGATATCCAAGCTCCTTGAACACTATAGCGCTTTCTAGTAGAGAAATGAGGAACTTTGAGTGGCGGAAACTCCCGAGATTAATTTAGCCATTATGAACACGGCCTACTGAATTCAAATGGGTTCTTTGACAAGCCAACATCGTATGACATGCGTGTCCTATTTTTGCCGCCTTTCAAAAATCACTTACTACGGCCAGGAGCGAACCTGCAATCTTGCAGTTAGTAGACCGACACGTTAACCACTCACCCACTGTGGCAAACTGTTTCGCCATTAGTTGATTATTTTATAGTTAAGATTATGATGATTGTGGGTTGTACGTTTATAGTATACGTTCATGTATGGTCCTTGTTAACGGGGTGCATTCAGCCTCGTGAGGACAAATGAGTAGCTGTCTGACAGTGAGGCAGCGCCCCGATCGCGTAAAACAAGATGCGCTGATAACGCGTCACTCCAATGGCTGGGCAGCGGTCGCTTGGTAGGCCTAGGCCCTTGGTGGGGTTATTATTATGGTTCTTTTTCGTTGTGATCTCTAAAACTATAATTCAGTGAAGCGTTCGTGTTTACAAAGGCTACAGTGTTGCCACATATACGTTTTAGGTTGGGATCAGCTCTCATCATCCACAGGGGCAGATGACCTCGTAGTTCCGCCCCTTAATACTACAATATTGTACATCCACTTTTATTCTATATACTGAATCCGTTACAAGTTAGGAAAGTATACGGAATCTGATCTAAAGATTGGAGTTACGCTTTGATAGCAATAAACTGGAAAAGAAAATCGCTTAGTTACGAATCTCACGCTGCTGAACCCCAGTGACTTTTCCATAGCCATCTATATCAAGGTGTACAATACGGCTAAAGGACAAAAGGCATAGAAGCCGATAATATAGGACAAGAATTAAATAGACGCCGACGGTGTGGAAAGGCTATGTACGAATCACAGTCAGCAAATCAAAGGAACCAATTACCATCAAGTGCTTTGTCTGCTGAAGGTGCTATGCAGGATTTACAGCCAGCGCTTACGCAAACAGGGTTGCGCATATGGTGGACAAGTGCCACGAATGAAGATATTATGCGCATCTACTGTGACGATAGGCATTTGGAAACACACGTAACTGGATATAGGCAGAGTTTTGTCTAACATCCAGTACCCCAAAATTGCCGTGGCTCAACAGAGAGTGGCGGACCAACTTATATCAGAAACGATTTTAAATGACATTAGAGACAAAGTGCGGCGCAATATTGAACTGACAAGATGATAAAATGAGCAAGTGCACACGCAGTGTGGAACGCTAATATCCTGAGTTATGAATTGCAAATTGGAATAACAGCTGCGATAACATCGACTCTACATGCAGGCCGAGGCTTCCACGAATTAATTCATCTAAGAAGTTGTAGATGTAAAAAACAGTGAGAGCATTTACCTTGAGTCAATTGTCTTACGATCTCAGCATGTGGAACTCCATCTGTCTTACCTAAATGGGAAAACAGACTCCATGGAAGAATTTAAAAGCTAAGGGACGATATTCCTCTTCTAACACAGTTTGTAAATAGTACCCGCACAAGCTGATTGATCAGACTGGCTAAGGAAATTATACACCGGTACAGAGTACACACGCAGTATGTATTGGCTGCTAGACTTACCAGGTATAAGGCGAGTCAAAAGAGGAAGCGAGACAATGCTTTGTTTACCAAATCACAAAAGACCTTCTACATAACACACAACAACAATGTACATATCCAACTGTGCCACAAGTTGAGGACTTGTATCCACTGCAGTGAGCTAGGCTACTAGTTTGAAGCGAGTTGTCTGCGAGAAGCAGAAAATGAATCTCAACACTAAGGTGAAATGCAACATGAGGAATTTTGTATTCAGGGTGTAAGCGACATCATCAAAATGTTGGCTGATTGGCGACCACCTGGTCATAACAAAATTCAGAATTATTGGTACAAAAAGCTCTGGTGCGTTCATGAGCGATTGTGTGACCTAATTAATGATGTAATTTTGCATTCTGATAGAATGCCTAACTTTCTGATCCGCAAAATACACAAGACCCTTCGCCCAATTACCTGTTTTCCCACATTATGGTAAATTATAACATCAGTGCTTGTACTGAATATGCACCAAGCAGGAACCTCTTTACAGCGTATATTGACTATAGCTCGCTCCCGGCTGTGCATAAGTACATGTGTGTGTGTGGTGTGCCCGGGGTCCGAACACACAACCTGAGCGGATCGAACAAGTACACCCTAAACACAAAGCTCATTCAGGCTTAAGTGAAATTCGTGAACAATTTATTCAATAAGAACAAACCCCTATCCTACTTCGGAGGGTTCAAAATCGGTTAATCCGCAAAGCTAATAAAAAATAAATAAATAATCATGTCCTATCTGAAGCTAAGTTAGCCCTCTCGAATGTCCTTATTACAGAAATCAAAGCAACGAAAAGAAATCCCTACTCAAATACAGGTGAAATAATTACTAATACAAATAGTGATATCAAGGTGGACTTCCTGCCCACGGAGGGAAGACCACTAGCTAGCGAAGGATAACGGCCACCTAGACAATAGAACTAAGCCTAGCGCGCATAAGGGTCCCTGTAGAGTAGTTATTGTATTATTATTTCTTTTTGGTATACCAGCTCTTCACCAATGTATGGTAGATTCAAACTACGGTACTCAATTGGATGGACAATACTTACAAAATGCAATTTAGATTGAAAACACTTTCAAAATGTAATTTAGATTCAAAATACCCCCAAAATGCAACTGAGAATCAAAATACTAGCAAAATGCGCACCCTACAAAATGGAATTTAGATTGAAAATACTGGCAAAGAGCTGTTTAGGTTGACAATACAAAATGCAATTGAAATTCAAAATACTCACAACAGTCCCAACCCTTATATTGAAAGACTTACTAAAAAGTAATTTAGATTGCCAATCCTTACAAAATGTAATTGAGGATGAAAACACTCACAAAATGCAATTTAGATCAAAAAGATTTACAAAATGCAACGGAGATTGAAAACACCTACAAAATGGAGTGTAGATGAAAAAAACGCTAATGGAATTTAGATACAAGGGGAGCCAATTAACAAAAACAGTGTGGGAATCTTTAAGAGAAAAGGAAATATAATGAAAAGAAAACAAGAGGTCTGACCCCTCGAAGAAGGAGGGATCAGGAAAGATGAGACAAGGGCCAATTAAGGCGGGAAAGTGAAAGACTCGCTAGGCCTCGGATACCCCAATACGGTGGGGGTCGGAAAAGAACAAGAGTTGACCAAGGGAGGTCGACAGGAAAGAAGACGGAGAGGAGCCCGGCACAAGTAAGTGAAGCAATGCCGGACTCAGCTGGCGTCCCGTGGTCGCCACTAGATGTGAGCCCCTGGGGGAGAGACATGCCAGTAAGAATCAAGACAAGAATTCACGAGTTACTTGGCCAACTTTGCTATTCCTGGGTGTGTTAGTACGTGTCCTACCAGCCTATCTCATTTCCTGTGTCGTGTCAAAACTCGCGAGTCTCAAATGAAACAATATTTTCTTTAAACAGCGTCTGTGAGAAAAGCGTTTGCTCACACACTCAGAAGGCTTCTATGGGACACGAAGATCCCGCCTACACTGGACTCTGTTTTGGGCGATTTATTGCCACATTCACATGTCTACAAAGTTTGGAGATTTCATTTTTCCTGGAACTTGGTGGTCTTCCTACTGGCCTTTTTCCTCTTGGTACTTCTTTAAAGATTTGTAAGACCATCGTCAGTAAATGACCAGCCCATGATGTTGAGTGTTGGTGCTTGCTGTGATATGTCTTTATTCTCCAGCTTTGAGATGCGGGTCAAGAGCGCTTGCTACAGTAAATAATTATTATTATCAATCCAGGGTAAATACTGAGCTATTGAAATGTTAGCGGAATAGTATCCATCCGTGGTTTTGAACAGTAAAATAGCGTGGATCATGTGAACAATCTTGCTGTACGAGGCAAGGAGGATATAACAGTTGGACTTCTTGTTACATCTTAAATATTGATTGGCATATGCTTTGTGTTAACCCGCTCTACGTGTATCCGTATAACTTGCCAGAATAATCCCACTGTATATCCTTTTAGTGGATACAGTGGGCTTTCTGATAAGCTAATAATACAGTTACAGTCAGATCTTGAAATTTCAACATTCAAAATTGAATTACTCTCTATGTTGCAACAACGAAACTTCGTGATGCAGTGGAACCTTATAGGGCACTCTATACTTTCAAGATGGCGTCTGCGCTTAATAATAATAATAAACTAGTGGACCCGTGCGAGAAATCTCGCATGTCCATAAGCCACACTTTCCCCAATAGGTTTATAATAAGACACTTAAGGAGAAAGGTTGTTATGTTTCTATGTGAACCAACTGATTATAGAACACTATATACGTTTCAGGCGTCCCTTCTGCCAAAATGCGAACTGAACTGCAATGATGTCGCGTATTTTTCTACAGCAACAGTATTTTCAAATCGCCCACTCCTTACAAAAAAATATGAAATTAGAATGCAATTCGTCACATAATGTCATTTGTGTGCTGAGTCCATTGATTGACGGCTTAGCCGTAACACTCACCGGTTTATGAATTTATACGATTTATACGATTTGAATACTCATTCCTGTTTCTGAAATCCATGCAAAATGTTAAAGGAAAGACCTCAGAATGTTAAAATGACATGAAACGGGCGTCATAGCGGCCAAAATGTGAAGTGGACAGGAGCGTATCTTCCTGCAGCAAGAGTATCTGCAAATCGCACACTTCGCACAGTTTTTAAAAGTAATTTTTAAGAAATTATAGATATTTATGCAATGCGTCGCTGGTAATGCTCATTTGTCACGATCTATACTACTGAAATAATATACATGATTGTAGACTAACCTCTCCTCTTCCTCCTCCTCTCTGGTGTAGGGGCTGCTGTGAGGAGTGCCACGGCCGAAGTGGCCCGGCCTAAGGGATAAAACGGCCACTTCGGCCGTGTACGCCTCCCCATTTATCCACAAGGGTACCGGCAGTATCTGAAACAACAATAAGAGTTTCGTGACCAACTAAACAGCTTATTGAACAGTCGCTCTATCTTATCCAACTTATATTTCAAATTTCAATTATTATTTTCCCGTGTCATTTTCAAATATGGCCTTGAAATGTCCTTTGCAGCCGTTTAGGAACTGATAGGGATACACATCTGCCCTGTCATTCTGTGAAGAGTAGACTAAAAATAGACTACTAGTAAACAGCAAGGTCACCATAATCCACAACCATTTGAACATTACTGAAAATGATCTGACTCTACATTTTCAATGTTCATCCGAGCTATCGACTACAGTGTGTTAACTCCTCATTATGACTCATCTTCATTGACGCAGCCTTCAGACATGAGTAAGCAAACTTTACATATTGAGAATATCCTCCACTGCCTCTTCTCCAGCCGCACTTGTTGATGGGACCCGCGAATGAAATTATTTCATGAATCTCTTTGAATGTATACAAAATGACCAAGTAATTAATTATACTTGTATACAATATGTAACAAGTTCCTTATATGGGAGAAAGTAGTGGCAACATATGCTTGGGTAAGAAGAGCTACACTCATCGCAGAAGCCCTGAGCTTGTCCCCACATTACCATTCCCTATATTCGCACTGTTGTATTTACCCTCAAACTCCACCGTTGTCCGGTCCCAAGCCCGGAATGAGAAAGGAGGAGGGTTAGTTGGGTTGGCAACCAGCTTGTAAAATCGGCTAACGCCGAGTGTTGAGCGGCGGTAAATAACTCAACTCCCTAAGGTAGGCCAACGGCTTCGGGCGGAGGAGCCTTCTTAGGATTGGGTGTTGGCACCCCAGTGGAGAAAATGTCACTGAAATCCAATGTGTTGCCACCCAACAGCAAATCAGGCGGAGGAGGAACCTTAAGTTCCCAACGACTGTGGAGGTTGAAGAGGTCATGCCAGATGGATTGGCTGTAAAGGCGCAACTCAACCATATTGTGAGTCTGCGGCGTTCCATTGCAGTTCTGGAGCTGGAAAGTGCATGTCTCATGCTCTGTGAATGGCTCTAGGACCATAGTGTGTGGGTCACTCCCTGGCAAGTTGAGATCAACCTTAAACTAACTCATGCCTATGGCATTCTCTCCTGCCTTTTCACTACAAGCCCAACGGCGATGGGATAAGCAGGTTTGGGTAAACTGGAGGCTTCTAGTCTGGACCTGCACGTTGACGGCAGATGAGTGATGGTCGCCTTCCTGAGACCAGTGACTACTCAGGGATCCGGTCCTGCATCTGTGACTATTTAGGATTACCGATGCCCACCCTGAATGGGGAAGGCCCTAGAAAATATGGGCTAAGCATCGGTAGTCACTTCCAAAACCTGTCTGGGAAACCGCACTCAGAGGGTTACCCCAACTTGCGGTCGAAATCAAGAAAGAAAGAAAGAAAGAAAGAAAGATATCTACGCTCATCACTATTGGTGCATGGAACGTCAGAACATTATTAGACAACGATAACAAACCAGAAAGGAGAACAGCTATCATCAGTCAAGAGCTGAACAGACTCAACATTGATGTAATTGCACTGAGTGAAACCAGATTCGCGGGAGAAGGAAAAATCATTGAGGCTTAATCAGGCTACACCATCTTCTAGAAAGGAAAGGAGGAAAATGAACGACGCATCCATGGTGTGGGTTTTGCAGTAAAGACCAAATTGGTGAATGATCATCGACTCGTTCCCATTGCAGTAAATGAAAGACTCATGACTCTCCGCATACCACTTGAAGGAGGCAGGTTCATTACTCTCATCTCTTCATATGCCCCTACTCTTACGGTTGATGAGGATTCTAAGAACCGCTTCTACAACCAACTGAGCACAGTCCTCACTAAGGTGCCTGCTACAGACAAGATTGCACAACTAGGAGATTTCAACGCCAGAGTGGGGAGGGACAGCCTCTTATGGGGGAACAGTCATGGGTAAACATGGAATTGGGAACTGTAATGCTAATAGTCTGTTACTTCTTGGCCTGTGTGGTGAGCATGAGCTCTTTATCACCAATACCCAGTTCCAACTGCAAGACTACATGGATGCACCCACGCTCAAAACATTGGCATATGATCGATTATGTCATTACTCGACAGTGCGACAAGAGTGATGTCCTGATCACGAAAACAGCCCCGAATATTGATGACTGCTGGACAGACCATAAACTTCTAATTAGTCGATTCAGGATTTCTATCCATAAAAAGCCACGTACCCATTTCATGAATCAACCAAGGAAGAAGTTCAACACCTCTAAGCGTTGTCACAGAATACCAAAACTCTGTTCTAGAACAACTAACTCACAATCCAATCAACACCAAGGATGTAGAATGTGAATGGACCACACTTCAAAATGTCATTACAGAGTCTGCACAGAAAGTCAATGGCTCTGAGGAAAAGAAGAGACAAGACTAGTTTGAAAATAACAATGAAGAAATCTTGAACCTCATCAAAGCTAAACGGGATGCCTATCTATCAGTTTCTCAAGATCCATCCTCCAGAGAGAAGAAATAGCGTTTTCAATAACTAAAACGGAAGTGTCAGTCTGAAATCAGGGAAATACTGATCAACTGGTGGCCGCAAAAAGCTAAGGAACTTCAGAAGTTCTCAGATAACAGGGACTTTCACAACTTCTACGCTGGACTGAATGAGCTGTATGGACCGGTCCGATCATCATCAGGAACCTTGAAAGCTGTTGATAACTCCACCATTCTTACAGACAGCCAGGACATCTTGAAAAGATGGAAAGAGCACTTCAGTTCACTCTTGACCCGCAGTTCTGCTGCTGCTGACGATTTACTTCAGCATGGATAGACACTCCTCCAAACTTTAAAGAGTTTATCAAAGCACTCAGCAGAATGAAAACGGGGATGGCTCCAGGATCAGACAACATTCCCCTTGAACTCATTCAATGTGGAGGCTTACCTCTAAAAAACAGGCTTTTCTATCTCATTCTTCTAATTTGGTAAACCAAAAATGTTCCTGCTAACCTGAAAAACTCCAGAATAGTTACAATATTCAAGAAAAGTGATCGCGATATCTGTGGCAACTACCGTGGTATTTGCCATAGCTGGAAAAATATTTGCTCGATTCTCACTAAATCGACTTCAGGTTGTTTCGGAGAAGCTTCTACCTGAATCTCAGTGTGGATTTCGGGCCTCTCGTGGTACAATCAACATGATCTTCTGCGCAAGACAACTCCAAGAGAAGTTCAGAGAACAAATGACACCTCTGTTCTTAGTGTTCTATGACCTTGAAAAGGCCTTTGATACGGTTCCTTGTAGTGCTATGTGGATGGTTTTGAGGCGCTTTGGATGCCCCGAACATTTTGTTAGTTTGATCCAAGCTCTCCATGATGGCATGGTTGGTCAGGTATTATATCAGAATGATATCTCAGAGGAATTTCCAATTACAAATGGACTCAAGCAAGGATGTGTACTAGCAACTACACATTTTGCCCTATACCTGGCAGCTATGCTTTATGAGACATCGCCTGAAAACAACTCAGGTGTGAAAATTAAATATCGATATGATGGGGGGCTCTTCAACCAGGCCAGACTCCGTTCCAAAAGATTAACCTATTCCACTCGGGTCACAGAATTGCAATATGCAGATGACAATGCTTCTCCAGCCCACACACCAGAAGAGTTTCAGTAGTCTGCCAACTGTTTCAACAGAGCTTATGAACGTTTTGGCGTGACTGTCAACATTTAGAAAACCAAAGTGCTAACTCAGCCTGCTCCTGGAACTATCCCCCCAGATTTTGATATCAACATATCTGGCTCAGCTCAGGAAAAGGTGGAACACTTCTCGTACCTTGGTAGTATTCTATCAGCGAACTGTACCTCTGAGAAGGACGTGGAAAACAGAATACAGGCTGCCCATGTGGCTTTTGGACGTCTCTTACATCGTGTGTTTCGGAACAAAGATCTAAGTATCTGCACGAAAGTATTGGTATACCAAGCTGTTGTTATTTCTACGCTACTCTACGGATGTGAAACCTGGACCCTACATCGTCGGGACATCCAGAAACTGGAATGCTGTCAACAACAAAAAACTTAGATCAATCATGAACATCAAATGGGTTGACTATGTAATTAATATAGCAGTCCTATGGAAAGCAATGATAAACAGTATTGAAGCCTCCATTGTTGGTCATCGGCTTAGATGGGCTGGCCATATCCATCGTATGAGTGACAGCAGACTCCCTGCATAGTGAACTCAACACTGACAAGAGGCCATCTGGTGCTCCTTTAAAACGATATAAAGACCAACTCAAGTAGACCATGAGAAGAGTAGAGATAAACCCAAAGAATTTGCATACTCTTGAACTGGATTGCCCTCGCTGTCGTGCAACCATCTCAACTGCAGTTGCCCAGTTTGAGCAGGAACGTCGAATTCAGGAGTAGGAAATTCGCCAGAGGAAGAAGATACGTCAAACGCTACCACGTCCTCCACCCTCCATCGGATGCAACATATGTGGTCGCATGTTCTATGCAAGGATTGGCCTGATAAGCCATCAGCGCCATCTTCATCATCTGGACTAAGGATTATGGAACTGCAGGCGAGAAGCGAAAACTCAGATGCGGGTATCGGCCGACGACGACGACGGTTTACTCTCAGTATGACTGAAAAAATAAGAAGAAAATAAAAACATCATATGATCCTATACGTTCATTGACACTTCAATAGGTAAAAACTGTTTGCCATACTATGTTGTATTTAACATAACAGCCTTCAGACTTAAGTGTGCAAACTTTACGCTGTAAGGTGTGTTGTTCTGTTCCATAAGGTTGCTCCATCATATATGGTCCACACTATCATGCAGAAATAGAGAGGTGGGTGAGAAGATCTCACCATCAACGCTTTGGGAAGACGAGCATCAACCGGATTTTGGAGAGGAGGAGGTTGCAATGGTTGGGACATGTCATTCAAGCTGAGGATTTCATATCCAATTGTGTTTTCAACTCGACACCAACTGTGAGACGCCCGAGAGGCCGCCCTAGAACAAGATGGAAGGATCGAGCGAAAATGTCACTGGTAATGGTGGCACCAACAGAAACTTTGGAGGATGCAAGGGACAGAGAAAGGTGGAAGACCATCTGCGACCAATACTTGTGAAGAGTCTCAGTCCCTCCTGTGTTCTGTCCTGGGTCTTAATGGCCTGTTAATGCAATAAATGATGATGATCATGATTATTATTATTAATAGTATTACCTCCGCTAACGGTATTATTTAATACTGCCAGTCGCCAAATGAGGAAGGAGGAGCCAGGGCGTCTGATAGGGTTACAGGTGAAAACTGGTCAACGGTCTGAAAAGCGGAAGATGAAGAAATCCCCAACGGTGGACAGGGCGGAAGAACCCTTGTTCTCGTATCGGGCGGCGTTCTGGTCAGCGTCTGTTTTCCCATGTGAGAGGCGGCTGCTCTTAGTTCTAATTTCACAAAGTATAACTTACTTTGCCCAGTCTAATGATTAGACAGTTGTTGCGTTATGGAAAGTCTATTCAATATTGGAACTACTACAGGTGGTCGAGGAATCCACCAGTGGCGTACGCGGGCCGAAGGGTTCTGGAGAGCAATGCGAGGGGAAGTCTGAGTACCCCACAAACTCATGACAAAACTCTAAATGTGCAACCACTTGTTAAAATGGGGAAACTCCAACCGTGATATCAAGGTCATGGCCATTCAGGAAACACGGTACAGAGATTTGGACCAATATGAAAGTGGACAATACAGGATTTGCAAAGGAAAACCAGCGATCAGAGCAGCTAATACTAAATCCCTACCGCTTCTTGGAACAGCGTTTATAGTAGACAAGTGCTTAATAGAGTCTGTGGTAGGCTTTGAAAGTTTATCCGCAAGACAGTCACTTCTGCACTTAGGATGTGGCAACAAGACCTACACTGTCGTAAATGCTCACAGCCCGGTCAACGAAAACAATCGCAAGAATCCAAAGTCGAACAGTTCTAGGAAGAGCTAGATGATCAGATCTCTCGGATACCAGAGTGGATCATCAAGGTGCTAATGGGTGACTTCAATGCGCAGATCGGGAAGGAGAGGAAATATCGGAAGATAGTAGGAGAATATCCCACACATAAACGTACCAATACACACGGCGAGAGACTCTTAGAACTTTGCCGAGCCTTTACTCTACAGCTTATGTCAACGACTTTCAAGCATTTCACCAGGAAACAAAAGATATGGCGATCCCCCAATCCTCTATTGCGAGAAGTTCAAATCTACCACGTCGCCATTTCTACGATGGGAAAGAAAGAAATCATGAATGGGAAACTAGCAAGGGCAGCAGAAGTAGACTCCGATCACTACTTGACCAGAATTAGATTGAAGTTTCTACCAACCAGGAAAAGAACAAGGAAACAAAATATCCCTCGATATGACTTGGGAAAATTAAAATCGAATAATGCGGCAAGGGAAAGATACTGAGATGAACTGAAGTGCCTTGCGTCAGGAAATTGGGATGAAATCCGAGACAAGATCCAAGGTGCCGCTGAAAGAACGATTCTTCAGACAAAGCGATTGAGACAAATTTGGTGGAATGCAAAATGTGACGACGCACCGAGACGTCGGAAAGAGGCATGGAAGAAAAGGAGCTCAACGAAATAGGATGATGATATGTTAATCTTCCGAAATCAGACGAAACATGCAGCCCGAACATTCAGAAGGACTAAGAGACAATATGAACAAGAACATCTAAAGAAAACGCACGAAGATTTCCAAATAAACAATGCACGGAACTTCTATCGGACGTTCAAATCGCAGTTAAGGGGTTATCAGACGTTAGGAATGTGCTTCAAGAATGAAGAAGGGAGGTTAGGAATGACCGACAAGCAAAACTGACATCCTCGCCAGATATTTCGACTTACTGCTTAACTGTGATTGCCTCCTGACGAACACTAAGGTTTCCGGATTATTCACGGACTTAAGGCCAACAAAGCTGCTGGAGCAGATGGTATCGTCACTGAACTCTTACAACTGGGATCTGAGGGAGTCGTAAAATCTTTCATTCGGTTACTTGAGTACTTATGGATAACTGAGAGGGTCCCTGCTGACTGGCAAATGGCTGTGATCCCTCCCCTTCATAAGAAGGGTGACAATATGGATGTTAATAATTATAGAGGCACCTCTCTTGTTTCGGTTCCTTATAAGATTTTCTCGAAAGCGTTACTGACAAGAATAGAAAAGATATTGGATTCTGAATTGTGAATACAAGGCAGGTTTTCGGAAAGGAAGATCGTGAGCGGATCAAATCTTCAACCTGTACAAGATGTTGGGTCAGAGTAAATATGTCACCGTCTTCGTGGGATTCCTGAAGGCCTTGACCAAAAAACCTTATTGGCAGTTCTCGACGAATTTGGAGTGGACAACAAGACAAGAATTCCAATTTAACAGACGATTAGCAATACTTTCTCCAAAATAAAGTTCAGGGGGAAGTTGTCAGAGCCTTTCGAAATCAAAACTGGCGTACGACAAGGCGACGGGTTATCACCAATATTATTCAACTGCATCTTAGAAAAGGTCATTCGAGAAGGACGAAGGGAATTTCGGATTAAGAGACTTTCGGGTTAGGGAGAGTTTTTTTTACCGTATGGCTTTTAGTGCCGGGCGAGTCCGAGGACATGTTTGGCTTGCCAGTTGTGTAGCTGCTTCTATGTAGACACCCATGGGGTCAGCTACAAGTACCGTCGCGTGTGGAGTGTTGTCTGGGGAGGAAAGTTTGAATGTAAGGAGGAGGAGTTGGAAGGTAGCGGCTGTGGCCTATAGTTAGGGACCAACCCCGGCATTTTCCTGGAAGGAAGATGGGAAACCACAGTAGACCTTCTTCAAGTTTGCCGGTGGGGGGATTCAAACCTCCTCGCCCCCCGGATGTGAGCGACTGCCAGCAGCCATGCCGTAACGACCACGGCTAACTCACCCGGTTAGGGAGAGGTAAAGAAAGTATAAGAACGGATTGTTTGGCATTCGCTGACGATGTTGTGACACTCACTACCGGTGTAAAAACAGCAATAAAAAGGACTGAAGAACTCAAGATGATAGCCAATAAGACTGGGCTACAAATTTCTTTTGAGAAGAATGTGTTCATGGCCAACATCAAAGACGTTCCTCTCCACTTGGGGTTGAGAGAAGCCAAGATAAAGTGAGTTAAGTTTTCTAAGTACTTGGGAGAAAGACTGCAGGACAATGGGTCGGCCATTAAAGAGCGGACGAGAAGAATGGAAATGGCGTATCAACTTACGAAGGATACATACAACAAAAACGGCCTATCCTTTGGGGCTAAATTCCGACACTTAGATACTGTTGTCAGACATGAATGTCTGTTGTTGTTGTTGTTTGAGTCTTCAGTCTTTTGACTGGTTTCATGCAGCCCTCCATGCCTCCCTGTCCTGAGCTAATCGTTTCATCTCTACGTAGCTACCACACCCTACATCCCAGGCAATCTGTTTAACATATTCTAACCTTGGTCTACCCCTACAGCTTTTGCCCTCGACCCTTCCTTCCACAACTAAGCTTGCTATTCCTGGGTGTCTTAGTATGTGTCCTACCAACCTATCTCTTCTCTTCATTAGCAGTCGCCAGAAACATCTCTCCTCTCCCACTAGTCTAAATACCTCTTCGTTAGTAACCCTATCTACCCATCTGATCATCATTCTCCTGTAACACCACATTTCAAATGCTTCAATTCTCCTCTTTTCTGCTGCACCAATAGTCCAAGTTTCACTTCCATAGAGCGCCACGCTCCAGACTAGGCCTTCAAAAATGACTTCCTAATACCTAAATCTATATTCGATGTCAACAGATTCCTTTTCTGTAGAAATGCTTTCCTTCCCTGAGCTAACCTACTTTTATATCCTCTTTGCTTCGTCCATCACTGGTTATTTTGCTTCATAAGTAACAGAAGTCTCCTACTTCCTTTAGCGTTTCACCTGCCAATTTGATGTCCATAGAGGTTTCTGATTTATTTCGGCT
Organism: Meconema thalassinum; assembly: GCA_946902985.2. Taxonomy (NCBI): domain Eukaryota; kingdom Metazoa; phylum Arthropoda; class Insecta; order Orthoptera; family Tettigoniidae; genus Meconema; species Meconema thalassinum. The sequence continues at coordinate 219,407,937 of OX336399.1, read as the reverse complement.
GCATTCCAATATTTTTGTTTCACATTTTTTATTATTATTATGAATTGTTTCCTCAAGACGGAGTCCATACCTTTCAAAAACTCTTTCAAATCCTCAAGCGTGTCGGCCAAGATGACTATGCCATGCGCGAATCTCAGAGTTGAAATTATTTCTCCTTGAATCTTCACTCCCAATTTAAATTTTTCCTTCAGTGCTTGTTCAATGTAAAGATTGAAAAGTATGGGTGATAAGTTGCAGCCTTGCCTCACACCTTTCTGAATACCAGCGTATCTCTCATGTCCTTGAGCTCGAATGACTGCTGTCTGGTTTCTGTATAGATTGTAGATCACCCTCCTATCCCTGTACTATATTCCAATCGTTTTCAAAATGCCAAACAATTTAGTCCAATCAACGTTATCAAAAGCCTTTTCAAAGTATACAAATGCCATGAACGTTCTCTTATCTTTCCTCATTCTACCTTCCAAAATCAGCCTAAGAGTTAGTTTAGCTTCCCTTGTTCCTACATTTCTCCTGAAACCAAACTGGTCTTCACCCAACTCCGTTTCTATCTGACTTTCCATCCTCTTGTAAATTATTCTAGACAGGATCTTTGAAGCATGAGTAATCAATCTGATTGTACGGTAATCTTCATATCTGTCAGCTACCACTTTCTTAGGTATAGGGATGATAACATTCTTCTTGAAATCAGAGGGTACGGTACCTCACCTGACTCATAAATCCTACACACCAAGTGATATAACCTGATCAGACTTTAATCTCCTATGCAGCATAGCAACTCAATCGGTATATCATCTATGCCTGGTGCTTTGTTCCTGCTTAACTGTCAAAGTCTGATCTCAATATTAAATCTCCTCCGGCATCCTCATCAATTTCCTCCTCCCTTTCCATTACATGATTCTCAATCTCCTTCCCCTTGTAAAAAACACTCTATGTAAGCTTTCCATCTCTCAACCTTTTCTTCCCTATCTGTTAGAGGCTTTCCATTTGTGTCCTTAATATTACAGCACTTAGTCTTCTTTTCCCGAAAAGTATTCTTAATCCTTCGATAAGCTGTGACTTCTTTTCCTAATTTCAGACAATTTTCTATACCTGCACATTTCTCTTTCAACCATTCTTCTTTCGCTTCCTTGCACTTCTTGTTAACCTCATTTCTCAGACGTCTGTATTCTGCTTTCCCGTTTTCATCTCTTACATTCGTGTGTTTCCGCCTTTCGTCCATCAATTCTAGTAGATCCTGAGTGATCCACTGTTGTCTACCTATTCTTTCTTTGCTACCAACGTTTTCTTCTGCGAATTTTGTTATTTCATTCTTCAAAAGTGCCCATTCATCTGCAATTGAAGTTTGTTTGAGGTTTTTCATTAGTCCTTCCTTTATACTCTCCTTGAATCCTTCGTTTAAATCCTTCTCTTTCAGTCTGTCTATTGCCCACTTTTTTAGCTTTCGACTTTTCTTCAGTTTCTTCAACTTTAATCTGCATTTCATTACAACCAGATTGTGGTCAGAGTTTATGTCAGCACCGGGATATGTTTTACAATCCAAAATCTGGTTTCGAAACCTCTGCTTGACCATAATGAAGTCTATTTGGTAACGCCCCGTATCTCCTGGTCTCATCCATGTGTATATTCTTACATTGTGGTTATTGAATAAGGTGTTAGCACTGACCAACTCATGCTCGGTGCAGAATTCCATCAGCCTGCTTCCTCGATCAGTCCTTTCACCTAATCCGAAATCTCCTACTATCTCCCCTTCTCGCCCTTTTCCTACCACATCATTCCAATCTCCCATTACTATAACATTTTCATCACCCTTGATATACCTCAGAATTTCATCCAGTTCTTCGTAGACCTTTTCAACATCTTCATCATCAGTTCGACTGGTAGGCATATAGACTTGTACCACTGTGGTGCACGTAGGTTTTGTATTGATTTTTGCTACAATAATCCGTTCACTATATTCCACCCGTTGTCCAAGTTTCCTACTCAATATGAGACCAACCCCTGCTTGCCCATTGTTTGATTTAGTGCTAATGACCCTATAGTCTCCTGACCAAAAGTCCTGTTCTTCCAGCCAGCGCATTTCACTAATCCCAACCAAATTCAGCCTCAGCCTATCAATTTCCCTTTCCAAGTTTTCTAACCTTCCACTTCCTAGCAGACTTCTAAAATTCCACGCTCCGATCCGTAGAATGTCAGATTTCCTCTTTGTCACTTCTGTGATGTTAACCCTCTCTCGAGTAGTCCCCACCCGGAGATCCGAACGGGGGACTAGTTTACCTCCGGATTGAAATTTTACAAGGGAGGAGGCCAACATCACATGTAATTATGCATAGAGAGGTGCATATCCTCGGGAAGAGAGTTACGGCTGTAGTTTCCCGTTGCTTTCAGCCGTGCAGCAGAACGCAGTGTAGCCATTAGTTGGCTTATATTATCAATATCTTAACCGTCTATAAGACAAGTAAAGAATTGATTTATTCTGAAAGGCTGCTACTCCCCTTCAGAATAAGTAATAGAGCAATTCTACTTGCAAAAATACTAACCTTCTACTAACAATTAAATACCAAAATTCTACTAACGAAAAAATACTTAAGTTCCACCAAAAACAAAATACTACCACTAAAACAGTCTGTCACCAGGCACACTCTCACACCACAGTCTAATGGAACAATGAACTATATATAATAAACAAACTAACTACATACTTACAACTAAAACCAACCACACACCCACGTTCTAGAAGAGGAAACGGCAAACAGAAATAATGGTAAGTGAAACAAAAGACAGGACGAAAAGAAATGCCCTCAACCCTCAAAGAACGAAAATTAAGGGACCCGGAAGAAAGAAAGCCAGGAAAGGCAGAATGTAAAGGTAAAGAGGAGAGGGAGCGCCCCAAAGGCAATGAAAGAAGGATAGCATGTAAACACTTACTGCTCTAGCTTATCGTTGGTCATGCCTTCACATTGCGCGAACGTGTGTATATCCATAATTCGTATATGAAATGCAGAAAAACATCTAGAGAATCGGAAATGAAAATTTTGTATGGAAACAGAATTGGAGATTGAATTCAAATATAGGAGATATTGGCAATTAAGTGATAATATAATCGGAGGGAGGCTAGCGACTCCATGTTTGTCTATCACATCGCTTGGTCGAGGTAGGACCAACTTCGTTACAGCCGCTCGGAAGAAAAGTCGACTAGATTTTCTACTATCTAGGTGCACATATAAATTGACAACGCATTACTGTTGCAAATATGTATGATATAAAATAGACCATCACGTAAGGTCTGTTATATTTATGACTATACCCGCTGTGTGTGACAATTACCAGGGGATGATATACCATGATGTGTACGTGTCTAGGGGATTTTTTAGTGAAGTGGATGACATACGGATGTAGATGTTTATATGTTTGATGTTGTGGCTTCCATTGTCTCCATTTTGCTCACCTGTTTGAGGTTTAAAACAGTGTGTCGTTACATGCCAATGTCATCACATGTTTGGTGATGACTGATGAGTTACACATGTTGATAATAGTTTTAGTTGTTGAATTTAATTGAAGAGTTGCATCATACTCTTCTAAAGCCATTGGTCGATACTTGGTTAGACAACGGTGTGGCCGAAATCATAGGTCGCTAATAGCTTAAAAGCTACCTGAATGAAATTACTGATTGTGCCACAAGCAAGAGGCTGGGTTAGGTTCGTGTATGTATGGAAACCCTTATTAACAAATATGAAGTATCGACGACATCACCAAGGACACTAAAGCTTATGGGAATATGACTGGGAATAAAGGGTTTTGAGTTGGTGAATGGCATTTAGAATAACACTTGGAAATGAGATGTGTATCGTTTTACGAATTTTCGTATTGTAGAGTACATTTATAAAATATGTATCCCCATCTTTACTTGACCTATAGCCTATAGGTCTGGTAAAGATCCCGATACATATCCAAATTTTGGAATTCTAGCTGATATTTATAAAATATGTATCCTCATCTTTACTTACAGGGTCCTTCATATAAAGCAAGAACGGCGAGCGGCGGCCCTGCAGTGGCGTGCCGCATCCCCTGCTGTAGTATTGAAAGCACGCGCATAATATATACTTGACCTTGCAATAAGCGTGCAGGTGTTCAAACGCCAGTCTCAACCTCAGATGCTAACATGGTGAGACAGTTATCATTACTACGTCGTATTTTTGTATGAAAAACTTATTTTAAGTACGAGTCGGCTCAGCGGGTACGTGATGCATTTATTCAGCAATTTTCTGATGAAGTGCCACCTTCACTAGCACATAATCATGTAATTGTAAATAAGTTTGAGACTACTGACTCAATGCTCAATAAAAAGCATAAATTAAAAATCAGAAACATTACATTGGCAGAACTCACTCGCGTCAGCTAGACTGTGGTTACCATATTACAATGCCTGTATAACCCAGCATCTTTTATAGGGTAATATATCATACAGGATTGTACACACGCTTAAAACAGGGGGCCGTGGCGCGCCACAAGCTCGGCCAAGGCCACCGCAGCAGCGAACAACAAAACCGCCGCTCCCTCCCTATATGAAAGACCACGTAGGTCAAATAAAGATCACACATGTCCAGTGCTTGTCTTTTTCCAATAATACCCTTACAGCCTGAACATGGAAATGTTAGTTGCAGCAGTGCTCTGCATTGACGGAAGGCTTCCACCCATCTTTCAATAGCGCAATAAGGTAGGACTTCTTGCAATGCTCTAAAGCAAGACTGCCCAAACAGCGGCACGCTCCATGTCGCCAAAACTTTGAAACAATTAAAGCCAACTAGACAAATACCCTACTCGCTGATGAACACTTAAATCCTTATTAATGATTGGTACAACTAAGTTCGATCCTAAGTGGAAAGTACCGGTACAAAGCTTTTCCTGTCGTCGCTTTATGCCAAATTATCATGAACTTTATTTCATAATTTGACTAATAAATATGCTTAATGAACACTCCTTGCCATTCATGCCGTATGAGTGCACTGGATATCATCGCACTTCCATTTTAAAGGGGGTTATCAAAAATATTTACATTTGTTTTCAGTGTTTTATTTTCCATCTACTACAATTAAATATATAAAACGGGAACCAAGCTCAGGCAGCCAAAAAACTCACCATATTGCACCTATATTTTTTTAAAAATCCATACCCCCCTCCCCATACTTCCCGGAGTGCTACCGGCCCGCAAGGTCCCCCAACAATTCACAATGTCGCCCCCAGTTAAATAAGGTTGGACACCCCTGCTCTAAAGCACTGAGTTACAAGTTTTCCTCTTGCAACTCGGATTTTTATGTAGCACCTTTGTTCATATCTAATGAACATCTTTTAAGTGCAGTGTTACTTCCTGAATGCGAGAAACACTTAATGTACTCACAAATATCACCTATTTCGAGACTTTCAATATTATAGATTTTTACAACAAAGACAGGCCTGCTTGCCATCTCTTGATGAATGCAGTACATTTGCATTTGTCTGTTGGCACAGGCTAGAGTAAAAGGTGGCTTTTCACCGATGTCTCAGTCTCACTCATGGCTGTGATTATATGGAAGCTACTGAGGTATGGGTGGTGCTTAGTAATGACATTCGGGGCACAGTCAGTGCCTGTGATTGCTGTGAAAAGTTCTACTCATAGGGTTAGTACTACCGTTCTGACTCAGTGAGGAAAGCAATGGCAAACTACCTCACTCCTCTTCTTGCCTAGTACGCCTCAATTTAGCGCTGCCTTGGGTTTTTGTGGGTATCTACTCACATAACCTAACGGCGGTACTTTTTGAGGATCCAACCAGCCTTCGGGCTGACTACCTAACAGACAGACAACAAAGACTGCTCAACAATATACAGTGTGGGTTCCAAGGCTTTGTAGCACCTATTTCAGACAACGTACGATTACAAATAATACATCAAAAGAAAGAGCAACTCAAACAGTTTGTCCTACAAGTGCACTGGTTCCTCCGTCTTCCGTTAGAAGCGCTAGTAGCCAAGATGGCGACTAAAGAACAGAAAGTTCTTTGTGTTTTACAGTTTGATCATGGAGAAGCACTGGGAAAAAGGAAAATACATAATCTTCATTTTTCTAGATATCGATAAGGCTTATGACAGTGAACGGAGAAATACAATCTGGGAATGCCTTCAAAATAGATCAATACCATGCGCTTTAATAAATAAAGTCAAGATGCTATATGAACACTGCCAGTGCTATTCAGAGTGGTTCTAGACTAAGCAGGGTGTACAGCAAGGCAGCGCTCTATCACCACTTTTATTCATGACTGTAATGGCACTATACAGCCCATCAAGGGCTGAAATACAACAGAAACTGAATGATTGGAAATGCTATATTCAAGCAATTTGGTCTGAATATAAGCAAGTCCAAAACGGTAGAGAAGCAGGCCCGTGCTGGGCCGCCGGGACACCAGGACGTATCCCGGTGCGCCCTCCAGCCTGGACATTTTTGCGCCCTACTATTCCGAAACTGCCAAGTTTTACGACGAGGCTTATCGTCGATATTGCCGAGCGGCCGGGTTGAGTGTTGCGACTGTAGGCTACTACTGAATGGACTTATCTCGTTCATGAATGTATAGCCCGAGATTTCAAATTCAATCATGAACGCTGAAGTATGAAGATGTCTTAGACGAGAAAATCGATGACCACAGTGATAATGTATAATGGTTTGATTGCACACATGGCCAGCAATATCCCAAATCACATTCACACGTGGTACTACGCGCACGTTTTAAATCTTGTAATATCTGATACAGCTCAGTGCCTCACTGTATCAATCTCATTCTTCAGTATAATGCAAGAGACCCAGTTTTTTTTTTTTTTTTTAAGGATTCAATTAAAAGACTGGACAAGTCCAGTGAGCACATCCCTGAGTGCAAGTTGGAAGCCATTGGGACTACTTGATGGCGAAGCCGCAGCAACGCAGCAAAGAAAATATTCGGCAGAATAGATGAGTGGACCTCTTCTCAAGAAGAGTCTTCAATCACAGCTAAACCTAAACTCATTTATCTGGAGTTGGTATTGGCTCTGTTCAAAATTTCGCATTCAATTGATTTCAACGCCAAAGTGAGACATGAAGCAACTGCTTTACTTAACAAATATCTGGATTTCGAAACAAAAGTTGTTGGCATGGTATTCTTGCAAGTGTTCAAAATCACTACGTCACTATCGGATTATTTCCAAACAAAGAATCTAGACTACGCCCAAACGTGGAGGAATATTGAGTCTTGTCTTGGTAGACTAAAACGCCTAAGAGACAAGTTTTCTGAAACTTTGAAACCAACACAACGCTTTGTTCTGAAAATGACGCAGAAACTTGAAGAAAGGGCCAAGACCGATGAAACTCTTAATGACATCGTTATTGGCAAAGCAATAACTGAGAAAATAAAGTAGAAAGTAAATAAAATGGCAGGAGAAATTGCTGAAGACGACAGTGCTGGAACTTCTCCCGAAGAAGAATTCAAAATAAAGATCTTCGTAATTGTGGATACAGCTGTCCAAAGTATGGAAAGCCGTTTTGTGCAGCACAAATCGCTCTATTTGGATCTGGCCTGTTTCGACCCAAAAAGATTCAAATCCCTAGAATCTCTTCCTCCTAAAGCATTGAAGAAAATAGAATTACTTTTGAACGTTGGTGAAGAAGAGCTGAAAGAAGAACTTATCTCGTTCATGAATGTATGGCCCCAGATTTCAACTGCAAGTATGAACGCTGACTATGATTATGAATATGTCTCAGACGAGAAAATCGATGACCACAGTGATGATGACGATGATCACGAAGAAGATGATGATGAAGACCACGAGATCCAGTGCAAAGTGTCGGCATCATGCAACAGTTGTATCATGATGATGATGATAATTGTTGTGTTAAGGGCCCTCACATCTAGGTTATGGGCCCCTAATGGTCTAGGTGATAGCGAAAATGACAATGAAATGGAAGCCAGAACGAAAATTAAGTGAGATTGTAAATACTCACAAAAAGATTCTCAGATTAAGACTACTCACAAAATGGAGAACGGTAATACTTACAAAAGGGAATTTAGAACGAAAATACTTACAAAAGGAATAGATTGAAAAATACGCACAAAATGAAGATTAGGTTCAAAATACAGTAGGTACAAAATGCAATGTACAGTCGAAATACTTACAAAATGCGATTGAGGTTCAAAATACTCACAAAATACAATTGAAATTGAAAATACACAATGCAATTCAGATTGAAAAACGCCCATTCCAGATCTAAAATACTCACATAGTGCAATTGATATTCAAAATGCTTACAAAATGCAATTGAAATTGAAAATACGTCTAATAAGCGGTTTAGGGTGAAAATACTTTAAAAATGCAATTGAAATTCAAAATACTCACAAAAGTCCCAGCCGCTATATTGAAAGACTTACTAAAAAGCAATTTTGATTGTCAATATTTACAAAATGCAATTGAGGTTGAAAACACTCGCAAAATGCAATTTAGATCGAAAAAACTTACAGAATGCAACGTAGATTGAAAATATCAAAAAAATTGAGTGTAGATGCAAAAGAAAATCGCTTAAGGGAATTTAGATACACGGGGAGGCAATTGACAAAAACAGTGCGGGAATCTTAAAGAGAAAAGGAAATATAATGAAAAGAAAACAAGAGGTCTGACCCCTCGAAGAAGGAGGGATCAGGAAAGATAAGACAAGGGCCAATTAAGGCGGGAAAGTGAAAGACTCCCTAGGCCTCGGATACCCTAATACCGTACCGTCGGGGTTGGAAAAGAACAAGAGTTGACCAAGGAAGGTCGACAGGAAAGGAGACAGAGAGGAGCCCGGCACAAGTAAGTGGAAGCAATGCTGGACTCAGCTGGGGTCCCGTGGTAGCCAACCCACGTCCCACTAGATGTGAACCCCTGGGTGGAGTTGTATCAAGTGTGCATACAAAATTATTTATTTATTTATTTATATATGTTACGCCCTCATTGGAGCACTTAACCAAAACAAGTATATATATATCTCAAAAACAATATTAAAGATTCAGCTTCTTATTTTCTTATTTTCCCAAAACATTTTCATTCTAGTCGACCTTGCCGCTCTCTCTGCATCGCTTATGGTGTAAGTTTTGCGGGTAAAGGTTTTTAAGGGAAGTCGGATGTTCTTGTTTTTAAAGATATTCTTCTCATCTTTGTTAGCAATTTGGGACATTGTCAAGCCGAGTTCATCCAGATCATTTTGAATTTCCATAAACATACAAAATTATATTAGAATATAACATGTCATGTTTACAATACCCAGAACTTTCAAAAGTATATACATTTCTTCTAACCATTCCATTGAAAAGGAAAAAGTAGATTGTAGTTTTACGTGACCGTGAATCTTGAGATCATGAGCCACGGGACCTCCTTTTTACGTGGAATCCGAACCACAGGACATGGCATTTCACTTCGAAAAGCTCACATGCATTGACCGGGAATCGAACCCGGACCACCTTGGTGAGAGGCATACAGCTAGACCGCTGAGCCACCACGCCCCATCATCCCATTAACTCAAGTCTCTTGCGAACGAGCATTTTCTAAATTGAAACTTATCAAAACCAGATTGAGATCGCCTTTTGACAAACGAAAATTTAGAAGCTTTACTGTTAATGCACCCAGAAGCTGATATTTTGAACTCCATAGATCCAGACACCGTTATTGGTTGGTTGGTTCTTAAGTTTAGGGGCTGCGACAACGCGGTCATGTAGCCCCGTGTACTTTGGGTGTGTGTAGAATCTGTCTGATAACCGGTGTTAATTATGATGACTGTATTAGTGTGTGTTATCTGTTTTTTTAATTTAAGTACAGACTGCAACTTAGAATTTTTCAAATAGTTCCTACTTTTGCCGCCAAGCGCCACCGTCAACGACTACTAGGCCAAGTTCTGAATTTAGCTACTAGACACCACCGCAGTCGGCTCTTGGCAACGAACGTAGAAACTTAAGAGCGTTATTTACATTCTTAACCTATCCAATTTAGAGTCACACAGGTGTAATTAGTGGAAGGTTCTTTGACCCTTTTCTGCATAGTGTTGCATATGTGCAACATATCACTTTCCACCTATGTATTGTGCCCAATCGGTCACGGCAGTCTGGCATCGAACTCAGGTCTCATCAGAGAAGACCAGGCACATGATTATGCCTAGACTCGAACCATTGACCTCTGAGGGGGAGCAATTACAGGGAACCCAAAGAGCAATGAGAGGTATAATGAGATATAATAATGTAGCATGATTTCACGACCTATATGTGAATATCATAGCAGTTTAAGGTGAAGAATTGTAGCCAAATGCATGGAAATATGCGTTTTCGGAGCATACGAGAATGAGAGGAGGCCAGTTTGAAGATTTACAAATTACACTGAGCAAGTGGGTGGAGATCTTAGGCACCGAGCGGACTATTTACGTCTGGACCGAGGAGACAGACCAAAATTAATGACTCGGGTATTCACCGCTTGACAACGATGGAACCAAGGGTAGGGATGACTGCCCACGGAAATTAATTAATTACCGCCAAGTGGAGCATTAAAATGGAGTGAAATGTACACCCAGGTGAATATATTCAAGGAGAGATAATTTAGGAATGATTTTACACCTAAATTAAAGCCTATATCTCCAAATGAACGCATTACAACCTAGCCTACGCTCGAGAGGAGTGATTTGGTGACCAGGCAGGGGGAATCACCACCGTGGCGTCCTGACGCGCTGAACTAAGGCAATTAATTGTAATTAATTGGCCGAAGCGATCGCCGGCACGTGAACGTTTATGAAACCTCCACACTTAAATGAACAAGGTGTATGTGTCATTTCGGCTGAAAATGTATTATTTCAAGGAAGGAGTCGCAGCCACATGTCCGGTGGACTAGTTTTTACGAGAAACCTTTATAAGGAGGAGTGAGGCAGACCAAGCCAGAGTTGTTCTTCAGTCTGTTCTCAAGTATACACGTAACTAATACGCTGCCAGGAGCGCGCCAAATGTTAAAGTATCAACGCTCAGCCGTTAAAGAACAATAGAAGCAAGTCATACAGCTTCATAAGTATAATCATGAAGTGCGTCGAAGTCAATTTAATACAGATATTTATCTATTATCTGACGCAAATATAAATTCGCCACAGCGAAAGAGGAACTTATAATGTTTTTGAACATTACACATACCAGGAGGTACTGTCAGAGTTGATTATGACATTATCATCAGGATCACTACAATGATGGGAGCTTGGGGGAGCATCGCCACTTCATCTTCACAGTGAGCTGAACGATATTGCAGGTGACGAGGATCGAACGTCCGTAAACGCTGTTAGATTTTCATGGAGACCAGCGGTTGGCGTAATTGCATCGCATCTCTGAGATCAGGCGTAGGAGAAGTCCGATTTAAGGATCAACCTGTGAAATAGTGAATAAGTGTACATAAATTGTGTGATAGTGATTTAAAAGTGTTCAAGTGAATAATGATTAATATGCATTGTGTAATAGTGAAAGAGGCCACTGATAAGAGTATGTTTATCAGGTGGGAAATGTGTGAAATTAAGTGTTGTGGAAAATATAACATGATGGCTTAAATCAAGCGTCATTGTGGGCCTGAAGCTGATGTGCTGGTACTATCCAGCGAAAAAGAAAAAGCGAGTACAAATTCAAAATGTTATTATAACTAAATAGTTCACCATATAACGATTTATCACATTGAGACTAAGATGTAACAGTCATTTACTGAACGAGTTTTCACCACTCGTCTTGAATAAAATATGGCTTGGAAGGTGATTTGTTTAGGGCCATTCAGGTCGAAAATAGTGATGGATGTAACGGTAACGTTAAATGAATAATAATAATAATAATAATCTGGGGTCGGCAACAGTAAAGTAATAGGCATTTTTGGCCTAAATAACGTACAAAGTGTGTCATGTCTAATATAAAGATACTGTATTTTGGTAAACAGTAAGAAAGTAACGTGGAATTTAGCGAAATACGAGAGCTTTTTCAGTGTCAGTGAAATGTGGAATGAATATTTGATATGGTCAATCCTTAGGATTATATTTGAGGACCATTAAAGTAAAGTAAGCCAGTAAATGTATACCTTGTTGTTAGGAGCTATTTAAAGCTTTGGCTTAGGTGTTATGACAGAGAGAACGCGGGTGCCTTAATAATTGAGTCATCACGTAAAATAAATGTTGATAATCCTCCATAAGATATGCTTAAATGTAAATGTAACTTACACACAACCCCCTTTAATTATCAAGGCCCAAGCAATGTGGAACGGTATTAATTCATTATGGAACCGCCTGCGTCAGTGCAAAATGAGCGATCTTGGCATTGCACAAACCGGCCAAAGCTTGGGATCCCTATTTCATTATCATGTAGCCCAGATGTGTGGGGCAAAGCATGTCAGATATTAACCCTTTCATTTATCATGGCGTGGCCCAAAGTGGGGCATTCGGCAGTAAAAACCACTCCCTGGACAGTTTTAATAATAAATCAGAATATGGCCGATGTCTTACAATGGCTACTCCTAACTCCTATATCTTCTCATTTATCATGGCGCCCAGTACGTGGGTGGCTTATGGGATTCAGAAAACCCCATAATAATAGCATGGTTTTCATGGGGAAAACCATAAAAATAGTATTTTTCCTCAAACTCTGTTTGAGCGATTGTGAGTTTTTCTAGATGGTACTCAGACGTCAGACACTATTGTCAGACGGGTACGTGGGTCTATACCCATTCCATAGGTGGTTTTGACACTTTGTAATATGTTGTTGTTGTTGTCGCGGGATCGGAATCCTTTTCTTTCCAATAGAACGCGCCAGCATGTTCAGCTGCGGCCTACCTGAATCTCAAATTAAGAAATACAGGATGGCTGGAACTGAAGACGTACTCAGGTGTATTGCTGAGTTAAGGGAGCATTTTGATGATACTAATGCTAAGAATAAGGAAGAAGCTAAAGCATTTAAGGATGAAATAGCAGAGAGATTGACTACAGTCAATACTCAATTGGATAATAATCAGACTGAAGTAAACACTAGACTAGAGGCTAATCAAGCCGAAGTAAACACTAGACTAGAGGCTAATCAAGCCGAAATAAACACTAGACTAGAGGCTAATCAAGCTAATGTAAACACGCAGTTAGAGTCAAACCTAATAAAGGTTAATAAAAAAATGGATGACGTTAATGAGTCACAGCGTGAAGTAACTAAGAATATTGTTAGCGTGGTCTCAGAAATGCAAGCTGATAACGATAAACGCTTTGAGTCTATTGAGTTAAAATTAGAGAATAATCTGCAAGCGTGCAGAGAGTCACAGCGTGAGATTAACGATAGCTTAAGCAGTATGTCCATGGAGCTTAAAGACATTCAGAGTCAGAATGAAGCTAATACTAAACGTCAATTAGAGCAATTTAATACTTTCACTCAGACCGTGGATCAAAGGCTCGAGGATAGCGACGTAAAATGGAATACGCGAATGGCAGGTTACGCCAAGGCAGTAGACGAAGCCTTGAGAAAACAGGATCAGAATATCCTTGACCAATGCAAGGAAATCCAGGAAATAAAAACTTCTGATCAAGAGAATAAGGAGATAATGTCAAATATGAAGAGGCAGGTCGGGATGGTGCAGAAAGAGTTGGAACAAACTCAGAGCGACCTAGCAGTTATTCATAAAAGACAGGATGAGGACCAGGGAGAAATCACGAAAATAAGGACGGAAATCTCTCATATACAAGGTCACATTCAAAAGGAAGTTACAGGCTTACGAGAAGAGTTAGAACTTCGAGAAGGCTTAAAGACTGAAGCCAGCGATAAGACTCTTGCCGAGGTAAGAGAAAGTCTAGCGGGGGAAATTACCCACCTGAAGGAAAACCTTAAGGATGATAAGAAAAAGGTATTTTCTATGGCAGAAAGAAACCGAGATCGCCTAGAGAAAATAGAACGAGAGGTATTAGCTCGTTTGGAAAGGGCAGAAAATAGACACAGCCAAATCGAGACTAGAATGATCGCGCAGGAGGAATCCATGTTGCGGAATCCTAGGTCTAGCGAAGGAAGTATAGACGAGAATAGGAGAAACAAATGGGCAGAGATAGAAATACAGCCTACTCCAAGGAATGCAGCCATGCCAAGTGACAGCTCGTATACCACACCTGGTATGCCAATTGCCATGTCAACACCGCATGAAAATGCTGTTCAAAATCAAATAGTCACAGTTGTAAGGGCTAGTGATGAGAAACCAAAGAAATACTCTGGGAGTAATTCTAACATGACACCCAAGTACTGGCTTAAAGAAGTTTCCGAGTACTTGAATGACGCGAAAGTACTGCCAGAGCGAAGGTTGAGAGCGATTGAAAAACTAACTGGGGCGAGTGTGCCTTATGGTTTAGGAGTTTTCGGTACACGTTCGACACCGTTGACGAATTTCGCCAAGCATTTTTAAGCAGATATTGGAACGCGAGCATACAACAGAACCTCAGATTGGACTTGTATTCCAGGCGTTATAGTACTAGTAATCCGACGAAGTACGGAGAATTCTTTGTGAATCAATTGTGCCGTTTTCGCGAGCTTGATGAAGGACCTAGAGAGTCAGATTTGTGCATAGCGATAGCCAAGCAGCTACCGTACGAAGTACAACGTCTACTAATCTCAGCAAACGCCAAAACTGCAATCGATATGGAGGAGGTGCTGAGACAACTCGATCTAACCACAGTGCAGCACACAAGGCAAAGTCGAAACGTGGAACAAGTCAACATGACGACTACACCGACCGAACCGACTAAGGTGCAGACAAAAAGCAAGTCTACGAGCACCGAAACAGAAAAATCAGACTGGCAACGTGAAGGACGTGAAAACCAAAATTGGAGGCCAGCATATCGAGGAGGATCGAACCGTGGAAACCGAGGAAGGAAAAACTGGAATCAGCGTGGTACCAGAGACCAGCAGCCTGATAACAGAAGGAATTACGGCCGAAATGGGAACAACCAAGGATGGAGATCCCAGGAACAGAGTCGCGGGTTCGATGAAGAGGCGGAAGAACGCTATCACGCATCTTTAAGAAACACGGAGGAGCGCGGAGATGACCCGAGACAATCGCGAGTTCATTGGGATGAAGCGATTAGGAATAGAAGGTCACCCGACATATATAAAAATGATGACGGTGCCAAGAGTCTGGAACTTCAACAGCTTGAAGACAGGCAGAAGAACTCCACAAAGAATTGAGCAATTGAAAAAAACACCAAAATTAAATGACCAAAGAGAGTTAAATGCAGGATGGAATGCAGTAAATGTAGTTAACTGGATTGCTAAACCTGAAGAGCTTATTGAAGACATCGATGAAGGAACGGTCAATGTGAAGAGGGAACTACCCATTATTATTATCAACATTGCAGGCATGAAGATAAGAAGTCTCATAGATACAGGGTCAACAGTGTGCTTGATAACCCAGGCATTATACAATGAAATCCAAAGTAAAATCCACGTATTGAAAATACCTATTTCAAGCATGAAAATAAAAGGTGTGATTCCAGATAAAGTTATGATATGCAGATACCAAGTATTTTTAGATTTGCAGATAGGGAAATCTACATTCTCACAGAGCTTCCTACTCGTAAATAAACTGCCTTTTAACCTCATAGTTGGCATGGATTTCATAAGAGAATATAAAGTTATTATAGATCTCTCGCAAGACATCGTTATGTTTCGCGCAAGTGAGGGAAAGGAAGAGTTAGAACTCTGATTAAAGCACAATGAAACGAGACCAGAAGAGTACGTATGGCATACATACGGAGATATGACTGGGGATGCAGCGTCGACAACAGAAGACATCGAGGAAGAGTTGGCAACACTGGCCGCAGACATTGAAAAGGACCTCGAACCAAAATTTGAAGAATGCCTGGAAGAGAAGATTGAGGAAGCTAAAATTGGTCCAGAACATAAGCAAATGCTAAGGGAACTGCTATTTGAGTATAAAGGAGTCTTCGATTCGAGACCTGGCCGGATCAAGAATTTCCAATATGCGTTCCAAGTCAGCGATTGGACACCATTCAAACAGAAGCCGTATCCTGTAGCTGAGAAACATTATTTAAAAGTCAAAGAAGCAATACAGGAAATGCTAGAGGCAGGCGTCATTGTGAAGACAGCCACACCCTATGTCAGCCCACTGGTAGTTGTACCTAAACAGGACGGAAATGTGAGGATATGCCTGGACCTACGAAATTTGAATTCCAAGGTCATACCGGAATTTGATAAAGTGCCGCCCATTAAGGAGGTACTAAGGAGGTTCAAAGGAAAGTCTGTGTTCTCAAATCTTGACCTGACGGCAAGTTTTCACCATCTTGCTCTGGAGGAGAAAACAAGTTTATTAACTGGGTTTTTATTTGACCAGCATACCTATTCTTACGTGCGTCTCCCATTTGGACTGAAAACAGCAGGTTCAGCGTTGATACGAGCGCTAGATCGGAACCTGTCTGAAGAAGTAAAAGTAACAACCATATGCTACGTAGATGATATATTACTGACATCTGAGACAGTTGAAGAACAAGTCAGAGATCTACGCAAGTTGTTATATGACCTAAGTCAGGCTAACTTTAAGGTCAATATAAAGAAGTCTAACTTTGGTCAGAGAGAAGTTAAATTTCTAGGCCACGTAATAGATGCACAAGGAGTCAGACCTAATCCGGGAAAATTGGAAGTTATTAAACATTTCCTGAGACCAACGAAGGTAAAGAACGTCAGGCAATATCTAGGCGTTATTGGATTCTTTTCAAGCCATTGCCCGAAGTACACCGAGACCGTAGCACCACTCCAAGACTTACTTAAGAAAGGAGGAAGATGGTGCTGGACGGAACAATGCGAGGAAGCCTTCGTGAAATCTAAACAGATGCTGGTAGATTATGTAAAATTGGGATATCCTGACTACACTCAGAAATTTATTATCCAGACTGACGCATCATTCATAGGTATTGGAGCAATGTTATATCAGGAAAATGTGGACAGGCCAGAGGAGAAAACTTACATTGCATTCATAAGTAGAAGGTTGAAACCTAATGAAAAGAATTATACGGTCACGGAGATCGAATTACTCGCGATACTGTATGCCTTACAGTGTTGGCGAAAGCTAGTCTATGGCTTTAGAATTATATTAAGAACAGACCATAAAGCCCTAACGTTCCTGTTGAAAACTGATTTGTCGAGTCAAAGACTGACGAGATGGTTCGTGTACATACAGCAATTTCAAGTGGAAATAGAGTATTGCCCGGGGAAGGACAATATCATACCTGACTTGCTAAGCAGATACCCTACAGCTGATGAAGAAGAAGTTCTAGCTATAGAGATAGAAGATAGAGACCAGAAGACCTTAGATGATCTGAGGAACATCACCGTTTTTCAACGTGAAGATCCCTGGATACGGTTGGTGATTGATTATGATACGAGGGAAGAGCAAGCAATGCACACCCAAGTGGACGGGGAGTCATTACGTATGCAAGCAAAGAATCTTGAGAAAAGCTTGCAGTCCCAGGAAGGAACGGAGCGAAGCGACCAGCTCGCAGACCCAAGGGATCCGAAGGGAGAATGCAGCTGTCAACTGAAGGAACTTTATGACCAGTTGAGGGAGGCCGCTACAGAAATAGAGGAAATGAATGAACAATTGAGAAGGCAGAACAAGAGTCTACGAGACGGCAGACAGAGTGGAATGGGGGAACGAGAGATCCCATTGCCGAGAGCACTGACCGCTTAAAGTAAATACTGCATGGAGTCGATGCCATCTGAAAGGCCCGAAAAATTCACTTGTGAAATGAATTTTCCGAGCTTAACAGGGGAAAAATGTGTCCAATCGGTCACGGCAGTCTGGCATCGAACTCAGGTCTCATCAGAGAAGACCAGGCACATGATTATGCCTAGACTCGAACCATTGACCTCTGAGGGGGAGCAATTACAGGGAACCCAAAGAGCAATGAGAGGTATAATGAGATATAATAATGTAGCATGATTTCACGACCTATATGTGAATATCATAGCAGTTTAAGGTGAAGAATTGTAGCCAAATGCAAGGAAATATACGTTTTCGGAGCATACGAGAATGAGAGGAGGCCAGTTTGAAGTTTTACAAATTACACTGAGCAAGTGGGTGGAGATCTTAGGCGCCGAGCGGTCTATTTACGTCTGGACCGAGGAGACAGCCCAAAATTAATGACTCGGGTATTCACCGCTTGACAACAATGGAACCAAGGGTAGGGATGACTGCCCACGGAAATTAATTAATTACCGCCAAGTGGAGCATTAAAATGGAGTGAAATGTACACCCAGGTGAATATATTCAAGGAGAGATAATTTAGGAATAATTTTACACCTAATGTTCTTTTAGTTGTAACTACACATTATCTGGAACACTTTATTGAGCTTCAAAGATTTCTAACCAACTTTTTATTCACAAACAAATATGTTAACAACAATTCACAGAATAGTAAAACCAAAGAGTTTTGTACATAGGAACGAAACGTCACCAACCTTAACATTTACAATTTTCTCAACATACTCCCACCTAATTTACAATTTTCTCAAAATTGGAAATTATCAAAGTGTCAAACAGGTGTACAATGTATGTCAACTGAATTCCTTCTCCTCTGTAACATAAAATCAAAGATCTAGTCTTTTAGGAGGGTCCACTTTTCTTCCTGCTCTTGTCCTCAATTCTTCAGGGGATTTGGACACATCCTTGTCATCATCGTCCATGAAGTGGGTTTTTTCTTGGTAACTCTCGGTGCAGGACTGGACCTCCAAGGGGTAGACTCTCTGTATAGGACGTACAACAGTACCACTGCTAGTCTTTAGTTGAACCATCCGGACTCTTCCATCTCGCCCTGGAATGAGCTGCTCAATTCTTGCCAAAGGCCAATCTATTCTCTTCCGATTGTCCGATCCTATTATAACCACCTCTCCACTTATAGGCTTTCTAGTTTCGTGCCGCTTGGTCCAGGTTAACTGCCCCAGATATTCTGATCGGAAGCGTCTTCTTAGCTCTTCTCTCAGTCTTTGCAGATACCGAATTTTCCGAGTGATGCTTGCTGACTCAATGCAGTCCAGGTCAGGAACTCCTGTCTCTCGTACTTCTTGCAGTAGCATGGATGGGGTCAATGGAATAGGATCTCTATTATCTTCTGCCGTATAAGTCAATGGTCTTGCATTAATCACTGCTTCACAGTCAATAAGTATGGTCTGAAGCTCATCCCAAGACAATGAAGCCTTCCCCAATGTCTTCCGTAAAATTTGCTTCACCAGGCTCACCAATCGTTCCCAGAAGCCTCCCCACCACGACGCCGTAGGCGGATTGAACCTCCAAATTATGCGTTCTCCAGTGCTGTAGGTAACGATTTTCTCCCAGTCTAACCTTTCAAGAGCATTACACGTTCCTCGAAAATTTGTTCCATTATCACAGATGATCACTTTAGGTCGACCACGCCGTGCGATAAAACGCCTCAGTGCTCTTATGATTGCTTCAGTTGACAGAGACGGAACTAGTTCCAGATGTACAGCTCGGTAGCAAGCACAAGTGAATAGAGCAACCCATGTCTTCGATGAATCACGAATATACAAGGGTCCTGCCAAATCTATTCCAATGACTTCGAATATGGCCGCATCGTTAACTCGAAGATCTGGCAAAGGAGGAGACTGAGTGTCTAAGTTTTTTGCTTGAAAACGTCGGCAAACAACACATCTCTTGACTGTTCCCTTCGCCAACTGGCGTCCTTTAAGGATCCAGAATCTCTCGCGTAACAAACCTAGGAGAGTTGCTGGACCGGAGTGATTGTTTTTACAATGCACTTCTTCTGCATACCTCTTGACCAACGGATGTTCGGAAGGTAGCACGGCTGGTAGTTTGAACGGACCCTTATCCACACGTTCGACTATCCGTGTCTTGAGTCTAATTATGCCCTTTTGATCTTGGAATACTTCAAAGCTCTTAAGTCTCTGATCGTCTGGGAATTCGAAGGACTCTTTTTGAATGAACAAAACAATTTTGTCTTCGGCTGTAGCCACCTCATTTGTCGATAACGGACCACTTCTTTTAACTTCATTGCGTCGACAGTTGTTGAGAAATCTGTAGATCCATCCCACCATCCGCACAATTTGTTCATATTTACTGAACCGGTGATACAGCCATGTCGTATTATGAGTGATGGCAATAAGGTTATGTTCGTTTACCACTTCATAGCGTATAGAAAATTCAGGCCAGTTTTCTTCTCCTTCAACAAGCCACTTAGGCCCTTCCCACCATTTGGATTCGATTAGTTGTGCGACAGTACATCCTCTTGAGGGTAGGTCTGCGGGGTTCAAATCCCTTGGTATGTGTCTCCAGCTTCGTGCATCAGTGAGCTCCCTTATCTCCTTCACTCGGTTCCTAACAAATACTGTCTTGTCTCCGTTGCCAAGAATCCAGGCTAGTACAGTACTTGAGTCGGTCCAACAATAAACAGCTACTTCTTTCCAACCTAGACTTTCTTAAACTGATTTCAGCAGACGCGCTCCAATAAGAGTTCCTAATAATTCCACTTGAGGGATGGTCAGGGGCTTAAGCGGTGTTACTCTTGCTTTAGCTACTGCTAACCGAAGATGTGCCTCTCCCTGATAACTGCTCCTGATAAAGACAACAGCTGCATATGCGTTTTGACTTCCATCACAAAATACGTGTAGTGAGATGTCCTCCTCATTGCCAAGGTGACGTATCGCTTCAATTTCTCTTAAGTGAGGCAAGTCCTTTAGCCACTTCTCCAACCGCCGTCGAGTATCTTTGTCGATAGGCTCGTCCCATCCCAACTTTCTGGTCCATAACTCTTGAATTAACAGTTTCAGCCTAATCGTTACTGGAATGGTTAGTCCAATCGGATCGAAAATGCGGTGGATTATTGAAAGAATAGTCCTCTTCGTCAAATCTCCTATTTCACACGATCTCTCCCACCAATCCATATTGATCTTCAGAGTATCGTCTTGGCGATTCCACCTAATGCCAAGCAGTGAAGACTCCTGAGAAGATCCGTCTCCGGTTGACTCCCATCCCCGAAGGTCGAACCCGGCCCTCGCCATGATAGTCCTTGAAAGGTAAACGAATTCCTCAACTTCTTCTGCTCGATCGAGGCTTGTCATCAGATTGTCAACATAAAAATTGTTCTTCAATGATGATGCAATTTTAGCCTCCTTTGGATCAGTTGATTCCATATATTTTTCCAGGTGGTAGCCAATTACTGCTCCAAGAAGAAACGGGCTACTGGTAACACCGAACACCACTCTGGCATGACGAAGGACTTGTAGGTCTTTCTCACTATTATTACCATACCACAGGAACTTCAGGTAGTCTCTCTCCTCTGGGTGTACACTTATCTGTAAAAATGCCTTCTTGATATCAGCTGTGATGCCTATCTTTCGTTGCCGAAACCTCAAGAGTAGTTCGGGTATGATTTCAATAAGGTTAGGTCCTTCTTCAAGGCAGTCGTTCAGTGATGGCAAACCTCTCTCCTTCGCCGATGCGTCGAACACGGGACGCACTTTCGTAGTTGTACTATTTTCCTTCAGCACTGGACGGTGAGGAAGATAGTGTCCAGTAGATAGATCCCTCGCCATTTCCACAATGCCTTCTTTCACCCAATCTCGTAAAATAGTGTCATATTCTTCATAGAGACCAGGCTTTGCCTTTAATTTTCGGGTCATTCGAATCAATCTGCCTTCTGCAATCCCTCGATTGGTTGGAAGGTCTGGAGCATCTCTCCCCCATGGAAGACGTACCTCGTATCTGCCATCTACAAAAGCAACCGTATTTTTGAAATACCTCAGTGCTGACATCCTCTTCTCCTCCTTTGTGGTGTTCTCTACAGGATCGGTTATCCCAATGGTCTCCATTTTCCACAGATCAGATACGGGTAGCTGAGTAATACTGAGTGCAGTGACTGCATTCGCAATACTTGCATGCTTCGCTAGCTCCTTTTTTCCCACGGTGTCTACTACCTTCTTCTTCCCCGTTACCGTCCATCCTAAACAGGTTTCAATGGCTACCAGTCCAGAAGGTAGAGTCTTAATTTTACCTGTCCACAACTTTCCCGCAATGTCAGAACCTATCAAGATGTCAATAGGAGCTACAGAATCTCTGCACATCGGAATGTGTTCTCTTAGCAATTCTTCCCTCACTTCTTTCCTAACTTCTACTGATGGAATCGTAGCTGTAATTGTCCTTTGGTCTAACGCTACGAAATTGCATGCAAAGTCGTTATTCAAGCTGAGTAAGTGCACCTTGTAACATCGGTGCTTAACTACCCCTGTTGGCTTACCACCAAAAAGAGAGTGGATAATGCTCTCTTCCCCAATCGGAGAGTAGTTCATTTCTTCAGCCAAACTACTAGAAATATACGAACGTTGGGATCCACTGTCTATCAGTAACCTGGCCTTCCTGATTTTGTCACCATTCTTAACGTAAACTGAGTCTGGAGATAGACCTCCGTTTGAGAGCTAACTGACAAATTGCTGTCAATAGATGAAGTATTAAACAAGGAAACCTCTTCTCTTTTGATCTCAGAATTCTTCCCCTCAACACAACCTTTCTCTTCTGCTTGATACTTCTGAACAGCTGGACATAATAATGGTACATGTCGTCCACGACAAATAACACATCGTGCTCGACACTGCTGTGCAGAATGGCCTGCTTTGGTACAAGAAAAACAGCGCTTATCTTTATACAGAACATCTTTTCGGTTTTCAAGGGACATTTTTTGTGCATGGAGACATTCTGTGGAACAATGATTCACCCCTTTACAAAATACACACTTCTGAGTGTCAGATTCAATGCTCAGACTGGCAAGATCGATCGCAGAAGCAAAATTAACTTTGTCCATATCATGCGATTTTCCTGGACTCTTAGCCTGGTTGTAGGAAAGGGACTGATTATTTGCCATTGCAACTCTCTCCTCCCCTTCTACTTCTCTCTTCAAAAACAACATTAAATTATCCATCTGTTCCTTCAGTGTCCTATTGGGTTCATTGGAACGTTGCCACACCTTCAGTATGTCTGCGGGCAGACACGATTCTATTAGCGGAAACAATAATGCGGCATAATTATTCGAGAACACATTTAATGACTCTAGTGCCCGTAATTGAGTTTCTAGTTTGTCATACAAAATGCTGATCTTGACCGTCTTCCTTTCCATAACTAAACTCAGTAGTTCCCGTACATAATACTCGATAAGGAGATCATTACGTCCAAATCTGTCCTTAAGTGTTTGAATGGCCTTTCCGTAATTTTCGCCTGAGGGAGGGAAACTCACAACAACCGCGC
Organism: Meconema thalassinum; assembly: GCA_946902985.2. Classification (NCBI taxonomy): domain Eukaryota; kingdom Metazoa; phylum Arthropoda; class Insecta; order Orthoptera; family Tettigoniidae; genus Meconema; species Meconema thalassinum. Next base: position 219,384,615 of record OX336399.1, on the reverse strand, counting down.
GTGCTCGAGAGTTCTCTTTCGTGGCTTGAATCAAGTACTGAAATTTTTCCTCCTTACTTAACGACTGACACTCGTCAATTTGTGAGAACTGTGACCAGAATGAGATCCAACCGGCTATTTCCCCGTCATACTTATTCAATTCTAATTTCGGTAGGCGAAGAGATATTTCGTTTCCCGAACGATCGCCAACACAACTAGATGAAGTATGAGCAGCGCTATTCCTTGTTATCAGATCAGAGGCCTTACCTTTAATGCTGTGGTAACGTAAGGTATACTCCTCTGCTTTCTCCATTTCCGCCATCAGTACTTCTTCGATCTCCTCTTCCTTTGTTTCAGCACAGATGTTTTCACAAATCTGACTGTCCAGCTCCGATAACTCGTGTCTTCTTTCTTCGAGCACTAATAAACGCGCACTTATTAATTGTAAATCTGCATCTCTCTGCGTCAGTAGTTCGTCTAAAGCACTGCAAGCTTTCGTGAACAATGTGCGGATAACCGCTCTCCTCTTAGTTATTTGTGTACCCGCCATAATTACGGGCTACGGATGTAAACAACAGGATACGGTATACTGGATTATACAGGCACAGTTATACTCGCTACTATCAAATTGTAATTCAACAAAGTTTATACACGCTTGTTAAAGTCCTGTCACGGTCGCCATATGTTCTTTTAGTTGTAACTACACATTATCTGGAACACTTTATTGAGATTCAAAGATTTCTAACCAACTTTTTATTCACAAACAAATATGTTAACAACAATTCACAGAATAGTAAAACCAAAGAGTTTTGTACATAGGAACGAAACGTCACCAACCCTAACATTTACAATTTTCTCAACACCTAAATTAAAGCCTATATCTCCAAATGAACGCATTACAACCTAGCCTACGCTCGAGAGGAGTGATTTGGTGACCAGGCAGGGGGGAATCACCACCGTGGCGTCCTGACGCGCTGAACTAAGGCAATTAATTGTAATTAATTGGCCGAAGCAATCGCCGGCACGCGAACGTTTATGAAACCTCCACACTTAAATGAACAAGGTGTATGTGTCATTTCGGCTGAAAATGTATTATTTCAAGGAAGGAGTCGCAGCCACATGTCCGGTGGACTAGTTTTTACGAGAAACCTTTATAAGGAGGAGTGAGGCAGACCAAGCCAGAGTTGTTCTTCAGTCTGTTCTCAAGTATACACGTAACTAATACGCTGCCAGGAGCGCGCCAAATGTTAAAGTATCAACGCTCAGCCGTTAAAGAACAATAGAAGCAAGTCATACAGCTTCATAAGTATAATCATGAAGTGCGTCGAAGTCAATTTAATACAGATATTTATCTATTATCTGACGCAAATATAAATTCGCCACAGCGAAAGAGGAACTTATAATTTTTTTGAACATTACACATACCAGGAGGTACTGTCAGAGTTGATTATGACATTATCATCAGGATCACTACAATGATGGGAGCTTGGGGGAGCATCGCCACTTCATCTTGACAGTGAGCTGAACGATATTGCAGGTGACGAGGATCGAACGTCCGTAAACGCTGTTAGATTTTCATGGAGACCAGCGGTTGGCGTAATTGCATCGCATCTCTGAGATCAAGCTTAGGAGAAGTCCGATTTAAGGATCAACCTGTGAAATAGTGAATAAGTGTACATAAATTGTGTGATAGTGATTTAAAAGTGTTCATGTGTATAGTGATTAATATGCATTGTGTAATAGTGAAAGAGGCCACTGATAAGAGTATGTTTATCAGGTGGGAAATGTGTGAAATTAAGTGTTGTGGAAAATATAACATGATGGCTTGAATCAAGCGTCATGGTAGGCCTGAAGCTGATGTGCTGGTACTATCCAGCGAAAAAGAAAAAGTGAGTACAAATTCAAAATGTTATTATAACTAAATAGTTCACCATATAACGATTTATCACATTGAGACTAAGATGTAACAGTCATTTACTGAACGAGTTTTCACCACTCGTCTTGAATAAAATATGGTTTGGAAGGTGATTTGTTTAGGGCCATTCAGGTCGAAAATAGTGATGGATGTAACGGTAACGTTAAATGAATAATAATAATAATAATAATAATAATAATCTGGGGTCGGCAACAGTAAAGTAATAGGCATTTTTGGCCTAAATAACGTACAAAGTGTGTCATGTCTAATATAAAGATACTGTATTTTGGTAAACAGTAAGAAAGTAACGTGGAATTTAGCGAAATACGAGAGCTTTTTCAGTGTCAGTGAAATGTGGAATGAATATTTGATATGGTCAATCCTTAGGATTATATTTGAGGACCATTAAAGTAAAGTAAGCCAGTAAATTTATACCTTGTTGTTAGGAGCTATTTAAAGCTTTGGCTTAGGTGTTACGACAGAGAGAACGCGGGTGCCTTAATAATTGAGTCATCTATGTGAAGTATTGTTTGAAGCCGCATATCGCGTGCAGAAGTAACGTAGAATCCAGTGATTTACGTAAATAAATAATTGCGGGGACCAACTAGTATAGCTTGCGCGCTAGGCGAGAAGTTGGCTAAATCTACGATTTAGTATCGCCATGAGCATACTGTATTATTCGCAGCGAATTGGACAGAGCCTGTCTGTATCCATCGCTCGCATGAATTATGGCCACGATTGATGTCCGTTGAGACTCCGTGAGCATGTTTATAAATGATCTACCCTGAGAGGTAAGGATCATATTCGTCGTTTAGGAAACGCAGATTTCCTTATTATATTTTAATTGAGACAGCTGCCGGTGGGAACATTGTATTCTCATTTTGATGCGCGTCCAAGCCACCAGTATCACCATAGAACGGCAAGGCTATCACCATAGTCATCCCCAGCCATGAATGTTAATAAGGAGCCAGTTGAGCCCAATGCACTAATTATAGGTGTTAAATATTTAAATGACTCAATTACTTAGGAACCACACCTAGCGTAACTCTACTGTACTGCATTTGTAAACAAACCTGACCTTGACAGCAGATGAGAGGGAAGTGGGTTGGCCACTGAGACGAGCAGCCATCTTGTGCAGCCAGCTGGAACGAATTTCATTGCCTGCTAGGAGGAGGGGACACCAGTCCGCCAGTCTTTTAAATTAGGGTCACAGTAGGACACTGAAGAATCTCGATATTTCAATATGCAATTAAGATATGAGTGTTATGATGATGCCAATTGAATTGAATGGTGTGTTGCAACACACATACATTATTGGATCAAAGAAATCGGATACTATTTGGCCCAGTTATTCTCTGAGGAGGAAAACTGAACCAAAATAAAGTAGGCATCTTCTTTTGGAGTGCATTTTTGCCAGTTCACGCTAATTTATGCAGACGGGTATGTGATTTCTAAGAACATGACACGTTTGTAACGATATAAGCCCGACAAGACCCAGAAAATCGTTGTATGGTGAAACTATAAATATTCTATCCATGTTTATTTTGGAAGGGATAAGTACCACTTTTCAAGCGTTTCATATTGATGGAAAGAAGGAAGATGATTCACACGACACAACAAATATTTGTTAATGAATGCAGAAAATAATAAATTTATGCTAATCAAAGTAAACGCCATAAGAAACGGAGTAATGTTTTATTAATGTCATTTTAATGTGATATGTGACTTTGTGTGTTATGATACTCCAGTTAAATAAAATTGTGTCACTTGATGAACACTATGGAAACCCATGGAAGTCTGAAAGTATCATTGACAGGATGCTAGAATTAGATTTGAGTGCAGTGTAGCACTATTTTATGAAGGAAACTCACAAAATAACCCTATTTTTATTTGTGGGAATTAAATATAATTTGTCCTTTATTTGTATTTGTTGTATAGCCATGATTTTAGACCAGTAAATATTTTATTTTAGGAATATGTTGTGTATTTCATGTAGAGTAGTTACCTGGTAGACTCAAATCCTGAGCATGTGGTCGTATGGTGGGCAGGAACGCCCCATACCTCGAAAGACCGTGAGTTAGCTGGGATACGAACACATGTTCCACATGATGACAGTTGGGTACAGTATGTAGGGGCAGAGTAGGTTTTACGGCAAACCATCAACGTCCATTGAATTGTGCACTCATTCAAACACACAGAGCAGTGATGCCTTGTTCTTTTTTACATAATACCCCGTCAACATCCACGCGTACCAACCACCGTTTATTTTCCGTGGGCCCTCCACATCCAGTTACAACAGGCTTCTGGAGTACCTTTGGCTCAACCTCAAAGACATTACCGACCTACGGTAAACGTGCAATACGTACCCATGGCCAGTAGGCAGTAATGTTCGGTCTTCGAGAGTTAAGAGCTTAGCGTAGTAATCCAAAAGATCATATACAGGGTCTTTCATATAAAGTAAGAACGGCGAGCGGCGGATTTGTTTTCCGTTGCTGCAGTGGCCTTCGCTGAGCTGGTGGCGCGCCACAGCTCCCTGCCTTAGTATTGAAAGCGCGCGCATACTTGACCTTGCAATAATTGTGCAGATGTTCAGTCGCCAGTCTGAATCTCAGATGTTAACATGAGACAGTTATCATTACAACATCGTATTTTTGTATGTATTTTTTTTTAGTACGAGTCGGCTCGGCGGGTACGTGATGCATTTGTTCTGCAATTTTCTGATGACGTGCCACCTTTACTGGCACAGATTCATGTAATTGAAAATAAGTTTGACACTGCTCAGTGCACAATAAAATACATAAAATAAAAGATCAGAAATATTACAGTAGCAGAAATCACTCGCGTCAGTCAGAATGTGGTTACCAGATATAATGCCTGTTTGACAGCATCTTTTATAAGGTAATATTTCATATACACACATCAACAAAAGTTTTGCATCACCTCGGTTCCCAGATCTCCGGCATATAGACGTTGACTGTGTATATTGTATCCAAGATACAGTCCCTTTGACTGTTCATAGATGTCACTAAAACTGCTCAAAGATGTAAACAACCATGCATGAGCAGGGCCTATTAGACGGAGGGGGTACGACAGCCGATCAGTTCCAGTCATTCCACCAGGACGAAGGTACGCTGCTCATGTTGTCTGTAGTTCTACCATGCCTAGAAGGTCAATACCGCAGTTCGATCGCGTCCGCATTGTTACTTTGTGTCAAGAAGGGCTCTCAACAAGGGAAGTTTCCAGGCGTCTCAGAGTGAACCAAAGCGATGTTGTTCGGACATGGAGGAGGTACAGAGATACAGGAACTGTCGATGACAGGGCTCGCTCAGGCCGCCCAAGGGCTACTACTGTAGTGGATGACCGCTACTTACGGATTGCCGCTCGGAGGAACCCTGACAGCAATGCCACCATGTTGAATAATGCGTTTCGTTCAGCCACAGGACGTCGTGTTTCAACTCAAACTGTGCGCAATAGGCTGCATGATGCGCAACTTCACTCCCGACGTCCATGGCGAGGTCCAGCTTTGCAACCCCGACACCATGCAGCGCGGTACAGATGGGCCCAACAACATGCTGAATGGACCCCACGGAATTGGCATCACGTTCTTTTCACCGATGAGTGTCGCATATGCCTTCAACCAGACAATCGTCGGAGACGTGTTTGGAGGCACCCTGGTCAGGCTGAACGTCTTAGACACACTGTCCAGCGAGTGCAGCAAGGTGGTGGTTCCCTGATGTTTTGGGGTGGCATTATGTGGGGCCGACGTACGCCACTGGTGGTCATGGAAGGCTCCGAAACGGCTTTACGATACCTGAATGACATCCTCCGACCCATAGTGCAACCATATCGGCAGAATATTGGAGAGGCATTTGTCTTCATGGACGACAATTCTCGACCTCATCGTGCACATCTTGTGAATGCGTTCCTTCAAGATAACGACATCGCTCGACTACAGTGGCCAGCATGTTCGCCAGACATGAACCCTATCGAACATGCCTGGGATATGTTGAAAAGGGCTGTTTATGGACGTCTTGACCCACCAACCACTCTGAGAGATTTACGCCGAATTGTCGTTGAGGAGTGGGACAATTTGGACCAACAGTGTCTTGATGAACTTGTGGATAGTATGCCACGGCGAATACAGGCATGCATCAATGCAAGAGGACGTGCTACTGGGTATTAGAGGTAGTGGTGTGTACTGCAATCTGGACCACAAATGCTGAAAGTCTAGCTGTATGATGGTACAACATGCAATGTGTGGGTCTCATGAGCAATAAAACGAGCTGAAATGTTGTTTGTGTTGATCTCTATTCCCTTTGTATTTAACGGTTCCGGAACTCTTGGAACCGAGGTGATGCAAAACTTTTTTTGATGTGTGTAGGATTGTACACACGCTTAAAGCAGGGGGCCACGGCGCACCACAAGCTCGGTCAAGGCCACCGCACATCCGGATAACAAAACCGCCGCTTGGCGTTCTTACTGTATATGAAAGACTCTGTATATATATATATTCCATTATTGAATTCCACATCACATACGGGTGTTAAGGTTTTAGCGCCAATTGAAAATTGTTGGAGCTTGAAATTTTGTACACCAAACGCAAATGAAAAATAATTCATGCAGTAAAGGGTTAACATGCCATAAATCCGACCGGCTTTACTTCCCCTCCGAAGGAAGGCATACTGAGGGATTTTTAACGTTCTTAAAAAATCCGACGGCTTCGGCCGGGTTTTATCCCGCTATATTGGGCATAGAAGCACCGTTATTGATTATCTTTGCTACTCCAGCTCCGAATTAAAAAGACTTCATCATGTGTAGTTTGTATATTTACTCAAAGAACATTATATTTGTGAACATATTTGTTTTTGTTACTTACCTTAAGAAAGTAACTAGTAATTGCTGGCAACTTTTTTTTGTAATGTATGTAATGTAAAATTGTCACGTCTTTATTTTCTATGCATGTTAGTTTACCAAAATTACACTAATTATGTTTCAACTACTACTTTGTATTTCATTTTGCCCTAAGACATTGCAAATATTTGAAATGGATCTAATGAATATTAGAATTTTGCAAACAATACATGGTCATTTTGTTTGACAAATGATGGTGTAAGTGTGATGGTCCGTTGGAGCCAGCGTCATGTGCGATTAACGCTTTAGTTATTATATTCCATACTCCCCAGACCTCCCCCTGCATAGTGCTGGCGCCCTCTGTTCATGGCCGTTTACCGCCCTAAGAAGGGATCCAGCACGGGGCCTGTAGTGAAGCCCGTTAGTCGACAAAACATCTGTACTAACATCACTCTCATTGGTACAAAGTTAGAACAAGTTACCTTGGCAGTGTAGTGTCCACAGATAACCAACCATCTCCAGAAATCACTAGTCGAGTTCAACATGGAGCACAATTCTATCATCTCGTGAAAGGGCTTCTTTGGGATAACCAAGTTCCTTTAAGATCAAAACTAATACGGTACTCTAAATAGCTTCTTTGTACCCGTTACTACATATAGCTTAGAAAACTGTACCCAATCCAAGAGAAATACCAGCAAACAGCAAGCAGTGGAGATGAAGTTTTTAAGAACTATGATTCAGCAGACGAGGAGGGACAAAATAAAAAATGATAAGATATGCCATCTTGCCCAAGTAGAACAATATCTTAATGAGATCTGTGTTGAAGCCAGGCTGAAATGGCCACACAAAGAACAGCTAGAGTGTGCTTTGAGAAAGAACTGAAAGGCAAGAGACCAAGAGATGGATCTTGCAGGGAGAGGTCTGGATTTACAGCAAACTATGGAGGAGGAAACACTCTTGGAGATGGAGAACGCTCATTGACCGCACCCGGGAAACTCGAGCCGGTTCAACATGATAATGATTATGACATGTGAACATTTTTATTCCTGACTGCATAAAACGTAAAGGTATCTGCTTCCCACATAAGTATTCTTTATATTCCATATATTTACTCGCTCTATAGAATATATACTTACAGTTGGCATTGGTCCGGGCATGCCGCTGGGCGTACCTCCAGCATAATCTGGAGGAAAGCTGCTTGGCTGAGATGGCATGCTTCCCAGCACTGATGGAGGTATATTGCCTGGTTGCCACCAAGGTAGAATTTCCCCGGGCATAGCAGGATAGGACCCTGGACTGGGAGAGGGAGATGGCTGAAAGAATTAACAAAAACTTTTATGGATGTTCATAGGAAATAGCTCAAGTTGTCTACCTAATACCCACAAGCACGACAGAGAAGGAGGACACACACTGGTTAGATAACAGTGCCTTCACTTCACTTTGAACTAGGGTTATGGAACGTTTATACTTAGTAATAATATCAACACCCTTTACTCCAATAAACCATCACTTTGTGGTCATCGGGGACATGCTTCGAAGCCCAAATGCCCTGGCCCTTTCATAAGCCGATACAGATCGAAATGTCAAGGAAAACAGGTGGTTGACAAGCTTAACACTCCAATCAATAAACCTCTTATGGTGCAGGTCCACCCCAAAGACACAACAAAGTAATAAGTGAATCAATAGAAATAAAGAAAGAAACAGAAACTCAAACACAACAGGATTAAACTCTAAAATGTCACTTTATCTTGTATTGGAAAATAGTTATGCGGTCCAATTCTTTTGAAAATAACAGCTGAAAATAATACATTTTAAGAACAGTTAGTTATTGTTGTTTTGAGGGGCGGAACTACATGGTCATCTGCCCCTAAATTTTAAGAGTGAATGATGAATGATCGTGTGGCCTCCAGAGAGGCCGAGTGCACGCCCGTGGGCGATCTGCGCGTCGTAATGAGGATGAAGTGATGATGAAGACGTTACAAACACCCAGTCCCCGAGCCACGGGAGATTAAAATCTCTGATGGCTTGACCGGGAATCGAACCCAAGTCACTTCGGGCCAAAGTCAAGCGCGCCACGAAGCCGGACACACGCTTGGTTCTGCTCCGGAGCAGAAACACTGGACAAGGCTCCAAATATCAAGGTTGGAGAGAGGATGAACAGTACCAGATTGACGAAGAGCATTTGCGAATTCTTCAGGAAGTGGAAGACGAAGTGAAGTACGCGTGAAAGAAGAAGAGCGAATTAGAGTTTACAGGTTTCCAGGACACAGGGGAGTTGGCAGTGACGAAAGGAACATCTTATACGGAGGAACAGGAAGAGAGGATCAAGAGATATTGGCAGAGTGAAGACAACAAGTAATGTAAAAACTGTCAAACGTCCAACTCCATATCAAAATAAATAAATAAATAAATAAATAAATACATAAATGGACTAAAGGAAGGGTCTTCTCCACTGAAGAAAGGATCGTGACATCTGAGAGGATGACGAAATATTGGAAGCATACAAAAGAAAAGTTGACTAGCGGTAGTGCCCGGCTTCATTTGTTTTATGGATGATAATGAATACTACTACAGAACTGGCACATGATACTTAAACTAACAGAAAACAATATTTTAAAATTATATCTTTTTGTGGTGGTGGTGGTAGTGGTGGTGGTTGTAGTGGGGGAGATAAGCAGTACAGTATAATGGACATAACATTCAGGTCATTTTCCCATAATGATAATAATGAATAGGGAAACGGCTATTTACTAACTACCGCGAAAGTAGAAAAGCCCAAAGTAAACAAATTTACTCAATTTAATTTGACATTTTATGATATTCATTGTCTAGTGAATATGCTACAATGTAGCCTACAGTACTACAAAGAGAACCAGAGAAATGTATTTTGTATTCGTGGTCAGAGAAATAGTTAAGTTTCCACTATTTATAGGGAGGAAAGTTTCTAAATAACGTTTCAACTCACCTAATAGCCCCAAAGCTACAATATGAACCTTTGCTAATTCCAATTTTAGTACATAAGATTGTGAAAGGTGTTGAACTTGTTCTTGTGATGAGAGAGAGTAAACGTTTTGGGCAGATACAACGGAAACGACATTGGAAATTTACATTGAACAAAATTAATACATTCCAAAAAAGTAAATTGAAAAATACAGTTCTTTTAGGGGCCTTTAAAAATAAAAAAGCAAATTTGCTATTGCCAGGATATCACGGGACGAACACATATGGAGGGGCCCGTAAATCCTAGTCCTAGGGCCCGTGTCAGCTCTCCACGGCCCTGGGTATAATGTGAGGGCTGCATATCCCTACGTTTTGAATTTTCAATCCTACGTTCCTACAATATGAAATCCGTCCCACATTCCTACACGTAGGGGCATCTCCCTACGGTTGGCAAGTTAGGTCAGTAATTAACTAACCATGCTACTCAAAACGACACCGTTAATGCTAACTCTTGGTGTGAGAGTTTACATATGTACGCCAGAGTGAACAGGTAGACCTACTTTTAAGACTAGATGTAGAAGTTACCTGATTGACGAGGTGTTGGAAGGGCGGTGCTGACGGGTCCAGCCGGTCGAGGTCCGTGTGCAGCGCAAAGTCTGATAGCGCTTTCCAGGGGGGTTGGTACGACTGCACTTCGATGAGGTTCATGCCGAGGGGAATCCCCTGCATGCTACCGTAACCCAGTTTCTGGCCATCCTGAAATACAAAACACTTCGCATTTTCAGGCGTACTCTATGTACGTAACTGCTACAGATAACTGCAATCATAAAGGTAAACAGACATGAAAACAACCACCAAAACTCAGAAACATCAGAGAAACACGCAATTAAAGGGGGTTTTAATATTCAGAAATGTACATGTCTTTCTGTAGAGAAGCAGTTGTTGATTTTTTATTATTTACGAGCATTGCGACATTGTGGAGGTGTGTGCATAATCTGTCTGTTAATCTATAGCATAGTTATGGCTGTACCAGTTGTTTCTTTAAAATTTACGAGCATTGCAACATTGCGGAGGTGTGTGTGTGTGTGTGTGTGTGTAATCTGTCCAGGATATCTACCAAAACCAACTAACAGATTTCCCTGACAATTCCCTGATATTTCCAGGCTAAATCAGATAATTCCCTGAGTATTTCATCCAGAAAAACGATTGTACTTGCGAGTATTCAAAGTTGTTCGTCAATAGTAATGCTCTCAAAAATCATAGTTACACATTTCTTTAAAAATACACGGTATACACATGTAATTTGTGTGCTCTATCTTGCAAGAAATAAGAGATTACTGATTTAACGTCAGTACGAACATACATCTACAACAGTCATCACCAGAATATACTTTTCCCCAATTAAAATATAAATGCTTAATTTCCAATTATTCAAATTATTTTAGGACTAAAATTCCCTGAGTGTCATTAAAATACCCTGATAATTCCCTGAGTTTCCCAGGGTGTGTATCTATAATTGGGTCTAGGGGTGGCGTTGGCCTTAATTTAGGTACCATCCTGGCATTCGCTTGGTGTACAATTGGGGAAACAACGATAAACCACTTCGAGCCCATCTCTTCTTAGTTGAGACTGGGTGAATCCCGAAAGATTTGAAGCCGTTCTTTCAGTGTACTGGCATGTGCAGCTCTTCAGTCGGTCAACACGATTATGCCCAATGACTGGGCTGGGTACAAATTATAAAATATGTAAATACACTCCTGGAAAAAAATTACATGTATTGGTTAATTATCATTGTTACTATTTAATAGCGATAATTAACTAATGCATGTAATTTTTTGAGGAGTGTATCTACATATTTATATTTTGTTTCCTACCAACCTCTCTTTTCTCTTCATTAGCAGTCACCAGAAAATCCCTCCTCTCCTACTCGTCTTAATCTCGTCATGTGTTATTCTAACTACCCATCTGATCTTCATCATTCTCCTGTAACACCACATTTCAAATATTCTCCTCTTTTCTCCTGCGCCAACAGTCCAAGTTTCACTTCCATAGAGCGCCACGCTCTAGGCAAAAGCTTTCAAAACTAACTTTCTAATATCTAAACCTGTGTATGATGTCAACATATTTCATTTTTTGTAGAATGCTTTCCTTGCCTGAGCCAGCCTACTTTTTATATCCTCTTCACCTTGTCTAGCCCTCAAAAGAGAATTAAATTACTTGGCAGAGCCGGGAATCAAACCTGGAACTCCACGGTGACTGCCAAGATTTCTAGTCATTAAACCATGAGGTGGAAAGTCATTTCTATAACGTGGTATAGCCTATTCCTATATAGGCTAAGCTTGTCGGAAGAACAGTAGCGAACTACATGCTTGCATCTCAGGAAAATAATAATTTATATTCAGTCTATAACGTCCCATTTAACTGAATGGATAGAGGCACCGGGCTGCCATAAATTTTTACTGAAGGGGATTTTTCATGAGTTAGAAAATGTAATCACACGGATCTCCCACATTTGAGCATCCTCAGATGCCAATCGAATATGCCAGAATTTGATTTCGCACAGGAGCAAGAGCCTTAGCGACTGCTTCACGCAACAGCTTATGAAAGGAGTCGTATAACTCATCGAGAAATGGAGGATAACCTACTGGACTTCAAAAGTGCAAATCTAAGTGGTATGTGTTAAGTACTGCGGCTTTTAGAGACGCCGGGGTGCCGGAATTTTGCCCGAATGGGATCTTTAAGGTGGGACATGATGGTGGAGTGGTCAAGCTGCTTGCCTCTCATCAAGGTGGATCGGGTTCGATTCCTCGTTAATGCACGTAATATTTTCGCAATGAAATGCCACGTCCTGTAGTTCGGATTACACGTAAAAAGAAGGTGCCGTGGCCCATGATCGCGAGATTATCGGTTATATAAATCTACAAGCTTCCTTCCTTCACTTAAATTTATAAATAACAAGCTGTACCCGGCATGCGTTGCAATGCCAATCAAAGAAAGTGTTGGCGTTGAAATTCCGTTTCTTGAAGTGCTTTTGGATACCGTACACAATATGTTTTCAATTTCCGTTAACTGCCTCTAAGCTATCGTAAAATGGATTTTCTAATTTAGAATCATTCGTGGGGGCGTGCACAACAACTTTCAAAAGTTTCATCGCAATCGGATGAATGGCATATGAACGTATACGGGATTTTGTTTGAACGATTCGTGCGCTGTCACTCATTTGTTGATTCTACTCGTACTCTACCTATTGAGGAATGGATTTACTAAGTCGAAACCCTACCCTGGCGTGTACACAATAACTCATCAAGGTTTCATCACAATCGAAGAAGGTTATATGAACGCATAGGGGATTTTGTTGAAACGCTTCGCGCGTCGTCATCATTTGTTGCATATACTCGTGCGCTACTTATTGGTAAATGGATTTACTAAGTCGAATCCCTTCCCTGGCGTGTACACAATAACTGATCAATGTTTCATCGCAATCGGATGAATAGTATATGAACGCATACCGGATTTTGTTTAAACGATTCGCGCCCCGTCACTCATTTGTTGAATCTACTCGTGCGCTACCTACTGTAAAATGTATTTACTAAGTTAGAAACCGTCACGTAAGTGTCCACAACATCTCACCCAAGTTCCATCGCTATCGGACTAATGGGATATGAAGACATAGGGGACTGTATTGAAACGCTCCGCGTGTCGTCGTTCATTTGACGAATCTACTCGTGTGCTACCTACTGTGAAATGTATTTACTAAGCCAGAAACCTTCCTTGGAGTGTCCACCATATTTCACCCAAGTTTCACCGCTAACGGCCGAATGGTATATGACCTTATACGGGACTTTGTTGATACGCTTCGCGCGTCGTCCCTCATTTGTTGAATCTACTTGTGCGCTGCCTATTGTATAGTGGATTTACTAAGCCAGAAACCTTCCATGAAGTGTACACAACATCTCACCCAAGTTTCACAGCTATCGGACGAATGGTATATGAATGCATACGGGACTTGGTTGAAACGCTTCGCGTGTCGTCGCTCATTTGTCGATTCTACTCTTGCGCTGCGTATTGTAATATGGATGTACTCAGCCAGAAACCTTCCCTGGAGTGTACACAACATCTCACCCAAGTTTCATCGCAATCGGATGAATAGTATGTGAACGTATACGGGACGTTTTCGAAACGCTTCGCGCGTAGTCACTCATTTGTTGAATCTAAACGTGCGCTTCGTATTGTAAAATGGATTTACTAAGCCAGAAACCTTTCCTGGAGTGTACACAACAATTTACCAAACATTTATCACTATCAGACGAATGGTATATGATCTTATACGGGACTTTGTTGAAACGCTTCGCGTGTCATCGCTCATTTGTTGAATCTACTGGTGCGCTACCTATTGTAAAATGGATGTATTAAGCCAGAAACCTTCCCTGGAGTGTACACAACATCTCACCCAAGTTTCATCGCTATCGGATGAATGGTATATGACCTTATATGGGACTTTGTTGAAACGCTTCGCGGGTCGTCGCTCATTTCTTGATTCTACTCGTGCTCTAGCTATTTTAAAGGGATTTACTAAGCCAGAAACCTTCCGTGGAGTGCACACAACATCTCAGCCTAGTTTCATCGCTATCGGACGAATGGTATATGAACGCATACGTGACTTTGTTGAAATGCTTCGCGCGTCGTAGCTCATTTGTTGAATCTACTCGTGCGCTGCCAATTGTAAAGTGGATTTACTAAGCCAGAAAATTTCCCTGAAGTGTACACAACATTTTACGCAAGTTTCATAGCTATCGGACGAATGGTATATGAATGCATACGGGACTTTGTTGAAACGCTTTGCGTGTCGTCGCTCTTTTGTTGAATCTACTCGTGCGCTATCTACTGTGAAACGTAGTCACTAATTTTGAAACCTTCACGTAAGTGTATACAACATCTCACCCAAGTTTCATCGCTATCGGACGAATGGTATATGAACACATACGGGACTTGGTTGAAACGCTTCGCACATCGTCGCTCATTTGTTGAATCTACGCTGCGCTACCTATTGTAAAATGGATTTACTAGGTCAGAAACCTTCCTTGGAGTGTACTCAACATCTCACCCAAGTTTCATCGCAATCGGATGAATGGTATATGAACGCATAGGAGACATACACACCCACAGACAGACAAACTATCACGTAAAATTGATTTTTATATATTTTTATATATATAGATAAATAAATAAATAAATCTCTACCGACAGTTCACGCTTGCGCCGCTAAGTTGAGCGGGAGATAATACAGCACAAAACGTCCGCGAAATTCAAATAAATATTGAGTCGTAAGCAAATTACGGCTCAAATCTCACCCTCGCTAAGTCAGACAACGGTTTACCGAAGACTACGAATTAGATTTTGGGCAAGGTAGAAGAATTATGGAATAAGAATGTGATGAAATTCTTCAGTTAAAAGTTCATGTCATGCACTAATTCTTATCCACAAGAATGTCTTCGTAGGTATTGGTATTGAGAAATTGATCTAGAGCGTGCTTAGAAATGTAAGTCCTTACTAAAGTTCAATGCACAAGTTAATACACATCCTTCACAGTACATTTTTTTTTCGAAATACAATAATATTTCTTAAGCAGTAGACTTCGGGTACGGATCTATATGATGAATGATGTCGAAGATGAAATCCCGGCGGAAGATAACATCAACTGGCATCAAATCTTCACGGCGATCCTCTTCTTGACGATATATCTGCAAACAGATACCACTTCCGAGAGTGATAGTTTCTTGTAGTAATATCTTAACTACTAAAGTCATCATCTAGTTTGTCTGAATAAAATATACAGGGAAAACTCAAGAAAACCACAAATGTTTGCAAACAGAAAATTAAGTTAAACAAGTTTTTTTATCCGATTCCTCAACTAGTACAACAACCAAATTAATATACAACCTTCATTAAATAACCAACATTCACAGCAAGAACATATAACCTCCTTTTTATAGAAGTTTATTAGTTCGCTTATATATTTATTGTTTTGCTTGTATGTTTGTTTACTAGTTCGCTTATATATTTATGTTTTGGAAAATGGTTATATTTGTGGTGTCCTGGGATTTCAAGTATTACAATGTCTTCCATTTCCTCTTCTAGAATGTACAGTAAGTATGTAGTTAGGTTGGTTGGTTCCTTAGTGTAGGGGCTGCGACAACGCAGTCATGTAGCCCCGTTAAGTATGTAGTTAGTTTTAGTTGTAAGTATGTAGTTAGTTTGTTTATTAGATATATGTCATTGTTCTATTAGACTGTGGTGTGTGTGTGTCTGGTGGGAGGTGCATTGTTTATTAGATATAGCTCATTGTTTCATTAGACTGTGATGTATGAGGGTGCATTTGAGTGAGCTTGTTGGCAGACTGTTTTAGTGATAGTATTTGTTGTTGGTGGAACTTAAATTTTTTTTTTCGTTGGTAGAATTTTGGTATTTATTGGTTAGTATTTTTGTTAGTAGAAATGCTCTATTACTTATTTTGAAAGGGAGTAGCAGCCTTTCAGAATAAATCAATTCTTTACTAGTCTAATAGACGGTTAAGATATTGATAATATAAGCCAACTAATGGCTACACTGCGTTCTGCTGCACGGCTGAAAGCAACGGGAAACTACAGCCGTAATGCTATTCCCGAGGATATGCACCTCTCTATGCATAATTACATGTGATGATGGCCTCCTCCCTTGTAAAATTTCAATCCGGAGGTAAACTAGTCCCCCGTTCGGATCTCCGGGTGGGGACTACTCGAGAAGGGGTTAACATCACAGAAGTGACAAAGAGGAAATCTGACATTCTACGGATCGGAGCGTGGAATTTTAGAAGTTTGCTAGGAAATGGAAGGTTAGTAAACTTAGAAAGGGAAATGGATAGGTTGAGGTTGGATTTGGTTGGGATTCGTGAAATGCGCTGGCTGGAAGAACAGGACATTTGGTCAGGAGACTATAGGGTCATTAGCACTAAATCAAACAATGGACAAGCAGGGGTTGGTCTCATATTGAGTAGGAAACTTGGACAGCGGGTGGAATATTGTGAGCAATATAGTGAACTGATTATTGTAGCAAAAATCAATACTAAACCTACGTGCACCACAGTGGTACAAGTCTATATGCCTACCAGTCAAGCTGACGATGAAGATGTTGAAAAAGTCTACGAAGAAATAGATGAATTTTTGAGGTATATGAAGGGTGATGAAAATGTTATAGTAATGGGAGATTGGAATGCTGTGGTAGGAAAAGGGCGAGAAGGGAAGATAGTAAGAGATTTCGGATTAGGTGAAAGGAATGATCGAAGAAGCAGGCTGATGGAATTCTGCACCGAGCATGAGTTGGTCATAGCTAACACCTTATTCAATAAACACAATAGAAGAATATACACATGGATGAGACCAGGAGATACAGGTCGTTACCAAATCGACTTCATTATGGTCAAGCAGAGGTCTCGAAACCAGATTTTGGATTGTAAAACATATCCCGGTGCTGACATAAACTCTGACCACAATCTGGTTGTTATGAAATGCAGATTAAAGCTGAAGAAACTGAAGAAAAGTCAAAAGCCAAAAAGGTGGGCAATAGACAGACTGAAAATGAAGGATGTAAATGAAAGATTCAAGAAGAGTATAAAGGAAGGACTAATGAAAAACCCTAAACAAACTTCAGTTGCAGACGAATGGGCACTTTTGAAGAATGAAATAACAAAATCCGCAGAAGAAAACATTGGTAGGAAAGAAAGAATAGGTAGAAAACCGTGGATCACTCAGGATATACTAGAATTGATGGATGAAAGGCGGAAACACAAGAATGTAAGAGATAAAAAGGGGAAAGCAGAATACAGACGTCTGAGAAATGAGGTTAACAAGAAGTGCAAGGAAGCGAAAGAATGGTTGAAAGAGAAATGTGCAGGCATAGAAAAGTGTCTGAAATTAGGAAAAGTAGACACAGCTTATCGAAGGATTAAGAATACTTTTGGGGAAAAGAAGACTAAGTGTTGTAATATTAAGGACACAAATGGAAAGCCTCTAACAGATAGGGAAGAAAAGGTTGAGAGATGGAAAGCTTACATAGAGTGTTTGTATAAGGGAAAGGAGATAGAGAATCATGTAATGGAAAGAGAGGAGGAAATTGACGAGGATGCAAAAGGAGATTTAATATTGAGATCAGAATTTGACAGAGCATTGGAGGACTTAAGCAGGAACAATGCACCAGGCATAGATGATATACCGATTGAGTTGCTACGCTGCATAGGAGATGAAGGTCTGAACAGGTTATTTCACTTGGTGTGTAGGATTTATGAGAAAGGCGAGGTACCCCCTGATTTCAAGAAGAATGTTGTCCTCCCTATACCAAAGAAAGTGGGAGCTGACAGATGTGAAGATTATCGTACAATCAGCTTGATTACTCATGCTTCAAAGATCCTGCCTAGAATAATTTACAAGAGGATGGAAGGCCAGAAAGAAACGGAGTTGGGTGAAGACCAGTTTGGTTTCAGGAGAAATGTAGGAACAAGGGAAGCTGTTCTAAGTCTTAGGCTGATTTTGGAAGGTAGAATAAGGAAATATAAGAGAACGTTCATGGCATTTGTAGACTTAGAAAAGGCTTTTGAAATCGTTGATTGGACTAAATTGTTTGACATTTTAAAATCTATTGGAATAAAGTACAGGGATAGGAGGGTGATCTGCAAGCTATACAGAAACCAGACAGCAGTCATTCGAGCTGAAGGACATGAGAGAGAATCTGGTATTCAGAAAGGTGTAAGGCAAGGCTGCAACTTATCACCCATACTTTTCAATCTTTACATTGAACAAGCAATGAAGGAAATTGGAGAAACATTTAAAGTGGGAGTGAAGATTCAAGGAGGAATAATTTCAACTCTGAGATTTGCTGATGACATCGTCATCTTGGCCGACTCGCGTGAGGATTTGAATGAGTATTTGAATGGTATGGACTCCGTCTTACGGAAAGAATACATGATGAAAATTAATAAATAATGTAAAACAAAAATACTGGATTGCAGCCGAAATAAATCAGAAACCTCTCTGGACATCAAATTGGCAGGTGAAAAGCAGAAGGAAGTAGGAGACTTCTGTTACTTAGGAAGCAAAATAACCAGTGATGGACGAAGCAAAGAGGATATAAAAATGTCCTCTCGGCACGCCTACTTTGTCCGGACAAACTAAAGGATAAGCGAAAATAGGCTGAATATGTAGGTTTTCGTAGAAGGCTCAGACCACATTTATTGCGAGAAAGTAGTTTACAATTGGAGTTTAATTAACTTTCTTTTTCGTCATTTTATGCATACTTTTGACGTTTTATTGTGTTATGGGGACGGTAACCATTTTCGTCATTTGGGTTCCATTTTTATACTTGTGGTCACACTGTCCTTATGCAAGGTTTCGACACTGATGTGTAACTATCTAACGGTATGTTACTTCTTCACGCAAAATATTATCTCCCGCATAGATGTTGGTTGGTTCCTCAGTTTAGGGGTTGCGACAACGCGGTCATGTAACCCCGAGTACTTTGGATGTGTGTAGAATCTGTCTGACAAACGGTGTCTGATGGCTGTATTACTCTGTAATTCGGGTAAGGACTGCAGACGGTCAATTTCAAGTAGTAGTTCCTAATTTTGCTACCAAATAATACGTCAACGACACCTAGCTGCGAACTTGCCTACTAGATGCCACCGCAACCAGCTACTCGCAACTAACGTTCGATCTTCCCCTCCAAAGGAAGGACACAGGGATTTTTAGCGCTCTTAGAAAATCCGACGACTTCGGCTGGCTTTGAACCCACGACCTTGGGCATAGAAGTTCAGCATGCTACCAGTTACGTCACCGAAGCTGCTTCCCATAAAGTCAGATGGAAAACTGAATGTGACCTCGTGCAATGGCGTTGTCATAGCAACGTCTGATGGCTCATCCCTCATCAATTTAGTAGCGTTATCATGGCAACCTCTGATGGCTCTTGGCATTTCCTTCTAATTCCAAAATAATTTTGCTCATCCCTTGGCGTAATGGTGTGTCATATCAAAAATTCTTTCAGACAAAAGTTTTAGGTAATTATTAGGGGAATATTGTCCATGTTGTAGGGTTTTGATATTTACCAATTAAGAGAGATGTGCATATTAAGGCTTTCACGGCCCGGATTATTATATAAATAATTCATGCTTTTGGGCTAATGCCGTGTGTATTTTTAATTTAAACCATACGTTTCGGAGAAACCTTGCCTCCTTTTTCAATGGAAATAAACAATGTGGCCAAAGAAAGTATATCAATGAGATTACAAAAAATATAGATAAATTCCTCTGTTCGTCACCAGAGAGCAGCTGCCAGAAATAAATGTATGGACCATGGTGGAACGGCGGACAGAGTAGTAAGTAACAAGAAGGTAAAGGGGGCGGTGTGAAAATATAGAAACTCCTCGAAGAATGAGGAGGGGGGGGGGAGGAGTTGGGAGGGTTAGATGGATATAAGGAAACATAGACAAAAGGGAATACTAGCTGAACGATACCTAAAGTCATACAGTCAACGGCGAAAAAACAGATGGAAACTCCTCCAGTGACGAACAAAGGAGATCAAATCCAGGCTCTGAGCCCTAGAGGGAAAATGTACAATTTTAAATATGTGAAGAACAGAGAGACTGAGAGGAACTATCTCCCTAGATCCTTAATAACTGGTAGCCAAGTGTCACTTAGCTGATAACCAGTGTCTCTGTTAAAATTATTGGGATTTTTACGAATTTCAACTGCCTCCCTTATAATTCTAGACCAGTTGTGCTTAACAAGGGCAAGCGCATGAGCATCCTTGAAACATACATCGTGCCCTGAAGACAGGGCATGTTCAGCTATAGCTGATTTGTCAGGTTGGTTTAGACGGATGTTCCTTTGATGCTCTTTGATGCGAGTGGCAATGGACCGTTTTGTTTGTCCAATGTAGACTTTTCCGCAAGTACATGGGACTTCATACACCCCAGGTTGTAGTATTGGGGACAATTTATACTTGTTTAATGCTAAACGTTGACCAATTTTCGTCATAGTGCCGAAAACTGTTTTTATCTTGTGCTTGCGGAGAATCTTAGCAACGCGGTCAGTGGTGTTGTGAATATAAGGGAGGTAAGCAGTTCCTCTCACGTCGGAGCTCTGAGAAGGATGTCTATCCCTCCTTCTGGGATGTAGGGACCTATATATAGTGGATTCATTATAGCCATTACCCTTAAACATGGTTTGTAAGGCATGTAACTCTTCCTGAAGAGTTGATGCCTCACATATACGTTCCGCTCTTTTGGCTAGAGTTGTTATAATTCCTTGTTTTTGTGCTGGGTGGTGGTGGGAGTCCGCATGTAAATAACGGTTAGTGTGAGTTGGCTTACGGTAGACGCTGTGCCCCATGGAGCCATCCGCTTTCCTCCTCACAAGAACATCCAAAAAAGGTAAGCATCCACCTGACTCTAGCTCCATTGTGAAGTGTATTGAAGGATGCAGCTGATTTAGGTGGTTCAGAAAGTGGTTCAGTTTCTCAGAACCCTCCTCCCACACCACGAACGTATCATCCACATACCTCCACCAAATCACAGGTTTGAAAGACGCCGAAGATATAGCCTCCACCTCAAAATGTTCCATGAAAAAATTTGCCACGACAGGCGAGAGTGGACTTCCCATGGCCACACCATCAGTCTGCTCGTAATATTTACCATCCCACAAGAAATAGCTGGAACACAAGCAGTGGTGGAATAATCGGGCAATGTCCTCAGGAAACAAATCCTTGATGAGTGACATGACTGAGTCCACCAGCACTCTGGTAAACAAGGACTCTACATCAAAACTCACCAAAATAGCATTTGGTTGAACGGCGATGGTTGACAATTTTTCGACGAAATGGGTTGAATCCCTAATGTAGGACTGTGTGCGCCCGAAGTGCGGCTGAAGCAACTTGCTGAGATATTGCGCAAGAGCATAAGTTGGAGAACCTATTGTGCTAACAATTGGTCGAAGAGGGACGTCTTGCTTATGGATTTTTGGAAGACCATACAATCTCGGAGGAACAGCATCTCTCGGAATAAGACATCTTCCCTCTTCTTTTGGAATAGATGACAGTTTAACAAGCTTAGCAACAACACCACTGACCGCGTTGCTAAGATTCTCCGCAAGCTCAAGATAAAAACAGTTTTCGGCACTATGACGAAAATTGGTCAACGTTTAGCATTAAACAAGTATAAATTGTCCCCAATACTACAACCTGGGGTGTATGAAGTCCCATGTACTTGCGGAAAAGTCTACATTGGACAAACAAAACGGTCCATTGCCACTCGCATCAAAGAGCATCAAAGGAACATCCGTCTAAACCAACCTGACAAATCAGCTATAGCTGAACATGCCCTGTCTTCAGGGCACGATGTATGTTTCAAGGATGCTCATGCGCTTGCCCTTGTTAAGCACAACTGGTCTAGAATTATAAGGGAGGCAGTTGAAATTCGTAAAAATCCCAATAATTTTAACAGAGACACTGGTTATCAGCTAAGTTACACTTGGCTACCAGTTATTAAGGATCTAGGGAGATAGTTCCTCTCAGTCTCTCTGTTCTTCACATATTTAAAATTGTACATTTTCCCTCTAGGGCTCAGAGCCTGGATTTGATCTCCTTTGTTCGTCACTGGAGGAGTTTCCATCTGTTTTTTCGCCGTTGACTGTATGACGTTAGGTATCGTTCAGCTAGTATTTCCTTTTGTCTATGTTTCCTTATATCCATCTAACCCTCCCAACTCCCCCCCCCCTCCTCATTCTTCGAGGAGTTTCTATATTTTCACACCGCCCCCTTTACCTTCTTGTTACTTACTACTCTGTCCGCCGTTCCACCATGGTCCATACAGTTATTTCTGGCAGCTGCTCTCTGGTGACGAACAGAGAAATTTATCTATATTTTTTGTAATCTCATTGATATACTTTCTTTGGCCACATTGTTTATTTCCATTGAAAAAGGAGGCAAGGTTGCTCCGAAACGTATGGTTTAAATTAAAAATACACACGGCATTAGCCCAAAAGCATGAATTATTTATATAATAATCCGGGCCGTGAAAGCCTTAATATGCAAATTAGAAACCTCTATGGGGAGGAAGTTGTTCGACAATCATCTAAATTTAGTAAGTTGAGGCGAAGAAGGAGCTCTCTCCTTTCATCGTTGTCCTTCTTTCTTAGATGCAGGGATCATAACATCATTCCCAACTGTGTAAAATTGAAGCAAACTATACACACTCATAAAGCTATGAGAATTTATCAGCGCGCTAGCAAGGCACTTGTTATCGAGAGGATCCAGAACTCTCGTACTGAATTGGACGCAGTTTCCCGTGAGTTATTACACTTACATCTGCTTCTTAGTAGCATTCTCTCAGAGGAATTGTGGCTGTTCTTTGAACGTATCTCCGCTATTCAGGCCGAGAATAATTTTTGTCGGGCTGTAGATAGACAAAGAGCTAAGTTCCTTCGATTGTCCTCGAGACAAACAGCTCCTCGTACGGTTCTTGATACTAGTAAAGTTGTAGTCAATCTTTCTAATACCCCTTTAGATGACTATCAAACAACTTTACTATGCAGAGGTCTCAACTTTGCTCTCACACCCTCCAAAATTCCTACAGAGGAGTTGATCACATCCGTTGAGGCTGCCATCTACAATTTACCTCCAGATGAAGCTGAAGAAGTTAGACAAGAAAGTGTGAGGATATTATGATCCTGTAAAGTACCCGCACCCAATTTAACTCGGGGTGAAAGAAAGGCATTGAAGGAACTAAGAAATAATGACACCATTTCCATTCTTCATGCTGACAAGGGAAATGCGACAGTGGTGATGGATACCGTTGAATATAAAAGTAAAATCTCGATTCTGTTATCTGATCCTGTGTACAGACTGTGCACTCGTGATCCAACCACTCGTGTATCCAATGCCACTGCTAAGCTTGTTAAACTGTCATCTATTCCAAAAGAAGAGGGAAGATGTCTTATTCCGAGAGATGCTGTTCCTCCGAGATTGTATGGTCTTCCAAAAATCCATAAGCAAGACGTCCCTCTTCGACCAATTGTTAGCATAATAGGTTCTCCAACTTATGCTCTTGCGCAATATCTCAGCAAGTTGCTTCAGCCGCACTTCGGGCGCACACAGTCCTACATTAGGGATTCAACCCATTTCGTCGAAAAATTGTCAACCATCGCCGTTCAACCAAATGCTATTTTGGTGAGTTTTGATGTAGAGTCCTTGTTTACCAGAGTGCCGGTGGACTCAGTCATGTCACTCATCAAGGATTTGTTTCCTGAGGACATTGCCCGATTATTCCACCACTGCTTGTGTTCCAGCTATTTCTTGTGGGATGGTAAATATTACGAGCAGACTGATGGTGTGGCCATGGGAAGTCCACTCTCGCCTGTCGTGGCAAATTTTTTCATGGAACATTTTGAGGGGGAGGCTATATCTTCGGCGTCTTTCAAACCTGTGATTTGGTGGAGGTATGTGGATGATACGTTCGTGGTGTGGGAGGAGGGTTCTGAGAAACTGAACCACTTTCTGAACCACCTAAATCAGCTGCATCCTTCAATACACTTCACAATGGAGCTAGAGTCAGGTGGATGCTTACCTTTTTTGGATGTTCTTGTGAGGAGGAAAGCGGATGGCTCCATGGGGCACAGCGTCTACCGTAAGCCAACTCACACTAACCGTTATTTACATGCGGACTCCCACCACCACCCAGCACAAAAACAAGGAATTATAACAACTCTAGCCAAAAGAGCGGAACGTATTTGTGAGGCATCAACTCTTCAGGAAGAGTTACATGCCTTACAAACCATGTTTAAGGGTAATGGCTATAATGATTCCACTATATATAGGTCCCTACATCCCAGAAGGAGGGATAGACAACCTTCTCAGAGCTCCGACGTGAGAGGAACTGCTTACCTCCCTTATATTCACAACACCACTGACCGCGTTGCTAAGATTCTCCGCAAGCACAAGATAAAAACAGTTTTCGGCACTATGACGAAAATTGGTCAACGTTTAGCATTAAACAAAGATAAATTGTCCCCAATACTACAACCTGGGGTGTATGAAGTCCCATGTACTTGCGGAAAAGTCTACATTGGACAAACAAAACGGTCCATTGCCACTCGCATCAAAGAGCATCAAAGGAACATCCGTCTAAACCAACCTGACAAATCAGCTATAGCTGAACATGCCCTGTCTTCAGGGCACGATGTATGTTTCAAGGATGCTCATGCGCTTGCCCTTGTTAAGCACAACTGGTCTAGAATTATAAGGGAGGCAGTTGAAATTCGTAAAAATCCCAATAATTTTTACAGAGACACTGGTTATCAGCTAAGTTACACTTGGCTACCAGTTATTAAGGATCTAGGGAGATAGTTCCTCTCAGTCTCTCTGTTCTTCACATATTTAAAATTGTACATTTTCCCTCTAGGGCTCAGAGCCTGGATTTGATCTCCTTTGTTCGTCACTGGAGGAGTTTCCATCTGTTTTTTCGCCGTTGACTGTATGACGTTAGGTATCGTTCAGCTAGTATTCCCTTTTGTCTATGTTTCCTTATATCCATCTAACCCTCCCAACTCCCCCCCCCCTCCTCATTCTTCGAGGAGTTTCTATATTTTCACACCGCCCCCTTTACCTTCTTGTTACTTACTACTCTGTCCGCCGTTCCGCCATGGTCCATACAGTTATTTCTGGCAGCTGCTCTCTGGTGACGAACAGAGGAATTTATCTATATTTTTTGTAATCTCATTGATATACTTTCTTTGGCCACATTGTTTATTTCCATTGAAAAAGGAGGCAAGGTTTCTCCGAAACGTATGGTTTAAATTAAAAATACACACGGCATTAGCCCAAAAGCATGAATTATTTATATAAGAGAGATGTGATTAATGTTTCCCGAAAACCCACTTTTTCCCACCCCTTTGGTCAATGGTTGGTGCTATAAAAAACTCTTCAAACATACATTTTTGGGCCTTGTCCGACTCATAGTATGAACTTTGAATGGATTCGATATTTCAAATATTAAGAGAGTTGCAGCGATATTTCTCTTTTTCGAAAAAAGCCCCCCATTTTCACCCCCGTCGACCGATTGTGCCCATTAACGAACATGACCGACATTTTATACGGATACGTATAATGTAAAAAAAATGAAAGTGATTGGTGCAAACTTGCGGTAGTTATTGTGTCCACAAGAAAGTGATATATATACATAAATTATCAATAAACTTTTGAACTGACGATGGTTTTGGGGTCTCCGGGATGTGAAACGCGAAGATATGTCGAAATTTTCCGGAAGTCGAAACATGGTACCCATTGCAATAGTTAGCTTTCTAATGAAATCTACCTAAAATAGGGAAAAAGCAACGAATCTCCGGTAATAGGTCTGAGTGTAATATTCTACATGGCCTATGTTGTAAACAATAACATATTACATCTTTTTTGTCCCTTGCTATTTCATCATACGACCAACAATAAGGGAGTAATTAATGATTTTGTACTTTTTGGCCGAAATTTTCCAAGTCCCAGAAATAACTTAAAAGTTGATTCGAATGAAATTTCAAAAAATTGATTTTTTAATACTTTTATTATATTTTTTACGTCTTGTAAGGTCGGAAACCAACATGATATTTTGATGGATTTTTTCGTCACATGCATTTTTGGTATTAGGTGATAGAATTATTTTCCACTAGGACCCATGCTTATCTATATACCTTTGTTCATTGGTTTCTTTCCTGTATGATCTGATTATGTATTGTAATATTTATAGAGGGGTTTTGTGGTGTCGGAAACAATACGTGATTTAGTCTAATTTTATACTCTTTGTGCCGTCTGTATAATGTGAGTTAGTGTCTTTGTAGGCCTTTTAAGAAGGTATAATATAGGCTATAATATTTTCCGCGGTGTGCTTTAATTCTGACGACTGCTTTTATTTTTCGTCAATTGAACATTTCCGTTTGCCAGTACTTGACTGCTCTTAGCACATCACTCATAAATTTAGAAGCGTTGTCATGGTAACCTCTGATGACACTTGGCATTTTCTTCTAATTCCGAAATCATTTTTCTCATCCCTTGGCGTAATGGTGGGTTATATCATAAATTCTTTCAGACAAAAGTTGTAGTTAATCATTAGGGGAATATTGTCCATTTTGTACGGTTTTGATATTGTACCTATTAAGAGAGATGTGATTAATGTTTCCCGAAAAACCCACTTTTTCCCACCCCTTTGGTCAATGGTTGGTGCTATCAAAAACTCATCAAATATAATGTTTGGGTCTTATCCGACACATACTATGAACTTTGAATGGATTCGATATTTCAAATAATAAGAGAGTTATAGCGATGTTTCCCTTTTTCGAAAAAAAAGTCCCCCATTTTCACCCCCTTCGACCGATTGTGCCCATTAACGAACTTGACCGAGATTTTATAGGCATACATAGTATGTAAAGAAATGAAAGTGATTGGTGCAAAATTCCGGTAGTTATCGTGTCCACAAGAAAGTGATATACATATATATACATAAATTATATATTAACTTTTGAACTGACGATGGTTTTGGGGTCTCGGGGATGTGAAACGCGAAGATATGTCGAAATTTTCCGGAAGTCGAAACATGGTACCCATTGCAATAGTTAGCTTTCTAATGAAATCTACCTAAAAGTAGGTTGGCTCAGGGAAGGAAAGCATTTCTACAAAAAAAGGAATCTGTTGACATCGAATATAGATTTAGGTTTTAGGAAGTCGTTTTTGAAAACCTTTGTCTGGAGCGTGGCTCTCTATGGAAGTGGAACTTGGACTATTGGTGCAGCAGAAAAGAGGAGAATTGAAGCATTTGAAATGTGGTGTTACAGGAGAATGATGAAGATCAGATGGGTAGATAGGGTGACAAACGAAGAGGTATTAAGACGAGTGGGAGGGGAGAGATGTTTCTGGCGACTGCTAATGAAGAGAAGAGATAGGTTAGTAGGACACATACTAAGATACCCAGGAATAGCAAGCTTAGTTATGGGTTGAGGACAAGAACTGTAGAGGTAGACCAAGGTTAGAATATGTTGAACAGATTGCCTCGGATGTAGGGTGTGGTAGCTATGTAGAAATGAAACGATTAGCTCAGGACAGGGAGGCATGGAGCGCTGCATCAAACCAGTCAAAAGACTGAAGACTCAAACAACAACAACAACAGCACTGACACATGAAATCTATATATATAAAAGAAAGTCGTGTTAGTTACACTCTTTATAACTCAAGAACGGCTGAACCGATTTGGCTGAAAATTGGTATGGAGGTAGCTTAGAACCAGGAGACGGACATAGGATACTTTTTTTTATCCCGTGACTTGACATAAAACGACAAAGAGAATACAAGTCACTATAAAACGTAACGCAAATGACAGCTAAAATACACTCATGAAGGAATGGCAAGGCAAGTCGTTTCCAGGCAACAGTAGCTCTTGACGAGACACGGCCGACTTGATACGAGTAACGCTCTCCACTGCCGGTATAGAAAATGAGGCTTTTAACATGAATCCCGTTAGTTACTCAACGTAATTTGTATTCTCTTTGAATCATCATTAACAATGCCGCGACAAAGAGAAAACGATACCCATTGGGATACGACAATCGTTGAAGCCATTATCTCTGCATCTCCAAGTCAGATACGCACATTATTTGCTATCATCATTTCGGCATGCTTTCCATCGAACCCATCTAACCTATGGCTCAAATACAAGGATAATATGTCAGAAGATATTTTACATCAAATTCGTGTCAGTTCCAGAAATCACGATCTTGACATGAATGAGGAGATACATAATCGGGCTTTACTATTGATCGAAGATATGTGTTACCTCATGTGCGGTAGTTTATTAGTCACGTTAGGAATGCCAGCGCCAAATCGTGAAATGAATGACGCATTTAATCAAGAATTGGAACGGGAACGTGAATATGATCACCAGGAATTAGATTTAGTAGTTCAAACGAATGTACTATAGATACTCTATTTATTTTTATTTTCAACCGCTTATTTCAACAGAACAACAACAATCAGT
The DNA here is from genome assembly GCA_946902985.2 of Meconema thalassinum. NCBI lineage: Eukaryota > Metazoa > Arthropoda > Insecta > Orthoptera > Tettigoniidae > Meconema > Meconema thalassinum. The sequence goes on along the minus strand of OX336399.1, from coordinate 219,355,841 downwards.
ATTTCTCCATAGATTACATTATAGGCACTGCTAACTATATATTTGTTCTTTTTCTACTGTTTGTTTTCTTTCTTTACTCACAGCTATCTATATCATGTCCACAGCTACCTAAATCATGTCTCCTGCACCTACAGTACTCCTGTTGAATCCCCAACAAAAGGAAGTTTATGATACATTAATGAAGGCAATTGATGATGGAAATGGTGGTTTATATTTCCTGGATGCCCCTGGTGGATCTGGTAAAACATTCCTCAGGTCAGTAGTTTTAGCCACTGTTCGTGCGAAATCCAACATTGCGGTTGCAGTTGCTTCTTATGGAATAGCAGCCACATTATTAGAAGGATGTCGTACGGCTCATTCTGCATTAAAATTGCCGTTAAATCTTCAAACTATTGAAGAACCAACATGTAATATTGCAAAAAAATCAGCAATGGCCAAAGTTTTATCAGCATCGAAAATCATCATCTGGGACGAATGCACAATGGCGCATAAACGTGCATTAGAAGCACTTAACCAAACATTGAAAGATCTACGCAATGATTCCAGATGTTTTGGAGGAGCAATGATTTTACTGTCTGGCAATTTCCGCCAAACACTGCCAGTAATTCCAAGATCAACGGCTGCCGACGAAATAAACGCTTGCATCAAATCATCGAATCTATGGCGCTATGTGAAGAAACTTCAGCTGACAACAAACATGAGAGTTGCGTTGCTTGATGATACATCTGCTGAAGATTTCTCTGAGCAATTGCTGACTAACGGTAATGGTCGAGTGCCTGTCGACGAATCGAGCGGATTGATTTCATTTCCTCATAATTTCTGTAACTTTGTCTCATCGAAAAACGAACTTATCAACAAAGTATTCCCAAGCATCATTACTAAATACAAAAATAATGAATGGTTGAGTGAGCGAGCAATTTTAGCGGCTAAGAATAAAGATGTAGATGACCTAAACTACTTAATTCAGAATGAGATCATTGGAACAGTGCATTAATTCAAATCTATTGAGTGTGTAACAAATGAAGATGAACCCATCAACTATCCAATTGAATTTTTAAACTCCTTGGATGTGCCTGGCTTACCACCGCACAATTTACGCCTAAAGGTTGGCTCCGTAGTAATCATGCTTCGAAACATAAACCAACCAAAACTGTGGAACGGTACGCGTTTGGTGGTAAGTAAATTGATGACCAATGTGATTTACGCGACGATACTCAAAGGAAAATTCGAAGGTGAGGAAGTTCTCATTCCGAGGATCCCGATGATCCCAACCGATATGCCGTTTGAATTTAAATGACTTCAATTTCCGATCCGTCTTGCATTCGCCATGACCATTAACAAATCACAAGGCCAATCCTTGAAAGTTTGTGGTTTGAATCTGGAATATCCATGTTCTTCCCATGGTCAATTATATGTGGCATGTTCACGGGTCGGAAGACCATCTACGTTGTTTGTTCTTGCGCCTGATAATAAAACAAAAAATGTCGTGTATCACAAGGTACTTAACTGAGAGTGCAACCTATGCACCAAAATACATGAACAATAAGGAAACATTAAAATACTTATTTTTTTAATTTGTATTTCCGAATAAAAATTGAAATTAATAAAATCGAAAATACCCCGTGTGGGTGCGGGTTAGAATACACCCACGGTATGCCCTGCCTGTCGTAGGAGGCGACTAATAGGGCCGACATGGCCGAATAACTTGCCAGTTTTGATTTGTTCTGACCCCCTGTGGATGGGGAGGGCAGAATTCATCCACGGTATCCCCTGCCTGTCGTAAAAGGCGACTTAGAGGGGGCCTTATAAAGGTCGATTTTGGTTTTCTGGTCCCAGCTCTGGTTTGACCAATAGAAACAAACATGCATGCTGTTAGGGGAAGGGCCACCAGCTTGGCCATCTGGCCAGAAAGCCTAGACGGTATGCCCCATCCCGTCAGGTGGGTGCGCCATGTACCCTACAGTAGTATCCGCCTTACAACGAAGGTCCCTGCATGGCCGAATACTGGAGCTGAATAAATCCTGTGCATGCCGAGGGGGAAGTGCCTGTTCGAGGCACTGGGACCCCGGGCAATATCTGCTATGCCAGGTAGGTATTGCCTTGGCTGGGTGGCGCCCACAGTGATAGCCCCCGTTCGGAGTGGGCAGTATTCGGGGAGGATTTCGTCCGGGATGCCATCAAAGCGATCACGGACACCTGTACAGGGTGGCACCCTTAAAAAGCCGTCTCTGGAGTGTCGAGCTAATCCCAAGGTGTATACGCCTTGGGATGAAGCCTTTAACCATCGATTTGCGACAGACAGATCACCTCGCTACCTGGTAGCTACCAGGACTGACGGGGATGATTTCAAGCTCGTAAAATCGATCATTTTCGCTGAGGAAATCGAGGGGAAATTTGGTGATCTTAACGGGATTTCCAAGCTCCGGAACGGGCAGCTCTTGCTGCATACCGTTAGCCGGCAGCAAACCAAAGCGTTGCTGGAATGCACGCAATTCGGCGAAATCCCCGTTAAGATCACAAAGCACGAAACGCTGAATGAGGTCCGTGGAGTTATTTTCCATCGTGACCTCATTTTGAATAGCGATGCTGAACTGTTGCGGGATCTGGGGAAGAGAGGCGTCACAAAGATTAGGCGCATCACCCGAAAGATTGGGGAAAGGAGCGTCGATACCGGCGCTTTTATTCTCCATTTTGAAGGTGATGTTGTACCTAAGCAGGTGAAGGTCACATCGTACAACTGCGATGTGCGACCGTACATCCCTCCACCTATGCGCTGCTACCAGTGCCAGAGATTCGGGCATGTTTCCGCCAGGTGTACTGCGAAGGCCGTATGTAGAGAGTGTGGCAAGGGGACACATGAGGGTGACGAGAGGTGTACGCCTCCCCCGATATGTCCCAACTGCCAAGGAAGTCACTCGCCACGGTTAAAACAGTGCCCTGAATTCATTATGGAAGCCAAGATCCAGGAAATCAGGACTCTTGACAGGCTTTCATATCACGACGCTCGCAAGAGGTACCGTGATATGAATGCCCCCGAATTTCGGGTATCGTTTGCAGCTGCAGCGACGCCCTCAATCACCCCTGCCGTTAAAGTTTCCAGTGCAGTACCCTCGATGTCCTCTTTTAGTACGAGTTTGAAATCTCCCCTCGCTGTACCAGCGAGCACTGTCAGCCCGAAGGAGGTCCCAAAACCTTCTTCGGCCACGGTTAAGAAGGCGCCGGTTTTAACACCTAAACCGGCGAATTCGGAGAAGAAGTCCTCTTCTTCTCCGAAACGGTCGGCGAACAAGTCTTCCCCAGCTAAAGGGGGAAAGAAGACTTTGCCGACCAGGGCTGGTCCTTCTTCCAGCCCACCTAATACGAAAAATATAGGGGAGAAGAGGGAGATGGTTCGTCGCCGTCTCTCTCGTCCTCCTGCTGACGGGGTGGCTACTGTCTCTGCTGGCCTTTCTGCTCCCACTACCACCAAGGGGGCGAAGCCTGCTGAAGCCAAGCCCGTCCGTATGGAGGAACTCCCCTATAGAAAAGAAAATAGATCGGCGGAGGAGAGGGGAACGGTTCAGCGCCGTTTCTCTTCCTCTCCTAAAGGCAGGGCTGCTCACGTATCTGCTGGCCATCCCGCTCCCACCACTACCAGTGGAGCGGTGCCAGCAGGAGCGACCTTGTTTTATAAGGACCCGGCGTCTGTGGGGAAGGGACCATCTACTTCCCCAAACACACGTCGGCGCCGATCCAAGAAGAAATCTCTTCGGGGCGTGTCGGGGACAGACACCCAGTCTTCGGACCGGGAGAAAGTCCCTCGACACCGCTCTCGCTCTTCCCCAAGAGCGAGACTCGTGAGGTCCGACGACGACCGCGCGCAACCCAAGAGAGCGCCCGCTCCATTTTCTTCGTCTTCGGACGGAGATGTGGAGATTGAGGTGTGCTCTCCTGCCCCATCATCTCCAACTAGAGATGGGGAAGGGTGGCAAACGGTCAAGCATAAGTAGAAGACCAACTTCTACTTAAGTCCACACCATGGCACTATTACAATGGAACTGTAATAGCTATTCTGTTCATCTCGCTGAGTTACGACAATTAATATCTTCGTTTTCGGCAACCATTGTCTGTCTTCAGGAATCCAGGTTTCGTCCTGGACATGAGACAACAATGCGTCACTTCAAACTCTTCTCTAGAGACCGGGTGGACGGAGCTGTGGCCGCTGGTGGCGTCTGCACTCTCGTCCACTCTAGCCTCTTTAGTGAAGAGGTGCCGTTGCGTACTCAGCTAGAGGCAGTTGCAGTTCGTACTTCGTTGCCAGTAATGGCAACAGTATGTAACGTGTACATCCCGCCTGATTCTCAGCCGGATTACGACCAGCTGGTGGATCTAGTCTCTCAGCTCCCCCCTCCTTTTCTCCTTCTGGGAGATGTTAATGCCCACAACACCATCTGGGGCTCCGCTACCACTAGCGGTAAAGGGAGAGATTTTGAGAGGCTGATCAGGCGGCTGGACCTGTGCCTGTTGAACACAGGGGAACCTACGCACTTCTCTATTGCACACGGTACTTATTCAAGTATCGATATTACCCTGTGCAGTCGTGCGCTGGTTCCCCTGCTACAGTGGGGTGTACACGATGACCTTTGTAATAGTGACCATTTTCCAATTATCGTTACTCTTCCGAACCAGAGAGCCATCGAGTTACCAAGTCGATGGCTTCTCCGTCGGGCTGATTGGCCAACTTTCACGGCACGCGCGGTGTTTGCCGAAGATACCTTTGAGAGTGTCGACGATCATACCATTCACATAACGAATGGTATTTTGGCTGCTGCTGAGGAAACAATACCTTCCTCGTCCGGCAACTCACGCCGGAAGCTTGTCCCTTGGTGGACAGCCGAGATTGCAGCAGCCATTAAAGATCGTCGACGTGCTTTCAAATGCTATCGGAGGCAAAACACTATGGCCAACCTTATCACCTTCAGAAGGATGCGTGCTAGAGCCCGATATCTGATTCGGGAGAGTAAGAAAACGACGTGGGAAAAGTATGTGTCGTCCATGACGGCGCATACTCCTTCATCTCAAGTGTGGACTAAGCTTCGTCGGATCTCCGGACTCCCGACATCACTGTCGATACCCGGAGTGTCCATCAATGGAGACATCATCACGGACCATCTCGCCATTGCCAACAGCATTGGCTCGCACTTCTCCGATGTATCCTGCTCCGGGAGTTACGATCCTACGTTTCTGACTCTGAAGCGGGAGGCAGAGACTCACCCCTTGTCCTTTGCCACTGCTGCTTCGGAGTCCTATAATGTACCATTCTCTGAATGGGAACTGCGCAGTGCGCTTGCACTGTGCAGGGATACGGCTCCTGGACCGGATAACATACATAATCAAATGTTAAAACATCTGTGCGATTCCAGTATAAAAAAACTGTTGCTCCTCTTCAATCGTATATGGATTGAAGGGGAGTTTCCATCTCAATGGCGAGAGGGGATCGTGATACCGATTCCTAAGGCTGGAAAGAATCCCAAGTTTGTAAGCAGCTATAGGCCCATTTGTTTGACAAATGGCCTATGTAAGCTGCTCGAAAAGATGGTGAACCGTCGACTGGTGTGGTTCTTGGAGGATAAAGGTCTCCTGTCTGAGTACCAATGTGGATTTCGCTCTCATAGGTCCACCACTGACCATCTGGTGCGACTTGAGAGCGCCATACAGGAGGCTTTTTTCCGGAAGCAGCACCTAGTCACGGTTTTCTTTGACCTCGAGAAAGCCTACGACACCACATGGCGCTACGGGATCCTTTCCACCCTTCACAAGTGGGGACTCCGTGGTAACTTACCGACTTTCATTGCGAATTTCATGTCCGTCCGACTCTTCCGTGTAAGGGTCGGTAGGACATTATCGCAGTACTATACCCAAGAAAATGGAGTTCCTCAGGGTTCAGTGCTGAGTGTCACCTTGTTCGCGATTGCCATTAATGGCATTGTTGCCGCCGCCGGGTCCGCGGTAGTTCCATCGCTGTATGTAGATGATTTAGCTCTGCATTACAGCTCTGGAAGTATGGCAGTCGTGGAACGGCAATTGCAGCTAGCCATCAACCGGGTCGACAGGTGGGCTCACGACCGGGGTTTTCGTTTTTCAGCAGCGAAAACCTCCGTCGTCCATTTTTGTCGGCTACGGAGGCTACATTTACACCCTGAACTACATCTCAGGGATGCTGCGTTGCCGGTGGTTGACACTTATCGCTTCCTGGGGCTCCATTTTGACAGCAAGTTAACGTGGCAGCACCATATACGGCAATTGAAAATGACATGTCTCAGGAAACTGAACATGCTCAGGTTTCTTAGTGGCACTACGTGGGGGGCTGACCGTGCGGTGCTGCTACGGTTCTACCAAGCCCTCGTCCTGTCCCGGCTAGACTATGGTTCTGCGGCATACGGTTCAGCAAGGCCGGCAACCTTGAAAATGCTGGACAGTATCCACCATAGTGGCGTTAGGCTGGCTACCGGTGCCTTCCGGACCAGCCCGATACCCAGCCTACTCGCCGAATCGGGTGTTCCACCTTTAAATTATAGACGCCAACATATGCTGTTAGCATATGCTGCCAATGTGCGTCAAATGCCGCAACACCCGACCTATCAAGCTCTCTTCGGTACCCAAAACCACCAGGGGTACGCCAACCGGCCTCGTGCCACTCGGCCGGTTGGTATTAGACTTGATAGCTCGTGTACCGAAATAGGAGTGGCTGTAGGTCCCTGTATGATCCGGACATCTAGCGAGGTGCCTCCGTGGCAAGTCCCGCGTCCGGAAATTCGGTTAGATCTGCACCGAGGTCCTAAGGTGAACACGGATGCCTCCGTTTACCGGAGGCAGTTCCACAGCATAGTTCACCAATTTCCGGACGCTGGCATTCTATACACGGATGGTTCGAAGGTGGACGAGAAGGTGGGTTGTGCTTACGTTATTGATGGTGCAAATACCAAGATCTCTTTGCCTGAGGCCTGTAGTGTGTTTACTGCGGAGCTCGTTGCCATCTATGAAGCTCTGCAGTTTGCACTACAGGATGCTCGAATCCACTTTCTCGTGTGTACCGACTCTTTGAGTTCGTTGCAGTCAATTGCTACATGTTTCCCGCAACACCCCCTAGTGCAGCGAATCCACGACCTACTAGCCGGGCTGTGCCACGCTGACACTCGAATCACCTTTCTGTGGCTTCCAAGCCACATGGGAATTGCGGGAAATGAGTTAGCAGATCAAGCTGCAAAAGAGGCGGTATCACTACCACCTCGACCAATGGAGGTACCCGCTAGAGATATTCGCTCTCAGTTACGCCTACAAGTTCTGGCTTTTTGGGAGAGTCAGTGGCTAGCTGACCCACTGCCCAGTAAACTGAGAGCGATCAAGGGAACTACTCGCGTTTGGCGGAGCTCCTTCCGGGCCCGGAGAGAGTCCGTCATTTTGTGTAGGCTAAGGATAGGTCATACAAGATCCACCCACTCGTACCTAATGAGAAGGGAAGACCCCCCACTTTGTACCTGTGGAGCCGTTTTCACCGTGGCCCACATTTTCACCGAGTGTGTGGATCTTGCTGACTTACGAAGAAACCTTGGTTTGCAGACGACACTCAAACTTATATTAGCCGATGACGCGGTGGCTGCTGATCGCGTTATCCGCTTTATAAGTGAGAGTGGGTTAGGGCCAGCAATCTAAATTTTCCAGTGAACTTTGACTCAACGACTTGTTCGTTTTTGAATGATAATGTTTTGTTTTTTCCGTAATTTTTGTTTATGTTTATAATTTTTTTTTATTTATTTTTTTTATTTAATTGTTTGTTTTTGTTTTATTAATTTTTGGTCTTTTTAAATTTAGATGTCCACCTCAAAATTTTAAATCCAATTCAAAATTTGTATTCTTTAATCTGTGTTAAGAGGGGCAGATGACCTCGTAGTTCCCCCCCTTAAAACAACAATAACTAACTAACTAACTAAAATCGAAAATCTGCTTATGTGTTGCCTCTAAGGCGGACAGAGTTCGCCGGGTCATCTATTTTACAAATAAATTTTAAAAATGATTAGAAAGAGGAGTAAGTGAAATAAAAGACACTGCCTAGGGCCTATATTTCATTGGCTGTTAGAAATGTATAGAACAATAGTGTCGTCTTTTGTCGCATAGCGCCGTAGGAAAATAATCAGAACAGTTTGGAAAACTTCGGCTGTCCCGAGCTCCTGAGGTAGCCACATAGTGCTCAACGATAAGGTTCGGAATAAATGAAGGCACCAACGCTTATTGCAGCTGGTAACCTCAATGTACTGCACTTATACACAGGCACAATATGTTCATGTGATAACTGTTTTGAATGAATGTATATTTATTGCAGCAAATAGCCATTAAATTAATTATGTTAGTACAAAACCCTAAGTCATTCAGTACACAGTTTAGTGAGTGATATCGACTACAATGATCATTGCAGAATTGACAGACACAGTCCTCGCTTGGATGATGAAATCTCTTGGTGGGGCACATCTTATGATGAAAGCCGTATACTGCAAAGCGGGTGATTGTGTGTCGTAGTTGATAGTTGGCTTCTTTCCATTCCTCTTTCATCATCGCATCCGTAATTAAAGTCATCCCAAATGTTGTTCCTTTTTTTCAAGTAATATTTGAGAAGTTTTCTCATATGCCTTTGTGTTTGGAAGATGCAACTGCAACCTCATATCTTCTATGAAGAAGTTCTCACTTAGCATAATATAAGTCAGTCTTGATAGTGCTGTTATTCCTATTCCCAGCACACTTTCATGTAGCGGGCCTTGATTTTTTCTATTGTTAAGAGGTCTGAGACAGTAAGAGTATCCCATATAATGTTGAGTCCGTTGGCATTATTACCGTTTGGAAGAGAATCATTCCAGTTTTGGTCGAGAGTTGTTGCAGATGCTTGTTGCTATATGTTGCTTTTATTGCAGCAGCTGCTCTTTCTTGCACATGTATTCTGAATGACGTCAGTGTGACTCCCAAGTATTTAAATTTTGGAACAACTTCTAATGGTTCAATGTGTAGTGTCAGAGTGTATTTTGGTGTTTTTTCTCCCTCCTTTCCGGAAGGTCATCTGTTCGGTTTTATGTAGATGTATTTGTAGGCCATTTGAATCTGTCCATATTTAGAGTTTTTGCAGCAATTCTTACAGTTCATTTTTGTCTGCTGATCCTAGAACCATGTCGTCGGCGTACATTACCAGGGCAGTTGAGGCGTTTTCGATGATTGAGGTGATATCTGTTGTCATAATATTAAAGAGTATAGGACTCATAGGGTCCCCTTGAAGAACTCCATTAGTCTGTATCAATTTCTTTGATAATGTGACTCCATCGTTTATTTGGATGTAGTTATGACTCAATATATCCATTATTATTCTTGCAAGTGGATCAGTCTCTCCGATCATCTGTCTGAGTTTGTGGATAAGTGTCTGTCTATCAATATTGTCGAAAGCTTTCCGATAGTCAATGAAGACGGCATGATATTTCTTTCCAGCGTGTCTTAGGGCGTCTTGTGGTTGTTCTGTCAGGTGAGTGATTGAGTGTTGGGTGCTTCTCCCCTTCCGGAAACCAAACTGATTTTCTGGGAGTGCTGAGTCTATAGTTTCCACGAGTCTGTTTGTTAAGATATTGGAGAACACTTTGAAGATCACATTTTCAAGTGCTATGCCTCGGTATGAGTCTGGGTCATTGACGTCACCTTTGCCCTTAAAGAGGACTTTAATCGTCGAGTTTCTCCAGACTTCTGAGATTTTTCCATTTATAATGCATTTGTTAAATAAGTTCATCCAGTAGTCTTCCATTAAGTAATAAGACTCCTTAAGGAGTTTGGCACAAATGCCGTCAGGTCCTGGAGCTGTTTTGTTTTTTGTAGTTGTTATTGCTTGTTTTATTTCTTCTTTGGTTATTGCAGGGGTTAGTTCTGTTATTTCCTCTGTAGGGGGTTCATATGTAGTCTTCTTGTGCAGGTGGTTGAGTGTGTCTTCGAAATGGTGTTCCCATGTTTCTATTGGTATTTCAATCGTCGGTTGTGTTCTTCTTTTTTTTTGAGTTCAGTAAACGGGTCTTTTTTTGGCATTTTCAGCTTGTCTTCTTGCTTCTTCTTCTATGAAGCTTGTTCTTTTCACTTTTATTAGTTCTTTATATGATGTTCTTTGTTTTGCATAATGGGCTAAATCCTTTTCTTGCATTGTGGTTCTTGCCTGATGTAACATTATCAGTGTCTGTTTTCTTTTATGTAGCAATCTTCGACAAGCCATGATTGTGATTTCCTTTCCTTGAAGGGGATTCTGCAGTACAAGAGAGTTTTAGTGCAGAGGTCTATAGATTTTTCCAATTGGTTCTGGTTGCTTTGTGATGTTGCTTCAGTTATTTTCCGTCTGAGTTCATCTATGTCTAGTTTCCTGGATGTGAGGGTGGGTTCGGTATTAGTTTTTGGATGTATGATGATTGTTGTGACTAATAGGTGTCATTGCTGATGTTCTGAGCCCTTCTTGGTTTATGATGTTCATATCTTCTCATCTAAAGAAAACCAGGTCAATTGTGATAGTGCCGTTTGGTGCTATGTATGTTTTTGGTGGGGTTTATTGACCCTTCCTCCATTAGGGTCTCGTTCAGGAGATCCGTTTTAGTGTTTGGCTTGTCGATCCTCGCATTAAAATCGCCAGCCAGGATAACTATTTGTTTGTATGATTGCCTCCATTACTTTCTCTATTACTGTTTCTGTGTCTGTTTTTGGATTAATATACATGCCCACGATGGTTATGTCTGTGGTTTTTATTATGACCATGTTTTCTTCTTTTATTACTATTTGCACTGTCCCTAAGCAAGGTTTGTAGAAGATGGAAACTCCTCCTGCTGGTCGTCCTTCAGTAGGTTGGGCAAACGAGTGGAATCCGTAGTATTGTAACGGTTTCTACTTTGCTCCACGTTGAGCGTACAATTGTAACGGTCCCTTATTGCTCTCACTGTTGCGTGACAAATATAATGCGTTTACTAGCCCTGCCTTGCACTTTGAAATATTTACTCTGACTAAGATATGTTGTTTGAATGGGCGCCAAGACCTCAACGCTATGTTGAAATCTAAATTTATATTTAACAACACCTAGCTCTGGTAGAACACATCCAAGAATCTTTTCACTGAGATCGTGGTATGATTTGATCATTAACCCAACTAACAATTGTATCAGGAGAAGGAATTTGGTCTATATCTAATGCTACCTACTGAAATCAAAGATTGCGTGGTTAAAAGAAATGCATTTATTACATAAAACAAGGGAAGCCTCCGTGGCTTAGGCGGCAGCACGCCGGCCTCTCACCGCTGGGTCCGTGGTTCAAATCCCGGTCACTCCATGTGAGATCTGTGCTGGACAAAACGGAGGCAGACAGGTTTTTCTCCGGGTACTCCGGTTTTCCCTGTCAAAATTTCATTCCAGCAACACTCTCCATTTCATCTGTCATTCATTTAATCATTGCCCCAGAGGAGTGCGTCAGGCCTCGGCAGCCGGCACAGTCCATATCCTCGCCGCTAGATGGGGGCTTCATTCATTCCATTCCTGACCCGGTCGGAGACTGGAAGCAGGCTGTGGATTTTCATTTCATATAAAACAAGTATGGCAAAATTAATAATAATAATAAGTTTAAATTTAAATTGGAGCGTTGCGATTTGAATATTATCGCTAGAGAATTACGTGAAAACGGAGTCTGATAAATTACTGATTTCACTCTTATTCCCAAGGTATGAAGTTACTGAAATACTGAATATAAAACAAAGAGACGAGAGATTACGTAGTTCTGAGTCATTCGCGCTTACCACTGGAATTTGCCGTAGCATTTCCCTCGTACTGGATGTTGAAGAGAGCTTCCCACAGTCTCCTGGACGTTGTCATCTTCTTCGTTAGTTGATGAGATACTTGTAGATATGATAACTTTATGGTCCGAACATCGGAACCACACACGTGCAACCACACTGGTTAAGTTTTACAAAGATCGTCCTTGCCTCCACGGCGCGCAAACCATATATGCACTCGTCGCATCCCCTCTCTGGACCCGGCTTCTTCTCGCCCGCTCTCCTTTGATTGGCTGAGCCATCACGCGCTACTCCCCTCCTCAGGGTCATTACAATCGGCGCGAGGATGATGTCGATTACCGTTCCAGACCATTTCGCCTTTTCTTGACGCTGCAACCCAGCTTGCGTCATGCTTCTTGACAAGAATAAGCCTGTACCCGAATTCCCCGCGACTCATCTCTCTCACAATACCCTAACTGACAAAACTCTGTAAAATTCCGTAATCATATAATTTTCTATGATAATGTTGTTCGTAATAATTTGCTTGATAGAGTTTTCTATAATATTGAAAACCTATCGGTATGCTTATAATTTTATAAAAATGCTCCAAAAAATACCTTAATAATAATAATAAGTTAATAATAATAATAATAAGTTACATGAAAACTTCTCTTGGCTGAACAATTTGCCGCGTAAATAAATATAGAATGGCTTCCTACTGACTTATGCCAGTGGCGTAAAATCCCCTCGAAAAACACGTTACAGTATCCTTCAATAGTGTATTGTTTTGTAAGGAAGGTCTCCGTGACGATAATTACATCATATTTTGTTATAGTGTTTGAAGGTTTGTAACCCTTCTATATTCCATAATAGGATGGAGAGGCATTTAGATGAGTTCCACTCCTTCGGGTTGTCGGGGTCTTCGAAAGCGAAACTTTCTACTATTCTCTTTGGCCAAAAGTCTGGTTGTTCCGTTTATTCAAGGTGGTCAAAGGGAAAGCCAACCTTGAAAGCTTTTCTTTCATCTGTCGACTGGAGTTCTTCACAATATACATTTTCTGTTATCCCTTTAGGTAGTTTCGGATATTTTCAGTAGTCATGTTTTTCTTCAGTCGGCCTACATATAGCCATGCCTGCTGCCTGGAGTTCGTTTTCCTCTTTGTTTGTTCCAATGTTTCCCTTATTCATGGGTATTGATTTATTTCGTGTGGGGACAGTTTTCCATTTAAGTTTTCCAGTATTTGGTTCTCTTCTGCGGATACGGTACCATCTTGTTCTTCCTGTATAACGGTCTCTACCGTGGGTTTTGCCCTGCCTTGACCAGTGTTGACGTTGGAATTTTCCTTCCTTGTTTCTGATGGTTTGAATGGTTGTTCCGTTTTCTGGGATAGTGTACAATTTACTTTCTCTTCGATTATTGTGCCTAATTTGTTTGTAAGGAAATTCATTATATTTTCTACTTTTTCTTCTAAGTTTTTAAACTTTTCATTTTCCGGACCTTTCTTCTTGGTTTCGCCTTCTTCCGTAAATATATTTTTGCATTTTTCGCATAGCCAGGATAACTTCCTGTTCTTCCTTTTGATGATCTCAAATTCCCCCTGTGCAGTCTTTTGGAGAATCCATCACAGATAAGTATTAAATCTTCTTCTTCTCCGGTGGTTTTCCCACAGGTTCCACATCTATTTCGTTCTTCTGGCGTTGTTTCAGTCATTGTCGCGATCTGCACTACACTAGCGCTATTGGATATGTTATCTGTATGTTTTGAACTTCCTAGCCTGTGAATATGGTACCACTGATATTCCGTGACTATTTCTTGTAATACTGGTATGTACAGTCTATGTCGATATTACCTCTGCTCCCTCACCAAAATAGTATTCAACCACACAATATTATCAAATTCACTGCACTTCGTAATTATTGGTTTTACTTACGGTTCGTGTGCATGTACTAAGTTATTATATACTGTGACCGTTTGACCGAAGTCCCACGTGCACACGAGCATGAATTTCAACATCCGCCGAGCATAAGACTCAAAACATCTCTGGGTCAAACTGAGTATAGCAAACAAATTTTTAATCAAAAATCAGCCGGACGGATATCAAAATTCACACTCTATAAAAGATGGAAGGCAGTGCAAATAATTTGTGAATAACACCAATTTCTAAAAACACCTCAATATAATTTAACTGTCTGCTGGTCCTATTAGAATACAATGATCCCTCAGGGAGAAATCTAAAATTCTAGTCCTGAAAAATAAAGACATCCTGCGCTCCCCCTGGGCCCCTTATCTACTTATAATTTTTAGAACGCATAAAATGAAGTATTTCCAGCCTCTAACCAAAAGTAAATTCACTATTTCCAAAATATTAACTTGATGTCTGAGAAAATCATTAGTCCATCTCAGCATCTGTTTCAATTAATTATTTAAACTGTACAGTTATCACTGGTGTGCAAGAAAATATCAGTCCATCCTGACACCATGATTTTAATATTTACAAAAGTATCACTTGAATCAAATTTTCCAGAATTGTTTGAACCTCTGAGGGGAATTTTACACGTCTTAAACTCATTTCAGGGAAGTCACATTCCCAAAACGATGTGAAATCAAAATCATAAACCCCATGACCATCCATTTATCAAATTTAAACTTTGACTGAACTTCCAACATTTTTCCACAATGTCACCATAAAAAACTTTATTCGCCATTTCACATATAATTTAAATCCTCTGATTTAATTGCTTCGAATTAATTTCTTTGATAATATTCATATAATTCAATTTATTTATGTTAATCCTTTTAATTTAATTGATTGTAAAAAAAATATTATTTAGAATAATCCAAACTGGTATTTCATGAAGATTAATGGATCCACAAATTCAAACAGCTATCAGCTTAAAATTTTTAATACATCATCCAATCTCTGGACAAAAATGCCTCTCTTACTGTCAATACGTTAAATAGGACACGGTAAGGCCTTCTGCAAAAACTAGGATGAGACATCAACTTATGCATATTTAAATGACTACACCATATGGGCAATTATACAACAGTTTATGAATGTAGAATTTCACTGACGATAAGCCACTAGCTTCCCATATGAGCGACTATATTGTCCTCATTTTAATCATATTTGAGCATGGAGCAATTATTTGACCCTCAAAACTCAACTTCATAAACATCCTTTATTAATTCATATTTTATTTTCACTAAACATTTGACCATTATATTCTCATTTTTATAATGACCCCTCAGCTACGCAGGCTGAGTTCAATGGCTTCTAAAACAAACAGCATATGGGATCATGCTCTCCATCACAAAATTTAAATATCTCGCCTCTCGCATAGGTGTAATAAACTTTTAATGTCTTCCCCAACACACTCCTGTCAAACTGTCGCATTAATTCCAATACATAGTTCCTCATTTTATACAACATTCGTATATGAATGACCTTCCGCTCCCAGTATCAAAAATCACGCTTCCGGCATGTCCCTCTATTCAAAATCAACTCCCATATTATCATCTACGATCCATTATTCCTCCAATTATTAACCGCTATTATTACCAGGAATTATTATTATTATTATTATTATTATTGTAAAACGTTCCGAACAATATAATCATTTACATATTATTATTATCATTATGGCTTGACTACCAGTCATACAGCCTTCCGATACCATATCTCAACTTTATTTACAAAGAAAATATTTTACATTTATTTTAAATTCAAATATAAAAATTTATAAATTCACAGAAAATTTCTAACTATTATTCCCAGGGAATAATATTTAAACGTAATGTGGCTATCCACATTCCTCATCTATTAAAATACTCAAAAGAGAAACTCCTAACAAAGTCGAGAAAATATTATAAACAAATTAATTTAATTATAAACCATTAAATTTAAATAACTCCAAATATTATTTCAAAGTTCCCTAACATAACGTTTAGGCGTGGAATGGTGTAAAATAACCTCCGCATAATAGTCTACTGCTATATCGAAGCATATCAGGCTGAAATCTCAAACGCACTACATTTCCATCAAAGAGATCCATTCGAATAAATTGGCTGATAAATCCTCAAATGTACTATAACATCTTGAAATAAATATCCAGACGCAGAAACCTACTTAGCAGACTCTATAGTCGAGATTGAGAATGCAATACACTAGCTACTTAATAATAAAGTTGGCTTACATCGTGAAGATCTTGTAGGCAGAATCCTTCTGGCTTAGAGTCCGTGTATGCCGGCTGGCAAACATTTCTTCCAGTGAACAGATGTTCCGCGTCACACCTCGCCTACACTCCATTATTCCCCATGATGTTCCCAAAAATCCCATGACATCTCACCTCTAGTTCTTTTAGTACTTCATGATGACGGTTCGATCTATCATTTTCAAACAAATATGATGCATGTCTAGCAACATAATGTTATAAATATTCGAGTCCCAATCTAACACTTGCAGCTTTGTGCCACAGAAAAACTTCCTAACTCGACTGGTTCACTTCCCGTTCTAGAATATTTACACCGGGTCCGAAATCATTTGCAACCACAACTGTTGGTTCGATCCTCGCGTACTGTATTTGCTTATGGCCTTGATGTTTGAATCGATACACTGGCAATCTTAAGAGTGGTTTACGTAGCATGCTAGTACCATTTCTAGTTTCTAGGCTACATTCCATAGATGAGTAAGGAATGTTATTCCCCAAAGCTCTGCACACCCCAAAGCAATGGCTTGCCCACCTGGCCTATTTATGATATATGGATTTTAAGGCCCACATCATATTCGTTGATTGCTTTCCAACTCTTTTAGACTGGTATCTTCAAACACAAATTTGCCAAGCATACATGACCCTGTGCGCGCGATGCTACAAGACATAGTCATGCATCACCTCCTCACCTGCCGCATGCGGCCTAACTCCCATCAGCCACGCCGATGCAAAACATAATCCTTGCACCTTGGATTCTTCATCTCCAATATCTTCAGATCCAAACGACGGATTCTCTTGATCTCATCGGTATTTTTCCCAGTAATGAGTACTGCACGTTCCCCCGATGTTTTGGTGGTTCAACCTCTTCATATTAAAACTCGTAAATATAGCATATGAGGTTTCTCATGTCGAAGCTCTCCCCATCTGGTGTCATCTTGATGAAACGAAATATCTCAGCTCCGCGCGTTCTTCAAACAGTTGGTTCATCAAAGAAAAACAATTGACGGCCCTCATCTAAATGGTCACAATACGTTAGTGTTGTTTTTCACCTACTATAACTTTGTTCACAGTCGGTTTATGCTTGGTTTTACACAATTCTTCCCACAGGATTAAACACATCCAACTATCGGTCCGCCATGTCTGCATGATACATTATGAACTCGGCCTACTGAATTCAAAAGGGTTCGTTAACATGCCAACAACGTATGGCATGAGTATCGTATTTTTGTCGCCTTTCAAAAATCACTTGCCATGGCCAGGAGCAAACCTGCAAGCTTGGGGTTGGTAGTCCGACACTATAACCACACACCCACCGTGGCAAGCACTATTGGTTTTATAAAAAATAATATATGAAATCGCCTGCGATGTAAAATAGGAATATTTAGAACATAAAATATAATACTGCATTAAGACCAGTCTGCGAGACCCAACCCAATCACAAGCGGGCTAACTTATTCAATAAACGATAGGATTTTAACGGGACTTTTGTTATACCTATAAGAAGATCAGGTGCTAGTTATTACACAAATAAATCTTGTTTTAAGAGGCCTAAGAGATCTTTTTGCACTAATTACTCCCCGTGACTGCAATTTATAAACAGCAAAAGATGCAACTATTTTCGCAATTCTGCACCAGAACACTGATATGGGTGACGTGATGCAGCCCGAACTGCCCGTCAACAATAGACTTATTAAATTTTACAGTTACACAAAACGGACATGAATGGTTCTAGGGCCTTAATACAAGTTCATTTTGTCTGTTTTTCTAAATGAAGGGAATGGAGAACGTTGTCCAAAATATCAAGTGGACAGTGTTACCAGCAGGGTTTCAAAGTGTATGTAAAATTTGGTGCAATTAGGAGAGACGGTGTAGATTTGTGATAAAGGGCCCTAATGCAGGGAATGGAGTGGTCTGTCCAAAATTTTAAGTGAACAGTGTCACCCGTCAGGTTCCAAAGGGTAAGTATGTAAAAATTTGGTTCAGATCGGTGAAACGGTGTATATTTCTGACAAAGGGCCTAAATACAGGGAATGGAGTGGTCTGTCCAAAATTTAATGCAGACAGTGTTACTCGCAGGGTTCCAAAGGGTAAGTATACAAATATTGGTTCAGATCGGTGAAATGGTGCAGATTTCTGCCAAAGGGCCTAAACGCAGGGTCTGTCCGAAATTTCAAGCAGACAGTGTTACTCTCAGGGTTACAAAGGGTACGTATACAAACGGGCCAGTAAATGTACTGACACGGCTCCCTCGCATTTGCGCACCCTCAAATGCCAGCTGACTGCGCCAGGTTTCGAACCTGCAACCTTGGCCTCAGCAAGCGAGAACGTTACCCCTGAGCCACGCAGCCTGATTGTGGTGGCTAAGATACGATCCCAATACTCTCAGATCTATAACTCCAAAATCACCGACAGGACACAGTCTGTGAAATATATAATTGCAAAATATTAAGTCTGAATGAAAAACACATTATTGAGTGAAAACGAAATATCTTTCCGGTTAATCTTGGGGTATTAATGAATGATTCCCCGAATTTTGATTTGAATACTTAGATCTTTATATCGAGGGATTAGATTAAAACATTTCTGGATTTTGTCCCAGAGATCTGGGGGTAAATACCTGTCATTTATGTCGAACACACTTTTTTGTAAAATTCCTAGTTTCCAATATATAGCCCATTTTTAAAATAGAACATTTTTGGAAAAAATGTCAAAAATTCCATATTTTGTTCTAACGATTAAGGATATAAAAGCCATTGGTTTGAGTCTATATATGACTTTATAGGATGATTAGTTTTCAAAAATATAGCCTACTTTCCAAATATTTTTTTAGAAAAATTTTAAAAAATATAATATTTTTCGACTAAGAATGGGATAAACGTAGGTGTTAAGCCTAGATAATAAACTGGACACCGGCCTCAAAAGCCTACGATCTAAACATTGCGATAATACCAACCAAATCCAACCTCAACATAACTGTTACCCCTTTAATGTTTTTAAACCTGCCTCCGCCAATCACAATTCTAACAGCCACGTTATGCCCAGTAGAATTTCAGATATTACCTTTGTAAATTTTGTGATGTTCACCCCCTCTCGAACACATTTTGGTTCAGAATGGTGAAAAAGTGTAGATTTGTGCCAAAGGGCCTAAATGCACATTTGATAAACGTGACCAGGGATTACTTATAAAATAAATAGTTGCAAGTGCATAAAATAAAAATAAGTATTTGAGAATGCTTATAATAAATACTTGGGAGTGCATAAAATAATAATAATAATTTCAGAACCAGTCCACTGACATAGATGAAAATCTTCATAAAACAGATTGAGAGATAGAAGTGATACACAATTGAGGAAAAATTACAAATAATAAAAATGAATGTTATTATAAATATTTGGAACTTAAATATTTTGGAGATTAAATAGGAGTGAGAAAAATAATTATTTTGAGTGAAATCTAATTTAATAATTAGGAAGAAAAGATTACAACAATCTTCAATGTTTATAAAAATGGAATTATCTGATATAACATCGTTTGAGATGAATATAAAATAATTCTTTGTTGATGTCATAGAACTGAGAATAAATAATTAGGAAAAATGTAAGATAATAATTTTCATTCTACAACAGAGTGATAAAAGGTTATAAACCGATTGTTCGGTGGAACAATGTTGCAAATGCAAGAAATATTAATATTTGACCATTATGTTAGTCAAATATTAGTATTCCACGACTGCATAACATTACGAAAATAAATTTGTGCAATTATTCCCATAATTCTATTCTTGGAAAGCACATTTGCAAATACCATTATACAACAATTTTCTAAAAGAAAAATTCTTATCAAAACTTGAACAGTGATAATTGATCTTCGGAAATGAAAACTACGTGTGATAATGTTTACAAATAGACGGTGCTACGACATCGCATTCGTTCTATGTGAATTGAACAAACACAACGACGCAGCAACTGGGGTGTGTTGAGACAGTGTGTTGTGAAATCCTTTGCTCAGGTAAGAAGGCTGGAGATATCATGAAAAGAAAACGAAGGCTGACCCCTCGAAGAATGAGGGTGTCAGGAAAGATGAAAAGGGCCAATTAAGGCGGGAAAGTGAAAGACTCCCTAGACCTCGGATACCCTAATACCGTCGAGGTCAGAAGAGAACAGGTGTTGACCAAGGGAGGTCGAGGAAAGATAACTGAAACGAGCCCGGCACAAGTAAGTGGTCGCTAACCAACGTCCCACAAGTTGTGAGCCCTTATTTCTTTTCTATAATCAGGGCATCTACTGTAAGTATAAAGTAGAAATTAGCTACCTTTGCAAGCATAGAAGCTCATTGTGCGGTGAAAAAATCAACAATTAACTATGTTTAAAGTGGTAAATTAAATTCACTTACGGTGTTATAATACGCAATAATTGTGATCACATTTCATGATTACTGTGGACTTGAAAATACACCTTATTCAGTACATAATTGAAAACAAGAACATTTTATGGACAATTGCAGAAATATAAATAAAGGAAAGATTCTGGGACCAGTCAAAATAGAGGAGCTGTATAGATATGTCTCAAGGACCAACAACCGGCTTCTCAATTACTGGGAGAATATAAAGAGTTAACAAGGACATCCAACAACTGGAGATAATGGAAAGTGAAATTAGAAACCAATCACATCTCAGAAAGATACTTAAACAGAAGAGGTTTCAGGACAGTCCACCCTGAAAGAAAACTGGCACCAACTGGACAAATGAATGCACCAATATTGGGCAAATATCAAGGCCCTCGCCAAGCTGAAAAGTTGAACGTCGTGGGCCTTAGCTGGCCCATCCGAAGGTAGAAGAAAGAACTACATAATTACATGCATAATTAATAAGTAAATAAGTAAAAAATTACCCAGGAATAGCTATGTTAGTTACGGAAGGACAAGAACTGTAGGGGTAGACCAAGGTTAGAATACGTTAAATGGATTGCCTTGGATGTAGAGATGAAACTATTAGCTCAGCACAAGCTTTATCCAACCACTCAAAAGACTGAAGACTCAAACAACAAAGAAATTGTCAGGTAAACTATAAATAAATAAATAAATAAATAAATAAATAAATAAATAAATAAATAAATAAATAGTTGTTGGCAGCGGCCAATACTCTCGCCTGCAGTTCCATAATCCTTAGTCCAGACGATGAAGATGGAGCTGATAGCTTATCAGACCATTTCTTGCATAAAACATGCGGCCACATGCGGTTGCATTCGATGGAGGGTTGAGGACGTGGTAGTGTTTGATGTATCTTCTTCCTCTTCCTGTCTTCGACATTCCTGCTCAAACTGTGCAACTGCAGCTGAGATGGTAGCATGCCAGCAAGGGCGATCCAGTGCAAGAGTATGCCAAGTATTTGCGTTTCTCTCTACTCTTCTTGTTATACCGTGAAGACTATGGGAATCTCATCAAACTGCTGAGAGCAGCACCGATTGTGTAACATCTCGATATTTCAGTGATGATCATATTTCTACGTGCCCTACCGCAGGGAAAAGATTTCTCTTCATCTTTTTATTTATTTATTTATCCACCCAGATTTTGATATCAACATATCTGGCTCAGCTCTGGAAAGGGTAGAACACTTCTCGTACCTCTGACGTGGAAAACAGAATACAGGCTGCCCATGTCTCTCACATCATGTGTTCCTGAACAAAGATCTAAAGTATTGGTGTTATTTCTACGTTACTCTACAGATGTGAAACCTATATCGTCGGGACATCAAGAACCTGGAACGCTTTCGGGAAGTAAGCCCCACGAGGCTGAATGAACCTCGTTCCAGCCCTCAGACCAAAATTTAATTTCGTGGCAGAGCGGGAAATCGAACCCGGGCCTCCGTGGTGACACGGTTTTTTACAGGGTCAAATAAACAAAACAGTCTGTGAAAACTATTAAGTATACAACCTTGCCACATCTCAGGCAACAGCATGTTACAAAAAAGAAAAATGCTTGGGACTTGAACTTTCAAACACTCGAGCACGGTCAACTATCACACATCCATCCTATCGCGCGCTTGCCATGTGAGCTACTACGACGCTTGACCTGTAGCATGCACTTCCCAGTCTATACAATACCTGCTCTCGGTCTATGCATGCACCTCCTGTTTTATAGTACGTGTTCTGCGTATCTGTGCTAGTTTTACGGATTCATTCGTAGTACTGTCCCCGAAAATTCTAGAGGCGGTCTGTTGGATATCCGAAGCAACGGCTGGATTCGTAGGCCCTGACTGCTCCGGCGCAAAATACAAGTCAAGGATCTACCTCCAACTAGACCCTCGCGAATATACGTGGCGGAAATTACAATACAACTGTGAATAACAAGAAAAAATACACTTAGCTCGCGGTAAAACACCTACGGAATCTCATGGTCAGCTTCTCTGGACCTAAAATGGGTTTCACAGTTGCATCTCCTTATATCTAAAATAATTCACGACAACACGGCTTCTAATAAAACTAAACAATTTAATAACAAATGTAAACTAAAGCTAAACATTCACACTGCAAAATAAAATACACACTCCCATTCGTTCATCTCCACTCTCACGCCACTGACAAAACAGCGTTCTATCAACATAATGACAAAATTTGGTGTAGCTTGGGTCCATACAACAAGCTGTACAACAATTACACACCTCGGTGTATTAACATTCTTCTGGCATGCTCTCAAGCACATATGGGCGCTCAGCACACGCGATCATTGCCACGTGTCCGATGACATAACACTCACCGCTACATTCCCAGTCTGACTGGTTTAAAAAAAAAGAGCGAGCCGGGCAGTTCGCCACATCTCTCCCCATTTGCTTCGCCAGGCCGTGCTGTGGCCTTGGTTGGAAACGAGTTTAAAAAAAAGACCCCGCTATTCCAGCCTGGTTCACAAACAAATTCTACTTGCTACTGGCATAAAACTTCTGTACACACTAACATTCACACTCTCGCATTGTGACGTCCCAATGGAGTTCATTTCATTCGCACTGAACAAGAAAAAAACCACATGCAATCACATACTCATTCACACTCTAATCTTTACGTTAAACAAACGAAAACGTCCTATTCTTAACACTTTATACACTCGATTGATAAATAATAAAGATTAACACTAAAATAATTTATAATGACGCTTATAGCACCAGCTATAGTCCTTCCAAAGTAATAGCGTCTAAATACAGTCGAGCCTGCCCTCTGATCTAGCAGTTATGTCAAATACAGTGAACTGCGACCTTTAATATATTCTACATTACCAGAAATAACCACCACTAGTCTCTTCTATCTGATCTGGTGTCAAAATAAGTTTAATACATTCGACCACTGAAGGTGAAACATATACTTACAAGTCTGGTTTAATAATCTCGATAAAATTACAGCATAACAGCTGTCATCATCAATTTCCAGTTCCAATTTCAACCGTGAACTTTCCTGTCCTATCTAAATTCCATGTCGTGTATAACAAAATACGGAGTACTCTCTACTCACAGTCTAAATGCCTTTGCCAACACTAGTCATGCCCACGCAATGACTGTACTATAAAATGCGGAACACACCTTCGCAACAACCTCGTATGCCAACTACATACGGAAATACAAAAAAAAACACTATCAAAGGGTTATCAACTCCACTTCTACCAACCTGGCGTTCCTTCAAAAGGACATAATTTCACAGCGTTGTCACCAGAATCGCTGGTCTGATGAACAATAACAACAATTGTTAAATAAATAATTTATACATCTTAACGACCTCTGGAATTCACGATATTGAACCTCCTCACTTAATAATCTTGAAACGATACTCTGTTAAGTATAAGCTGTCGTGCATACAATTAATAAAAATATTACATCTCATCTTCACACATCTGGGTTCGATGTGTCTACAACGTGACATGATATTACTCCTCGTAAGTAATTAATCACAACATCATATCTATGTGTTTGTGTCCAACAAGAATCTATCACGACGAGGATATCAAACGATAACTACCCTAACGTCGGATGATAAATAATCTTCCAAGAAGATTCTAGCTTCAAATAAATTAAATGACTGAAATTTTTAAAGCTTTCTTCAATAAAACATACAGTTAGTCATAATCGTATTCTCTTCATTCAGAACGAATGTCTATGAGTTCTGACGATAATAATCGTGTCCACTTTAAATGTTTCTTTTCCACAATGTGACATGATATTTCACAATATATCACTACCAAGATCTTCTTTCTTGACGTTTCTTCTCGACGGATAAAATGCCCAAATTAAACTAATAAAAATTTATTTAATGGGTAACATAGACGAAAATATCTATCACCTGTATTCAAAATGAATACAAAAACGTCGAAAATAAATTACTGTTCCTTAAAGGAAATGACAAAGTCTTGTTCCTCGAACAAGTAAATAATCTCAGTTCAGAAACTGGATTCCTAACAAACGAAGATAGTAGCATCGCTAGACGATCACTATAATAAAATTCGAAGAATAAAAATGCTATACATGGAGTACATAAATACTGTAACGAAAAATGGATAAAGGATTTGCTCAGTAAATGTCACTACAAGCTCTAACTACAAAGTTAGTGAACACTGCTACCTGGTCTCGAAGTCTAGAAGATCAAGATAGAGTATAACAAAATACTCTGATGTTACATCTCCCAAAGATCTGGGCTGGATCCTAGTGCGTCTCCACGAACTGGTGACCTCAGGAAAGGAACGAATTCCCCCACTGGAAACAGCATGCTCCGACCGGAATCGAACTTCATTTTGACTGGGATAACCCTGGACCTCTTGAAAATCTTGATGCTTCTTCTATCTCCGTCACAGCACAGTCTCACTATAACAGTGAGTAGCGTCGCAAGTTCTGCTTTCCACTTCAAAATGCATTTGAAGAGAAAGTCTTGGACCTCACTCGTATAACGAACATTCATGTAGATGGAATCTGAACATCGTTCTGTATTCTCTGATGTTAATGTTGAGCTCATGTTTGACAAGAATGCACTAGAATGGAGTTGTGCATTGAGTCTCATGATTGCTCACTAAGTAGACATTCACGAACAGTCTCCTCTAACGAAGCTCCATCGCTGCCTATATTGCTTCTATCTGCCTATACTCCTGGCGCACATAATAATCTAGTCCATAATAATCTTCATAATGCTAGACTGAATATTGTTCTTCACTATGGAATACATCTCCATCCTAAGTGTTGTAATACAGTTCCACACAAGCAATAGTAATACACACTCGTACTCACGGGTGGCTGTTGCCTGAGCTGCAGTCGCTCGGGCAAAGTGTCGTATCGCGCTGGAGAAAAACACTTTTCTCGCGCTTCACAAAACTGCTTATAATTGCCGAAATAATTCTTCCAGACTTCTGTAAGTTTTCAATATACAGTATCTGCTAGTCAGCTACAATACGTAGTTGAAATGAATTCTCTGAAGTCGATCAGACCGAAGTTAATGCGGTAAATGTAAACTTCGCAACTTCACCTATATTCAAGGCGCGGTCGTCTCCTGATTCCTCTCTCGCTCAAGCCTTGTCTCCACGGGTCACCTTCTACTAGACCGGTGAAACACTCGGAACTCCTTTCTACTCCAATTACACACGTCTGACCTCTTCAGATACACAAGAGCCTCGGTGCTTGGCGTCTCCCCTCCAAGTCTACCGATTTTAGCCGCCTATTCGAGTTCCCTCTCGAATTCGCGCGGGCTCTAGCAAATCGCTTATTTCTTCCAATAGCGACCTGCTATTGACTTATAAAATATCTCTTTTCCAATATGTAACTTCATTCTTTAAGGGCTTAAATGAATTAAATATCCATAAAAATTTAGTTGCTGGAACTCCCGTCTTCTCTAAAACTTCTTCCTATTGGCTGTAAGCTCATATCCAATGGAATAATTTATAACAATAGCTAAACAAATCCTGGGAATATCCCCTGTTGCTAGGTCGATTCCAAGCTTCTCGAAACTTCCATTGCGCAATACTATCACGTGACGGAATTTCCCTCCTAGCTCGACGTCGCCTCACGACTGGTTTCTGCCAAGTTCCAGCCATCATATTCCTTGGTTAAATTTTATCATGGGCTTCGAAAAAAATGTATTATTCCCATTTTCATCCCTTATAATTCATTTTACGGGGGCATTCCCCTCCCATCTCTGTTTAAAAACAGTTGCAAGATTGTTTTTAACCACACCGAATCAGGACCTTAGACATGTCACTGAACTCGAAAATAAATTATAATTTTCAGCCTACTTTCTTAAAATATTTCTTCAAGTTCTTTGTATTGTATTTTCCCAAAATGGCATTGTTCTCATCATACAGCTCATAACAATTATTCCCATAGACAGTCTCAATTCGTAACGGTCCAATGAATATATCCCCGAACTTCGGGCATATTTTCCTGGTTACGTCCGCTTTGACAGGTCGGCGCAATAACACCATGTCCCCTACTTCTAAGGGCTTACTAAATCTTTTCCCTTCTACTCTTTTCATGCGTTTATCGGCCGCCTTCTGTAGCTTTTCCTTCGCTCTGTCTATTCTCTCTTGTCTTCCTACATCTGGGTCTTGAGGAATAAAGTTAAATACGTTGTTCCAAGGTCTTTCTGGCTTCCTTCCTAAATGTAAGACCATTGGAACTTCTGCCGTGCTCTCTTGAACTGTGGAGTTCAAACATTCTTCAATGATAGGCACATACTTAACCCAACTGGGGTGATCATGAGGGCAGAAAATTCGACAGAATTTACTAAATTCAGCCATATATCTCTCACTAGAATTTGATTCCGGATAACGCACGCTGGAAAATATGCGTCGTATTCCTAATCGCTCCATGTCTGCTTCGAATTCCGCTGAGGTGAACTGGGCTCCGTGATCAGCTAACAAGTATTCTGGTCTTCCAGCTGTCCGAAAAACAGAATTTTCCAATCTGCTCACTACATTTCTTGTATTTGCTTTCTGCATGGGGTCCATTGTCACAAATTTGGAGAAGACATCCACTGTCACTAACAAGAATTGGTTCCCTTGGTAACCCTTCGGACAGGGACCAAAAATGTCCGCCGCCATAAGCTCATGTGGTCTAGAGGGTATCACAGGCCTTGGTTTGCATTTTAACAATTCGGAGGTGAATTTCCCTCTTTGACATTTATTGCAAGATCTTATTATCTTCCTAATGGTGGATCTCTTGTTGGTCCAAGTGAATCTCTCTTTCAAAGTGCTGAGAGTCTTGTCTAAACCACCGTGTCCTATCGAGTGGTGTGCTAGCCATACCAACTTCGAAATTAAAATAAGGGGCACAACTATGCGTGGCTTTGTATGCTCGGCGTCTATATACTTACATACTAGATCTCCTCTCAAAACAAAGTGGCGCGATCGTCTCTGGGTTGCGATATAATCCTCATCAGCTATGTCCATGAAACCTTTTAGGAACCTGTACATTTTCCTGATTGGAGCGTATCTCTTCTGTGATACACTGATTCGGGCTAATCTCCTAACGGTTTCTTGATCTTCTTGCTCCAATTGTACATGGTTTATCTGCACATTTTTAAGAGGGTTTCTCGATAACGCATCAGCCAGTAAGTTATCTTTCCCTGGCTGGTGGACAATATTAGCGTTAAACTGCTGAGTGGAAAGGGCCCATCGTGTTAACCTGTCACTCGACATTTCAGTTTGAAGCATAAACTGCAATGCCTTGTGGTCGGTCACGATAATGATCTGATAACCAATAAGTATCTTCTTCCAAGCCAGCAGAGCTGTAACAAAGGCTAACGCCTCCAGTTCTGTTGTAAAATAGTTCTCCTCATGTCGTTTCAACTTTCGACCAGTGAAAGCGATATAGTGCCTTCTTCCATCCTCGTCCTTCTGGTACAGAACAGCACTTATACCTACGCGAGAGGCATCGGATTCGATATAAAATATACGATCAAAATCCGGGTATTCCAACTTGACATTCTGCCTCAACATCTCCTTCGCGTTTTCAAAGGCCTCGTCAGCGGCACTCGTCCACTTCCAACGATTGTTCTTCTTCGGTAGTTGATAAAGAGGTGCCATGATCTCAGAGTATTTCGGACAGTGACTGCTAATAAATTGGCAAGCTCCCTCAAACTCGCGTACTTGCTTGACCTTGGTGGGCTTAGGGAATCTAGTTATAGTCTCTAATTTCTGAAGGTTCGGGTGGTAACCTTCCCGATCGATGGTGTGACCTAGGAAATTAATCCGTTCGTGCATGAAGCGGTATTTACCAAATTTCACTTTGATATTCGCATCCCTCAAGTTCTCGAAAAGTTTACGTAAATGCACCATGTGTTCCTTAACATCAGGAGATGATATGATCAGATCATCGATGTAGCATATCACGTTCTTCTTGACCTCATCAGTGAGCTTACCATCAAGGGCTCTGATTAGCGCTGGACCGCTATTAACTATACCAAAAGGTAGCCTTTGAAATACCCCTGAAGTTTGGTCGAAGAGGAAAACGGTGTACTGTTTACTCTCCTCCTCCAACTCAATTTGGTAAAACGACGCTGTTAAGTTCAAAACGGAAAAGCAGGCCTTTCCTTTGAATTTCCTTAAGAGATCACGAATTTTCGGGAGCCTGTCTGCCTCAGGAAGAGTTTTCAAGTTGATCGAACGTGCATCTAGACATAGGCGTAGGTGTCCATTATTCTTCTTCACCACAGTAATGGGGTTGATATATGAAGACGCCTGTTTCCTAATCATGCCATCTGCTTCCATCTTTCTGATTAATCCTCTTACTTCTTCATAATATTTCTCTGGAATGGGGTATATCCGCTTCTGATTAGGGGTTTCATCGGTCAATCTAATCTTGTATTTGTAATCCTTGATTAACCCAGGTTTGTCGTCAAAAACATCCTTAAATTCCATAATTAATTCTTCAAATTCCTCTTGAATTTCGTCAAACCCTTCGGCTTTGAGGATAAGATTTTCTCTAGCATTCTCTGCCTCCTCAATAACATTAGTTAGAATGTCTTTCCTATTACCCAAATCTGGACTGTTATTCAGTTCCTGTTTTTCTAACCCTTCTGTGTTAATTATCCCCTCGCTAAATTTAATAATCCTATTCTTCATATCAATAATGGCTCCTACCTTCGTGATAAAATCAATCCCAAGCACGATGTCAAAATTTATCTTGTCCACCACGATGAAAATATGTTCATAAACACGTGCATTTATTTCAAAGTTCAGTAAAACTTGAATCTTACACTTCACAGCTTTATCTTGAAAGATGTCTCGCACTTTCACAGCAGACGCGGGCAAAGCCGTCATCTTGTCACTACCCAATAATCTCTGGTAACACTCATGAGATATTATAGACATAATAGCTCCCGTGTCCATCAAAGACTTACATGTCTGATCATCAATATTTATACCGATAATTGGTAATTCACATGGCCTTTCCTCTCTTATGATCTCGTCTTCTAACAATAGGTCCTCATCCGTCACCTCGTATACTTCATTTATCAAAATCTGGTGTAAGGTGGTGGTATTTCTCTCTTCCTCTAGTTCTGTTTTGAAAATGGAGTTGTTTTTTTTTTGTCCCTGAGCGTCATTCTCTCGGATTCCTTGCTGGCTAGTACCGGGTTTAGGATCCACGCTCAAGTTCGAATTACTTCCGTTTCCGCCTTCCTTTTCTCTTAATTCCTTCAAGTATCGTTTTCCTTCTTGATGGCGTTCATCGTAGTTCTCTTTGGTCATAACCTCATTTCTTTGTGGTCTATCGCTGTTTTGATTCTGATTAATCCTCTTACTTCTTCATAATATTTCTCTGGAATGGGGTATATCCGCTTCTGATTAGGGGTTGTTTCGACCATTATAATTATTGTTATTGCGTTAATTATTATTATTGTGGAAGAAACCGCTTCTTCGACTTTTCTGGTAGTTTCCTCGTCCTTGCTGTTGTTGATAGGGACGGCCACCTCGGAATCTCCTATATCTTGGTTCAGGTCGCCTATCTCTAAAATAGGTATTTCTTTCTGGACTTACATTTCCTTTCTCCTGTTCTTTAGGGCTGTCTGTTTGCTGTGTCCGATCAATATACACAGTATTAATATCTTTGTAGTCCTGACGTTGGTTTCTAGCTACGACATTGGGCGTTGGACTAGTATAATCCAATTTCCGAAGAAGTTCGTCCATGCCGGCCAAATCGCTGATTCCTGACGAAATTATCAGTCTTCTCACTTCAACTGGCAACATTCGGGCAATGGCATCTATTAATTGTGCCGTAGACAGAGGGGGTTGCAAAAAACGTAGCCGGGCAAGTTGCGTTGTGAAGAAATCGGCGTAACGCGTCGGTAATGTACCCGAATACTTCCTCGAGTATACTTCTGCGCGTAAACTGTTCTGAGCTTCCACGGACCAATAACGTTTCATGAGGGCTTCTGCGAACTCCTCAAAGTCCACAAATGTGTACCTGATGGCGCGAAACCATTCAAGGGGGCCTTCTCCCATATAGCGTTCCACTATCTTCATCTCTCGTTCTCTCGGAATGTGAGCCTCCGCAAAATAGTCACGGATATTCCTGATATACTCAATTGGGGTGTAAGAATCGAGGTTGGTAAATTTACGCGGTTTGTCCTCAAAAATACGGATTATCGTCAAGTTTCTCTGTTGAGAATCTTGGAAACTGGGACGATATTCCTTCCTTTCTCTTTCGGGTTCTCTATTCCTATCCTCGAGTCCTTCATGGTGTCTTAACATCCTTTCTTCTGGTCTCACTTCTCTATCTCCTGTTTCCGTACTGAGTTTTCTACGATAATCTCCACAGTCCTCCGTTTCTATCTTCTCCCTCTCTTCTATCTCTGCAATCAACTATTTCACTTGCTTCTCTATTTCTCTCTTCATATCCTCCTTATCGACTTCAAGATCTGCCACGTCTCCTAAGCTCAGATTTTTCAATTTCCCACTAATGTATTCCTCAATATTTGTGTATTTTCCTTCCTTAATCTCATTTACGACGGTGACTACTGTGTCTATCCTTTCATCTAACCGTTTACTACGACTTTCTAACGTCTCTTTTAACGCTTGATTCTCCTCGACCGATTGATTCTTGTCGTCAACCTGTCTCTGTAATAGTTGATCAATACGCTTCCCTAGATCCGACCTAACAGACATTACATCACGGTTGATCTGTAATTGCGTATTGGCAAGCTTACTTTCAACTTTACCCTGAATTAGCTTAATATGTTCTGCGCTCGACTTATCCCATTCGTCTTTCCAAATGACAACATTAGCCTTCAACATTTCAGCTACAGTATATCTTTTCAATGTCCTCCTTCAAAATTGTATTGTGGTCTATCACCTGACTACGAAGAGTATCAACATTTGTCATCAATTCGGCTAAAGAAACAATGGTCTTTAGAGAATCGTCAACAAATTGCGATCTCAAAGCACCTATACCTTCTGAACATTGAGTTTTAGACTCTTCCACTTCCTTCCTGATCTTATTAATGTCCCCTTGGACCTTATTCACATCAACAAACATCGAATTAACCTCAGACTGTACTTTACCGATATCATTTTGTATACTAGTTATTTCTGTCTGGACATTATTAACATCGATTTGCGTATTGTTTACATTCTCCTGTACCTTATCTACTTTTGTTTTTACAAGCACAACATCAGTTTGAACCTTATCAACATTTGATTTCACAAGAGACACATCATCTTTGACTAGGGCAACATCAGTTTGAACATTATCAACATTTGATTTCACAAGAGACACATCATCTTTGACTAGGGCAACATCAGAATGCACATGATCAACATTTGATTTCACCAGAGAAACGTCCTCTTTCAATTCAGCGGAGCTGGTCTGCAAACCCTGTAAAGAATTTTGCATACCCTGAATATCTCCCTTAAAACATTCACCCACCTTGACAACAATCGTGTCAAGATCTACCTGTCGATCTTTCTTTAGCTGCTCTCTGTCCTGCTTTGCTTCGTACAATTTCCTCTGTAAATCAATAACATTTACTTTCAGATTCTCTTTAATCTGATTTTCCACACTGTCCAATTTCTTATTCATGTTCTCCATCATCTCTCCCATCATCTTACGGACATCCTCTGCCGCCATCATTGCCATTCCAAAAATATCAATAATAAAAGTGCTATAGGAGTACAAACAAATAGAACAATATAGCAACACTTTAGAGCATCCTTTCAATCCATGTATTTGGGCATCTTATCGTCTCGCCTTAACATTAACTTAATGCTAAATCACCCTACATCTTATTCTAAAATACCAGTACCTAAACGTTCGCGTGTGATTTATTTTAGATATACTACCATAAAGAATATTTACATTTATCACCATTAAAAAAGTTAGCTTTACATTAGCATGGCCATCAATAACCATGAGCCGGTAAAATGAAAATAGATTCAGATCATAGGTCATTCCGAAATATATAACCTATTACTCCTTTCTCAGGCTATCCATAAGATCTGGTCTCTCGTTGAGTGCAATTCTATTAAACACAAATCAAATATAACCTATATAATTACACTCTAGCTCATCGCAGATGATATGGTTAATTAATCCCATAAACTTAGAAATTAAGCTGTCATCTGGATAGCTTCTAAATGGCCTCACGAAACTATTTTCGTGGCCCCAAAGTCAAGGGTGCCATCTTTCCACTGTCCCCGTACATTCTAGAGGCGGTCTGTTGGATATCCGAAGCAACGGCTGGATTCGTAGACCCTGACAGCTCCGGCGCAAAATACAAGTCAAGGATCTACCTCCAACTAGACGCTCGCGAATATACGTGGCGGAAATTACAATACAACTGTGAATTACATGAATAATACACTTAGCTCGCGGTAAAACACCTACCTTAATCTCGGGAATCTCGTGGTCAGCTTCTCTGGACCTAAAATGGGTTTCACAGTTGCATCTCCTTATATCTAAAATAATTCACGACAACACGGCTTCTAATAAAACTAAACAATTTAATAACAAATGTAAACTAAAGCTAAACATTCACACTACAAAATAAAATACACACTCCCATTCGTTCATCTCCACTCTCACGCCACTGACAAAACAGCGTTCTATCAACATAATGGCAAAATTTGGTGTAGCTTGGGTCCATACAACAAGCTGCACAACAATTACACACCTCGGTGTATTAACATTCTTCTGGCACGCTCTCAAGCTCATATGGGCGCTTGGCGCACGCGATCATTGACACGTGTCCGATGACATAACACTCACCGCTACATTCCCAGTCTGACTGGTTTAAATAAAAGAAAAAGAGCGAGCCGGGCAGGTCGCCACATCTCTCCCCATTTGCTTGGCCTGGCCGTGCTGTGGCCATGGTTGGAAACGAGTTAAAAAAAAAAAGACCCCGCTATTCCAGCCTGGTCCACAAACGAGCTCTTCTTAACAATGAAAACTGTGCTAAATGAAGGCAGATTCACGTCAGACAATACGTGAACTGCACCCAAATCCTACATGCTACTGGCATAAAACTTCTGTACACACTAACATTCACACTCCCGCATTGTGACGTCCTTATGGAGGTCATTTCATTCACACTGAACAAGAAACAAACCACATGCAATCACACTCTAATATTTACGTTAAACAAACAAACAAACAAACAAACGAAAACTTCCTATTCTTAACACGTTATACACTCGATTGATAAATAATAAAGATTAACACTAAAAGAATTTATAATGACGCGTATAGCACCAGCTATAGTCCTTCCAAAGTAATAGCGTCTAAATACAGTCGAGCCTGCGCTCTGATCTAGCAGTTATGTCAAATACAGTGAACTGTGACCTTTAATATCTTCTACATTACCAGAAATAACCAACACTAGTCTCTCCTACCTGATCTGGTGTCAAAATAAGTTTAATACATTCGACCACTGAAGGTGAAACATATACTGTTACAAGTCTGGTTTAATAATCTCGATAAAAGTATAGCATAACAGCTGTCATCATCAATTTCCTGTTCCAATTTCAACCGTGAACCTTCCTGTCCTATCTAAATTCCATGTCGTGTATAACAAAATACGGAGTACTCTCTACTCACAGTCTAAATGCCTTTGCCAACACTAGTCATGCCCACGCAATGGCTGTACTATAAAATGCGGAACACACCTTCGCAATAACCTCGTATGCCAACTACATACGGAAATACACAAAAAAACACTATCAAAGGGTTTTCAACTCCACTTCTATCAACCTGGCATTCCTTCAAAAGGGCATAATTTCACAGCGTTGTCACCACAATCGCTGGTCTGATGAACAATAACAACAATTGTTAAATTAATAATTTATACATCTTAACGACCTCTGGAATTCACGATATTGAACCTCCTCACTTAATACTCTTGAAAAGATACTCTGAAAAATATAAACTGTCGTGCATACAATTAATAAAAATACTACATCTCATCTTCACACATCTAGGTTCGACTTTAATCGAAGAAGGAATATTATGTCTACAACGTGACATGATATTACTCCTCGTAAGTAATTAATCACAACATCATATCTATGTTTTTGTGTCCAACAAGAATCTATCACGACGAGGATATCAAACGATAACTACCCTAACGTCGGATGATAAATAATCTTCCAAGAAGATTCTAGCTTCAAATAAATTAAATGACTAAAGTTCAAAGCTTTCTTCAATAAAAACATACAGTTAGTCATATTCGTATTCTCTTCATTCAGAACGAATGTCTATGAGTTCCGACGATAATAATCGTGTCCACGTTAAATGTTTCTTTTCCACAATGTGACATGATATTTCACAATATATCACTGCCAAGATCTTCTTTGACGTTTCTTCTCGACGGATAAAATGCCCAAATTAAACTAATAAAAATTTATTTAATGGGTAACATAGACGAAAATGTCTATCACCTGTATTCAAAATGAATGCAAAAACGTCGAAATTAAATTACTGTTCCTTAAAGGAAATGACAAAATCTTGTTCCTCGAACAAGTAAATAATCTCAGTTCAGAAACTGGATTTCTAACAAACGAAGATAATAGCATCGCTAGACGATCACTATAATAAAATTCGAAGCGTAAATATGCTATATATGGAGTACATAAGTACTGTAACGAAAAATGGATAAAGGATTTGCTCAGTAAATGTCACTACAAGCTCTAACTACAAGGTTAGTGAACACTGCTACCTGGTCTCGAAGTCTAGAAGATCAAGTAGAGTATAACAAAATACTCTGATGTTACATCTCCCAAAGATCTGGGCTGGATTCTAGTTCGTCTCCACGAACTCGTGACCTCAGGAAAGGAACGAATTCCCCCACTGGAAACAGCATGCTCCGACCGGAATCGAACTGCGGGCCTTCAATCGTCATCTTCATTTTGACCGGGATAACCCTGGACCTCTTGAAAATCTTGATGCTTCTTCTATCTCCGTCACAGCACAATCTCATTATAACAGTGAGTAGCGTCGAAAGTTCTGCTTTCCACTTCAAAATGCATTTGAAGAGAAAGTTTTGGACCTCACTCGTATAACGAACATTCATGTAGATTGAATCTGAACATCGTTCTGTAGTCTCTGATGTTAATGTTGAGCTCATGTTTGACAAGAATGCACTAGAATGGAGTTGTGCATTGAGTCTCATGATTGCTCACTAAGTAGACATTCACGAACAGTCTCCTCTAACGAAGCTCCATCGCTGCCTATATTGCTTCTATCTGCCTATACTCCTGGCGCACATAATAATCTAGTCCATAATAATCTTCATAATGCTTGACTGAATATTGTTCTTCACTATGGAATACATCTCTATCCTAAGTGTTGTAATACAGTTCCACACAAGCAATAGTAATACACACTCGTACTCACGGGTGGCTGTTGCCTGAGCTGCAGTCGCTCGGACAAAATGTCGTATCGCGCTGGAGAATAACACTTTTCTCGCGCTTCACAAAACTGCTTATAATTGCCGAAATAATTCTTCCAAACTTCTGTAAGTTTTCAATATACAGTATCTGCCAGTCAGCTACAATACGTAGTTGAAATGAATTCTCTGAAGTCGATCAGACCGAAGTTAATGCGGTAAATGTAAACTTCGCAACTTCACCTATATTCTGTTTAAGCTGTTCGCACTGTTATCGTGTGACAAGGTGTTTGTGTTGTTCTGAGGGGAATTAGCCTCACTCCCCGTGTATGACACGTGTGTTACGTTACCAGGTGGCTCGTCACCTGATATGTCTTCACTGACCGATGGTGTGTTGTACTGTGTGGACTTCACTACTTCCACTGTCCTGTCTAGGTTCTGTTTGACTGTTTCCAAAATAGTGTGTATATCTAAGACTGCCTCTGTCGTGTTATTGTCTGACTTAACTGTGTCTGTATCCAATAACTGTGTGATGCGCGCGAGCTGATTATCAGTCTTCTGCTCTGTGATTTGCAGTTGCTGCAGCAATAGGGGGTGGAGTGTTGGCAAGCAATCTGTTTCACTAGCGCTAGATATTGGTGATATTTGTCCATGCGCACTGGCCTGGGATCGTGTAAAATGTGTGACTTGTGCTGCCGCTGCAGGGTGTTGGGCGCGGATTTCTAATGCCTTTAATTCGAGTTTCTGAAGGAGTTGTATCGCAGTCTGTTCAGTTATCAAGTCCTTGTTCTTAATTTTTTACTTCGGCAGGAGTGGAGTTGTGCTAGCCGACAAATGGTGCGCAAAGTCCCTTAGTGTGGTTCTGAACGTGGTCATTTAATTTCCACCGTTCTTGCACTATGTGGAGGTTGGGGGTGGGGGTCTTGACAAAAATTTCCCTTGTGTAGCTAGAGTGAAGGGGGGAAAAATTCTGTCTATCAAAAAAAAAACTATCGCTTGGCTGTGTGCGGTACGGGTCGTTTCTACCACGAGGGCTCGTTGTATGAGTCCTACCCTTATTTTGCGTGGTAGGGGCGCCTCCACCAAATATATGTTTTAATCCCTTAGTTGGGGGGTAGTTTGGGATAAAACACTTGTGTCGCTGTGCTAATTTGGAAGATAGTTCCTAGGTGAGAGTAGCTTCCCGTAGTTGGGAGAGCTTACTAGTGTAGTGAGTTGTTTAGTGTTTAAACGCTAGGGGGTGTTCCTGCAAAGATACAAGTGTTTGTTAGGGGATGGACCTCTAAATGCAGGCTACTATACTGGCATGCCAGCTGGACGGGATGAGTAATATGATAGACGTGCTTATGTCAGCGGCTCGACGTTATGCAGACGAGTCGCGTGCTAGGAATACAATGCAGTCTGACAAAGCAGTTACTGGCTACTACGGTCACGGACAATCGTGACGAAGGTCAGGATGGGTATGAGGACGTGAAGAGGAGTGTAATTATTACTGCAAGTGTAGTTTACTGACCATGTGTTTATTGGTCAGTGAGTGTGAATTGGTAAGTCCCTCTTGGGGGAACGTAGACAAGTATACAAGTGGTGTGTACAAATCATGGGTAGGTGTTCACAAAATAAAGGAGTCTGAGCACTGCTGAATCTCACCTGATGATGTAGCTGGAACAGACGTCGGCTAGGGCCGCTGGCGACGCACTGAGTAGAACAGATCCTGGCTCCTAGTTAGGACTCAATTCTTATAGTTCTCGGCGCTGCGTGGTCAGCATTGCGTCAATGTAGCTGCCCCAGATATTTGTAAGTGTAAATGTTTATGTGTGTTTTGCAAGTAGTTGGCTAACCTCCCAGGCTGGGTGGCCGCCGCTTGCCGTGTATAGATGATGTTCTGGTCTTATGATGTTGCCAGTTGGGGTGGTTTTAGTAAAAGATGGGGGGTGGCTCTCAGGGGGTACTGCCCCCCGGGGCTGTACAGCGCGGTCGTCTCCTGATTCCTCTCTCGCTCAAGCCTTGTCTCCACGGGTCACCTTCTACTAGACCGGTGAAACACACGGAACTCCTTTCTACTCCAATTTCACACGTCTGACCTCTTCGACGTTCAGATACACAAGAGCCTCGGTGCTTGGCGTCTCCCCTCCATGTCTACCGATTTTAGCCGCCTATTCGAGTTACCTTTCGAATTCGCGCGGGCTCTAGCAAATCGCTTATTTCTTCCAATAGCGACCTGCTATTGACTTATAAAATATTTCCAATATTTTATTATCATATTCTTCTCTTTTCCAATATGTAAATTCATTCTTTAAGGGCTTAAATGAATTAAATATCCATAAAAATTTAGTTGCTGGAACACCCGTCTTCTCTAAAACTTCTTCCTATTGGCTGTAAGCTCATATCCAATGGAATAATTTATAACAATATCTAAACAAATCCTGGGAATATCCACTGTTGCTAGGTCGATTCCAAGCTTCTCGAAACTTCCATTGCGCAATACTATCACGTGACGGAATTTCCCTCCTAGCTCGATGTCGCCTCACGACTGGTTTCTGCCAAGTTCCAGCCATCATATTCCTTGGTTAAATTTTATCATGGGCTTCGAGAAAAATGTATTATTCCCATTTTCATCCCTTATAATTCATTTTACGGGGGCATTACCCATACTGAATTAATAGTGGCGCTCACGATTCCTGCTGTCTTCTAGCCCGTAAACACACATCTCGTTTTATTACCGCAGTTTAGGGAGAGGAACCGATGTCTTTCAGATGCATAAAACTGGATCGCAAGGGGCTGGCGGACCACCCGGTATAATTTCACTAAGGATTGCAGACAGTTTAGAACACGTATCAAGGAAACTAAATATCGGAATGACATAAATGAACATTCATTAGAAGCATCAAAACTCAGGGTGTTCCACAAAACTATTAATTCAACATTGCATGACTCGAAGTATTAATTAAACATTTTTTCCTGAGCTGTTCCCCAATAACGGCAATCATACGTTTCTTCACAACTATCCCATGAAATACGGCATTCAATTGTGCCAAGAGTGTTCGCGTGAAGAAGATTTCAAATAAATTGACAAAAAATATAGCAGTACATCCATTTCCATTTGAGACTGTTTTCTCTTTCAGTGTCCAGTCTACAGACCTCTCGCCTCCAGGATCCCCTTTTAGAAGTTAGCACTTCTGCTTCTACACCCCTAACTTAGAAATCGTTCAACACTGAATCTAACCATTGCCTTCTAAGTGTAATCTCTCCTCCCCCATTCGCTTCACACAACCCCACCATCATAGCAGCTTCATCTAGTGTGTACCCTTTATCTCTCCTTGAGGGACTTCTACTGAACAGGATAGGCCCACAAATCTTGGAAACCATCCCGATGGAACAAGCAGGTTTCAGACCGAACAGGAGCTGCACAGATCAGGTACTAAGCCTAACTACATACATTGAAGCCGGATTTCAGAAACAAGTTAAGACATCCGCAGCTTTTATCGATTTGACTGCTGCTTACGATATAGTATGGAAAGAAGGACTCCTGTACAAATTGGTCAGAGTCATCCCCTCATGCTCTCAGACAGACACTTCCAAGTAGTACAGGGTAATCGTATAAGTAAACAACGGAAACTCAATAATGGACTACCCCAGAGGTCAGTACTATCTCCCGTTCTTTTCAACCTATATATTTCTGACGTACCTGAAACCAGTGCAAGGAAGTTTGGATATACTGATGACTTGGCTCTGGCTGTTCGACACAAGGAGTTCAAAACTGCTGAAAACATTCTAACCGATGATCTCAATGAACTTCATGCATATTTCTCGTACCAATTTTTTCCAAAACCGAAGTCAGCAGTTTCCACTTAAACAACAGAACAGCGGACTATAAACTGGAAGTCCGAATGAACAACACTGTGCTTCCCTACCAGAGCCATCCAAAATATCTTGGAGTGATACTAGATAGGACTCTATCCTTCAAGAAACATTTGGAAATTGCATCTCAAAAAGTAAGCACACGAAATAACCTCATCCAA
Source organism: Meconema thalassinum (assembly GCA_946902985.2). Classification (NCBI taxonomy): domain Eukaryota; kingdom Metazoa; phylum Arthropoda; class Insecta; order Orthoptera; family Tettigoniidae; genus Meconema; species Meconema thalassinum. The sequence continues at coordinate 219,315,978 of OX336399.1, read as the reverse complement.
AAACTTTGCAGCATTAGTTGGGGAGCATCAGCAGACACTCTTCGAACTTCTGCGCTCAGTTTGGTATATTCTACTGCTGAATATTGTGCTCCGGTATGGATAAACAGCCCCCACGTAAAGAAGGTAGACACTCAGCTCAACATAGCCATGAGAACCATCTCTGGTTGTATTAGAACTACTCCACTCTACTGGCTCCCAACACTCAGCCACATAGCCCCTCCGGTGTTAAGAAGATAGGATGCACTGAGGAAGGAATATTCTAAAATAATGAACAACCCTGCACTTCCAATCCATGACGACATTCCCACTCTGGCAATAAACCGGCTCCGGTCTAGGAATCCACCCCTCCGACTGGCTCAACAGCTTGCTGATAGTAATTTTAACATTACAGCTAAATGGCGTGAAACTTGGACTAGAAATACCCCACCCGAAGTTCGTGACCTCATAGATCCTGTCAAAAAAATCAACGGCTTTGAACAACCGCGACATTTATGGAAGACCATTAACTGCATCCGTACAGGACATGGAGTTTGTGCGTACAACCTGCACAAATGGGGAAAGCGGCCAGACCCCTGCTGTGATTGTGGTTCACCAAATCAGGGACATTGTTGAAGACTGCAAAATAAGAGCATACCTAGGTGACCCTATCGACTTTTTCAGGGCTACACCATCGAGCCTGGACTGGATCAATAGTCTGGACATAAGGTTATAGGTCGATTTTATTTATTTATTTATTTCGGTGGCGCAGTCGGTAGCATGCTGAACTGCTGCGCCCAAGATAGCGGGTTCAAACCCGGCCGAAGTCGTCGGATTTTTAAGAGCGTTAAAAATCCTTCAGTATGCCTCCCTTCGGGGAGAAGTAAAGCCGGCGGTCCCATGTCATAGATTTATGGAATGTAAAAGATCCTTTCACAGACTAAACTTGTGTAAAGCAAAATTGTTAGGTTAGATTTCATCAGAACGCTCTATCAAAGTTCCAACGTTCACCACTAGCTATCATTGATATCTGGTAGCGAAAATTTGGAAATACTTGAAATTGAACGGAACTTGTAGCTCACCCTAATGAGGGTGTCCGCTGGAAGCAGCTACAGACTCAGGCGAGCCGAACATGTCCTCGGACACTCCCGGCACTAAAAGCCATACGATAAATAAATAAATAAATAAATAAATAAATAAATAAATAAATATAGGTCGATATCTGTGCTTGTATGTACTTTTATTATTATTATTATTATTATTATTATTATTATTATTATTATTATTATTATTATTATTATTATTATTATTATTATTATTATTATTTGATTATTGACGGTTGTCGTACTGAGCGGTTGGTGCGTCTTGGCTTTCGTGGTTTAAGTGAGTTTGACGGTTTATTTCAGTGACTATATTAGTTGAAAGGGTTGAGTTTTGTGTGGCAGAGCCTCCTCCGCACGACGAAGTGATTTCTCTACCTGAGGGGTGGCTGGGTGAGTAATTCTTCCATCTGTTCAGGAATTGTGTCCCCGTCGCTTGTGGAAAGTTAGGTTATGTCCAACAGAAGAGAAGAGATCGGTGTCATGGAGAGATTGTGTGTGGAATCCACCGAGATTGTAAGCGGCGCAGATACCAGCGCTCAGGCCCAAGTGGGAGATTCTAATGGCGCGCGATGTGTGGCGTCTACAAGAACTACTTCATCTAGGGAGCTGGACGTTGCATCTAATGTCATGGCGGGGCAGAGTACAATAATCTCGGGTGAGAATGGAGGTTCAGATGAATTGAGGTTCACTGCGGACAAAGGTAAATGTCGAAATGAAATAGACATAAAAGAAGAGTCAGAGATTCTGAAAGGAATAGGATTACTGAAGATCATGATGGCAGCTACCAAAACTCAAAGAAATGTGAGTAATAATATCAAGAATAGCCTAGCGCAGTTAGTAGAGGTTTTTGATGTCCTCGATCACTGCCGCAAAACTAGATTGGCAACAGAGGTCACTACCATCACTCGACCTAGAACTCCCATATGCGAGAAGGCTGCAAGTCAAGGAGAAACAATGATTACTGTAATTGAGAGCAGTGTCAATTCCGAAAACATATCTGCAAATGAAATTGTGGTCATTGAACCTCCCGTGGAGAAGTTAGCAGAAGATGCCTGGCAAACAGTTCGAACAAGGAAACACAGGGGTCATAGCGGTAAAGTTATTCTGGAGGACGAAAAGGGAGAACTTAGAAGTAATCATTCTCTACATCAGAAGGGAAATAAAACGAAGGATAGAAGACGCAACGAGGCAATTGTTATCAAGCCTACTGAGGGGAAGACATATTCAGAAGTTCTTCAATCATTGCGTCAGCAAGCAACATCTGATTGCAGTGGCGTAAACCTTAAATCGATTCGCAGAACGTCGACTGGTGCGGTGCTCCTTGAAATGAAAGGGAAAAATGGAGATAAATCTAAGTTCAGGGAGATGATTTCCAAAGCCGCTGAGGGTTTGGGTGAAGTTAAAATGTTGGCTCCTACCATAACCTTGGAAATTAGGGATTTGGACTGTCTTACAACAGCAGAGGAAGTCCAGGCAACATTAGAGGACCGGCTTAAGGATAACATGGGTGAAATAAAAGTTACTATTACCAAGCCCAATTCCAGAGAACAGCGTATGGCCATAGTTGTGGTAAACTCCAATGCGGCAAATGAGTTGCTCCTTGATCAGCAAATTTAGATAGGCATGGTTAGCTGCCGTATTCGGAAAAGGACCAATGTGCTGAAATGCTTCCGATGTATGGGCTATGGTCACATGGCAAGACAATGTACGGGTCCTGACAGGTCGAAGTTGTGCTACAGATGCGGGGGAAAGGAGCATAAAGCTGCTCACTGCACGTCTGCCCCAAAATGCTCGATCTGCGCGTGTGAAGGCAAGAATGACGACCATGTGATCGGGTCAGGTATGTGTGCTGTCTTTCGACGTGCATTGGAGAGTGCTCAACCGTCAAAATGCTAAGATTTCTACAAGGCAATATTCATCGTAGCAGGGTGGCTAACGATCTCCTAGTTCAGTTTGCCGCGGAAAAGAATATTGATGTTGTGCTTATTAGCGAACAATATAAGAACAGGGATATTCCATCGTGGTACTCTGATGAAAGTGGGACGGCTGCTATATGGGTAGCGGATCCAAGCAGAGTTTTTATTGAAAAGTTTGGTGCTGGAAATGGATTTGTCTGGGTCAAGAGCAGAAATATTTCTTATGTAAGCTGTTACTTAACACCCAATGAATCAATTCGGCAGTTTGAGACCCGACTATCTGCCCTTGAGGATTTCCTAGGTACAGTAACTGGGGGTATTCTGGTGGCCGGTGATTTTAATGGTCGAGCAGTTGAGTGGGGCTTGGCTCATACAAACGGGAGAGGCCATAGAATTTTGGAGATGGCTGCTAGGTTGGACTTGGTGCTGCTAAATAGCGGTGATGTTCCAACATTTTGTCGGCCTGGGCAAAACGAAACCACACCAGACCTAACGTTTGCCTCTGCAGATCTTGCTGCTTGCATTGCAGACTGGCATGTAATGCTAGATTATAACAACAGTGATCATAGATACATCCTTTTTAATACTAGGCCTCGAGGAGGCCTAGTCCATGAAATTCCGATACCGTTTAGATGGAACGTTGATCACATGGATGGTGAAATTATTCTTGCAGTAATAGCACAAGGGAAACAAGTTCTGGAGGATTTGTTTCAACATAGCCCCGCGAGCTCTGCAGAAACCCTGGTTAGGTCGACCATTGATCTCATTGTTAAGGCTTGCGGAGCATCCATGCCCAAGAAGAAGATTTTTCCAAACAAACGGCCAGCCTATTGGTGGAATGTCGAAATAGCAGAGGCTCGACGATTGTGTTTTCGATTAAGGAGAAGGGCACAAAGGCTCTGCAGAGATTCTCTAGAGTTTGCAAATGCGATAGAAGAGTGTAGAGTAGCGAGGAGGGCTCTCAAACGGGCCATTGCTCAAAGTAAGGCACATAAATGGAACGAGCTCATTAACGATCTGGATCAGGACCCACGGGGTCTGGGCTACAAAATTGTCAGTAAGAAGCTCGGCGGCATTATGGTGTCTACTGCTGCTATGACGGCATCCCAGAAGGAAGCTATTATAGATGAGCTATTTCCTAATCATCCAGAGAGATTTCCCGATCACATGCCGGTGATGCTAGATGATTCCGCTATTCACTAGGGAGGAATTACAAACTACAGCACGATCTTTTCAGAATAAGAAGGCACCAGGGCCGGATGGAATTCCTGCTGAAGTGTTAAAGATGATATCCGAAGAGGAACCAGATGTTTTGATGAATATGTATAATTGTTGTTTACTACAGGGAGTCTTTGCGACCCCGTGGAAAGTGGCCAGGCTTGTGCTCATGCCTAAAGGCAAAGGAGATCCCACTACTGCTTCAGGTCAGAGACCTCTATGCATGTTGGACATGGCTGGCAAACTGTTTGAGAAGATGATTAAAGGAAGGCTTCAGGCAGCGATTGTTGCTGCAGGAGGTCTGTCCCCCAAACAATACGGTTTTGTGAAGGGTAAGTCCACCATCAGCGCCATTGAAGAAGTGGTGATGGCTGTCAGATCCATTGAGCATGGAAACCATTTCTCTAGAAAAATGTGCTTACTGGTTACTCTGGATGTGAAAAATGCCTTCAATTCTGCCCGGTGGATTGACATAATAGCTGCACTTGAAACAACATTTAACATTAGTAGTGGAGTAAGGGGGGTTCCAAGCCACCCGGCGTTGCTCGGGCGGCGTTCATATTAAATAATTAATAACTCCCGAACCCTTGGTCGGAGATTCACGAATGAGGTGTCGTTGGACTCGGGCTGACGGGGGCTTTGCTATGGACCACTCATTTCAACCCCTAAATAAAACCTACCCCTACTAGGGGGTGAAATTGTAATTTTTTAGTAAAAGTCTCTTTTCAAATGGGACATGTATAAGGTGCGCTGCTAAAATGAACTTAAATGTTGTTGCTCATATCGCGCATGCGTTTTTCTGGCTGCCGCTATGGATGAACATTTTTGTTTTTGATTTTTACGCATGCGCACTTGGGATTTTTGTAAGAGGGCGAGCTCTTTGAAAAAAAAATGATTGATAAGAAGAGGTTTTGGTGGTGAGGAGAGAGCCAGATAGTCGCCTACTTTCCTACGACGTTTGCCGATATCTCTCGAACGCAAGGTCGGATTTGGACGTGTGACGTGTCAAATCGCTTGTCTCAAAGCCCTATATATGTTATTAATAGGTTAAAGTTTTGAGAATGAGGGAAACAGGCGTTTTGGGGTAAAATTATGATTTTAGACTTTTTCTGATATTTCACGAATGCCTGGTCGGATTTGGTCCTATGACGTGTCAAATGGCTTGTCTCGAAACCCTTTTTATTTTGGTAATAGGTTAAAGTTTTTGAGAATGAGGGAAACAGAATTTTTTGTTGTAAAACCGTGATTTTAGACTTTCTGTTATATTTCACAAACCAATAACGCCAGAGACGTATACGAGGGGTCGTAGGACTCGGGGTGACGCCCCTCCCCTATCTCCCTTTCGAATATAGTATTTATGTTTTAAAAAATGCGAAAGAGCCTAACGACACTTATGTTGAAATCATTTCAGTTTTTAAAACTTTTCTTAAATTTGTCTAAAATGTTCATGACGAGTGGTTGTAGATAGAAAGAGACGATACCACTGGACACGTGTTTCAACGAAGCTATTACTGGCCACGGTGGTGATATACCAATACAGTATTCGCTATTTCGATGAGACGGCGGGTCGAGGGTTCGTTTTCTGATTTTTCCTATGATGGAATTCCTAATTCCTAAACCCCCTGAAGGGGGTCTTTAACGTGTAAACGATTATGAGTGACATGACAAATGATAATTCCTTGATTCGATGAAGTTGGCTTTAGATAGAACAAACAGAACTTGGTTATATATTGCTTGAAGTGAGTATAGAAAACAAACTTGCTGGGGCAGACTGACAGGATGTGAATGTTATTTGATCTTATTGGAATGCATTGACTTGACAGGGCAATGAAAAAAAGCACAGAGATGCTGAGGACACTTGAAGGTCAAACGATATGGCAACCATGGTGGGAGGGGGAAGCTAGGATGATGTCGCCGATCATGTTCAATGGATGAATTTATATTTTGCGAAGCATTGTTCGGAGAGGGTCATGGGACGACTTGTTTTAAGGGTATTTATTTTTTCGATGTTTCCTATGGTGGACTCATTGATTGAAATAATCCAAAACTGCTAGGGCATGGCCTTGAGATTTTATAAACCGATAATGGGATTTTGACATACAAGATCCACTCAGAACTTGACATGATGTCATTCTTTTTATGGCTTATGAATTTCCCCAAAAAAGACCCAAAACAACAAGATCATGGACTTTTGCTTTTCTTAATATATTGCAAACCCATAATGTAAGATGTTTACTGTGAGTGACGAAATCTAGCTAGGTAACGAAAGAATTATTGTAGGATATATGTATGGTGACTGACACGTCTTTGACCATTGGAACTTGTTTTCAGATCTGACTGTAGTACATAGGGAGTATAGGTTGTAGGCATGGATTGACAAACGGTGCACACAAAATTCAATTTATCGATTCAAGAATTAAGAGTAGACTATCATTCCCCCGTGTGGGTGCGGGATAGAATACACCCACGGTATGCCCTGCCTGTCGTAGGAGGCGACTAATAGGGCCGACATGGCCGAATAACTTGCCAGTTTTGATTTGTTCAGACCCCCTGTGGATGGGGAGGGCAGAATTCATCCACGGTATCCCCTGCCTGTCGTAAAAGGCGACTTAGAGGGGGCCTTATAAAGGTCGATTTTGGTTTTCTGGTCCCAGCTCTGGTTTGACCAATAGAAACAAACATGCATGCTGTTAGGGGAAGGGCCACCAGCTTGGCCATCTGGCCAGAAAGCCTAGACGGTATGCCCCATCCCGTCAGGTGGGTGCGCCATGTACCCTACAGTAGTATCCGCCTTACAACGAAGGTCCCTGCATGGCCGAATACTGGAGCTGAATAAATCCTGTGCATGCCGAGGGGGAAGTGCCTGTTCGAGGCACTGGGACCCCGGGCAATATCTGCTATGCCAGGTAGGTATTGCCTTGGCTGGGTGGCGCCCACAGTGATAGCCCCCGTTCGGAGTGGGCAGTATTCGGGGAGGATTTCGTCCGGGATGCCATCAAAGCGATCACGGACACCTGTACAGGGTGGCACCCTTAAAAAGCCGTCTCTGGAGTGTCGAGCTAATCCCAAGGTGTATACGCCTTGGGATGAAGCCTTTAACCAACGATTTGCGACAGACAGATCACCTCGCTACCTGGTAGCTACCAGGACTGACGGGGATGATTTCAAGCTCGTAAAATCGATCATTTTCGCTGAGGAAATCGAGGGGAAATTTGGTGATCTTAACGGGATTTCCAAGCTCCGGAACGGGCAGCTCTTGCTGCATACCGTTAGCCGGCAGCAAACCGAAGCGTTGCTGGAATGCACGCAATTCGGCGAAATCCCCGTTAAGATCACAAAGCACGAAACGCTGAATGAGGTCCGTGGAGTTATTTTCCATCGTGACCTCATTTTGAATAGCGATGCTGAACTGTTGCGGGATCTGGGGAAGAGAGGCGTCACAAAGATTAGGCGCATCACCCGAAAGATTGGGGAAAGGAGCGTCGATACCGGCGCTTTTATTCTCCATTTTGAAGGTGATGTTGTACCTAAGCAGGTGAAGGTCACATCGTACAACTGCGATGTGCGACCGTACATCCCTCCACCTATGCGCTGCTACCAGTGCCAGAGATTCGGGCATGTTTCCGCCAGGTGTACTGCGAAGGCCGTATGTAGAGAGTGTGGCAAGGGGACACATGAGGGTGACGAGAGGTGTACGCCTCCCCCGATATGTCCCAACTGCCAAGGAAGTCACTCTCCACGGTCAAAACAGTGCCCTGAATTCATTATGGAAGCCAAGATCCAGGAAATCAGGACTCTTGACAGGCTTTCATATCACGACGCTCGCAAGAGGTACCGTGATATGAATGCCCCCGAATTTCGGGTATCGTTTGCAGCTGCAGCGACGCCCTCAATCACCCCTGCCGTTAAAGTTTCCAGTGCAGTACCCTCGATGTCCTCTTTTAGTACGAGTTTGAAATCTCCCCTCGCTGTACCAGCGAGCACTGTCAGCCCGAAGGAGGTCCCAAAACCTTCTTCGGCCACGGTTAAGAAGGCGCCGGTTTTAACACCTAAACCGGCGAATTCGGAGAAGAAGTCCTCTTCTTCTCCGAAACGGTCGGTGAACAAGTCTTCCCCAGCTAAAGGGGGAAAGAAGACTTTGCCGACCAGGGCTGGTCCTTCTTCCAGCCCACCTAATACGAAAAATATAGGGGAGAAGAGGGAGACGGTTCGTCGCCGTCTCTCTCGTCCTCCTGCTGACGGGGTGGCTACTGTCTCTGCTGGCCTTTCTGCTCCCACTACCACCAAGGGGGCGAAGCCTGCCGAAGCCAAGCCCGTCCGTATGGAGGAACTCCCCTATAGAAAAGAAAATAGATCGGCGGAGGAGAGGGGAACGGTTCAGCGCCGTTTCTCTTCCTCTCCTAAAGGCAGGGCTGCTCACGTATCTGCTGGCCATCCCGCTCCCACCACTACCAGTGGAGCGGTGCCAGCAGGAGCGACCTTGTTTTATAAGGACCCGGCGTCTGTGGGGAAGGGACCATCTACTTCCCCAAACACACGTCGGCGCCGATCCAAGAAGAAATCTCTTCGGGGCGTGTCGGGGACAGACACCCAGTCTTCGGACCGGGAGGAAGTCCCTCGACACCGCTCTCGCTCTTCCCCAAGAGCGAGACTCGTGAGGTCCGACGACGACCGCGCGCAACCCAAGAGAGCGCCCGCTCCATTTTCTTCGTCTTCGGACGGAGATGTGGAGATTGAGGTGTGCTCTCCTGCCCCATCATCTCCAACTAGAGATGGGGAAGGGTGGCAAACGGTCAAGCATAGGTAGAAGACCAACTTCTACTTAAGTCCACACCATGGCACTATTACAATGGAACTGTAATAGCTATTCTGTTCATCTCGCTGAGTTACGACAATTAATATCTTCGTTTTCGGCAACCATTGTCTGTCTTCAGGAATCCAGGTTTCGTCCTGGACATGAGACAACAATGCGTCACTTCAAACTCTTCTCTAGAGACCGGGTGTACGGAGCTGTGGCCGCTGGTGGCGTCTGCACTCTCGTCCACTCTAGCCTCTTTAGTGAAGAGGTGCCGTTGCGTACTCAGCTAGAGGCAGTTGCAGTTCGTACTTCGTTGCCAGTAATGGCAACAGTATGTAACGTGTACATCCCGCCTGATTCTCAGCCGGATTACGACCAGCTGGTGGATCTAGTCTCTCAGCTCCCCCCTCCTTTTCTCCTTCTGGGAGATGTTAATGCCCACAACACCATCTGGGGCTCCGCTACCACTAGCGGTAAAGGGAGATATTTTGAGAGGCTGATCAGGCGGCTGGACCTGTGCCTGTTGAACACAGGGGAGCCTACGCACTTCTCTATTGCACACGGTACTTATTCAAGTATCGATATTACCCTGTGCAGTCGTGCGCTGGTTCCCCTGCTACAGTGGGGTGTACACGATGACCTTTGTAATAGTGACCATTTTCCAATTATCGTTACTCTTCCGAACCAGAGAGCCATCGAGTTACCAAGTCGATGGCTTCTCCGTCGGGCTGATTGGCCAACTTTCACGGCACGCGCGGTGCTTGCCGAAGATACCTTTGAGAGTGTCGACGATCATACCATTCACATAACGAATGGTATTTTGGCTGCTGCTGAGGAAACAATACCTTCCTCGTCCGGCAACTCACGCCGGAAGCTTGTCCCTTGGTGGACAGCCGAGATTGCAGCAGCCATTAAAGATCGTCGACGTGCTTTCAAATGCTATCGGAGGCAAAACACTATGGCCAACCTTATCACTTTCAGAAGGATGCGTGCTAGAGCCCGATATCTGATTCGGGAGAGTAAGAAAACGACGTGGGAAAAGTATGTGTCGTCCATGACGGCGCATACTCCTTCATCTCAAGTGTGGACTAAGCTTCGTCGGATCTCCGGACTCCCGACATCACTATCGATACCCGGAGTGTCCATCAATGGGGACATCATCACGGACCATCTCGCCATTGCCAACAGCATTGGCTCGCACTTCTCCGATGTATCCTGCTCCGGGAGTTACGATCCTACATTTCTGACTCTGAAGCGGGAGGCAGAGACTCACCCCTTGTCCTTTGCCACTGCTGCTTCGGAGTCCTATAATGTACCATTCTCTGAATGGGAACTGCGCAGTGCGCTTGCACTGTGCAGGGATACGGCTCCTGGACCGGATAACATACATAATCAAATGTTAAAACATCTGTGCGAATCCAGTATGAAAGAACTGTTGATCCTCTTCAATCGTATATGGATTGAAGGGGAGTTTCCATCTCAATGGCGAGAGGGGATCGTGATACCGATTCCTAAGGCTGGAAAGGATCCCAAGTTTGTAAGCAGCTATAGGCCCATTTGTTTGACAAATGGCCTATGTAAGCTGCTCGAAAAGATGGTGAACCGTCGACTGGTGTGGTTCTTGGAGGATAAAGGTCTCCTGTCTGAGTACCAATGTGGATTTCGCTCTCATAGGTCCACCACTGACCATCTGGTGCGACTTGAGAGCGCCATACAGGAGGCTTTTTTCCGGAAGCAGCACCTAGTCACGGTTTTCTTTGACCTCGAGAAAGCCTACGACACCACATGGCGCTACGGGATCCTTTCCACCCTTCACAAGTGGGGACTCCGTGGTAACTTACCGACTTTCATTGCGAATTTCATGTCCGTCCGACTCTTCCGTGTAAGGGTCGGTAGGACATTATCGCAGTACTATACCCAAGAAAATGGAGTTCCTCAGGGTTCAGTGCTGAGTGTCACCTTGTTCGCGATTGCCATTAATGGCATTGTTGCCGCCGCCGGGTCCGCGGTAGTTCCATCGCTGTATGTAGACGATTTAGCTCTGCATTACAGCTCTGGAAGTATGGCAGTCGTGGAACGGCAATTGCAGCTAGCCATCAACCGGGTCGACAGGTGGGCTCACGACCGGGGTTTTCGTTTTTCAGCAGCGAAAACCTCCGTCGTCCATTTTTGTCGGCTACGGAGGCTACATTTACACCCTGAACTACATCTCAGGGATGCTGCGTTGCCGGTGGTTGACACTTATCGCTTCCTGGGGCTCCATTTTGACAGCAAGTTAACGTGGCAGCACCATATACGGCAATTGAAAATGACATGTCTCAGGAAACTGAACTTGCTCAGGTTTCTTAGTGGCACTACGTGGGGGGCTGACCGTGCGGTGCTGCTACGGTTCTACCAAGCCCTCGTCCTGTCCCGGCTAGACTATGGTTCTGCGGCATACGGTTCAGCAAGGCCGGCAACCTTGAAAATGCTGGACAGTATCCACCATAGTGGCGTTAGACTGGCTACCGGTGCCTTCCGGACCAGCCCGATACCCAGCCTACTCGTCGAATCGGGTGTTCCACCTTTAAATTATAGACGCCAACATATGCTGTTAGCATATGCTGCCAATGTGCGTCAAATGCCGCAACACCCGACCTATCAAGCTCTCTTCGGTACCCAAAACCACCAGGGGTACGCCAACCGGCCTCGTGCCACTCGGCCGGTTGGTATTAGACTTGATAGCTCGTGTACTGAAATAGGAGTGGCTGTAGGTCCCTGTATGATCCGGACATCTAGCGAGGTGCCTCCGTGGCAAGTCCCGCGTCCGGAAATTCGGTTAGATCTGCACCGAGGTCCTAAGGTGAACACGGATGCCTCCGTTTACCGGAGGCAGTTCCACAGCATAGTTCACCAATTTCCGGACGCTGGTATTCTATACACGGATGGTTCGAAGGTGGACGAGAAGGTGGGTTGTGCTTACGTTATTGATGGTGCAAATACCAAGATCTCTTTGCCTGAGGCCTGTAGTGTGTTTACTGCGGAGCTCGTTGCCATCTATGAAGCTCTGCAGTTTGCACTACAGGATGCACGAATCCACTTTCTCGTGTGTACCGACTCTTTGAGTTCGTTGCAGTCAATTGCTACATGTTTCCCGCAACACCCCCTAGTGCAGCGAATCCACGACCTACTAGCCGGGCTGTGCCACGCTGACACTCGAATCACCTTTCTGTGGCTTCCAAGCCACATGGGAATTGCGGGAAATGAGTTAGCGGATCAAGCTGCAAAAGAGGCGGTATCACTACCACCTCGACCAATGGAGGTACCCGCTAGAGATATTCGCTCTCAGTTACGCCTACAAGTTCTGGCTTTTTGGGAGAGTCAGTGGCTAGCTGACCCACTGCCCAGTAAACTGAGAGCGATCAAGGGAACTACTCGCGTTTGGCGGAGCTCCTTCCGGGCCCGGAGAGAGTCCGTCATTTTGTGTAGGCTAAGGATAGGTCATACAAGATCCACCCACTCGTACCTAATGAGAAGGGAAGACCCCCCACTTTGTACCTGTGGAGCCGTTTTCACCGTGGCCCACATTTTCACCGAGTGTGTGGATCTTGCTGACTTACGAAGAAACCTTGGTTTGCAGACGACACTCAAACTTATATTAGCCGATGACGCGGTGGCTGCTGATCGCGTTATCCGCTTTATAAGTGAGAGTGGGTTAGGGCCAGCAATCTAAATTTTCCAGTGAACTTTGACTCAACGACTTGTTCGTTTTTGAATGATAATGTATTGTTTTTTCCGTAATTTTTGTTTATGTTTATATTTTTATTTATTTAATTGTTTGTTTTTGTTTTATTAATTTTTGGTCTTTTTAAATTTAGATGTCCACCTCAAAATTTTAAATTCAATTCAAAATTTGTATTCTTTAATCTGTGTTAAGAGGGGCAGATGACCTCGTAGTTCCGCCCCTTAAAACAACAATAACTAACTAACTAACTAGACTATCATTAATTAATTGGTTAAAGAGTGTAGCTAAAAATAAAAAAATGGTGACTACATTAAACTAAACTGAACCAAGTCGAATCAAACCCAACCGAACCAAACCAAGCCTAAAGCAAACCAAACCTAATCAAGAACAAGCCAAGGGCTTAAGTGTAAAACTTGTGGGGGAATGCAGTCATTGGCAATGTCCAAAGGAAGGGATAACGCTCTACCTCTAGAGGGTAAGGTAAAGCTAGCGCATGGTGCTAATGCATATTCCCAAGTACATGAACCACACACACACACAACTATCCTATGCTGTTTTTATGAGTTAACTGTTAAAACTTACTCAGTGGATACTGAGCAAGATGGTCGCTACACACAACAAGCTTTAAATACTTGAGGCTAATAATCTATACACACACACACACGCTTGTTCTAAACTAAACTGTCTTGCTGGCAGTGCTCACACAGTAGGCAAATGACAGAAATGCTTGGCTAACAGAAATACAATCATTTTCGTTTGTCTAATGTTACCAGCTAACCATTACATGCTATAGTGGTGAGCACATGTGCCTCTTGCACTGGAGATCGTAACTCGATTTCTAGCTCTAAGGCCTAGAATGAATCAAACTAAGAAAGAAGGGTATGGTGACGCAGTGGTTAAACTGTTAGCCTTTCACTAAGGTAGACTAGGGTTTGATTTTAGGTTAATATACATGTCATAAACAAACAAACAAACAAACAAACAAAAAAAGCAGAGATAATGTTTAAAACTGATTACACTTGTCTCTTTTCAAATTATTACTTAGATTGCAAATACAAAGGTGGACTGGGTTTGATATTCAGTTAATGCTGCCTATCGCATACTAGCCTGTAAGAAAGCCAAACAAGCAAAAGGCGTAGGTAGAGCAGTGGTAAAATCGCTATGTGTAGAGAACTACCTAACGGTTTTATGAACTGGCAATGGTATGTCGCATAAACAGTGCAGGATACAATCCAGCAACCATAATTTGTATCTTGTGGAGCAGAGAAAACATATATATAGAGAAAGATATAGAAAGCTAGTGTATGTATGGGTAGCATTGATAATTTGACCAGAGAAAATACGATGAGGTAGGGTGGGGAGAGGGAGAATTAACACTTATATATGAATGAATGGTAAATAGTATTTTAGTTTTTTTTCCCCAATAGTTTTGTTTTTTAAATGCAGTGGTAGATAGTCGTTATTTTGTAAAACATTCTTACTTGCAGTAGTAATAAGACTCTATGGTTTCGCTAACACATAGATAGACTGTATTATTGCCATGGTCAAGCACTCACATTAAGATCATTTACAAAATCATAAAATGAAAAATAAAAAATCTTGTTTTGGAAATATCGTTTTTCAACATACACAAAATAAATATATAAAAAATTTGTAAACAGCAAAATGGAAAATCCATGGTCAAGCTCTCACATTAAGATCATTTACAAAATCATAAAATGAAAAATAAAAATCTTGTTTTGGAAATATCGATTTTTTTCAACATACACAAAATAAATATATAAAAAATTTGTAAACAGCAAAATGGAAAATCCATGTTTCCATATAGACAAAATTTAAAAACCTTAAACGGACATTTAAGAAAATATATATAAATGGGAAATTGACAAATGTGTAAATATGAAAATGGAAAAATCCATGTTTCCATATCATGAAATTGAAAAACATCAAACTGTCATTTTAAAAAATGCAAATGGAAAATTGACAAATTGCAATGTGTGAAATGTGAAATTGAACAAATGGCTATCATTATTTAAAAAAAAAAGAACATGGTGCTCTATGGTTGAGGTGTGAATCAAACCCTTTCTACTTATTTGGACCACCCGAGACTGAGTAGACTAGTTTAAGTTGTCATACCACTTTTAAAAGTTTGTGTTAAATCTAGGAATTGAACCCAAGAGCTTGTAGGGGAGATCAAAGGTTATAATATGTTAAACAGATAGCCTTGAATGAAGGGTGTGGTAGCTATATAGAGATGAGACGTTTCGCTCGGGGCAGGGAGGCATGGAGATCTGCATCAAACCAGTCAAAGGACTAAAGACTCAAACAACAACATGTACGTTCACCAAAATAATGTTGTGTAACGGTAAATGTTAGTCAACGAACAGTAATGCATTACTAAAACCCATGACACGATACCTAAGAGCTTTTCTAAAATGATTTTAAAATGCCTTTAACCCTATATTGAACACCCAGTTCACAAGACTCATAACTGCAATGTTATGGTAAAACAAAACAAAATCTATATTTCAAAACAAACAAGTGGTTTAGTCAATGTATACTGGAAAAAGTTTTGTAAACACTCAAGTCCTCAAGACCAATTAAATTAGTAACTGTCAGGTTGGCCGAGTGGTTAAGGTGTTTGACTTAAGATCAAATTTCTGTATAAGGAAGCAAGGGTTCGAATCCCTTACCTGACATAACTATTGCCTTAACATGGCTTGGCCACACTGTATTATTATGATACTCAGTACACAAACCATAGATATAGTGTATTGTTTAAGGCCACTCTCTTTCTGAACATAGTCAGAGACTGTTGATGGTTAACAATTGTATTAATAGTGGGACATGGGGATAGCAATTAAGAAAAAACAGCCAATACCCATACAATATTTTTATTCATTTTAGTTTTTTTTTACAATAGTTACACACTGAATACAACTTTTTATCTCTTTACCATTGTTTGATATAGATTTTAAACACAACGCTTGTTGTAGATCCTTTTACAACTTTCTCTAGGTACTCTTGTTCTTAAAAACTGGGAAAGCCGCAATGGTTTTATAGACATTAAACCCTCATTCTCTTGTTTTTCATCATTATCATCATCATTATTATAAATATTATCTTTATAATTATTATAGTCATTGTCACCATCATTATCATCATCATCATCATCCTCAACATCACTAGAACTATCCAATTCCATTTTTTCCTTTTCAAAAGGGATCTCTTGAAGAGTCTGTGTTGCTTTTGATAGTGTTACGGGTTTATTGAACGTTGACAACTGTCCTAACATGACTTTTTGAGGAGATAAATGTTTTTTCATAAGGAAGTCACTATGTTGAGTAACACTATGTTTTTGTCGGACTTGCTTTTTCTTGTTCTTTTGATCATGTTTTGTTAACACTAACGGTGTTTCATTTGGTATACCACATTGATGAGTACCCACACTTAAGACCTCACTATGTTTACTTTTTAGATGACCTAGACATTTTGTTGTTCTTTGTTTTGAGCACTGCCAAAATATGATGCCATTCGCATTTTCTCGCTTATAGTTATAAGAGTACTCATGATACAGGGCACGTGGTTTACCTTTATTGGTTATAGTATATTCCATAGTAGTCACTGACTTGTATAGTCGATCCGCCTACTACAAAGGTCTGAACACTTGTGGTGAAAGAATGATGTTGTGTTGACGTTTTATGCAGGATAATGTTGGTGGCATATGTGGGTGGCTTATGTTGATGACATGTGTTGTTGGCTGATTTTGGTGGCTTATGTTGATGGTTTATGGTGGTGGCTTATGTTGATGGCTTATGTTGGTGGCTTATGTTGATGACATATGTTGGTGACTTATGTTGATAGCTTATGTTGGTGGCTAATGTTGATGACATATGTTGTTGGCTTATGGTGGTGGCTTATGTTGATGGTATATGTTGCTGGCCTATGTTGATGGTTTATGTTAATGGCTTAGGTTAATATCTTAGGTTGATGGCATAAGTTGATGGCTTATGTTGGTGGCTTATGGTGGTGGCTTATGCTGGTGGCTTATGCTAGTGGCTTATGGTGGTGGTTTATGGTGGTGGCTTATGTTGATGACATATGTTGGTGGCTTAAGTTGGTGGCTTAAGTTGGTGGCTTATGTTGGTGGCTTATGGTGGTGGCTTATGGTGGTGGATTATGGTGGCTTATAGTGGTGGCTTATGGTGGTGGCTTATGTTGATGACATATGTTGGTGGCTTATGGTGGCTTATGGTGGTGATTTATAGTGGTGGCCTATGTTGGTGGCTTATTTTTGGTGGTTTACGTTAATACCTTATTTGTAATGGCTTATTTGACAAGTTATTGTTGTCAATGTATTTAGAGGATTTTTCTCTTGGTTTTGGAAAGTATCTCAACTCTTTTTTATGGTAGCATAATGCTTACCGCCATGTTTGTAAGCAACAACAACACACTAAAATTCCAAGAATCCAAAGTACTCTAAGGTTAATGATTGTCTCTCAACTCCATTCAACGTCTAGTCAAAAAACATTATATATTTTTCACATTTTACAAAAAAGGTAAATTGGGAAAGTAAGCTATATGTTTAAACTAAAAATCATATCAAATCATATGCTAACTCCAACACCTACGTCTACCCCAATCTCAGTCAAAAAAATATAATATTCTTCAAATTTTTCCAAAACAGTATTTGGAAAGTAGGCCATATTTTGAAAACTAATCATCCTATAAAGTCATATATATATATACTGAAACCAATGGCTTTTATATCCTTAATCTTAAGAACAAAATATGGAATTTTTGACATGTTTTCCAAAAATGTTCATTTTAAAACGGGGCTATATTTTGGAAACTAGGAATTTTACAAGAAAGTTTGTTTAACGTAAATGGCAGGTATTTACCCCCACTACCCGCAAACCAAGTCCCAGGTCTCTGGGGAAAAATCCAAAAAAAAGTTCAATTTGGAAAGTAGGCAATATTTTGAAAACTAATCATCCTAAAAAGTCATATATAGACTCAAACCAATGGCTTTTATGTCCTTAATTGGTAGAACAAAACTTAACATTTTTTCAGTTTTTCCAAAAAAGTCCAATTTTCAAAAATTGTCTATATTTTGGGAACTAAGAATTTTACAAAAAAGTTTGTTTAACGAAAATGAAAGGTCTTTACTCCCCTCTACCCAAAACATAAATTTCAGGTCCCTAGGACAAAAACTGTGCAGTATATATATATATATATTTTTTTGGGGAGGGGGTCTATATTCACTTTACCTCCCCACTTCACAAGATGGCGGCCATAGCTTAACTTAACCTAGCCTAACCTAACCTGACCTACGAGGTGTGATCAAAAAGTTCCAAAAATGTGGCTGCAACTTAACCAAACCTAGCCTAGCCTAACCTAACCTCCCTGTTGACTAGCCCCCTTTGGACGGGTCCTTTTTGAAGGGAGTCATTTTTTTACGTGTCCCGGAGGACGGGTCCTTGTTGACGGGTCCCAGTGGCGGGTCCCCTTTGGACTGATCCCTATGGACTGGCCTTGCATTTTATCCAAATTATGTCAAAGGGGACCCGCCACTGGGACCCGTCAACAAGGACCCGTCCTCCGGGACACGTAAAAAAAATGACTCCCTTCAAAAAGGACCCGTCCAAAGGGGGCTAGTCAACAGGGAGGTTAGGTTAGGCTAGGCTAGGTTTGGTTAAGTTGCAGCCACATTTTTGGAACTTTTTGATCACACCTCGTAGGTCAGGTTAGGTTAGGCTAGGTTAAGTTAAGCTATGGCCGCCATCTTGTGAAGTGGGGAGGTAAAGTGAATATAGACCCCCTCCCCAAAAATATATATATATACTGCACAGTTTTTGTCCTAGGGACCTGAAATTTATGTTTTGGGTAGAGGGGGGTAAAGACCTTTCATTTTCGTTAAACAAACTTTTTTGTAAAATTCTTAGTTCCCAAAATATAGACAATTTTTGAAAATTGGACTTTTTTGGAAAAACTGAAAAAATGTTAAGTTTTGTTCTACCAATTAAGGACATAAAAGCCATTGGTTTGAGTCTATATATGACTTTTTAGGATGATTAGTTTTCAAAATATTGCCTACTTTCCAAATTGAACTTTTTTTTGGATTTTTCCCCAGAGACCTGGGACTTGGTTTGCGGGTAGTGGGGGTAAATACCTGCCATTTACGTTAAACAAACTTTCTTGTAAAATTCCTAGTTTCCAAAATATAGCCCCGTTTTAAAATGAACATTTTTGGAAAAAATGTCAAAAATTCCATATTTTGTTCTTAAGATTAAGGATATAAAAGCCATTGGTTTCAGTATATATATATATGACTTTATAGGATGATTAGTTTTCAAAATATGGCCTACTTTCCAAATACTGTTTTGGAAAAATTTGAAGAATATTATATTTTTTTGACTGAGATTGGGGTAGACGTAGGTGTTGGAGTTAGCATATGATTTGATATGATTTTTAGTTTAAACATATAGCTTACTTTCCCAATTTACCTTTTTTGTAAAATGTGAAAAATATATAATGTTTTTTGACTAGACGTTGAATGGAGTTGAGAGACAATCATTAACCTTAGACTACTTTGGATTCTTGGAATTTTAGTGTGTTGTTGTTGCTTACAAACATGGCGGTAAGCATTATGCTACCATAAAAAAGAGTTGAGATACTTTCCAAAACCAAGAGAAAAATCCTCTAAATACATTGACAACAATAACTTGTCAAATAAGCCATTACAAATAAGGTATTAACGTAAACCACCAAAAATAAGCCACCAACATAGGCCACCACTATAAATCACCACCATAAGCCACCATAAGCCACCAACATATGTCATCAACATAAGCCACCACCATAAGCCACCACTATAAGCCACCATAATCCACCACCATAACCCACCACCATAAGCCACCACCATAAGCCACCAACATAAGCCACCAACTTAAGCCACCAACTTAAGCCACCAACATATGTCATCAACATAAGCCACCACCATAAACCACCACCATAAGCCACTAGCATAAGCCACCAGCATAAGCCACCACCATAAGCCACCAACATAAGCCATCAACTTATGCCATCAACCTAAGATATTAACCTAAGCCATTAACATAAACCATCAACATAGGCCAGCAACATATACCATCAACATAAGCCACCACCATAAGCCAACAACATATGTCATCAACATTAGCCACCAACATAAGCTATCAACATAAGTCACCAACATATGTCATCAACATAAGCCACCAACATAAGCCATCAACATAAGCCACCACCATAAACCATCAACATAAGCCACCAAAATCAGCCAACAACACATGTCATCAACATAAGCCACCCACATATGCCACCAACATTATCCTGCATAAAACGTCAACACAACATCATTCTTTCACCACAAGTGTTCAGACCTTTGTAGTAGGCGGATCGACTATACAAGTCAGTGACTACTATGGAATATACTATAACCAATAAAGGTAAACCACGTGCCCTGTATCATGAGTACTCTTATAACTATAAGCGAGAAAATGCGAATGGCATCATATTTTGGCAGTGCTCAAAACAAAGAACAACAAAATGTCTAGGTCATCTAAAAAGTAAACATAGTGAGGTCTTAAGTGTGGGTACTCATCAATGTGGTATACCAAATGAAACACCGTTAGTGTTAACAAAACATGATCAAAAGAACAAGAAAAAGCAAGTCCGACAAAAACATAGTGTTACTCAACATAGTGACTTCCTTATGAAAAAACATTTATCTCCTCAAAAAGTCATGTTAGGACAGTTGTCAACGTTCAATAAACCCGTAACACTATCAAAAGCAACACAGACTCTTCAAGAGATCCCTTTTGAAAAGGAAAAAATGGAATTGGATAGTTCTAGTGATGTTGAGGATGATGATGATGATGATAATGATGGTGACAATGACTATAATAATTATAAAGATAATATTTATAATAATGATGATGATAATGATGAAAAACAAGAGAATGAGGGTTTAATGTCTATAAAACCATTGCGGCTTCCCCAGTTTTTAAGAACAAGAGTACCTAGAGAAAGTTGTAAAAGGATCTACAACAAGCGTTGTGTTTAAAATCTATATCAAACAATGGTAAAGAGATAAAAAGTTGTATTCAGTGTGTAACTATTGTAAAAAAAAAACTAAAATGAATAAAAATATTGTATGGGTATTGGCTGTTTTTTCTTAATTGCTATCCCCATGTCCCACTATTAATACAATTGTTAACCATCAACAGTCTCTGACTATGTTCAGAAAGAGAGTGGCCTTAAACAATACACTATATCTATGGTTTGTGTACTGAGTATCATAATAATACAGTGTGGCCAAGCCATGTTAAGGCAATAGTTATGTCAGGTAAGGGATTCGAACCCTTGCTTCCTTATACAGAAATTTGATCTTAAGTCAAACACCTTAACCACTCGGCCAACCTGACAGTTACTAATTTAATTGGTCTTGAGGACTTGAGTGTTTACAAAACTTTTTCCAGTATACATTGACTAAACCACTTGTTTGTTTTGAAATATAGATTTTGTTTTGTTTTACCATAACATTGCAGTTATGAGTCTTGTGAACTGGGTGTTCAATATAGGGTTAAAGGCATTTTAAAATCATTTTAGAAAAGCTCTTAGGTATCGTGTCATGGGTTTTAGTAATGCATTACTGTTCGTTGACTAACATTTACCGTTACACAACATTATTTTGGTGAACGTACATGTTGTTGTTTGAGTCTTTAGTCCTTTGACTGGTTTGATGCAGATCTCCATGCCTCCCTGCCCCGAGCGAAACGTCTCATCTCTATATAGCTACCACACCCTTCATTCAAGGCTATCTGTTTAACATATTATAACCTTTGATCTCCCCTACAAGCTCTTGGGTTCAATTCCTAGATTGAACACAAACTTTTAAAAGTGGTATGACAACTTAAACTAGTCTACTCAGTCTCGGGTGGTCCAAATAAGTAGAAAGGGTTTGATTCACACCTCAACCATAGAGCACCATGTTCTTTTTTTTTTTAAATAATGATAGCCATTTGTTCAATTTCACATTTCACACATTGCAATTTGTCAATTTTCCATTTGCATTTTTTAAAATGACAGTTTGATGTTTTTCAATTTCATGATATGGAAACATGGATTTTTCCATTTTCATATTTACACATTTGTCAATTTCCCATTTATATATATTTTCTTAAATGTCCGTTTAAGGTTTTTAAATTTTGTCTATATGGAAACATGGATTTTCCATTTTGCTGTTTACAAATTTTTTATATATTTATTTTGTGTATGTTGAAAAAAATCGATATTTCCAAAACAAGATTTTTATTTTTCATTTTATGATTTTGTAAATGATCTTAATGTGAGTGCTTGACCATGGATTTTCCATTTTGCTGTTTACAAATTTTTTATATATTTATTTTGTGTATGTTGAAAAACGATATTTCCAAAACAAGATTTTTTATTTTTCATTTTATGATTTTGTAAATGATCTTAATGTGAGTGCTTGACCATGGCAATAATACAGTCTATCTATGTGTTAGCGAAACCATAGAGTCTTATTACTACTGCAAGTAAGAATGTTTTACAAAATAACGACTATCTACCACTGCATTTAAAAAACAAAACTATTGGGGAAAAAAAACTAAAATACTATTTACCATTCATTCATATATAAGTGTTAATTCTCCCTCTCCCCACCCTACCTCATCGTATTTTCTCTGGTCAAATTATCAATGCTACCCATACATACACTAGCTTTCTATATCTTTCTCTATATATATGTTTTCTCTGCTCCACAAGATACAAATTATGGTTGCTGGATTGTATCCTGCACTGTTTATGCGACATACCATTGCCAGTTCATAAAACCGTTAGGTAGTTCTCTACACATAGCGATTTTACCACTGCTCTACCTACGCCTTTTGCTTGTTTGGCTTTCTTACAGGCTAGTATGCGATAGGCAGCATTAACTGAATATCAAACCCAGTCCACCTTTGTATTTGCAATCTAAGTAATAATTTGAAAAGAGACAAGTGTAATCAGTTTTAAACATTATCTCTGCTTTTTTTGTTTGTTTGTTTGTTTGTTTGTTTGTTTGTTTATGACATGTATATTAACCTAAAATCAAACCCTAGTCTACCTTAGTGAAAGGCTAACAGTTTAACCACTGCGTCACCATACCCTTCTTTCTTAGTTTGATTCATTCTAGGCCTTAGAGCTAGAAATCGAGTTACGATCTCCAGTGCAAGAGGCACATGTGCTCACCACTATAGCATGTAATGGTTAGCTGGTAACATTAGACAAACGAAAATGATTGTATTTCTGTTAGCCAAGCATTTCTGTCATTTGCCTACTGTGTGAGCACTGCCAGCAAGACAGTTTAGTTTAGAACAAGCGTGTGTGTGTGTGTATAGATTATTAGCCTCAAGTATTTAAAGCTTGTTGTGTGTAGCGACCATCTTGCTCAGTATCCACTGAGTAAGTTTTAACAGTTAACTCATAAAAACAGCATAGGATAGTTGTGTGTGTGTGTGGTTCATGTACTTGGGAATATGCATTAGCACCATGCGCTAGCTTTACCTTACCCTCTAGAGGTAGAGCGTTATCCCTTCCTTTGGACATTGCCAATGACTGCATTCCCCCACAAGTTTTACACTTAAGCCCTTGGCTTGTTCTTGATTAGGTTTGGTTTGCTTTAGGCTTGGTTTGGTTCGGTTGGGTTTGATTCGACTTGGTTCAGTTTAGTTTAATGTAGTCACCATTTTTTTATTTTTAGCTACACTCTTTAACCAATTAATTAATGATAGTCTACTCTTAATTCTTGAATCGATAAATTGAATTTTGTGTGCACCGTTTGTCAATCCATGCCTACAACCTATACTCCCTATGTACTACAGTCAGATCTGAAAACAAGTTCCAATGGTCAAAGACGTGTCAGTCACCATACATATATCCTACAATAATTCTTTCGTTACCTAGCTAGATTTCGTCACTCACAGTAAACATCTTACATTATGGGTTTGCAATATATTAAGAAAAGCAAAAGTCCATGATCTTGTTGTTTTGGGTCTTTTTTGGGGAAATTCATAAGCCATAAAAAGAATGACATCATGTCAAGTTCTGAGTGGATCTTGTATGTCAAAATCCCATTATCGGTTTATAAAATCTCAAGGCCATGCCCTAGCAGTTTTGGATTATTTCAATCAATGAGTCCACCATAGGAAACATCGAAAAAATAAATACCCTTAAAACAAGTCGTCCCATGACCCTCTCCGAACAATGCTTCGCAAAATATAAATTCATCCATTGAACATGATCGGCGACATCATCCTAGCTTCCCCCTCCCACCATGGTTGCCATATCGTTTGACCTTCAAGTGTCCTCAGCATCTCTGTGCTTTTTTTCATTGCCCTGTCAAGTCAATGCATTCCAATAAGATCAAATAACATTCACATCCTGTCAGTCTGCCCCAGCAAGTTTGTTTTCTATACTCACTTCAAGCAATATATAACCAAGTTCTGTTTGTTCTATCTAAAGCCAACTTCATCGAATCAAGGAATTATCATTTGTCATGTCACTCATAATCGTTTACACGTTAAAGACCCCCTTCAGGGGGTTTAGGAATTAGGAATTCCATCATAGGAAAAATCAGAAAACGAACCCTCGACCCGCCGTCTCATCGAAATAGCGAATACTGTATTGGTATATCACCACCGTGGCCAGTAATAGCTTCGTTGAAACACGTGTCCAGTGGTATCGTCTCTTTCTATCTACAACCACTCGTCATGAACATTTTAGACAAATTTAAGAAAAGTTTTAAAAACTGAAATGATTTCAACATAAGTGTCGTTAGGCTCTTTCGCATTTTTTAAAACATAAATACTATATTCGAAAGGGAGATAGGGGAGGGGCGTCACCCCGAGTCCTACGACCCCTCGTATACGTCTCTGGCGTTATTGGTTTGTGAAATATAACAGAAAGTCTAAAATCACGGTTTTACAACAAAAAATTCTGTTTCCCTCATTCTCAAAAACTTTAACCTATTACCAAAATAAAAAGGGTTTCGAGACAAGCCATTTGACACGTCATAGGACCAAATCCGACCAGGCATTCGTGAAATATCAGAAAAAGTCTAAAATCATAATTTTACCCCAAAACGCCTGTTTCCCTCATTCTCAAAACTTTAACCTATTAATAACATATATAGGGCTTTGAGACAAGCGATTTGACACGTCACACGTCCAAATCCGACCTTGCGTTCGAGAGATATCGGCAAACGTCGTAGGAAAGTAGGCGACTATCTGGCTCTCTCCTCACCACCAAAACCTCTTCTTATCAATCATTTTTTTTTCAAAGAGCTCGCCCTCTTACAAAAATCCCAAGTGCGCATGCGTAAAAATCAAAAACAAAAATGTTCATCCATAGCGGCAGCCAGAAAAACGCATGCGCGATATGAGCAACAACATTTAAGTTCATTTTAGCAGCGCACCTTATACATGTCCCATTTGAAAAGAGACTTTTACTAAAAAATTACAATTTCACCCCCTAGTAGGGGTAGGTTTTATTTAGGGGTTGAAATGAGTGGTCCATAGCAAAGCCCCCGTCAGCCCGAGTCCAACGACACCTCATTCGTGAATCTCCGACCAAGGGTTCGGGAGTTATTAATTATTTAATAAGAACGCCGCCCGAGCAACGCCGGGTGGCTTGGAACCCCCCTTACTCCACTACTAACATTCCTCGCTACTTGGCGTCTGTTCTGAGGAATTATCTTTGTGATCGTTGGATACAGTATGACACAGATGAAGGAGTCAAGTGTCGCAAGGTAACAGCGGGGGCGGCTCAAGGCTCGGTGTTAGGTCCTGATTTATGGAACGTAAATTATGACAGTATTTTACGGATGGAGATGCCAGAGGACACTTCTTTGGTGGGATATGCTGATGATCTCGTTGTGCTCATTATGGAGCGCTCCATGGAGGGTCTGCAACTTAAACTGAATCAGGTAATGCGGAGAGTTTCCACCTGGATGAATGAACATGGTCTCCAACTAGCAGTTCATAAAACAGAACTAGTCCTTGCTACTAAGAAGAGAGTTCCACGAGTTGTACCCATGCTAGTAGATAATCAAGTGATAGAAACAGCTCCTGCTGTTCGTTACTTGGGTGGTATGATTGACAGCAAGTTAACATTCTGGAATCATATCAGCAAGATTGCTGATAGGGCTGCAAGGATTGTTAACAACTTGTCGCGGCTCATGGCTAATATTGGCGGCCCTTCACCATTGAAGAGGAAACTGCTGATGAGAGTGGCGGAATCAGTTATTGTTTATGGTGCAGAGATTTGGTCAGTAGCTCTTGGCTCTGAGATGTATAGGAAGCGGATAAACTCTGTTCACAGAAGAGCTGCCCTCAGAATAACTTCTGCCTATCGTACAGTGTCTGGACCGGCAGTGCTAGTAATAGCTGGGGCGATACCCATTTACATCCTGGCCAAGGAAAGGCGCCGTATATACTTGCGCAAAGACGAGCATTCTAAGATACGCGTGAAGAGGGAGGAAAGAGACAGATCTCTTCTGGAATGGCAGGAAGAATGGGAACGTGAAAATCGTGGCAGGTGGACCGCTAGGCTCATCAAGCAACTGAAGCCATGGTTGTCGAGGGAACATGGTGAGGTTAATTATTACATTACCATGTTTCTCTCTGGCCATGGTTATTATGAAGCATACCTCCATCGAATGGGAATTTCACCGAGTTCACGTTGTCGTTATTGTGATGATCAATGGGACGATGTTCAGCACACATTCTTTGCATGCTTGAGGTGGAGAAATCTTCGAAGGCTTCTGGAGACAAAAGTAGGTGTCATTACACCAGACAATGTGGTGGATAAAATGCTCAGCAGCAGAGAAAGTTGGGCACAGATTGCAGTCTACATCTCTGAGCTGCTGAAAACAAAAAAAGAAGAGGAACCGAGAAGATTGGTTGCTGAAGACAGTGAAGATGATGATGAGTAATTTCATTATCATCACATTTAATGAAATTGACTGAGACTTCTGGTCGTAACAGAGGCTCCACCCTGAAGTAAGGCTGAACAGGCAGTTCCGGGGTGGCCTTAAGCCAAGTATAGGGTTTGTGGGTTTTTAGTAGGTAAGAATCCTGCACAGTTGTAAGTCCGGAAGCTTGCAATCTGTCTTTTGAAGATTTCCCCACGTTTCCCTCGAAAAACTAAAAAAAAATATATATATTATTATTATTATTATTATTATTATTATTATTATTATTATTATTTTGTTATTATGATTGTGTTTTTGTGTTTTATGTGTAATACCATACGCTAAATAAATAAATAAATACTGCAACTGCACGGAAGATTATTGCACTTAACTAGAACAAAAACAAGACCTTCGTTAACGCTTATTATTTGTAAACAACTGACAATGTTCTTTTAAATGAAACCGGTTTCGCTATAATTTAAAATAACAAAGATATTTAAAACAGGATATGAATTGTTTTGAAAAATCCACTTATTGCGGCTAATTAGTGGCGCACCCCCACCCCCCTCATAGCTTGAAAAAAATAGAGAAAAATTCAAAAATATTTGTCTTTATTATTCTACATATAGATTATTTATTAAAGTTTATGAACTACTAAATTGCCTTTTGTGCAATTCACTTTTAAAAGCTAATAAACGTGTCAACTGATTACAGACAGACTTCATCTTATTAGGGTGCGTGGTAGTTAGTGTGTGGTGTACATGTCGTAGCCAGATAGTGTAATCCGCCATTACATGAACATCCTAGGCACTTCATGAAGAGCCGGCATATGATGTAAAAAGGTACAGTTGCACTATCTGACGCGTGGTTTCATGAAATGACTAAATTTCGCCGTCACATAGTGTAATTCATTCAGTACTTCATCTGACGGGATATCCAGCCCGTCACTTCATAAAGTAGCGGAAGCGGTGATCACGTGTGAGGGAAGTGTGATTTCCAAGAATTAATCAAATAACAAGTAGTTCCGTGAAGAACTATACAGCCTATTTTCATATATCCTACTTATGTTAATTGCTTCTATCTACATACAAAATTTCAGTTTGATTGCTGTAATAGATTCGTAGATATTGAGAACCGACTAAATATTTCGGATGGTCACCATGCTGGATTTTATATATGTAGGTCCTAGAGTTATGTACTGTTACATGAAGATTATTGTGTACGTGTAGCATTCAAACTTCAATCGCATGATTAGGACACAAGAAGTAACAAGGAGATTTTAAAATTTCGCACAGCTGCCATCTTGTGGTTATGGAAACAATTGAAATAAATTAGATGCCAGTGGATTAACATTCGTATAAGGATTTACTGTACCAAGATTCACTGCACTCGGATGGTTAAATTGCGAGAAACGACCATGTGAATATTTATATTTCGCGGCGCCGCCATGTTGGATTTGTGATCACCAGGTTATTTAAAGTCCTATAGGTTAATTTAAGTTCATAGCCCCTTTGAACATTTAAAAAAATCAGTTTTATTGCTATAATAGATTCGTAGATATCCAGAGCCGTCTAATTATTTCGGATGGTCGCCATGTTGGATTGTTAAATGTATAAATCATAGAGTCATGTACCATTAAAGGAAAATTATTGCGTAAGTTCATTATTCAAACTTTCACTTCGATCGCATGATTACGACACAAGAAATAAAAACGTAATTTTAAAATTCGCAAAGCCGCCATCTTGAGGTTATGTAAACAATTGAACTAAATTAGATTACAATGTGTATAAACATTTTCTGTACCAGATTTCATTGCGTTTGGAACATCAAATCGCGAGAAAGGTCTATTTAAAATTTTCAAATTCGCTTGGCCGCCATGTTCGTTTTGTAGTTGACCGGTTTTTGAAAGTCTTATAGATGAAGTTTCAGTAGTGCCCTTTATCTCCGTACAAAATTTCAAGGTGATACCGCTAATAGTTTCACAGACATAGAATGCCGGTGAAATATATCGCACATCCGCCATCTTATGGTTATGTAAACAATTGAACCAAGTTATATGTCGGTGCATTACAATGTGTATAAACATATACTGTACCAAGTTTTATTGCATTTGGTTGGTTAAATCGCGGAAATAAATAAAATAAAAGTCGGAAATAAAAGTCGCAAATTCGCGTAGCCGCCATGTTGGTTTTGTAGTTACCAGTTTTTCAAAAGTCACATAGGTGAACTTCTAGTAGTTCCCTTTATCACCGTAAAAATTTCCAGGGTGATATCGGGAATAGTTTCGGAGATGTTGAATGCTGGTGAAATATTTCGCACAGCCGCCATGTTGGATTGGTGAAACGTAACAAAATTTAAAGAGCACGGTCGGGGTCGGCCGGAATAGTGCTATGAACTTACCGAGTTTTATTGAAATCGCTCCAGCCGTTTAGAAGTTATTACGGGGGGACACACACACACTCCTCACACACACACGCACACACACACGGACAAAAGGTGATCTCATAAGCCTGTTCTTTTTTTTTCAAAATTGAAAATAGGCTAAAAAATGTGGACACATGAGGCCTGTTATTTCTTCAGAATGTGAACACTGTGACACATGGTACAAATGTCTAATGGTCTGGACCTAATTTATCCCCTAATTCCCTCCCCAGTATCTGCCGTACTGTGAACGGAAGAAGAAAGTCGTTCAGATCCATTTTGTTTTTAAAACACGAGAGATAGATAACCGATTATAATATGACTTGGTTTCGCTGTTCCATCCTTTAAAACAAAAAGAACTCAGTTACGGACGCTCAACAAAGAGATCTTATAAAGATCTTAGCAATCGATTTGCTTAGTGATGTTGTGGTCTCTGGGTATGATATTAGCTTCCGGGTCCCTACGTTGTGAGTTTGAACCCCACTGAGTGACGATATTTTTGCCAAGTGACTATTTGTTTAATCTGCACATTTTAATATAGTTCAGTTGTATTCTTGTATATTTATTTCAAGGGCTAGGGACATCTTGGTCATCCGCCCAGTGTATTTGGGTGGATGTTTTCTAATAACCTGTGTTTGCGTGATGACTGAAGTAGTGTGAGTAGCTGTAATGGGTAACGAATTTGGGAAGGTATCTCGTGACTTGAAAAAAAAGTACCATCCCGGCATTTTCCGAGAGGGTGTGTGGAAAGACCTGGGTAAAAACACCCCAGTTAGCGACGGGATTCGAACCAGTATTTACTCGTTAAGCAGACTTATGAAATCAACTAAGGGATATGAACTTAATTATGGTCTGAGGGTTGAATTGGGGTGCACTCAGCCTCAGGAGGCAAAACTGAGAAGAGGCGGCATCCTTTCACACCTAAGCCATCCTGAAAGTAGTTTTGTGGTTTCCCCCCTTCTCCTCCAGGCAAATGGCGGGTTGGTTCCTAACTTAAGCCACGGCCGCCTCTTTCCCAATCTTATCCTGAACTACAAATACACACACTACTACAAATACCACAATAACACAGATTATCAGACAGATTCTACACACTCCCAAGTACACAGGGCTGAATGACCACGATGTTGAAGTTACTCAAATGAAACAACACCGTCATACTTCGTCTATTGCCTCATAGCGAGACACTTTCGCAAGAAGTAAGAGGGGCATACACAAAAGCTTTACATTTGGTTTATTTAGTGGAGAGTTCACCTTCGAGAAAATCTTGAATTTCAGCCTATTTATTATAGACAGAATTATTTGAACGAATGATTCTGCTTTCTTCATTGGGTGTATCTTACCTGTTATCGTTCCAGTTTTGTCGTTAATTCATTTGGGGGACTTGGGACACCTCAATCCTCAGCCTCGTGTGATTGGCTGTGAATTGAACTTATATTTATATGATGACTGGGAACTGCATTAGGGACAGGCATGGGGTAGGTGCCCCGGGATTTGAAGTAAGGTACTATCCCGGCATTTGCGTGAAGGGAGTGTGGAAAAGCCACGGGGAGAAACTACTCTCTGGATAGCCACTGTCACCTACTATCTCCCGACTTGCTGCAGCTACCTTCGTGGCCGGGGTGCCACGTGCAAGGCTACGTCGCGGGACTCATTCCAGTTTCAGCGGGCTTGGGGATGATGTTCAATCAATTTTATATAGCAGGTGGTTTCAAGGCCAAATGCCCTTCCTGATGCCAAACTAATGAAAGGTTAATGAGAGATTGATTGAAACTGGACCAAGAGATGGAAGGAAGCGGTCTGCGGCCTATTGGAAAGTACCGTCCCAGCATTTACCTTAGAGTTTCAAATGGGAAACATAATTTTATTGACTGCTGTAAGTGGGGTTTGAACCACTCGGCAAGTCCGCATATAGCTTGGTTTCATAGACTAGAACGGCGTTCTAAACCTTTTCAGCCTATTTGCAATTTTGAAACAAGAAGTTCCGTGACGAACTAAAGAGCCTACTTTTCTTAAAATTTAAGATTCATGCCAATGATTAATATATATGGATCTATCTAGAATAATGACGAAATTAAGTTGGTAATATCGAAATTTCGAATTAGTTCGAAATACTGTATACCTGGCATAATGTAGCCTAATAGAGAACTACAGTTGGCAGCCCTGGTGACTGAATATATTCTTAGTTCCATCTCTTAAGGTCCAGAATACAAAATTTGGTTGAAGTCCAATGGATAGCATGGCCGTTACATGCAGTTAAACATTGGATCTAACAGCGCACGTGTAATCATGTTGGCAACAATGACATACATGTATTGGTCAGAAATAATCTAAAATAATATGATCTATTGTTGTGTCAATTTTGAATGTAATTCATTATTTAGTATAGAAGTTACATGCATTTTAAAATTGGACCTATCAGCAGGCTTAGAATCATGTTGGCAGCACTGACATATATTAGTTACTCCAAATTAATCTAGAATGCCAGGTACTATACGCGTGCAAAGTTTAGAGCTATTGGCTTGCGTACTTTCTGATATATTGATATTAGGGTAACAAAAATAGAAACAGTATTTATTAAAAGTTGGCAGCCCTGGTTACTCTTAAGAATCAGCACAGTCATATCTGTTATGGTACATATAGCACACACGAAATTTGGTTGAAATCCAAATGATAGTATAGAAGTTACATGTATTTAAAGTTGGACCTCTCAGCAAGCTTAGAATCATGTTGGTAGCACTGACGTATATTTGTTACTCCAAATTAATATAGAATGTCAGGTACTATACGTGTGCATAGTTTAAAGCTGTCGGGTTGCATACTTTCTGATATATGGGTATTTGGATAAAATAATTTGAGAGCATTTACTAACAGTTGGCAGCCCTAGTGACACTTAAGAATTCGCTCAGTCATATTTGTTTATGTGCACATAGTACATACAAAATTTGGTTGAAATCCAATTGATAGTGTAGAAGTTATATGCATTTAAAATTTGGACCTATCAGCAGGCTTATAATCATTTTGGCAACACTGCCATATATGGCCTCCTGAAAATTAAACTGCAATATTATTATCTATACGTGTGCCAATTTTGAAATAGCTCCCATTCATACTTTCCATGATATCCAACATGGAGCTCAAATTTCAATTGCGATTTTTCAGCAGTTGGTAGCACTGACATCATTTTCAAATATGGCCGTGAGATATTCTGGTATAGATATTTACTCCTACCAAATTTTGTTTCGATTGCTGCAGCCGTTTAGGAGTTGATAGGGGGGGACACACACACAGCCAGCCAGACAGACAGACAGAAGGATAGACAGACATACAGAAGGACAGACAGACAGACAGACAGACAGACAGACGCACATTTGCCCGATCTCATAAGACTACTGTGCCCGATAATCTGGCTTTGGATTGGGTGGCCCGACACACACGTCAACCCTCACCCAGAAATCGGTACAACTCGAAAAGGAAAAAAAAAATCTTGAATGTCCGAATCAATTTTGGCCTTAAAAAAACTGTGTCGGGAACGAGATTCAAGCAATCCCGGGGGTCTTTATAATGATGGGTACAACTGGGGTAAAATCTCAAAATTGATCCGGTGGACACACAAGTATGACAACGAACAAGAATGACAAAAAACTCCGCTGTTAAGATAAAACTCATCCACCATTTATTACAGAACCACACCACTAAATACATAGAATCAAACACAGAAGCCCACCTTCGCTCGGAGACTTCTCAAAATTACTCTTGATGTGCAAATAAATAAATGACGCAGAAGCAAAATTCAAATTAATGAGGATAAAAATCTCCGGGCGTCCTAATCTTTGGATACAAAATAACTTACGGAGATCAGAGCTATATCACCCTAGTATTACAACCATTACTTCAAAATGCTATGTCACCTCTCCGCTAATAGTCCATAAATGAGCAGGTGCATAAATCTGAGAAGATATTCAAAGAAAAAAATGTTGCCTCATTCGATCTCCTTCTAACTAAATGTAATCACCAAAATAGGAAAAAGAATATTTTATGTATGGATGTCACTGGCGTTAAAGAATTTATTTTCAGACCATTTATTCATGGATTAAATACTTTCATTATTATTATCACTGGTTTTCGTTCAGCTGTGCCTCACTCAGAAAAATGACTGGTTGTTGGCTTTTACATTTATCACTTTACATTGTAACATCTTTATGATCCCAGATATTTATTTATTTATTTGTTAATCACTGCATGCTCTTCACATATTTATAACTACACCATAAACATTTAAGTAGATGGCCTCAGCCTATCTGTATTATTTTCAACTGACAATTGCCTCAAAATTTCATATACTTGAACCTATCACGTAACATTAATTATAATCATTTATTTTATTCACCTCGCTATAGCGAGAACCTTCAGTTTCATCATAACTTCGTATAGGCAACCCTGCTATTTTATCAATGCAGTATAATTATTTACACAACCTTGTATCAGTCACCTACCAAACGCATCTCCTCATGTTAGCATGTAAAGGGAAACCTCAGTGACGTGTGAGTGTTTAGCATAAATATGATGTGCGCACAAAAAGTGGCCCATTAAGTGTAAATGAATCCCTTGTAATTTAAGCCTGTTCAAACCATAAATTGTCATCCAGGTTGCACCAATTCAAAGAACACAGCGACTTAACACGCTGAAAGATCCCTGTACTCAGATTATATTTTAAAGCATCCATATATTTATTTTTAAACCCTAAATATGACTGCATTAATCTCTTAAAAGAAAACTTAAAATTTACTATCCTAATAATCATGTCATTATATCGCATTTTATCCTTATTGATTAACTTCTATTTCGATTTTAGCCCATCTGTCCAAATCTTAGTAACCACTACCCATTAACCACTACTTAAGAATTAACATGGTTTTCAGTACCTTTCGGCCACCTCAGTCTTGGTTCCGCTGACACGTTTTCTGGGGGTTTGGGTCCACGTTCTTCCCATTGAACATCCTCCCCTCTCGTCCTGCATCCAGCTCGCGATCCTCGGGGTGTCCATGGTCCTGGCTCGCCTTCGTTTCCACGTCATCGTAACAGCTTCCACATACTAAACTTAGCTTGCCATCTCTTCGCTCGTAAAGTTCTTGACACAAAACTCGCACTGGTCTGTACTGATAGCCTTTATGTCCGTCCAATACATCGCTGCAATCTTCATGTCGAATATGCCAAGTAATATCAACTCATGGCCGTGATAATAACTCTATAACGGCACAGGTTATATCGTACGCGTCAACACCAGCCTGTACTCATAAGAGATTACGTCCGTCCTTGACCTAGAATGTCGCTCTATATTTGGACTACACTCAGTTTATCTCTCATAGTTCACTGACCCTGGATACTCATTTGTCTGCTCGTCAAACAAAAGCACATCACTTCGTTCATATGTTCTGGGCGTCAATTATATAGCGCACGGCCCATACAGTCCCGTACCTGGTAAAAGCTTGAGACACCACGTGTGTCTGCTCACACTTCATCGTACAAATGACTAGTGTCCCACAACATAATGCATTATGATCTGCGTTATAATATCACCTCGCCACATTCAGCTTTAGTATTCGTTAACACAGAGCTGTCCACGCAAGAAATAATACTGAGCCTTTCAGCTATGTCCCAAAAACTGTCGGAGTACCACACTGGTTCCAAGCGGCCACGGTACGACTGCTACTACACACTTGTTAGAAACTTCAGCGTGCGGCGACACAAAAATAAAGATGAACTTCGGCGTACGGCGACACAAAAGAAAGTGAACTTCGTTGTACGGCGATGCAAAATAAAGTGACTCGCTTCTCCGGTGTGACCTTTCCACCTCAACTTTTCCTGGAGCTCATCAGCGCCCTCTACACTTCTGGAACCTTCGCCTAGTCATACTGTCGACTATGTCCATGACGTAAAAACATCAACCTCAGGTTACTTCCGCTTGCTTTCTTCCTCCTGCTATGCGACGTTGCCAGAGCTCTCAAAACCATGCGATATCGGTCACAAATCCCCCTCAACCAGGAATAATAATAACCGTGAAACATCTCGATTATTATTATTCTGTTGGGTTAACAATCTACTTCTTCAATGAGTTCTCCATATCGCATGCTTACTGTCACGTGTGGTACCTTTTAAGGCTAGCTGCGTTGAATTTGCCTATAACTCTCTCAGTTGCATCTTCTTCTGTGGTATTCTCCTCCTGAAACGATAGCTCAATCCATTCTTCACTCATTCTACTTTCTTCTTCGTCTTGGCCTTCATATCTCCTATCATCATCAGTAATGCTGTGAATGGCTTGAATTTGGACTGTCATGACATCTGGGCGAAAATCATTATTAATGGGCAAAAAATCGTTATTACTGCCTGTGAGTCCCTGTCCAAACTCAGCATTTCCTTCCTGTCAGCTTCTCTTTCCTGATTTGACTCCACTGGTGCCTGGTTTCGATTCCTCATGCTGTTTTGCCTGAGATTCTTCTTCTTCTTGTTCCTTTTCCCTTAATTGTTCAATGTATCTCCGGCTTTCTTGGTGACGTTTTTCTAATGATGGCCTATAATTTTGCCTTTATTGATTCCCGTATCTTGGGTAGTTATTGTATGGTCTCCGATCACGTGACCACGATTCTCTCCCTCTATATCCTGACCTTCCATAGTCCCTCTGATTAAATCGTCCACTTCTATCCTGATAATATGGCCTCCGGTCATATGGCTTTCCTTGATTCCTGTATCTGTTTAAGCCATTTCCTTCATCCCTTCCATCTCTATCGTTCCTTCCATAACTTCGCTGAGGTTCCGTCTGCGCCATACGATCCATTACCACCATATTTGCCTCTCTCTGTTCTGTCCTTGGACTACAAGGTTCCGTCATCTTGCTCGTGTGGTCTAGTTTCCTCAAAATCTCGTCACACACCTCGAGTCTATTTGCACCCGATGCAATTAATACACGCTGGACTTCTACCGGATATTGCTGTATTATGGCATGCACCAAATCCTGCTCCTCCAACGGTGGATCCAAAAATTGTAGCCTGGCTACCTGATTCGTGAAATACCCAGCGTATTGTGTTGGCCTGGTAGTCGCGTATTTCTTTGAGTATAATTCAGCCCTTATACTTTGTTGATCTTCTGAGGACCAAAATCTCTTCAGGAAAGCATTCGCAAAGTCATCGTACCCTCTAAACTGATTCCTAAAAGCTCGCATCCAGTTTAGCGGTTGGCCTTCAAGAGCTCTTTCTATTACCCTCATTTCCCTCTCTTTAGGAACCCTATGTTCATCCATGTATTCCTTCAGGTCCCGCAGGAATTCTATGGGTGTGATGCCAGTCAAATTTGAAATTTTTTTTGGGCGGTCCTCCTGATTCCTAATGATGGTAATCGGTTGAGTTGAGCTGTAACTGAATGGTGTGAATGTTGTTCCTGTCGGACTTGGTTCCTTGTTTACTTCTATCGATTTTGCTTCTACCATCTTTCCTTCTAATTCAACAATTCTCTTTAACTGTTCTCCGTGAGTAATACTCACTTTATCTTGTACTGTCGAAACCGCTGTTGCAATCTGTGTTTTAATTTCGTCGTTTAACTCTAATTTCATTTCCCCCATCTGACTCCTAAGACTTTCCATCTTGCATTCCTGCTCCATGGTGAATTCAGACATTTTATCGGTCATGCTCCTGGTATCTTTCGCTAATCTCTGCTGTACTACTTTCGCCTCTTCCTTTAACACCAAGACTTCTGCGTTGATTGCTTTATCCCTTTCTTCCATCTTGGCGGTCAATGCCTCCAGCTTTGATCCATTTTCTCTTGAACGGTTTTCTCCAATGATTTCAACTGTGTCCCCATATTACTTTCAATTTCGACCTTATCCCTCTTAATTTGTTCCTTTAAATCCGTCATTTCGGCTTGAGCCTTCTCCATGTACTGTTTCATATCGAATTGGTGCTCCTTAAATAATTCCAATCCTCCTTGCAAGTCCCCTGACTGAATTCCAAGATTTTTTTCAAAACCTTCGAATTTAGTATCTAAATCTTTGAATTTGGTGTCGAAACCTTTAAATTGAGTGTCTAAACCTTTGAATTGAGTGTCTAAACCTTCAAATTTAGTGTCTAAATCTTTCAATTTTGTGTTGAAACCTTTAAGTTGAGTGTCTAGACCTTCAAATTTAGCGTTTATTCCTTCCTGCATCTTAATCAACTGTCTATCCAACCCATCTAGATTAGTGTTCATCCCACCTTCATAGTATTTCCATTGAGTCTTCAAACCTTCCTCCATATTCTTTTGACTTTTAGCTAACTCCTTTAGCTTCTCTCCTAGCTGTCCCATCAATCCCTTAATTTCATCAAATTCTCCCATATTTCACAACAAATAAACATGGAAGCTGTTACAACTAGTGACTAACTTA
The DNA here is from genome assembly GCA_946902985.2 of Meconema thalassinum. Taxonomy (NCBI): domain Eukaryota; kingdom Metazoa; phylum Arthropoda; class Insecta; order Orthoptera; family Tettigoniidae; genus Meconema; species Meconema thalassinum. The sequence continues at coordinate 219,278,395 of OX336399.1, read as the reverse complement.
GACTAAGGACTAGTGGTTACTTCAATTTGGCAGTGGAATCAAAATCTAATATAATGTGGAAATAATAAATGTGGATGGTATCGCTTAAACACAGCGATCTAACGTTACTGAATCGCTTCGTTCTATGTCATTCAAACACACACAAAAATCCTACAAAGTGAACTTTAACAGACTGACAGACATATTGCACAATAAAATGGGGTACCAGCACTCAATTGGTTTTCTCTCCATTCCATTTGTGCCACATGGCCGTCCACCATCTTGTCACTCTCCTCTGGTGTCCCAATTTTTTCGAGTTCAAAATGTCGGCTAAACCACTGCGTGGTACGATATTCCCAGTTCGAGGCCATTACACGGTGGGCGCCATCTTGTGGTGCCCGATAATCTGGCTTTGGATTGGGTGACCCGACACACACGTCAACCCTCACCCAGAAATCGGTACAACTCGAAAGGAAAAAAAATCTTGAATGTCCGAATCAATTTTGGCCTTAAAAAAACTGTGTCGGGAACGAGATTCAAGCAATCCCGGGGGTCTTTATAATGATGGGTACAACTGGAGAAAAATCTCAAAATTGATCCGGTGGACACACAAGTATGACAACGAACAAGAATGACAAAAAACTCCGCTGTTAAGATAAAACTCATCCACCATTTATTACAGAACCACACCACTAAATACATAGAATCAAACACAGAAGCCTACCTTCGCTCGGAGACTTCTCAAAATTACTCTTGATGTGCAAATAAATAAATGACGCAGAAGCAAAATTCAAATTAATGAGGACAAAAATCTCCGGGCGTCCTAATCTTTGGATACAAAATAACTTACGGAGATCAGAGCTATATCATTCTAGTATTACAACCATTACTTCAAAATGCTATGTCACCTCTCCGCTAATAGTCCATAAATGAGCAGGTGCATAAATCTGAGAAGATATTCAAAGAAAAAAAATGTTGCCTCATTCGATCTCCTTCTAACTAAATGTAATCACCAAAATAGGAAAAAGAATATTTTATGTATGGATGTCACTGGCGTTAAATAATTTATTTTCAGACCTTTTATTCATGTATTAAATACTTTCATTATTATTATCACTGGTTTTCGTTCAGCTGTGCCTCACTCAGAAAAATGACTGGTTGTTGGCTTTTACATTTATCACTTTACATTGTAACATCTTTATGATCCCAGATATTTATTTATTTATTTGTTAATCACTGCATGCTCTTCACATATTTATAACTACACCATAAACATTTAAGTAGATGGCCTCAGCCTATCTGTATTATTTTCAACTGACAATTGCCTCAAAATTTCATATACTTGAACCTATCACGTAACATTAATTATAATCATTTATTTTATTCACCTCGCTATAGCGAGAACCTTCAGTTTCATCATAACTTCGTATTAGGCAACCCTGCTATTTTATCAATGCAGTATAATTATTTACACAACCTTGTATCAGTCACCTACCAAACGCATCTCCTCATGTTAGCATGTAAAGGGAAACCTCAGTGACGTGTGAGTGTTTAGCATAAATATGATGTGCGCACAAAAAGTGGCCCATTAAGTGTAAATGAATCCCTTGTAATTTAAGCCTGTTCAAACCATAAATTGTCATCCAGGTTGCACCAATTCAAAGAACACAGCGACTTAACACGCTGAAAGATCCCTGTACTCAGATTATATTTTAAAGCATCCATATATTTATTTTTAAACCCTAAATATGACTGCATTAATCTCTCAAAAGAAAACTTAAAATTTACTATCCTAATAATCATGTCATTATATCGCATTTTATCCTTATTGATTAACTTCTATTTCGATTTTAGCCCATCTGTCCAAATCTTAGTAACCACTACCCATTAACCACTACTTAAGAATTAACATGGTTTTCAGTACCTTTCGGCCACCTCAGTCTTGGTTCCGCTGACACGTTTCCTGGGGGTTTGGGTCCACGTTCTTCCCATTGAACATCCTCCCCTCTCGTCCTGGATCCAGCTCGCGATCCTCGGGGTGTCCATGGTCCTGGCTCGCCTTCGTTTCCACGTCATCGTAACAGCTTCCACATACTAAACTTAGCTTGCCATCTCTTCGCTCGTAAAGTTCTTGACACAAAACTCGCACTGGTCTGTACTGATAGCCTTTATGTCCGTCCAATACATCGCTGCAATCTTCATGTCGAATATGCCAAGTAATATCAACTCATGGCCGTGATAATAACTCTATAACGGCACAGGTTATATCGTACGCGTCAACACCAGCCTGTACTCATAAGAGATTACGTCCGTCCTTGACCTAGAATGTCGCTCTATATTTGGACTACACTCAGTTTATCTCTCATAGTTCACTGACCCTGGATACTCATTTGTCTGCTCGTCAAACAAAAGCACATCGCTTCGTTCATATGTTCTGGGCGTCAATTATATAGCGCACGGCCCATACAGTCCCGTACCTGGTAAAAGCTTGAGACACCACGTGTGTCTGCTCACACTTCATCGTACAAATGACTAGTGTCCCACAACATAATGCATTATGATCTGCGTTATAATATCACCTCGCCACATTCAGCTTTAGTATTCGTTAACACAGAGCTGTCCACGCAAGAAATAATACTGAGCCTTTCAGCTATGTCCCAAAAACTGTCGGAGTACCACACTGGTTCCAAGCGGCCACGGTACGACTGCTACTACACACTTGTTAGAAACTTCAGCGTGCGGCGACACAAAAATAAAGATGAACTTCGGCGTACGGCGACACAAAAGAAAGTGAACTTCGTTGTACGGCGATGCAAAATAAAGTGACTCGCTTCTCCGGTGTGACCTTTCCACCTCAACTTTTCCTGGAGCTCATCAGCGCCCTCTACACTTCTGGAACCTTCGCCTAGTCATACTGTCGACTATGTCCATGACGTAAAAACATCAACCTCAGGTTACTTCCGCTTGCTTTCTTCCTCCTGCTATGCCACGTTGCCAGAGCTCTCAAAACCATGCGATATCGGTCACACTACTTTTTCCTCATTTTTGCAAAATGTGAAAAGTAGGCTAAAAAATAGGCTTATGAGATCACCTTTTGTCCGTGTGTGTGTGCGTATGTGTGTGTGTGCGTGTGCCCCCCCCCTAATAAAATCTAAACGGCTGGAGAGATTTCAATGAAACTCGGTAAGTTCATAGCTCTATTCCGGGCGACCCCGATCGTGCCCTTCAAATTTTGTTACGTCTCACCAATCCAACATGGCGGCTGTGCGAAATATTTCACCAGCATTCAATATCTCCGAAACTATTACGGAAATTTTGTATGGTGATAAAGGGAAATACTAGAAATTCACGTATGTGACCTTTGAAAACTTGGTAACTACAAAACCAACATGGCGGCCAAGCGAAGTTTCGACTTTTAAATGGACGTTTCTCGCGATTTAACCAACCAAACGCAATGAAACTTGGCACAGTTTATGTTTATATACCTTGTAATGCACCGACATCTAACTTCGTTCAATTGTTTACATAACCTCAAAATGGCGGCTGTGCGAAATATTTCACAGGCATTCAATACCTCCGAAACTATTTATGATATCAACCTGAAATTTTGTACGGTGATAAAGAGCACTGCTACAAGTTTATCTAGGTAACTTCCAAAAACCTGTAAACTACGAAACGAACGTGGCTGCCAAGCGAAGTTGACACATTCTAATACATTTTTCTCGTGATTTAATCATATGAGCGCATTGAAATGTGGTACAGTAAATGATTATACATGTTGTCATTCACTGGCATCTAATTTAGTTCAATTGTTTTCATAAACTGAAGATGGCGGCTGTGCGAAATTTTAAAATTAAGTTTTTATTCTTGTGTCGTAATCATGTGATCGAAGTGAAAGTTTGAATAATGAAGCTACGCAATAATTTTCCTTTAATGGTACATAACTCTATGGCCTATACATATAACAATCCAAAATGGCGAGCATCCGAAATATTTTGACGGTTCTCAATATCTAAGAATCTTTTCCAGCAATCAAACTGATTTTTTTATGTTCATAGAGGCTATGATCATAAGTTCACCTATATGACTTTCAGTAACCTGGTGAGCACAAATCCAACATGGCGGCGACGCGAAGTATAAATATTTAAATGGACGTTTCTCGCGATTTAACCATCTGAGTGCAGTGAAACTTTGCACGTTAATGCTTATACAAAAGTAGGGAATATAAGGCGGTTCTGGCACAGGGGCTAATGCGTAAGATGGCGGCCGCGCGCAACCAGTCCTATGTTATTCTTATGGAGAGGACAGTCATAGCTGGCACAGGGGCTAATGCGCAAAATGGACGCCACACTCTGAGACCGTGAATAATGTCACAGGGGGAGTTCGACCGTATAGTCGCTAAATGGAATATTTATTATTATTATTATTATCATTATTATTATTATGTAATTATTGATTACTCATGTACAATCAAGACCAGCCTTATATAATCCACTTTATGATTAAGTGGCAGAATTCTTGGATGTCACTGTGGAGTCCCCGGTCTGAGTCCTGGCTTTGCCAAGAAATTTAATTTCTGGTCTGATAGTTGGAATGGGGTACACTCAGCCTTGTGAGGCAAAACTAAGAAGAGTGGGGTTAATTCATACCTCAGCCATTTTGCCTAACCCAACTTCACCTAACCTAACCTAATCTAACCTTACCTAACCTAACATAACCTTAGTTCACCGAACCAAGCATTTCCTCACTTAACTTCACCTAACTTAACCTAACCTAACTTTACCTAACCTAACCTTTAAAGCTAAGCTAAAGGCTAATCAACACATTCAAAGTATATAAGGGCACATGCAACTATATTTTTGCTAGTCTTATAGAGAGTAAGGTAAAGCTAACAATTGCACTGTGGCTACTGTGCAAAATGTTCGCTACATACAACCAGCTTAGGATTACAAAGTCAGTTAAGTTTAAAAAAGTAAAAGCTGTTATTCATTTTTTTTCTTTTCATTTTCATATTTCACACATTGCAATTTGTCAAATTCCAATTTAAAGTTTTTAAAATTTTAGAAAAGTTTTTTGAATTTTGCCAGTATGGAAACATGGATTTTGCAATTTTGTTGTTTACATGTTTTTGATTTAGTCCATGTCTAAAGTTCATATTTGCCAAATACGATTTTTTCATTACATATAACAAGGCTGTATACCTTATCCCAAAGCATATAGGTAATACATGGCATATACTATACTTTTGAGTACCTAGTTTAGCTAACTAAAGCAATTTCTCAAAATTACTAGAGGTTAACAGTTTGGATTAGGAGTGGGAGGTGGTTAGTAATTAAACATTTCCAAGCAGTGTTCATACAATATTTTTTTATTCATTTTGAATATATTTACACTATTTACACATAATACATTTGTTATAATTACAGTTGTTTTTATTTTTTGTTTTCTATTTTTATTTATGTTCGCGTATGAATACATTTTTTTTTCTTTTTGTGTTTTCTATGTTTAGTGCTATTGTTTTATTTCCTAAATTGTTGTATGTATTTGGTATATGCAGGCAGAGGATTTTGATATTCTTAACTTAACTCTTTAAGCATGGTCAATGATTGAGTAATGACCATAGGCATGAGTACCTATACCATTAGTATCAATTACTCTTTTATCATCACCAGGACACAAAGCAATTTTGTTTAGTCTTATATATGATATGTCATGTTGTTTAGAAGCGATAATGTTCATTGATATTCTTTTTACATTGTTTTTCATGACACAATCCTTATAATCTAGAAAGCTTATACAATTTTTGACAACACCTCTGCTAATACCTTTAATCTTTTTGATTTCTTTACCATTTATGTCTAAAGCATACATTTTAGCTCTAAGTCCAACAAATGCTTTAATAATTTGTCCACAAGCCTCGTCTTTAAATTTTCCCAACGTTTTCTTGTTTGATATAGAGTAACATATATGATTAGTAGGATAATCAGATGTGTCCAGGTGTTCTAGAAAATCCAACTTGTCTTGATATACATCTTGGGTGTTAACCAAATAAATGAACGAGTCAGTATCCATATACATGAGTTTAAGATTGTCCATGCCATAATAGGGTAGCAGGACATCATAGTGGTGGGAATACATGAGAGTTTTTGAAATATCCAGTATACACATTCCAATATATATAGGCTTATTGAATACAATGTCACGTTTAGCCATGTGGAAAGCAGCTAGGTTAGGACCATAAATTGTTCTGTCAATAAATGTAGGCTTTGCTATTAGCTTTTCAGCCTTTTTGCTGTCAGTCACAAGACGTATGTCTATTCTTTTACGAATATTTTCCATTGTTTTTCCAAAAATGGCATTGTTGAATAATTTGTATAGATTTTTCTCAAAATCATTTTTGGCTTGTTTTCGAAGGTTGTTATTAAAATCAACGTATGCCTTTAGCCAAGGTCTTTGTTTAAACTTTAACACACGATGAATTTTTACCAATTTTAGTCCATGATCTAAAGCCTGTTTAAGTGCCATGTAATGAACAACGTACCGCCTTCGATTTCCAAGATGAGGAATTAGTTTCTTGAGAGACGAATCCTTAGGCTGTGTACACTCTGGTAGGAAAGGTAAATCGTTGTGTAGATCATGAAGGTCGCATGGGTAATCAACATCAACGTCTAGAATGTACCCCACAGGATCGTCTTCCTTTAGTGTTTCTAGATCAACCGTATCTGGAGAAACCCACTGAAATCCACCATAAGGAAGAGAGTGACACATAGCCCACCCATATTGGTTGTTGGCATCATCATAGGTAATAAACTGCGATGGTTTCTCAGAATCATAGGTTTCCATGTATTTATTGTTAGCTTCAGCATACCGATGAGACACCTGACATATGCCTCCACGTATTCCAGACTCTATTAAAAGAATCTGATCGTAATCCTGTAGCAATTCCAGTTCAATTCCAGTGTAAAGGAGCATTGCCTCGAAACTTAAACCAGGCGAAGTAAAGAAGTGTGCAGCATCCACTCGGTGTGTTTCTAATGTTTTGTTTCTGAACGTTTCAAAGCTGTCTGCAAGTAGGAGTACATCTGAAGTTAGGTAGAGATCACTATACCCCCCTAGAGTTTTAATGTTCAACTGATTCCACACATTTTTGGCATGTTCATAGTCTTCTTTACTAACATCTTCTTGACTTAATTTGTTAAAGAATGCCTCTTTTGCAGGTAAACACGTTTCACTTAACTTTTCCCATGAATCGATGTAATCATAACAAAATACACCTTTACGAGTCATGAGCATTGCATTTTCTTTTCCAAAGTACTTGTCTGTTTCAGGGTATGATGTTAAGTTGGAAACTAAGTTTTCCAAACTACTTGGCATTAACCGAAACGTGTCCACAAATCGAAGCTTAACATTTCCTACATATTTCGTAAAGGAAATGTACTTTTCTTTAGAGTTAGCGATAACATCTACTCTCTCAGTAGTACATCCCAATTGTTTTACAATGAAATTTGCATCGTAGCCACTCATATTATGTAGAAATACAGGAACGGGGTTACGTGTTTTACACCTCAAATTACAGTTATTGTGAGCACTTCCACGGTATTCCCCTGTAATATGGCAATGGTCTCGAACTTTCCAGTCCTCTTTGGTAAATGGTTTATGACACAAATAACAGGTTTCAGAACATTGGAACTCTGCTTCTTGATCCTGAGTTAAGGCCTTTGGAACATTTAAGCTGTAAAGGTGATCAATTTCATTAGCTATTGAGATCAAACAGTCCATAAACTTTTCTGCAGCGTCAGGTCCACGATAAATAACAGGTTGGCGTGGAAGGTTTGTCTTTATGTGTTCCACAGCAGGTGAGGGTTTAACATATATACCAAAGCTCATAGGAACATGACTCTGGTATGGCACTGTATAACTTGCCTCAGGATTGGGTAGACATGTTTGATATGGTAGAAGTATACTTTCAAAATCTGCATAGATAACGTAAGGTATTCTCAACATTTTTTCCACATTTAAGAATTTCACAATTGGGTTTTTAATAGGCATTTCAACCCTAGCAATGTCATGTTGGACACACAAAGCTCTATATTCTTTTAATTTTTCCATTCCTTGTTGTCCATATTGATTATCAAAGTGAGTAAAACACCGTTTACACGTATATATCTTATGTTCATGGTGGGTAATCTGATGTCTTACTAGTTTATCAAAATCTTTGATAAAGACGTAGTGGTTCTGACCAGATGAAGAACTTAACAGGAGGAGGTCACGATGGTCTTGTAGCTCTTGATCCACAACCTTTAGAGGAAACACTTTGTTGTCTTTTTCCAGTCCAAATACATTTATGGATATGTCGTTGGCTTTCTCAAATTTGAGAATGTCAGCTCGCGATGTAGGAAACGATATTACTGAAAAATCATACTTGTTTTCCAGGTCTTTGTATTTACTAATGCGTTGAGCATTCTTTTTAACCAGTTTTGCTAAAATGGCATACATAAAACACTTTTCATTTTTCAAGTTTTCAGGATTAATGCAGGCTTTTCTTGCTTGTATAGCTGCTGGTAATGGAATATATGTGCTGCCACGCAAGGGATTGTACTTATTTATTTTCAATCGTACTCCTTCCACTGCTAACAAAGCCCAATTACTGCCTTTTAGCTCAGATTCTTCCATTTCAGTAGCTAACTTTTTAAATTGTGTTTCCAAGAAACTACTTAAGTCTGTTTCCAAAAATAGGGCCTGATTTCGTGTTTTAAAAGCACGATCTGTAATTTCGTTAGTGGACGTATGAATGAATCTACATTCAGCCACAAGATTAACTTTGATTGACTTGTGTTTTGCTAGTTCTTTCTGCATAGCTTGTATTATTTGCTGTTTGGACTCTTTAAGGTATGCATTTAAATCCTTACACGTATCACAACGTATAAAATAGGATTTAAGACGACCTTGAAAAGACGTTTCATATTCAGTAAGTCCATTATTATCAGGAACCATTGAGAGCAGGTAATGTTTTGTAGGCTCAGTTTTTTGTCTTTTAGCTGCTGACACAACATTACAACATTCTTCATGCCGACGTCCATTGTAGGCATTGTTAAATTTACTGCCACAAGTTTTGCACTCATAAAATTTACCACACGATACTTCGTGACGCTTTCTATCATAGTCCCGAAGAAAAGTCTTTCCACACTCTTTACACATATAGCTAGGCATGGTTTCTTCCATCATGGATGTTGATTTCTGCAAACAGCTGCTTACTGCGTATCACAAGGCTGTAGGCTGGTCAGTGAGACGGTCTTTCACGATGTGAACACTGCAAAAGGTAGTAATCAACTGATTGTATTCCTGCTAAGAGACCTCTTATATAACCTAATCAAGACCAACAGCTACTTACCACGTAGTACACGACTAGAGCCTAGTGGGTGAGACGATCTTTCACAATGTGAACACTGTTAATTGTAGAAGTCAACTGAAAATATTCTTACACCCTACTGTAAGTTATCAGGTACTTACTGCATATCAAAAGGCTGTACACTCATATGTTAGACACTCTCTCTTGCTAAGGACCCCTATATTCCATATACAAGGCTATACATGTTAGTTCTAAACACTTAATGGTTATTTGTATATTAAATTTATGTACACAGCTTATACGAGCACGTTTTTCACTGAATAAAACTTTGTCAAATAGCAACATACGACACGCAAAGTATGTTTCCGCTATCTAGCGGTGACTATGAGAACTACCTGAACGACAGCATGACACCTAGCGCTCCATATCATTACTGAACGATCAGCATGCTATCTAGCGGTCGATATCAAAATTACTCAACTACCAGCATGCTACCTACCGGTCGATATTACAACCTACTCAACTACTAGTATACATTCCAATAATGAACACATTTGCTCATATCCACTAACAATACACACAGCGGGTTTGCTTTATCGTTTAATACAAATATATCTTGTTTAAATAATGTAACAAAAAGTTACATGGCACAATTGTATGGGAATGTTGCATTACCTAAAATGTAATAGTATGTAAGTGTTTAACATTTACAATAGGCTTATAATGAAGGATTATGGTGGTGGCTTATCGTGGTGGCTTAAGATGGCGGCTTATGGTGGTGGCTTATGGTGGCTTATGGTGGATTATGGTGGTGGCTTATGGTGGTGGCTTATAGTGGTGGTATATGTTGGTGGCTTATTTTTGGTGGTTTACGTTAATACCTTATTTGTAATGGCTTATTTGACAAGTTATTTTTGTCAATGTATTTAGAGGATTTTTCTCTTGGTCTTGGAAAGTATTTCAACCCTTTTTTATGGTAGCATAATGCTTACCGCCATGTTTGTAAGCAACAACACACACTAAAATTCCAAGAATCCAAAGTACTAAAAGGTTAATGATTGTCTCCCAACTCCATTCAACGCCTAGTCAAAAACATTATATATTTTCAAATTTTTCAAAAAAGGTAAATTGGGGAAGTAGGCTATATGTTTAAACTGAAAATCATATCAAATCATATGCTAAATCCAACACCTACGACTATCCCACTCTCAGTCAAAAAAAATATAATATTCTTCAAATATATTTTCCAAAACAATATTTGGAAAGTAGGCCATATTTTGAAAACTATTCATCCTATAAAGTCATATATAGACTCAAACCAATGGCTTTTATATCCTTAATCGTAAGAACAAAATATGGAATCGTTGACATTTTTTCCAAAAAATGTTCTTTTTTTAAAACCACAGGGACCCGTCAACAAGGACCCGTCCCCCGGGACCCGTAAAAAAATGACTCCTTTCAAAAAGAACCCGTCCAAAGTATGCGTGCGGGGAACATACGATTACGTCAGCAAAACATCTCATCTAGAGTTTTAAATTTAGCCACTATGACGCGCTCAACACAGGAAGTGTGTGGAAACATACGATTACGTCAGCGAAACAAGAACTCACTTGTCTGTTGTAAGAGTATCACTTAAGTAGTGACATCAAGCAGCAAAAGACGTTTTCTTACACTCAATCCATCATTATGGTAAGCTCTTTTTTTCTTATCATCATGGAAAGCTCTTAGAATAAAATGATATATATATAGTGATTCTGGTCACTTATAGCTAAACTGTACTAGACTTTTTTTTCTGTTTCTTTATAGGCTACTACAATAAACATTCTCAATGCTATGGGACAGAACTGCGGATTGGAGAGAAAAAAGCTCACTGAATTACCAATGCATACTCCATTCCGTATCATCAACATTCAAAAAGTGGACACAATGTATGGTGAACGTGTACTATGTGTTAGTGAAAATTTTCAGACATTCCTTCCTACACGTTTTAATGATATGTCAGAAAGTGTGCTTGAGGATCTAAATCATGGTGGACATTCTCTATATCTAATTTATGAGGGTATAAAAAACAATAGATGTATTATTCATAATGTTGAATTTTGGGCTTATGCCGTGTTTTATTATATTGCAATTCGACGCGTTTCGAAAGAAACCATGTCTTTCATCGTCAGGAATAATCTGGAATACGACAATGTTGCTAAGAGAAAGCAACGAAGAACATATAGAAGGTGCCCAAAGATGGACGCCATTATAGCCCCATGTTAGGGACAACGGAAAGCAGCAGTGAATTACTTTCTCAGGGTTCTGATAATAGGTAGCCAGGATTCACTGAGATTGTAGCCGGTGTCGCGGTTGAAATTATCTGGGTGTTTACGTATTTCAACCGCCTCCCTGATGATTCTGGGACGATATTGCTTTATACGGGCAAGAACATCCACCCCTTGGAACATGACATCATGGCCAGGTGTTAAAGCATGATCGGCAACAGCTGATTTATCAGGTTGAATGAGCCTGATACATCTATTATGTTCCTTAATGCGAGTGCATATTGTTCTCGAAGTCTGCCCGATGTAAACCTTGCCACAAGTACAGGGAACTCTGTAGATACCCGGTTGTTGCAATTTAGGCAAACTGTCCTTAGTTGGTCGCAGGAGTTGCCTAATCTTAACAGAAGTTCCAAATACAGTCCGTATGTTGTATCGACGTAGGATTTTAGCAATACGATCCGTTGTGTTATGTATGTACGGAAGGTAAGCAGTTCCTCTTACATCTCTTTTCTCAACTGACGTCCTATTATTATTTGTTGGTTTCAGAACCGTAGAAATCAAAGCCTTGCTATAACCGTTGCTCTCAAAGGTGGTTCGCAGGGTGTTCATTTCTTCTTGTAAAGAAGACACTTCACAAATCCTCCTAGCCCTGGTAGTTAGAGTTGTAAGGATACCATGTTTCTGGGCAGGGTGATGGTGAGAACTTGCGTGGAGATATCTATTGGTGTGTGTTGGCTTACGAAAAACGCTGTGTCCTAAAGATCCATCCTCTTTCTTGGTGACGAGAACATCTAAAAAAGGTATTTTGCCGTCAGATTCCTTTTCCATGGTTCTCGTCACCAAGAAAGAGGATGGATCTTTAGGACACAGCGTTTTTCGTAAGCCAACACACACCAATAGATATCTCCACGCAAGTTCTCACCATCACCCTGCCCAGAAACATGGTATCCTTACAACTCTAACTACCAGGGCTAGGAGGATTTGTGAAGTGTCTTCTTTACAAGAAGAAATGAACACCCTGCGAACCACCTTTGAGAGCAACGGTTATAGCAAGGCTTTGATTTCTACGGTTCTGAAACCAACAAATAATAATAGGACGTCAGTTGAGAAAAGAGATGTAAGAGGAACTGCTTACCTTCCGTACATACATAACACAACGGATCGTATTGCTAAAATCCTACGTCGATACAACATACGGACTGTATTTGGAACTTCTGTTAAGATTAGGCAACTCCTGCGACCAACTAAGGACAGTTTGCCTAAATTGCAACAACCGGGTATCTACAGAGTTCCCTGTACTTGTGGCAAGGTTTACATCGGGCAGACTTCGAGAACAATATGCACTCGCATTAAGGAACATAATAGATGTATCAGGCTCATTCAACCTGATAAATCAGCTGTTGCCGATCATGCTTTAACACCTGGCCATGATGTCATGTTCCAAGGGGTGGATGTTCTTGCCCGTATAAAGCAATATCGTCCCAGAATCATCAGGGAGGCGGTTGAAATACGTAAACACCCAGATAATTTCAACCGCGACACCGGCTACAATCTCAGTGAATCCTGGCTACCTATTATCAGAACCCTGAGAAAGTAATTCACTGCTGCTTTCCGTTGTCCCTAACATGGGGCTATAATGGCGTCCATCTTTGGGCACCTTCTATATGTTCTTCGTTGCTTTCTCTTAGCAACATTGTCGTATTCCAGATTATTCCTGACGATGAAAGACATGGTTTCTTTCGAAACGCGTCGAATTGCAATATAATAAAACACGGCATAAGCCCAAAATTCAACATTATGAATAATAACACGGGCCGTGAAAGTCTAAATGACAATAATAGATGTATTGTACGTTTTAACGAATTAAAAAACCTCTCATGCTGAATAATAATTAATACTGTTTTTTTATTTCTTACTACCCCCCCCCCCACCCTACCCCAGTAGTTTTTAAGAGTTCTACAAACACCTTCCTCCTCCACATTCCTCCACAGATTTTGGAACTTTTTGATCACTCCTCGTAGGGTTAGGTTAGGTTGAGTTAAGCTACGGCCGCCATTTTGGAACTTTATGATCACACCTCGTAGGTTTAAGTTAGGTTAGGTTAAGTTAACCTACAGCCACCATTTTAGAACTTTTTGATCACACCTCGTAGGTTTAGGTTAAGTTAGGTTAGGTTAAGTTAAGCTACGGCCGCCATTTTGGAACTTTTTGATCACACCTCGTAGGTTAGGTTAGGTTAGGTTAGGATACGGCCGCCATCTTGTTAGGTTAGGCTAGGTTAAGTTAAGCTACTGCCGCCATCTTGGAGGAGGGGAGGAGGAGGAGGGTTTTGAACCGCCACAAACACACTACTGCACAGTTTTTGTCCTAGGGACCTGATATGTATTTTTTGGGGTAGAGGGGGTAAAGACCTTTCATTTACGTTAAACAAACTTTTTTGTAAAATTCTTAGTTCCCAAAATATAAACAATTTTGAAAATTGGACTTTTTTGGAAAAACTGAAAAAATGTTAAGTTTTATTCTACCAATTAAGGACATAAATGCCATTTGGTTTGAGTCTATATATGACTTTTTAGGATGATTAGTTTTCAAAATATCGCCTACTTTCCAAATTGAACTTTTTTGGATTTTGTCCCAGAGACCTGGGACTTGGTTTGTGGGTAGTGCGGGTAAATACCTGTCATTTACGTTAAACAAACTTTTTTGTAAAATTCCTAGTTTCCAAAATATAGCCCCCGTTTTAAAAAAAGAACATTTTTTGGAAAAAATGTCAACGATTCCATATTTTGTTCTTACGATTAAGGATATAAAAGCCATTGGTTTGAGTCTATATATGACTTTATAGGATGAATAGTTTTCAAAATATGGCCTACTTTCCAAATATTGTTTTGGAAAAAATATTTGAAGAATATTATATTTTTTTTTGACTGAGAGTGGGATAGTCGTAGGTGTTGGATTTAGCATATGATTTGATATGATTTTCAGTTTAAACATATAGCCTACTTCCCCAATTTACCTTTTTTGAAAAATTTGAAAATATATAATGTTTTTGACTAGGCGTTGAATGGAGTTGGGAGACAATCATTAACCTTAGAGTACTTTGGATTCTTGGAATTTTAGTGTGTGTTGTTGCTTACAAACATGGCGGTAAGCATTATGCTACCATAAAAAAAGGGTTGAAATACTTTCCAAGACCAAGAGAAAAATCCTCTAAATACATTGACAAAAATAACTTGTCAAATAAGCCATTACAAATAAGGTATTAACGTAAACCACCAAAAATAAGCCACCAACATATACCACCACTATAAGCCACCACCATAAGCCACCACCATAATCCACCATAAGCCACCATAAGCCACCACCATAAGCCACCATCTTAAGCCACCACGATAAGCCACCACCATAATCCTTCATTATAAGCCTATTGTAAATGTTAAACACTTACATACTATTACATTTTAGGTAATGCAACATTCCCATACAATTGTGCCATGTAACTTTTTGTTACATTATTTAAACAAGATATATTTGTATTAAACGATAAAGCAAACCCGCTGTGTGTATTGTTAGTGGATATGAGCAAATGTGTTCATTATTGGAATGTATACTAGTAGTTGAGTAGGTTGTAATATCGACCGGTAGGTAGCATGCTGGTAGTTGAGTAATTTTGATATCGACCGCTAGATAGCATGCTGATCGTTCAGTAATGATATGGAGCGCTAGGTGTCATGCTGTCGTTCAGGTAGTTCTCATAGTCACCGCTAGATAGCGGAAACATACTTTGCGTGTCGTATGTTGCTATTTGACAAAGTTTTATTCAGTGAAAAACGTGCTCGTATAAGCTGTGTACATAAATTTAATATACAAATAACCATTAAGTGTTTAGAACTAACATGTATAGCCTTGTATATGGAATATAGGGGTCCTTAGCAAGAGAGAGTGTCTAACATATGAGTGTACAGCCTTTTGATATGCAGTAAGTACCTGATAACTTACAGTAGGGTGTAAGAATATTTTCAGTTGACTTCTACAATTAACAGTGTTCACATTGTGAAAGATCGTCTCACCCACTAGGCTCTAGTCGTGTACTACGTGGTAAGTAGCTGTTGGTCTTGATTAGGTTATATAAGAGGTCTCTTAGCAGGAATACAATCAGTTGATTACTACCTTTTGCAGTGTTCACATCGTGAAAGACCGTCACACTGACCAGCCTACAGCCTTGTGATACGCAGTAAGCAGCTGTTTGCAGAAATCAACATCCATGATGGAAGAAACCATGCCTAGCTATATGTGTAAAGAGTGTGGAAAGACTTTTCTTCGGGACTATGATAGAAAGCGTCACGAAGTATCGTGTGGTAAATTTTATGAGTGCAAAACTTGTGGCAGTAAATTTAACAATGCCTACAATGGACGTCGGCATGAAGAATGTTGTAATGTTGTGTCAGCAGCTAAAAGACAAAAAACTGAGCCTACAAAACATTACCTGCTCTCAATGGTTCCTGATAATAATGGACTTACTGAATATGAAACGTCTTTTCAAGGTCGTCTTAAATCCTATTTTATACGTTGTGATACGTGTAAGGATTTAAATGCATACCTTAAAGAGTCCAAACAGCAAATAATACAAGCTATGCAGAAAGAACTAGCAAAACACAAGTCAATCAAAGTTAATCTTGTGGCTGAATGTAGATTCATTCATACGTCCACTAACGAAATTACAGATCGTGCTTTTAAAACACGAAATCAGGCCCTATTTTTGGAAACAGACTTAAGTAGTTTCTTGGAAACACAATTTAAAAAGTTAGCTACTGAAATGGAAGAATCTGAGCTAAAAGGCAGTAATTGGGCTTTGTTAGCAGTGGAAGGAGTACGATTGAAAATAAATAAGTACAATCCCTTGCGTGGCAGCACATATATTCCATTACCAGCAGCTATACAAGCAAGAAAAGCCTGCATTAATCCTGAAAACTTGAAAAATGAAAAGTGTTTTATGTATGCCATTTTAGCAAAACTGGTTAAAAAGAATGCTCAACGCATTAGTAAATACAAAGACCTGGAAAACAAGTATGATTTTTCAGTAATATCGTTTCCTACATCGCTAGCTGACATTCTCAAATTTGAGAAAGCCAACGACATATCCATAAATGTATTTGGACTGGAAAAAGACAACAAAGTGTTTCCTCTAAAGGTTGTGGATCAAGAGCTACAAGACCATCGTGACCTCCTCCTGTTAAGTTCTTCATCTGGTCAGAACCACTACGTCTTTATCAAAGATTTTGATAAACTAGTAAGACATCAGATTACCCACCATGAACATAAGATATATACGTGTAAACGGTGTTTTACTCACTTTGATAATCAATATGGACAACAAGGAATGGAAAAATTAAAAGAACATAGAGCTTTGTGTGTCCAACATGACATTGCTAGGGTTGAAATGCCTATTAAAAACCCAATTGTGAAATTCTTAAATGTGGAAAAAATGTTGAGAATACCTTACGTTATCTATGCAGATTTTGAAAGTATACTTCTACCATATCAAACATGTCTACCCAATCCTGAGGCAAGTTATACAGTGCCATACCAGAGTCATGTTCCTATGAGCTTTGGTATATATGTTAAACCCTCACCTGCTGTGGAACACATAAAGACAAACCTTCCACGCCAACCTGTTATTTATCGTGGACCTGACGCTGCAGAAAAGTTTATGGACTGTTTGATCTCAATAGCTAATGAAATTGATCACCTTTACAGCTTAAATGTTCCAAAGGCCTTAACTCAGGATCAAGAAGCAGAGTTCAAATGTTCTGAAACCTGTTATTTGTGTCATAAACCATTTACCAAAGAGGACTGGAAAGTTCGAGACCATTGCCATATTACAGGGGAATACCGTGGAAGTGCTCACAATAACTGTAATTTGAGGTGTAAAACACGTAACCCCGTTCCTGTATTTCTACATAATATGAGTGGCTACGATGCAAATTTCATTGTAAAACAATTGGGATGTACTACTGAGAGAGTAGATGTTATCGCTAACTCTAAAGAAAAGTACATTTCCTTTACGAAATATGTAGGAAATGTTAAGCTTCGATTTGTGGACACGTTTCGGTTAATGCCAAGTAGTTTGGAAAACTTAGTTTCCAACTTAACATCATACCCTGAAACAGACAAGTACTTTGGAAAAGAAAATGCAATGCTCATGACTCGTAAAGGTGTATTTTGTTATGATTACATCGATTCATGGGAAAAGTTAAGTGAAACGTGTTTACCTCCAAAAGAGGCATTCATTAACAAATTAAGTCAAGAAGATGTTAGTAAAGAAGACTATGAACATGCCAAAAATGTGTGGAATCAGTTTAACATTAAAACTCTAGGGGGGTATAGTGATCTCTACCTAACTTCAGATGTACTCCTACTTGCAGACAGCTTTGAAACGTTCAGAAACAAAACATTAGAAACACACCGAGTGGATGCTGCACACTTCTTTACTTCGCCTGGTTTAAGTTTCGAGGCAATGCTCCTTTACACTGGAATTGAACTGGAATTGCTACAGGATTACGATCAGATTCTTTTAATAGAGTCTGGAATACGTGGAGGCATATGTCAGGTGTCTCATCGGTATGCTGAAGCTAACAATAAATACATGGAAACCTATGATTCTGAGAAACCATCGCAGTTTATTACCTATGATGATGCCAATAACCAATATGGGTGGGCTATGTGTCACTCTCTTCCTTATGGTGGATTTCAGTGGGTTTCTCCAGATACGGTTGATCTAGAAACACTAAAGGAAGACGATCCTGTGGGGTACATTCTAGACGTTGATGTTGATTACCCATGCGACCTTCATGATCTACACAACGATTTACCTTTCCTACCAGAGTGTACACAGCCTAAGGATTCGTCTCTCAAGAAACTAATTCCTCATCTTGGAAATCGAAGGCGGTACGTTGTTCATTACATGGCACTTAAACAGGCTTTAGATCATGGACTAAAATTGGTAAAAATTCATCGTGTGTTAAAGTTTAAACAAAGACCTTGGCTAAAGGCATACGTTGATTTTAATAACAACCTTCGAAAACAAGCCAAAAATGATTTTGAGAAAAATCTATACAAATTATTCAACAAAGCCATTTTTGGAAAAACAATGGAAAATATTCGTAAAAGAATAGACATACGTCTTGTGACTGACAGCAAAAAGGCTGAAAAGCTAATAGCAAAGCCTACATTTATTGACAGAACAATTTATGGTCCTAACCTAGCTGCTTTCCACATGGCTAAACGTGACATTGTATTCAATAAGCCTATATATATTGGAATGTGTATACTGGATATTTCAAAAACTCTCATGTATTCCCACCACTATGATGTCCTGCTACCCTATTATGGCATGGACAATCTTAAACTCATGTATATGGATACTGACTCGTACATTTATTTGGTTAACACCCAAGATGTATATCAAGACAAGTTGGATTTTCTAGAACACCTGGACACATCTGATTATCCTACTAATCATATATGTTACTCTATATCAAACAAGAAAACGTTGGGAAAATTTAAAGACGAGGCTTGTGGACAAATTATTAAAGCATTTGTTGGACTTAGAGCTAAAATGTATGCTTTAGACATAAATGGTAAAGAAATCAAAAAGATTAAAGGTATTAGTAGAGGTGTTGTCAAAAATTGTATAAGCTTTCAAGATTATAAGGATTGTGTCATGAAAAACAATGTAAAAAGAATATCAATGAACATTATCGCTTCTAAACAACATGACATATCATCTATAAGACTAAACAAAATTGCTTTGTGTCCTAGTGATGATAAAAGAGTAATTGATACTAATGGTATAGGTACTCATGCCTATGGTCATTACTCAATCATTGACCATGCTTAAAGAGTTAAGTTAAGAATATCAAAATCCTCTGCCTGCATATACCAAATACATACAACAATTTAGGAAATAAAACAATAGCACTAAACATAGAAAACACAAAAAGAAAAAAAAATGTATTCATACGCGAACATAAATAAAAATAGAAAACAAAAAATAAAAACAACTGTAATTATAACAAATGTATTATGTGTAAATAGTGTAAATATATTCAAAATGAATAAAAAATATTGTATGAACACTGCTTGGAAATGTTTAATTACTAACCACCTCCCACTCCTAATCCAAACTGTTAACCTCTAGTAATTTTGAGAAATTGCTTTAGTTAGCTAAACTAGGTACTCAAAAGTATAGTATATGCCATGTATTACCTATATGCTTTGGGATAAGGTATACAGCCTTGTTATATGTAATGAAAAAATCGTATTTGGCAAATATGAACTTTAGACATGGACTAAATCAAAAACATGTAAACAACAAAATTGAAAAATCCATGTTTCCATACTGACAAAATTCAAAAAACTTAAAAATAAATTTTAAAAACTGTAAATTGGAATTTGACAAATTGCAATGTGTGAAATATGAAAATGAAAAGAAAAAAAATGAATAACAGCTTTTACTTTTTTAAACTTAACTGACTTTGTAATCCTAAGCTGGTTGTATGTAGCGAACATTTTGCACAGTAGCCACAGTGCAATTGTTAGCTTTGCAATTGTTAGCTTTACCTTACTCTCTATAAGACTAGCAAAAAGATAGTTGCATGTGCCCTTATATACTTTGAATGTGTTGATTAGCCTTTAGCTTAGCTTTAAAGGTTAGGTTAGGTAAAGTTAGGTTAGGTTAAGTTAGGTGAAGTTAAGTGAGGAAATGCTTGGTTCGGTGAACTAAGGTTATGTTAGGTTAGGTAAGGTTAGATTAGGTTAGGTTAGGTGAAGTTGGGTTAGGCAAAATGGCTGAGGTATGAATTAACCCCACTCTTCTTAGTTTTGCCTCACAAGGCTGAGTGTACCCCATTCCAACTATCAGACCAGAAATTAAATTTCTTGGCAAAGCCAGGACTCAGACCGGGGACTCCACAGTGACATCCAAGAATTCTGCCACTTAATCATAAAGTGGATTATATAAGGCTGGTCTTGATTGTACATGAGTAATCAATAATTACATAATAATAATAATGATGATAATAATAATAATAAATATTCCATTTAGCGACTATACGGTCGAACTCCCCCTGTGACATTATTCACGGTCTCAGAGTGTGGCGTCCATTTTGCGCATTAGCCCCTGTGCCAGCTATGACTGTCCTCTCCATAAGAATAACATAGGACTGGTTGCGCGCGGCCGCCATCTTACGCATTAGCCCCTGTGCCAGAACCGCCTTATATTCCCTACATACAAATGTTAATCCACTGGTATCTAATTTATTTCAATTGCTTTCATAACCACATGATGGCAGCTGTGCGAAGTCTGCGATTGAAGTCTGAAAACCACACGTACACAATAATCTTCATGTAATAATACATAAATAAAAAAAGTCCTCTCGGCACGCCGGAAGGCGGAGGTAGATTTCACCGGACAAACTTGGGGATGGGCAAAAATAGGCAGAATACGCACGTTTTCGTAGAAGGATCAGACCTCATTTATTGCGAGAAAGTATTTTATAATTGGAGCTTAATTAACTTTGTTTTTCGTCATTAGTAGTGGTTTTGTAGGGGTTCCGCACCCTCCACCTCCACACCCTCCACACAAGATGGCGGCAGCCCGATAACTCCCGAACCCGTGGTCGGATTTTGACGAATGAGGTGTCATTGAACTCGGGCTGACACCCCCTTTCCAATGGACGACATATTTCAACCTCAAAAATAAAACCTACCCCTACTAGGGTGTGAAATTGTAATTTTTTTAGAGAATCTCTGTTACCAATTGCAACATGTGAGAGTTTGAATGCCGATATGGATTTAAACGTTGTTCCACATAAAGTGCATATGTTTGGTGGAAAGCCACTATGAATTAGCATGCCCACTCATGGCTTTTGTAAGAGGGTGGGGGGAGCGGATCCCTATAGATGGGTTATTGTTGACGGGTCATTGTTGGCGGGGTCATTGTTGCCGGGTCCTTGTGGACGAGTCCTTGTGGACAAGTCCTTGTGGACAGGTCCTTGTGGACAGGTCCTTGTTGACAGGTCCTTGTGGTCGAGTCCTTGTGGACGAGTCCTTGTCCCTTTGGACGGGTCCCTTTGGCCTGGTTCCTACGGACTAGCCCATGAATTTATTTAAATTATGTCAAAGGGTCTAACTACATTTTGTGTGTGTTGAATTGACGTTGTTCACTAATCCCCCACTACTATAATGTAATAACGATATGAAAGGAAAGTGATGAAATACATGTGAACACGTGTGAGATGTCATTATTAGCATTCTCCTTGTGAAACAAGTCACATACTGTTTTGATTCATACGTGAGAAAATGCGAGTTCATTTGTAATATGATCTAACACACAGGTGTTCACATGTGCACGTGCACGATAAGAGCTAACAAGTCACAACCTGTTTTGGCAGTGGTGGGAATAAGGCTAGAGACATGTACGAGTAGTCAAATTACTCCGGCAGACAACCCCTTTCCTGTGGATAACTTATTTCCACTCAAAAATAAAATCTACCCCTACTAGGGGGTGAAATAATAATTTTTAGGTAAAAGTCGCTTTCCATGTGCAACATGTGGGAGTTTGTATGCCAATATGAAATTAAACTCGTTCCACATAACGTGCATGCATACAACTGAATGCCGCTATGATTTATCATTTTTGTTTTTTGTTTTACGAATGAGCAATTGGGGTTTTTGTAAGAGGGCGGGCTTTTTGAATAATGATTTATAGATACGTTTTTTTACAAATTAACCAAAGATCCAAAAACTAATAGGTCATCGGCTTTTTAATATCTTATGAACTAAGAAAGCTAGGAACTTGTATGAGGGGTCGTTGGACTTGTGGTGACGCCCTGTTTTTGAATGTATAATTCATTTTTTGTCAAAAGGGCCTAACTGCACTTTCGTTAATATCTCGCTAACTAATAATCACAGAGGGTCGAGTGAGGTGTCATAGGACTTAAAATGGCCAACCCCTCCCCATGACGAATGAATTTACCAAAAAAAAACAGTAAGGTCATTAACCTAAGATTGTATCAACTAATAATCAGAGAGGGACAAGTGAAGTGTCACAAGACTCAGGATGGCCAACCCTTTTCCATGACCAACGAATTTACCCAAAATACCCAAAACAGCAAGGTCATTGACCTACGATTTTATAAACTTATCAGTAGAGAGGGTCAAGTGAGGTGTCATAGGACTACGAATGGTTAACCCTTTCCCATGACCAATGAATTTACCTCAAAAATTCAAAACAGCAAGGTCATTGACCTGAGATTTTATAAACTAATAATCGGATATCAACATGTGATGTATCATAGGACTTAGAATGGTCAACCCTTTCCCATGGCTAATGAATTTACCCAAAAATACCCAATACATCAAGGTCATCGACCTGAGATTTTATAAACTTATAATCGGATATGGACATGTGAAATGTTTACAGTGAGTGATGAAACATAGCTAGGTAGTGAAAGAATTATTGTAGGCTACATGTATGGTGACTGACAAATCTTTCACCATTGGAACTTGTTTTCAGATCAAACTGCAGTACAGAGAGAGTATAGGTTGTAGGTATGGGATAATAAATGACAAATGGTGTATACAAAATCTGATTAATCGATTCAAGAAATAAGAGTAGTCAATCTTTAATTGATTGGTTAAATAGGATAGCTAAAATCCAAAATGGTGACTACATTGAACTAAACTGAACCAAGCTGAATCAAATCCAACCAAACCGAACCAAACTTAATCAAAAACAAGCCAATGGTTTAAGTGTAAAACTTGTGGTTGAATGTGGGCATTGGTAATGTCAGAAAGGAAAGGGATAACGCTCTACCTATAGAGGGTAAGGTAAAGCTAGTGCATGATGCTAATGCACACACACACAAGTACATGAACCACACACAACCATCCTATGCAGTTATTATGGGTTGACTGTTAAAACTTGCTCAGTGGTTACTGGGACAAGATGGTCGCTACACACAACAAGCTTTAAATACCTGAGGCTAATAATCTATACACACACTCACACACACTTGTTCTAAACTAAACTGTCTTGTTGGTAGAGCTCACACAGTAGGTAAATGACAGAAATGCTTGGCTAACAGAAATACAATCATTTTCGGTTGTCTAATGTTACCAGCTAAACATTACGTGCTATAGTGGTGAGCACATGTGCCTCTTTCACTGGAGATCTTAACTCGATTTCTAGCTCTAAGGCCTAGAACGAATCAAACTAAGAAAAAAGGGTATGGTGACGCAGTGGTTAAACTGTTAGCCTTTCACTAAGGTAGACTAGGGTTTGATTTTTGGTTAATATGCATGTCATAAACAATCAAATAAAAGCAGAGATAATGTTTAAAACTGATAACACTTGTCTCTTTTCAAATTATTACTTAGATTACAAATACAAACGTGGACTGGGCTTGACATACAGTTAATGCTTCCTATCACATACCAGACTGCAAGAAAGCCAAACAAGCAAAAGCAGTGGTAAAATCGCTATGTGTAGAGAAATACCTAACGGTTTTATGAACTGGCAAAGGTATGTCGCATAAACAGTGCAGGATACAATCCAGCAACCATAATTTTTATCTCGTGGACAAGAGAAAACATATATATATAGAGAGATATATAGAAAGCTTGTGTGTGTGTGTGGGTAGCATTGGTTGTTTGACCAGAGAAAATACGGTGAGGTAGGGTGGGGAGAGGGAGAATTAGCACTTATATATGAATGGAAAATAGATTTTTTTCAATCGTTTTGTTTTTCAAATGTAGTGGTAGATAGTCGTTTTTTGTAAAACATTCTTACTTGCAGTAGTAATAAGCCTCTATGGTTCCGCTAACATATAGATAGACTGTATTATTGCCATGGTCAAGCACTCACATTAAGATCATTTACAAAATCATAAAATGAAAAATAACAATCTTGTTTTGGAAATATCGTGTTTCAACATACACACAAAATAAATATATAAAAAATTTGTAAACAGCAAATTGGAAAATCCATGTTTCCATATAGACAAAATTTAAAAACCTTAAACGGACATTTAAGAAAATATATGCAAATGGGAAATTGACAAATGTGTAAATATGAAAATGGAAAAATCCATGTTTCCATATCATGAAATTGAAAAACATCAAACTGTCATTTTAAAAAATGCAAATGGAAAATTGACAAATTGCAATGTGTGAAATGTGAAATTGAACAAATGGCTATCATTATATAAAAAAAAAGAACATGGTGCTCTATGGTTGAGGTGTGAATCAAACCCTCTCTACTTATTTGGACCACTCGAGACTGAGTAGACTAGTTTTAGTTGTCATACCACTTTTAAAAGTTTTTGTTAAATCTAGGAATTGAACCCAAGAGCTTGTAGGGGGGATCCAAGGTTGTAATATGTTAAACAGATAGCCTTGAATGTAGGGTGTGGTAGTTATATAGAGATGAGACGTTTCGCTCGGGGCAGGGAGGCATGGAGATCTGCATCAAACCAGTCAAAAGACTGACGACTCAAACAACAACATGTAGAGCTCACCAAAATAATGTTGTGTAACGGTAAATGCTAGTCAACGAACAGTAATGCATTACTAAAACCCATGACACGATACCTAAGAGCTTTTCTAAAATTATTTTAAAATGCCTTTAACCCTATATTAAACACCCAGTTCACAAGACTCATAACTGCAATGTTATGGTCAAACAAAACAAAATCTATATTTCAAAACAAACAAGTGGTTTAGTCAATGTATACTGGAAAAAGTTTTATAAACACTCAAGTCCACAAAAATAATTAAATTAGTAACTGTCAGGTTGACCGAGTGGTTATGGTGTTTGACTTAAGTTCAAATTTTCTGTACAAGAAAGCAAGGGTTCGAATACCTTACCTGATATAACTATTGCCTCAACATGACTTGACCACACTGTATTATTGTGTACTCGGTACACAAACCATAGATAGAGTGTATTGTTTAAGGTCACTCTCTTTGCGAACATAGTCAGAGACTGTTGATGGTTAACAATTGCATTAATAGTGGGACATAGGGATAGCAATTAAGAAAAACAGACAATTCCCATACACTTTTTTTATTTATTTAATGTAAGTACTTGTACAATAGTTATATACAAACTACAACTCTCTTTTGTCTATTACTATCTAGTCCTTTTCGATCCACTTGCATAACAAGGCAGATGACTTTGTAGTTCAGCCCTTAAAACAACAACAACACTACCTCTTGCATAGTCTGTGATGTTGATGACTCTTGAGACGTGGAAGATGGATACAATATAACTTTTACAACAGGGGTTAAACGTTGCTCAACAATCAATGCACTATTTTGAGTAGCAACATCTTTCTCTTGTACTAACTTATTAGCATTCTGATGATTTTTTGCCAACACCATCAGTGTTTTGTCTGGAGCACTACATTGATGATCACTCACACTTAAAACCACACCATTTCTACTTTTCATATTGCCTCGACATCTTGTTGACCTCTGTTTTGAGCATCGCCAGAATATTATTCCTTTTACATTTTGTCGTCTATAGTTATATGAGTAGCCTTTATAGAGTACACGTTGTTTACCTCGGTTAGTTGTAGTAAGTTCCATAGTAGTAACTAACCTGTTAGTATGATTTGCACACTACAAAGGTTATCTCTGTTCTGGTAATAGAATTATTTAGCGTTGGCTTTTATATTTAATATGTACAGTTAAAAGTGGTAGAAAAGTGGTAGAAACGTGGTAGCAAAGTGGTAGACAAGTGGTAGACAATTGGTAACATAGTGGTAGAAAAGTGGTAGCAAAGTGGTAGAAAAGTGGTAGAAAAGTAGTAGAAAAGTGGTAGCAAAGTGGTAGAAAAGTGGTAGCAAAGTGGTAGCAAAGTGGTAGAAAAGTGGTAGCAAACTAGAAAAGTGGTAGAAAAGTGGTAGAAAAGTAGTAGAAAAGTGGTAGCAAAGTGGTAGAAAAGTGGTAGCAAACTAGAAAAGTGGTAGAAAATATTACATGTATTGTTAAGAAATAGTTTAAGCGGTTACATGGATTCATTACACTATAATTTTAGCATCACGAAGCTCATTTTCTATATCCAAAAGTTCTTCCTCATATTTAGTATGACCAGCCTGTTTACAGGTATGCAAGTACTGAAGCCGCCGGATTAGCTTATTGGGATTGTTCCAGTAAACAAATTTAACAAATGATTTTTTTGGGTGTAAACCATTATCATCCTCTACATCATCATTATCATAATCATCATCATCATCATGGTTATCATCATCAATATAATTATCATCAATATAATCATCATCACTATTACTATCTAATCCTTTTTGTTCATCTTGCAATGCAACAACCTTTGGCATAGTTTGTGTTGTCTTTGATAGTGTTAGAGGTTTCTTAGACGTTAACGACTGTCCTAACATGTCTTTTTCAGGAGATAATAAATGCTCTTTAACAAACAAAGCACTATCTTGAGCCACACTATTTTTTTCTTGGTCTTGCTTTTTTACCTTGGTTAGAGTATTTTGTCCATTTAAATGAGTATTATTTTGAGATTTACAATGATGATCGATTGAAATAAGTATGTTGGAGCCTTTTGTTTTAATCATTCCTCGACACTTTTTAGATCGTTGTTTCGAACAGCACCAAATAACAGTTCCATTTTTATTAGTTCGTTTTACAATATATGCATATCCTTTATAGTAAGCACATGGCTTACCATAGCTAGTCGTTGATACTTCCATGTCGACTGTTGAGCATAAACTAATCTCTAGTAAAGTTAACTCGATAATAAAAATGATAGTTTGTAGTATGTGCAGTTTAAAGTAAGAGCAAAAGTGAGAGTCAAATGGTAGAAAAGTGTTAACAAAGTGGTGGAAGAGTGGTAGCAGTTTATAGTAGTCATGATCTTTTTTACCAGAATGTGATTTGAGTAAATGTAATTTCTAAACCTTAGCAGTGAGTAGTCAGTTAGTCTTGGTTCAGACAAGCGTAAACAGTTCTCCAATGAATCAGAGATCAAGATTTTCATTATGAAACAGTTGTGTGTAACCAATTAGGTATCGGTACTTGATAGCTTCACACATGAACAAAAATTCCAACATATCTGACATCAGATTTTCATTATGAAACAGTTGTGTGTAACCAATTAGGTATCGGTACTTGATAGCTTCAACATGAACAAAAATTCCAACATATCTGACATGAAATACATGATTTGAAAGTTGACAAAGAATATCCAATCAACCATTGTAGTTGCAATGTCAAACACAAAGACAAAATCAGCATGAACTTTTAAGTTACAGGAAAATTCTATGAAATAGACTATGCATGAAATTTGGAAATACACATTAGAAGTTTGCAACACCATCCTTCTAGCCTATATAAATTATCGACATGGAAAGTGTGCACTGCCCCTAACATTAAACCAATTTATCAATAACGCAAGTCAACAATCAAAACATTTTGTCTTGAGTCTATCATTTAATGCATATATTCTGTCTGCATTGAACAGTAACAAAAAAACGCCAATCATAGTTAATTAAGTTTGCTTTAATTCGTTATGTAATGATAAATACATATTTAAAGTTTTGGCTGACTGTTCAGAGTGAATCGCCTTTGAACACATAAGAGAGGGAATATTTTAAGACTTAACCTCTGCTCACCTAACATAACCTAAATTTACCTAACCTAACCTTGTCATATAGGTAAGAAACGGGTCAAGCTATGCTTTCGACTACCGAGTTTCAGCTACTTTTCAAGGTTACTCTCCCGAACATTGCCGGAGACTGCTTATAAACACCTATGTTCCCACGGTGGCGGCGCGCAACGACTTACATGAAGCGCTTCCCCCTTTTCATTGATCCCTGTTGATTTGTCCCTTTGGACTGGTACCTGTTGACTAGCCCCTTTGGAAGGGCCCTTTTTGAATGGAGTCATTTTTGACGGGTCCCTGTGGACAGGTCCTTTTGGCTGATCCCTTTGGACCGGACCCTTTGACATAATTTGGATAATTGCATGGGCCAGTCCATAGGTACCAGTCCAAAGGGACCGGTCCAAAGGGATCAGCCAAAAGGACCTGTCCACAGGGACCCGTCAAAAATGACTCCATTCAAAAAGGGCCCTTCCAAAGGGGCTAGTCAACAGGGACCAGTCCAAAGGGACAAATCAACAGGGATCAATGAAAAGGGGGAAGCGCATCATGTAAGTCGTTGCGCGCCGCCACCGTGGGAACATAGGTGTTTATCAGCAGTCTCCGGCAATGTTCGGGAGAGTAACCTTGAAAAGTAGCTGAAACTCGGTAGTCGAAAGCATAGCTTGACCCGTTTCTTACATATGACAAGGTTAGGTTAGGTAAATTTAGGTTATGTTAGGTGAGCAGAGGTTAAGTCTTAAAATATTCCTTCTCTTATGTGTTCAAAGGCGATTCACTCTGAACAGTCAGCCAAAACTTTAAATATGTATTTATCATTACATAACGAATTAAAGCAAACTTAATTAATTATGATTGGCGTTTTTTTGTTACTGTTCAATATAGACAGAATATATGCATTAAATGATAGACTCAAGACAAAATGTTTTGATTGTTGACTTGCGTTATTGATAAATTGGTTTAATGTTAGGGGCAGTGCACACTTTCCATGTCGATAATTTATATAGGCTAGAAGGATGGTGTTGCAAACTTCTAATGTGTATTTCCAAATTTCATGCATAGTCTATTTCATAGAATTTTCCTGTAACTTAAAAGTTCATGCTGATTTTGTCTTTGTGTTTGACATTGCAACTACAATGGTTGATTGGATATTCTTTGTCAACTTTCAAATCATGTATTTCATGTCAGATATGTTGGAATTTTTGTTCATGTTGAAGCTATCAAGTACCGATACCTAATTGGTTACACACAACTGTTTCATAATGAAAATCTGATGTCAGATATGTTGGAATTTTTGTTCATGTGTGAAGCTATCAAGTACCGATACCTAATTGGTTACACACAACTGTTTCATAATGAAAATCTTGATCTCTGATTCATTGGAGAACTGTTTACGCTTGTCTGAACCAAGACTAACTGACTACTCACTGCTAAGGTTTAGAAATTACATTTACTCAAATCACATTCTGGTAAAAAAGATCATGACTACTATAAACTGCTACCACTCTTCCACCACTTTGTTAACACTTTTCTACCATTTGACTCTCACTTTTGCTCTTACTTTAAACTGCACATACTACAAACTATCATTTTTATTATCGAGTTAACTTTACTAGAGATTAGTTTATGCTCAACAGTCGACATGGAAGTATCAACGACTAGCTATGGTAAGCCATGTGCTTACTATAAAGGATATGCATATATTGTAAAACGAACTAATAAAAATGGAACTGTTAATTGGTGCTGTTCGAAACAACGATCTAAAAAGTGTCGAGGAATGATTAAAACAAAAGGCTCCAACATACTTATTTCAATCGATCATCATTGTAAATCTCAAAATAATACTCATTTAAATGGACAAAATACTCTAACCAAGGTAAAAAAGCAAGACCAAGAAAAAAATAGTGTGGCTCAAGATAGTGCTTTGTTTGTTAAAGAGCATTTATTATCTCCTGAAAAAGACATGTTAGGACAGTCGTTATCGTCTAAGAAACCTCTAACACTATCAAAGACAACACAAACTATGCCAAAGTTTGTTGCATTGCAAGATGAACAAAAAGGATTAGATAGTAATAGTGATGATGATTATATTGATGATAATTATATTGATGATGATAACCATGATGATGATGATTATGATAATGATGATGATGAGGATGATAATGGTTTACACCCAAAAAAATCATTTGTTAAATTTGTTTACTGGAACAATCCCAATAAGCTAATCCAGCGGCTTCAGTACTTGCATACCTGTAGACAGGCTGGTCATACTAAATATGAGGAAGAACTTTTGGATATAGAAAATGAGCTTCGTGATGCTAAAATTATAGTGTAATGAATCCATGTAACCGCTTAAACTATTTCTTAACAATACATGTAATATTTTCTACCCCTTTTCTAGTTTGCTACCACTTTTCTACCACTTTGCTACCACTTTTCTACTACTTTTCTACCACTTTTCTACCACTTTTCTAGTTTGCTACCACTTTTCTACCACTTTGCTACCACTTTGCTACCACTTTTCTACCACTTTGCTACCACTTTTCTACTACTTTTCTACCACTTTTCTACCACTTTGCTACCACTTTGCTACCACTTTTCTACCACTATGTTACCAATTGTCTACCACTTGTCTACCACTTTGCTACCACGTTTCTACCACTTTTCTACCACTTTTAACTGTACATATTAAATATAAAAGCCAACGCTAAATAATTCTATTACCAGAACAGAGATAACCTTTGTAGTGTGCAAATCATACTAACAGGTTAGTTACTACTATGGAACTTACTACAACTAACCGAGGTAAACAACGTGTACTCTATAAAGGCTACTCATATAACTATAGACGACAAAATGTAAAAGGAATAATATTCTGGCGATGCTCAAAACAGAGGTCAACTAGATGTCGAGGCAATATGAAAAGTAGAAATGGTGTGGTTTTAAGTGTGAGTGATCATCAATGTAGTGCTCCAGACAAAACACTGATGGTGTTGGCAAAAAATCATCAGAATGCTAATAAGTTAGTACAAGAGAAAAATGTTGCTACTCAAAATAGTGCATTGATTGTTGAGCAACGTTTAACCCCTGTTGTAAAAGTTATATTGTATCCATCTTCCACGTCTCAAGAGTCATCAACATCACAGACTATGCAAGAGGTAGTGTTGTTGTTGTTTTAAGGGCTGAACTACAAAGTCATCTGCCTTGTTATGCAAGTGGATCGAAAAGGACTAGATAGTAATAGACAAAAGAGAGTTGTAGTTTGTATATAACTATTGTACAAGTACTTACATTAAATAAATAAATAAAAAAAGTGTATGGGAATTGTCTGTTTTTCTTAATTGCTATCCCTATGCCCCACTATTAATGCAATTGTTAACCATCAACAGTCTCTGACTATGTTCGCAAAGAGAGTGACCTTAAACAATACACTCTATCTATGGTTTGTGTACCGAGTACACAATAATACAGTGTGGTCAAGTCATGTTGAGGCAATAGTTATATCAGGTAAGGTATTCGAACCCTTGCTTTCTTGTACAGAAAATTTGAACTTAAGTCAAACACCATAACCACTCGGTCAACATGACAGATATTAATTTAATTATTTTTGTGGACTTGAGTGTTTATAAAACTTTTTCCAGTATACATTGACTAAACCACTTGTTTGTTTTGAAATATAGATTTTGTTTTGTTTGACCATAACATTGCAGTTATGAGTCTTGTGAACTGGGTGTTTAATATAGGGTTAAAGGCATTTTAAAATAATTTTAGAAAAGCTCTTAGGTATCGTGTCATGGGTTTTAGTAATGCATTACTGTTCGTTGACTAGCATTTACCGTTACACAACATTATTTTGGTGAGCTCTACATGTTGTTGTTTGAGTCGTCAGTCTTTTGACTGGTTTGATGCAGATCTCCATGCCTCCCTGCCCCGAGCGAAACGTCTCATCTCTATATAACTACCACACCCTACATTCAAGGCTATCTGTTTAACATATTACAACCTTGGATCCCCCCTACAAGCTCTTGGGTTCAAT
The DNA here is from genome assembly GCA_946902985.2 of Meconema thalassinum. Taxonomy (NCBI): domain Eukaryota; kingdom Metazoa; phylum Arthropoda; class Insecta; order Orthoptera; family Tettigoniidae; genus Meconema; species Meconema thalassinum. The sequence continues at coordinate 219,246,074 of OX336399.1, read as the reverse complement.
TCCTAGATTTAACAAAAACTTTTAAAAGTGGTATGACAACTAAAACTAGTCTACTCAGTCTCGAGTGGTCCAAATAAGTAGAGAGGGTTTGATTCACACCTCAACCATAGAGCACCATGTTCTTTTTTTTTATATAATAATAGCCATTTGTTCAATTTCACATTTCACACATTGCAATTTGTCAATTTTCCATTTGCATTTTTTAAAATGACAGTTTGATGTTTTTCAATTTCATGATATGGAAACATGGATTTTTCCATTTTCATATTTACACATTTGTCAATTTCCCATTTGCATATATTTTCTTAAATGTCCGTTTAAGGTTTTTAAATTTTGTCTATATGGAAACATGGATTTTCCAATTTGCTGTTTACAAATTTTTTATATATTTATTTTGTGTGTATGTTGAAAAACGATATTTCCAAAACAAGATTGTTATTTTTCATTTTATGATTTTGTAAATGATCTTAATGTGAGTGCTTGACCATGGCAATAATACAGTCTATCTATATGTTAGCGGAACCATAGAGGCTTATTACTACTGCAAGTAAGAATGTTTTACAAAAAACTACTATCTACCACTACATTTGAAAAACAAAACGATTGAAAAAAATCTATTTTCCATTCATATATAAGTGCTAATTCTCCCTCTCCCCACCCTACCTCACCGTATTTTCTCTGGTCAAACAACCAATGCTACCCACACACACACACAAGCTTTCTATATATCTCTCTATATATATGTTTTCTCTTGTCCACGAGATAAAAATTATGGTTGCTGGATTGTATCCTGCACTGTTTATGCGACATACCTTTGCCAGTTCATAAAACCGTTAGGTATTTCTCTACACATAGCGATTTTACCACTGCTTTTGCTTGTTTGGCTTTCTTGCAGTCTGGTATGTGATAGGAAGCATTAACTGTATGTCAAACCCAGTCCACGTTTGTATTTGTAATCTAAGTAATAATTTGAAAAGAGACAAGTGTAATCAGTTTTAAACATTATCTCTGCTTTTATTTGATTGTTTATGACATGCATATTAACCAAAAATCAAACCCTAGTCTACCTTAGTGAAAGGCTAACAGTTTAACCACTGCGTCACCATACCCTTTTTTCTTAGTTTGATTCGTTCTAGGCCTTAGAGCTAGAAATCGAGTTAAGATCTCCAGTGAAAGAGGCACATGTGCTCACCACTATAGCACGTAATGTTTAGCTGGTAACATTAGACAACCGAAAATGATTGTATTTCTGTTAGCCAAGCATTTCTGTCATTTACCTACTGTGTGAGCTCTACCAGCAAGACAGTTTAGTTTAGAACAAGTGTGTGTGAGTGTGTGTATAGATTATTAGCCTCAGGTATTTAAAGCTTGTTGTGTGTAGCGACCATCTTGTCCCAGTAACCACTGAGCAAGTTTTAACAGTCAACCCATAATAACTGCATAGGATGGTTGTGTGTGGTTCATGTACTTGTGTGTGTGTGCATTAGCATCATGCACTAGCTTTACCTTACCCTCTATAGGTAGAGCGTTATCCCTTTCCTTTCTGACATTACCAATGCCCACATTCAACCACAAGTTTTACACTTAAACCATTGGCTTGTTTTTGATTAAGTTTGGTTCGGTTTGGTTGGATTTGATTCAGCTTGGTTCAGTTTAGTTCAATGTAGTCACCATTTTGGATTTTAGCTATCCTATTTAACCAATCAATTAAAGATTGACTACTCTTATTTCTTGAATCGATTAATCAGATTTTGTATACACCATTTGTCATTTATTATCCCATACCTACAACCTATACTCTCTCTGTACTGCAGTTTGATCTGAAAACAAGTTCCAATGGTTAAAGATTTGTCAGTCACCATACATGTAGCCTAAAATAATTCTTTCACTACCTAGCTATGTTTCATCACTCACTGTAAACATTTCACATGTCCATATCCGATTATAAGTTTATAAAATCTCAGGTCGATGACCTTGATGTATTGGGTATTTTTGGGTAAATTCATTAGCCATGGGAAAGGGTCGACCATTCTAAGTCCTATGACACCTCACATGTTGATATCCGATTATTAGTTTATAAAATCTCAGGTCAATGACCTTGCTGTTTTGAATTTTTGAGGTAAATTCATTGGTCATGGGAAAGGGTTAACCATTCGTAGTCCTATGACACCTCACTTGACCCTCTCTACTGATAAGTTTATAAAATCTTAGGTCAATGACCTTGCTGTTTTGGGTATTTTGGGTAAATTCGTTGGTCATGGAAAAGGGTTGGCCATCCTGAGTCTTGTGACACTTCACTTGTCCCTCTCTGATTATTAGTTGATACAATCTTAGGTTAATGACCTTACTGTTTTTTTTTGGTAAATTCATTGGTCATAGGGAGGGGTTGGCCATTTTAAGTCCTATGACACCTCACTCGACCCTCTGTGATTATTAGTTAGCGAGATATTAACGAAAGTGCAGTTAGGCCCTTTTGACAAAAAATGAATAATACATTCAAAAACAGGGCGTCACCACAAGTCCAACGACCCCTCATACAAGTTCCTAGCTTTCTTAGTTCATAAGATATTAAAAATCCGATGACCTATTAGTTTTTGGATGTTTGATTAATTTGTAAAAAAAAACGTATCTATAAATCATTATTCAAAAAGCCCGCCCTCTTACAAAAACCCCAATTGCGCATTCGTAAAACAAAAAACAAAAATGATAAATCATAGCGGCATTCAGTTGTATGCATGCACTTTATGTGGAACGAGTTTAATTTCATATTGGCATACAAACTCCCACATGTAGCACAAGGAAAGCGACTTTTACCTAAAAATTATTATTTCACCCCCTAGTTGGGGTAGATTTTATTTTTGAGTGGAAATAAGTTATCCACAGGAAAGGGGTTGTCTGCCGGAGTAATTTGACTACTCGTACATGTCTCTAGCCTTATTCCCACCACTGCCAAAACAGGTTGTGACTTGTTAGCTCTTATCGTGCACGTGCACATGTGAACACCTGTGTGTTAGATCATATTACAAATGAACTCGCATTTTCTCACGTATGAATCAAAACAGTATGTGACTTGTTTCACAAGAAGAATGCTAATAATGACATCTCACACGTGTTCACATGTATTTCATCACTTTCCTTTCATATCGTTATTACATTATAGTAGTGGGGGATTAGTGAACAACGTCAATTCAACACACACAAAATGTAGTTAGACCCTTTGACATAATTTAAATAAATTCATGGGCTAGTCCGTAGGAACCAGGCCAAAGGGACCCGTCCAAAGGGACAAGGACTCGTCCACAAGGACTCGACCACAAGGACCTGTCAACAAGGACCTGTCCACAAGGACCTGTCCACAAGGACTTGTCCACAAGGACTCGTCCACAAGGACCCGGCAACAATGACCCCGCCAACAATGACCCGTCAACAATAACCCATCTATAGGGATCCGCTCCCCCCACCCTCTTACAAAAGCCATGAGTGGGCATGCTAATTCATTGTGGCTTTCCACCAAACATATACACTTTATGTGGAACAACGTTTAAATCCCTATCGGCATTCAAACTCTCACATGTTGCAATTGGTAACAGAGATTCTCTAAAAAAATTACAATTTCACACCCTAGTAGGGGTAGGGTTTATTTTTGGGGTTGAAATATGTCGTCCATTGGAAAGGGGGTGTCAGCCCGAGTTCAATGACACCTCATTCGTCAAAATCCGACCACGGGTTCGGGAGTTATCGGGCTGCCGCTATCTTGTGTGGAGGGTGTGGAGGTGGAGGGTGCGGAACCCCTACAAAACCACTACTGTCATTTTATGTATTTTTTAAGCATTTTATTGTCTTATGATGACGGTAACCTTCTTGTCATTTGGGGTACATTTTTATACTTGTGGTCACACTGTCCTTATGCAAGGTTTCGACACTGATGTGTAACTATGTAACGGTCTGTTACTTCTTCACGCAAAATTATATCTCCCGCAGAGATTTTGGTTGGTTCCTCAGTTTAGGGGCTGCGACAACGCGGTCATGTAACCCCGTGTACTTTGGGTGAGTGTAGAATCTGTCTTATAAACAGTGTGAATTGTGATGGCTGTATTAGTCTGTATTTCAGGTAAGGACTGCAGACGGTCAATTTCAAGCAGTAGTTCCTAATGTTGCTACCAGATACTACCGTCAACGACACCTAGCTCTGAACTTGGCTACGAAATGCCACCACAACCAGCAACTCGCAACGAACGTTGGATCTTCCCCTCCAAAGGAAAGAATACTGAGGGATTTTTAGCGCTTTTAGAAAATCCGACGAATTTGGCCGGCTTTGAACCCGCGACCTTGGGCATAGAAGTTCAGCATGCTACCAGTTACGTCACCGATGCCGCTTCCCACGTAGTCAGATGGAAATCTGAATGTGATCGTGTGCAAGTGCGTTGTCATGGCAGCCTCTGATGGCTCTTGGCATTTTCTTATAATTCCGAAATCATTTTTCTCATCCCTTGGCGTAATGGTGGGTTATATGAAAAATTCTTTCAGAAAAAAGTTTTAGGTAATTATTAGGGGAATATTGTCCATTTTGTACGGTTTTGATATTGTGCCTGTTAAGAGAGATATGATTAATGTTTCCCAAAAAACTCACTTTTTCCCACCCCTTTGGTCAGTGGTTGGTTCTATCAAAAAGCTCTTCAAACATAAATTTTTGGGCCTTATTCGACGCATAGTATGAACTTTGAATGGAGTCGATATCTCAAATATTAAGAGAGTTATAGCGATATTTCACTTTTTCGATAAAAACGCGTCGACCGATTGTGCCCATTAACGAACTCGACCGAGATTTTATAGGGATACATACTATGTAAAAAAATTCAAATTGATTGGTGCAAAATTGCGGTAGTTATCGTGTCCACAATAAATTGATATATGTGTATATATACATATATATATATACATAAATTATATATAAACTTTTTAACTGACGGTGGTTTTGGGGTCTAGGGGATGTGAAACGTGAAGATATGTCGAAATTTTCCGGAAGTCGAAACATGGTACCCATTGCAATAGTTAGCTTTCTAATGAAATCTACCTAAAACCAACCTGGCTACCATCTGCAATATTTAGTCGGTTCTCAGTATCTACGAATCTAACATAGCAATCAAACTGAAATTTTGTATGTTGATAGAGGCAATTAATATGAGTAGGACATATGAAAATAGGCTGTATAGTTCTTTACGGAACTACTTGTTGAGACTGTAACCACCACAATCATTCCATACCAAGTACCCGAGGTTGTTATGTGAAAAATAATTTCGAAAACCATAATAAACTAGCATTAATTTATTTCTTGGAATAAATAATAAAAGAATTAATGTATGGCTTCATTGCGTCAGTCATTTCATGAAGTGCCGAATAAACACCGGATCTTCATGAAGTGCCTCGGCTGATAATGTAAAATCATTTCTTACACCATCTGCCTAAATCGGTCCGTCACTTCATGAAAAAACGCGTCAGATGGTGTAACTATCCCTTTTTACATCAAATGCCGGCTTTTCATGAAGTGCCTAGGATCTTCATGAAATGACGGATTTCACTATCTGACTACGACATATACGAGAGCAAGCAAGCAGGGCGCACGTCAGCCAAGCCCGCAAGCGACCTCAGCCAAGTAAGTGAGCGCGCTCCATAGTTCCTGAGACTGCCTCTACAAGCGCTGCCACGCCAGTTCAGCCATACCACCGGCCATTCTATGGGGCCGACGACCTACCAATCTCCAAACCCATCCCAGCCAAGCCACCCTACACCTTATTCCTACCCGCGGCAAGTCTCCCTACCAATAGCCAAGCACCCTCACCAACGCCCTACCGTTCGACGCAGAGCCATGGCCCAGCTCCCTTATTGTCACGGCCCCTAAGCCGACCAAAACTAGTAACCATAAGCGACTGGGTCCCAAACTGAGAAATATCTTCTTGGACGAGGCCCACCCTACAGGTCTTCCACGGCGTTTGACCTCTTCATTTCATCTCATCTAAATTACGCTAAACTCACCTATCATGAACCCAACATACACAAGCAATCCCCCACTCAACGCAAGCACCATCCACAGCCCATACCTCGAAGCATCACGATCAATTACAGTCATTATAGTTGAGCCCCCACGTACGCTGGACTTACTGTCCATCCGGCAAGCGATATTGCAGGCGTTGGACAAACAGTGGCCCTACATTGCAGAAATCAGACAATTCTTCATCATCACTCCCTCCAACAACCACCAACTGGGGCGAATGAGAGGGCCTTCAGGAGGCATCCTGCCATAGTATTTCCCATCCCTACCGACGAGCAGGAAGCCAGCACCCAAACCCAAACAGATAGCACTCAAACCGAAACTGAACGCCTTCCCAAATCCAGTGAGCCCCTTCCCGAATCCAACACACTCGAAGACACGTCTCCCTCAGAGAACAACACAGTAGAAATCCCAGCCACACATGAAGTCACTTCTCACTCGCATGTCACTCGTCCCACAAACCCCAGGCACCGCGACGCCCACATCCAACACTGGTCATACAATGTTTCCATTGCCAGTGCCTGCACCACACAGCGGTTGAGTGCACTTGCAAGGACAGATGCAACAGGTGCGGTGGCCCTCACCGTCACTCTGAATGCACAGTGCCAAGGGAGTCTCCCACATGTGCAGACGCTGCCTCGTTCCCTGGGTGCAGATACATCAAGAAGGCCATAAAACACCGGCAATGGAAGTCACGACAACGCCCAAAACATCTCCCCAGCCATAAACACATCCCTTCCCACCTCCAACAAACATTCCCCCACCCACGCAAACTCAAAACGCCACAGCCAACACGCTCATCATCACACAAATACAGCAACTCACCGCTACACAGCTGCAATGAAACATACAATCACTACCAGGCACTGAACTCAGTACTGCCCGGGGGTAGGCCACGGTATACCCACCTGGGATGGCGCGTCGCACTTACACATCACTGCCCCATTCATTCCACTCCCCCAGCGAGGCTTATTAATATCAACTTTTATATATCTTTAAACAATCATACCTACTACAGGTATTTCTAAAATCCTTCATACTACCAAAACCAACCCACTAGTGGTCTTACTTCCCTTCAAGTAAATTCTTAATAACTATAAACATCACCATTATATACTTATTACTACCAACTGAAGCTGCTGCAACTGTCGGTCATGATAGCAACACGAGAACAAAGGCTAGCTAATCTCAAACACACCCAAGTTACACGCCAAACGAAAACCACATAACTAACAAAAATCACACACTGACACAGGACCAAGTACCACGGTCCGGCGCTGCACAAACTCACACAACAAGCTACACATCTAAATTCAACACCTCTAGATACAGGGTATAAGGAGCATGACCTCCAGCCTGAGATTAGCAGAGTGGTAGCACTGCGCGCTCCCACTCATCAGCTGGTCTAATGTTGGTGCAGTGTGATTGAATACAACAGGTTTACTCCATTGGCGCGGGGATGGGCGATAACTCATCGTCTACGCAGTCACGATAGTGAGTCTAGTACAGCCCCGTCAAACAAAACTGGTCCACTCGCACTGCCAGTTTACCGATACAAGGGGCATTAACTGAGTAGTAAATGTTACAACAACAACAAAATAAAAACAACTAAACCCAGTCCGGGTTACCCAGACAGGCTCGTGAAGGAGGGCCGACTTAACGAGGTTCTACTGTAGTTAGTATTTTTGTGACCGTTTTTTTGTTGTTGTTGTTGTTCATTATGTGGCTTGAAATATCTTTGTAGGTCAAAGAAATACTATTTTACAAGGAAAATAAATAATATTTTATTTGGTAGTTAAGACCATTATTCTGCAGATATTTTTGACTACAGTAACTACACGCCTTTTTTCTAAGCGAATATATGGTATATAATGAATAATAAATATATATGATATACTGTATGTGATGTATTCATAAATTGAACCAAATCGACGCAAGAAGAAGGCAGTTGAAGGTTTTGAAATATTTTTTCAATCCCACAAGGTCTCGAAGACATTCAGAAGTTAGGCTCAGTTCAGGCAATGCCTCCAGTGAAACCATTCTCAAGAATCCCACCTCGGCCGTCTTGAAAATGGTGTTCGTGGTTTCCCATTTTCACCACCAGGCAAATGCCAGGACGGTTCCTTTCAATAGGTCCACGGTCGATTTCCTTCCAATATCCCTTCCCTGACCCATCCTGAAAAGTAAAGTACATGGCCATTGGCTGCATTAATAAAATTATTATATTATCCCTGGAAGGTGAGCTGCGACTGGTTTAACGCTGTCTACTCTAGCAGACCAGCGAGTCTTCGACATCGAGTGAATCTTTCCTTTCAAAATTTCCCATCTTTGGGGGCTGGAGCTAAATATGTTACACAACTTTTGAACAGCTCCAAAGAATGTTACTGCAGCCACACAGCTCTCCGCTGCTTGCTACCCACGCAGATTCAAGGAATGACAAGTGCAAGCAAAGTAAACTGCTTCACTGTTAGCAGACAGAATTCTTGCCTGAGATCCTTTCATGTTACTCCCATTGTCGTAGCCTTGCCCCTACAGTCTTTTAATAGGATGTCAAACTCCTTTAGCTTATCTAAAATAAGCTCTGCAATGGCTTCTCCACTCTTTTTGGTACAGTCGGTAAAGCAAAGTAGCCTTTCTTCGACTTTTCAGTCAAATAAACGTATCTCAAAAGAAAAGCAGTCTGTTCAACACGTGCAGAATCTGGTGTTGCAACAACTATTATGGCATAGTATTTTGCAATTTCTCTTTCTCCTAAAATTTTCTTCGTAACTTGGGCAGCGCGAAGAGTAATATACTCATTTTGAATATCATGATACAGATAATTCACTTACATTCATTTTCCCTTTTCTTGAAACAAGCAGACTCTATTTAAATGTCCATTCAAAACTGGATCATAATTGGCCAGCAGTTCTAAAATCCCCCCCCCCCCCAAATGCCATTTGAGGGGTTCCCAATTTTAGCAATACTACCCCGAAAAGCAAGACCTCTTTCATCTAGGAATAAAGTGACATTAAGAAGTCACTTTGAAGGATCACGCCACTTGTCCTTTTCTTGTTGAATGGAGTGAAAGATTAAGTCCGTTAGCGATTTATAGTTTTTTGATTTTAACACCTCTGACTTCCAAACAACATAGCAACTCTTATGACTGGAACTACTCTCATGTTCTGGCACTTTATTGAATAGTTTTTCCCAGCGTTTTTTCCTTCAGAAACAGCGAACGAAGATCGTTTTGGCTATGGCAACGTATTGAATATTCTGTAAGGTAAACAGTAAAACGCTTTCTTAACCTTGCTCCAAACAAGCCAATCACGAGTAATTAGTTCACCATTTGTAAGTTTCTTTTGGAAGACCGACACGGGAACGAAACAGCCTACCGAATCCAAAGGAAATTGTTCAGGCAAAGGAACATGAGGGTATTTTAAGTCACGGCTGCTATCGAAACAAGGGTCACCTACATCAACATATTTGTTTGGTAAAGGTAAAGGCGGTTTGTGGCCTTTGATATATTCAATATTCGTAGGCGACACAGGACTAGGAGTCCCTGTTTCAGTGACGGGAAATGGTTCTTCCTTGTTTGATTCGATTTCATTTTGTTGTTCATTTTAGGTAAAACATCTACTTTATAACTACAGTATTACTATCGGTGGGCCTATTAGTAATGTTAAGTTTTACTATAGGCCTAACTGACGAAGATGAAGGAGGACATTTTAAAAGCTGTCCAAGCGATAGCTGGCCTTTCCTTCAACTCCCTGTCTTATCTTTCCTTCCTTTCTTGAACACCTGATTTGTGTTTGTAATTTCAACACATAGTAAGTTTCACAAAATACACACTATACACTGACTTAGGCTATACAATTCACACAACCGTGGCGAACCTCTAACACAACGTATAACAATCGACTGACAGTGGATGACAAAGCAGCACAGTGCGGCCAGAGTGAGGACAGCGGGGAAAACCCTTCCTCGGTGCGGGAATCCTCGAGCACGCGCTTCATAGATTGTTGTGCAGCATTGTGTTGTGTTTGAGTCTTCAGTCTTTGATGCAGCTCTCCATGTCTTCCTGTCCTGAGCTAATCGTTTCATCTCTACATAGCTCCGACACCCTACATCCGAGGCAATCTGTTTAACATATTCTAACCTTGGTCTACTCCTACAGTTCGTGTCCTCGACCCTTCCTTCCATAACTAAGCTTGCTCTTCCTGGGTGTCGTAGTATGTGTCCTACCAACCTATCTCTTCTCTTCATTAGCATTCGCCAGAAACATCTCTCCTCTCTCACTTGTCTTAATACCTCTTCGTTTGTAACCTTATCTACCCATCTGATCTTCATTATTCTCCTGTAACACCACATTTCAAACGCTTCAAAACTCCTCTTTTCAGTTGCACCAATAGTCCAAGTTTCACTTCCATAGAGTGCAACGCTCCAGACAAAGGTTTTCAAAAATGTCTTCCTAATACCTAAATCTATATTCGATGTCAACAGATTCCTTTTCTGTAGAAATACTTTCCTTGCCTGAGCCAACCTACTTTTTATATCCTCTTTGCTTCGTCCATCACTGGTTATTATGCTTCCTAAGTAACAGAAGTCTCCTACTTCCTTTAGTTTCTCCCCTACCAATTTGATGTCCGTAGAGGTTTCTGATTTATTGCGGCAGCATTCCAATATTTTTGTTTTACATTTATTAATTTTCATCATGAATTCTTTCCTCAAGACGGAGTCCATACCATTCAAAAACTCATTCAAATCCTCAGGCGTGTCGGCCAAGATGACGATGTCATCAGCAAATCTCAGAGTTGAAATAATTTCTCCTTGAATCTTCACTCCCACTTTAACTTTCTCTCTCTAATTTCCTTCATTGCTTGTTCAACGTAGAGATTGAAAAGTATGGGCGATAAGTTGCAGCCTTGCCTCACACCTTTCTGAATATCAGCTTCTCTCTCACGTCCATCATCTCGAATGACTGCTGTCTGGTTTCTGTATAGATTGTAGATCACCCTTCTATCCCTATACTTTATTCCAATCGATTTCAAAATGTCAAACAATTTAGACCAATCAACGTTATCAAAAGCCTTTACTAAGTCTACGTTCTCTTATCTTTTCTTATTCTACCTTCCAAAATCAGCCTAAGACTTAGTACAGCTTCCCTTGTTCCTACATTTCTCCTGAAACCAAACTGGTCTTCACCCAACTCCGCTTTTTTCTGGCTTTCCATCCTCTTGTAAATTATTCTAGACAGGATCTTTGAAGCATGAGTAATCAAGCTGATTGTATGGTAATCTTCCCATAGGTCAGCTCCCACTTTCTTTGGAATAGGGATAATAACATTCGTCTTGAAATCAGGGGATACCTCACCTGTCTCATAAATCCTACACACCAAGTGAAATAACCTGATCAGACCTTCATCTCCTATGCAGCGTAGCAACTCAATCGGTATATCATCTATGCCTGGAGCTTTGTTCCTCCAATGCTCTGTCAAATTCTGAACACAATATTAAATCTCATTTTGCATCCTCATCAATTTCCTCCTCCCTTTCCATTACATGGTTCTCAATCTCCTTTCCCTTATACAAACACTCTATGTAAGCTTTCCATCTCTCAACCTTTTCTTCCCTATCTGTTAGAGGCTTTCCATTTGTGTCCTTAATATTACAGCACTTAGTCTTCTTTTCCAGAAAAGTATTCTTAATCCTTCGATAAGATGTATCTACTTTTTCTAATCTCAGACAATTTTCTATACCTGCACATTACTCTTTCAACCATTCTTCTTTCGCTTCCTTGCACTTCTTGTTAACCTCATTTCTCAGACGTATGAATTCTGCTTTCCCGTTTTCATCTCTTACTTTCTTGTGTTTCCGCCTTTCATCCATCAATTCTAGTACATCCTGAGTGATCTACGGTTTTCTGCCTATTCTTCCTTTCCTACCAATGTTTTCTTCTGCGAATTTTGTTATTTCATTATTAAAAAGAGTCCATTCGTCTGTAATTGAAGTTTGTTTAGGGTTTTTCATTAGTCCTTCCTTTACACTCTTCTTGAATCTCTCGTTTTCATCCTTCTCTTTCAGTCTCTCTAATGCCCACTTTTTTGGCTTTTGACTTTTCTTCAGTTTCTTCAACTTTAATCTGCATTTCATAACAACCAGATTGTGGTCAGAGTTTATGTCAGCACTGTGATATGTTTTACAATCCAAAATCTGGTTTCGAAACCTCTGCTTGACCATAATGAAGTCGATTTGGTAACGCCCTGTATCTCCTGGTCTCATCCATGTGTATATTCTTCTATTGTGGTTATTGAATAAGGTGTTAGCTATGACCAACTCATGCTCGGTGCAGAATTCCATCAGCCTGCTTTCTCGATCATTCCTTTCACCTGATCAGAAATCTCCTACTATCTTCCCTTCTCTCCCTTTTCCTATCACATCATTCCAATCTCCCATTACTATAACATTTTCATCACCCTTGACATACCTCAAAATTTCATCTATTTCTTCGTAGACCTTTTCAACATCTTCGTCATCAGCTTGACTGGTAGACATATAGACTTGTACCACTGTGATGCACGTAGGTTTTGTATTGATTTTTGCTACAATAATCCGTTCACTATATTGCTCATAATATTCCACCCGCTGTCGAAGTTTCCTACTCAATATGAGGTCAACCCCTGCTTGGCCATTGTTTGATTTAGTGCTAATGACCCTATAGTCACCTGACCAAAAGTCCTGTTCTTCCTGCGAGCGCATTTCACTAATCCCAACCAAATCCAGCCTCAACTTATCCATTTCCCTTTCTAAGTTTTCTAACCTTCCACTTCCTAGCAGACTTCTAACATTCCACGCTCCGATCCGTAGAATGTCAAATTTCTTCTTTGTCACTTCTGTGATGTTAACCCCCCCCCCCCCCCTCGAGTAGCCCCACCCGGAGATCCGAACGGGGGACTAGTTTACCTCCGGATTGGAATTTTACTAGGGAGGAGGCCATCATCACATGTAATTATGCATAGAGAGGTGCATATCTTCGGGAAGAGCATTACGGCTGTAGTTTCCCGTTACTTTCAGCAGTGCAGCATTGCTAACATCAATTTCAAACAGTAACCTTGCAACTGTATGCTATAAATAAAAAATCAAGTTAATAGCCACACACACGGACGGAACTGGACAAGAATACTGTACGTGATTGAGCCCGGGCCAGGATTCTTCAGGGTCATGGGCCCCAGAGCTAAGCACAACCCTCTTCAGGGTCCCGGGCCCCAGTACTAAGCACAGCCCTCTTCATGGTCCCAGGCCCCAGTGCTAAGCACAGCCCTCTTCAGGGTCCCGGGCCTCAGTGCTAAGCAAAGCCCTCTTCATGGTCCCAGGCCCCAGTGCAAAGCACAGCCCTCTTCAGGGTCCCGGGCCCCAGTGCTAAGCACAGCCCACTTCATGGTCCCAGGCCCCAGTGCTAAGCACAGACCTCTTCAGGGTCCCGGGACCCAGTGCTAATCACAGCCCTCTTCAGGGTCCTGGGCCCCAGTGCTAAACACAACCCTCTTCAGGGTGCCGGGCCCCAGTGCTAAGCACAGCCCTCTTCAAGAGCCCAGGCCCCAGTGCTAAGCACAGCCCTCTTCAGTGTCCCGGGACCCAGTGCACAACACAGCCCTCTTCATGGTCCCAGGCCCCAGTGCTAAGCACCGACCTCTTCAGGGTCACGGGCCCCAGTGCTAAGCACAGCCCTCTTCAGGGTCCCGGGCCCCAGTGCTAAGCACAGCCCTCTTAGGGGCCCCAGGACCCAGTGAAAAGGACAGCCCTCTTCAGGGTCCCGGGACCCAGTGCTAAGCACTGCCCTCTTCAGGGTCCCGGGCCCCAGTGCTAAGCAGAGCCCTCTTAATGGTCCAAGGCCCCAGTGCTAAGCACAACCCTCTTCAGGGTCCTGGGCCCCAGTGCTAAGCACAGCCCTCTTCAGGGTCCCGGGCCCCAGAGCTAAGCACAGCCCTCTTCAGGGTCCTGGGACCCAGTGCTAAGCACAGCCCTCTTCAGGGTCCCGGGCCCCAGAGCTAAGCACAGCCCTCTTCAGGGTCCCGGGCCCCAGAGCTAAGCACAACCCTCTTCAGGGTCCTGGGCCCCAGAGCTAAGCACAGCCCTCTTCAGGGTCCCGGGCCCCAGAGCTAAGCACAGCCCTCTTCAGGGTCCCGGGACCCAGTGCTAAGCACAGCCCTCTTCAGGCTCCTGGGCCCCAGAGCTAAGCACAGCCCTCTTCAGGGTCCCGGGACCCAGAGCTAAGCACAACCCTCTTCAGGGTCCTGGGCCCCAGTGCTAAGCACATCCCTCTTCAGGGTCCCGGGCCCCAGAGCTAAGCACAGCCCTCTTCAGGGTCCCGGGACCCAGTGCTAAGCACAGACCTCTTCAGGGTCCCGGGCCCCAGAGCTAAGCACAGCCCTCTTCAGGGTCCCGGGCCCCAGAGCTAAGCACAACCCTCTTCAGGGTCCTGGGCCCCAGAGCTAAGCACAGCCCTCTTCAGGGTCCCGGGCCCCAGAGCTAAGCACAGCCCTCTTCAGGGTCCCGGGACCCAGTGCTAAGCACAGCCCTCTTCAGGCTCCTGGGCCCCAGAGCTAAGCACAGCCCTCTTCAGGGTCCCGGGACCCAGAGCTAAGCACAACCCTCTTCAGGGTCCTGGGCGCCAGTGCTAAGCACAGCCCTCTTCAGGGTCCCGGGACCCAGTGCTAAGCACAGACCTCTTCAGGGTCACGGGCCCCAGTGGTAAACACAGCCCTCTTCAGGGACCCTGGTCCCATTGCTAAGCACAACCCTCCTCAGGGTCCCGGGCCCCAGTGCTAAGCACACAACTCTTCAGGGTCCCGGGCACCAGTGCTAACCACAGCCCTCTTCAGGGTCCCGGGCCCCATTGCTAAGCACAGCCCTCTTCAGGGTCCCGGACCCCAGTGCTAAGCACACAACTCTTCAGGGTCCCGGGCCCCAGTGCTAAGCACAGCCCTCTTCAGTGTCCCGGGCACCAGTGCTAAGTACAGCCCTCTTCATGGTCCCGGGCCCCAGTGCTAAGTACAGCCCTCTTCAGTGTCCCGGGCCTCAGTGCAAAGCACAGCCCTCTTCATCGTCCCAGGCCCCAGTTTTAAGGGCAGAACTCTTCAGGGTCCCGGGCCCCAGTGCAAAGCACAGCCCTCTTCAGGGCCCCGGGACCCAGTGCTAAGCGCAGCACTCTTCAGGGTCCCGGGCCCCAGTGCTAAGCACAGCCCTCTTCAGGGTCCCGGGCCCCAGTGCTAAGTAAAGCCATCTTCACGGTCCCGGGCCCCAGTGCTAAGTACAGCCCTCTTCAGTGTCCCGGGCCCCAGTGCTAAGCACAGGCCTCTTCAGGGTCCCAGGCCCCAGAGCTAAGCACAGGCCTCTTAGGGGTCCCGGGCCCCAGTGCAAAGCACAGCCCTCTTCGGGGTACCGGGCCCCAGTGCTAAGGACAGCCCTCTTCGGGGTACCGGGCCCCAGTGCTAAGCACAGCCCTCTTAGGGGTTCCGGGCCCCAGTGCTAAGCACAGCCCTCTTCAGGGTCCCGGGCCCCAGTGCTAAATACAGCCCTTTTCGGGGTACCGGGCCATAGTGTTAAGCACAGCCCTCTTCGGGGCCCCGGGCCCCAGTGCTAAGTACAGCCCTCTTCAAGGTCCTGAGCCCCAGAGCTAAGTTCAGCCCTCTTCGGGGTCCCAGGCCCCAGTGCTAAGTACAGCCCTCTTCAAGATCCCGGACCCCAGTGCTAAGTACAGCCCTCTTCTGGGTCCCGGGCCCCAGTGTTAAGCACAGACCTCTTCAGGGTGCCGGGCCCCAGTGCTAAGTAAAGCCCTCTTCACGGTCCATGGCCCCAGTGCTAAGTACAGCCCTCTTCAGTGTCCCGGGCCCCAGTGCTAAGCACAGGCCACTAAAGGGTCCCGGGCCCCAGTGCTAAGCAAAGCCCTCTTAGGGGTCCCAGGCCCCAGTGCAAAGCACAGCCCTCTTCGGGGTACCGGGCCCCAGTCCTAAGGACAGCCCTCTTCGGGATACCGGGCCCCAGTGCTAAGCACAGCCCTCTTCAAGGTCCCGGGCCCCAGTGCTAAGCACAGCCCTCTTAGGGGTTCAGGGCCCCAGTGCCAAGCACAGCCCTCTTCAGGGTCCCGGGCTCCAGTGCTAAATACAGCCCTCTTCGGGGTCCCGGGCCATAGTGCTAAGCACAGCCCTCTTCGGGGCCCCGGGCCCCAGTGCTAAGTACAGCCCTCTTCAAGGTCCCGGGCCCCAGAGCTAAGTTCAGCCCTCTTCGGGGTCCCGGGCCCCAGTGCTAAGTACAGCCCTCTTCAAGGTCCCGGGCCCCAGTGCTAAGTACAGCCCTCTTCCGGGTCCCGGGCCCCAGTGTTAAGCACAGACCTCTTCAGGGCCCCGGCACCCAGTGCTAAGCACAGCCCTATTCAGGGTCGCGGGCCCCAGTGCTAAGCACAGCCCTCTTTGGGGCCCCAGGCCCCAGTGAAAAGGACAGCCCTCTTCAGGGTCCCGGGACCCAGTGCTAAGCACAGCCCTCTTCATATTCCCAGGCCCCAGTGCTAAGCACAGCCCCCTTCAGGGTCCTGGGCCCCAGTGCTAAGCACAGCCCTCTTCAGGGACCCGGGCCCCAGTGCTAAGCACAGCCCTCTTCATGGTCCCAGGCCCCAGTGCTAAGCACAGCCCTCTTCAGTGTCCCGGGACCCAGTGCTAAGCACAGACCTCTTCAGGGTCACGGCCCCAGTGCTAAGCACAGCCCTCTTCAGGGTCCTGGCCCCAGTGCTAAGCACAGCCCTCCTCAGGGTCCCGGGCCCCAGTGCTAAGCACACACCTCTTCAGGGTCCCGGGCCACCGTGTTAAGCAAAGCCCTCTTCAGGGTCCCGGGCCCCAGTGTTAAGCACAGCACTCTTCAGGGTCCCGGGCCCCAGTGCTAAGTACACACCTCTTCAGGGTCCCGGGCCTCAGTGCTATGTACAGCCCTCTTCATGGTCCCGGGCCCCAGTGCTAAGTACAGCCCTCTTCAGTGTCCCGGGCCCCAGTGCAAAACGCAGCCCTCTTCAACGTCCAGGCCTCAGTTTTAAGCGCAGCACTCTTCAGGGTCCCGGGCCCCAGTGCAAAGCACAGCCCTCTTCAGGGTCCCGGGCCCCAGTGCTAAGCGCAGCCCTCTTCAGGGTCCCGGGCCCCAGTGCAAAGCACAGCCCTCTTCAGGGTCCCGGGACCCAGTGCAAAGCGCAGCCCTCTTCAACGTCCAGGCCTCAGTTTTAAGCGCAGCACTCTTCAGGGTCCCGGGCCCCAGTGCAAAGCACAGCCCTCTTCAGGGTCCCGGGCCCCAGTGCTAAGCGCAGCCCTCTTCAGGGTCCCGGGCCCCAGTGCAAAGCACAGCACTCTTCAGGGTCCCCGGCCCCAGTGCTAAGCGCAGCCCTCTTCAGGATCCCGGGCCCCAGTGCTAAGCGCAGCCCTCTTCAGGATCCCGGGCCCCAGTACTAAGCACAGCCCTCTTCAGGGTCCCGGGCCCCGGTGCTAAGCGCAGCCCTCTTCAGGATCCCGGGCCCCAGTGCTAAGCACAGCCCTCTTCAGGGTCCCGGGCCCCAGTGCTAAGTAAAGGCCTCTTCACGGTCCCGGGCCACAGTGCTATGTACAGCCCTCTTCAGTGCCCGGGCCCCAGTGCTAAACACAGGCCTCTTCAGGGTCCCGGGCCCCAGTGCTAAGCACAGCCCTCTTAGGGGTCCCGGGCCCCAGTGCAAAGTACAGCTTTCATCGGGGTACCGGGCCCCAGTGCTAAGGACAACCCTCTTCCGGGTCCCGGGCCCCAGTGTTAAGCACAGCCCTCTTCAAGGTCCCGGGCCCCAGTGCTAAGCACAGCACTCTTAGGGGTTCCGGGCCCCTAGTGCTAAGCACAGCCCTCTTCAGGGTCACGGATCCAAGTGCAAAATACAGCCCTTTTCGGGGTCCCGTGCCATAGTGCTAAGCACAGCCCTCTTCGGGGCCCCTTGCCCCGGTGATAAGTACAGCCCTCTTCAAGGTCCCGGGTCCAGAGCTAAGTAGAGCCCTCTTCGGGGTCCCGGGCCCCAGTGCTTAGTACAGCCCTCTTCAAGGTCCCGGGCCCCAGTGCTAATTACAGCCCTCTTCCGTGTCCCGGGCCCCAGTGTTAAGCACAGCCCTCTTCAGGGACCCGGGCCCAGGTGCTAAGCACAGCCCTCTCGAGGGTCCCGGGCCCCAGTGCTAAGTACAGCCTTCTTCAAGGTCTCGGGCCCCAGTGCTAAGTACAGCACTCTTCGGGGTCCCGGGCCCCAGTGCAAAGCACAGCCCTCTTCGGGGTCCCGGGCCCCAGTGCTAAATACAGCCCTCTTCGGGGTCCCGGGCCATAGTGCTAAGCACATCCCTCTTTGGGGCCCTGGGCCCCAGTGCTAAGTACAGCCCTCTTCAAGGTCCCGGGCCCCAGAGCTAGGTACAGCCCTCTTCGGGGTCCCGAGCCCCAATACTAATGACAGCCCTCTTCGGGGTCCCGGGCCCCAGTGCTAAGTACAGCCCTCTTCCGGGTCCAGGGCCCCAGTGTTAAGCACAGCCCTCTTCAGGGACCCGGGCCCCGGTGCTAAGCACAGCCCTCTTCAGGGTCCCGGGCCCCAGTGCTAAGTACAGACCTCTTCAATGTCCCGGGCCCCAGTGCTAAGTACAGCACTCTTCGGGGTCCCGGGCCCCAGTGCTAAGCACAGCCCTCTTTGGTGTCCCGGGCCCCAGTGCTAATGACAGCCCTCTTCGGGGTCCCGGGCCACAGTGCTAAGCACAACCCTCATAAGAGTCCCGGCCCCAGTTATAAATACAGCCCTCATCGGGGTCCCGGGCCCCAGTTCTAAGCACAGCCCTCTTCAGGTTCCCAGGCCCCAGTGCTAAGCACAGCCTTCTTCGGTGTCCCGGGCCCCAGTGCTTAGGACAGCCCTATTCAGGGTCCCGGGCCCCAGTGATAAGCACAGCCCTCTTCAGGGACCGGGCCCCAGTACTAAGCACAGCCCTCTTCGGAGTCCCGGGCCCCAGTGCTAAGCACAGCCCTCTTCGGGGTCCCGGGCCCCAGTGCTAATGACAGCACTCTTTGTGGTCCCGGGCCACAGTGCTAAGCACAGCCCTCATCAGGGTCCCGGGCCCCAGTACTAAGCACAGCCCTCCTCGGGGTCCCGGGCCCCAGTGCTAAGCACAGCCCTCTTCGGGGTCCCGGGCCACAGTGCTAATGACAACACTCTTCGGGGTCCCGTGCCCCAATGCTAAGTACAGCCCTCTACGAGGTCCCAGGCCCCAGGGCTAAGCAGAGCCCTCTTAGGGTCCACAGGCCCCAGTGCTAAGGACAGCCCTCTTCAGCGTCCCGGGCCCCTGGGCTAAGCACAGCCCTCTTCGGGGTCCCGTCCCAAGTGCTAAGCACAACCCTCTTCAGGGTCCCGGGCCCCAGTGCTAAGCACAGCCCTCTTCGGTGTCCCGGGCCCCAGTGCCAAGGACAGCCCTCTTCAGGGTCCAGGGCCCCAGTGCTAAACACAGCCCTCTTCATGGTCCCAGGCCCCAGTGCTAAGCACAGCCCTCTTCAGGGTACTGGGCCCCAGTGCTAAGCACTGCCCTCTTCAGGGTCCGGGGCCCCAGTGCTAAGCACAGCCCTCTTCATGGTCCCAGGCCCCATTGCTAAGCACAGCCCTCTTCAGTGTCCCGGGACCCAGTGCTAAGCACAGCCCTCTTAAGGGCCCCAGGCCCAAGTGAAAAGGACAGCCCTCTTCAGGGTCCCGGGACCCAGTGCAAAGCACAGCCCTCTTCAGGGTTCCGGGCCCCAGTGCTAAGCACAGCCCTCTTCAAAGACCCAGGCCCCAGTACTAAGCACAGCCCCCTTCAGGGTCCTGGGCCCCAGTGCTAAGCACAGCCCTCTTCATGGTCCCGGGCCCCAGTGCTAAGCACATCCCTCTTCATGGTCCCAAGCCCCAGTGCTAAGCACAGCCCTCTTCAGTGTCCCGGGATCCATTGCTAAGCACAGACCTCTTCAGGGTCACGGGCCCCAGTGCTAAGCACAGCCCTCTTCAGGTACCCGGCCCCAGTGCTAAGCACAGCCCTCCTCAGGGTCCCGGGCCCCAGTGCTAAGCACACACCTCTTCAGGGTCCCGGGCCACCGTGCTAAGCAAAGCACTCTTCAGGGTCCCGGGCCCCAGTGTTAAGCACAGCACTCTTCAGGGTCCCGGGCCCCAGTGCTAAGCACACACCCCTTCAGGGTCCCGCGCCCCAGTGCTAAGCACAGCCCTCTTCAGTGTCCCGGGCTCCAGTGCTAATTACAGCCCTCTCCATGGTCCCGGCCCCAGTGCTAAGTACAGCCCTCTTCAGTGTCCGGGGCCCCAGTGCAAAGCACAGCCC